>CM050198.1:22149761-22174761 GCA_027475355.1 Coilia nasus
CTTTTAAAGGACACGTAGCAACTCTCTGCCATTGACAGTCCACTGACAGAGAACAAGGCACACACACTCCCACACAGACACACACACACACACACAGCTTTCAACCCCATGTTCACTTCCATTTCTGTTACAGCTGCAGCAGGACATCCTCACACACACACACACACACACACACACACACACACACACACACACACACTCTCCAACCGTGCAGCGATCTAGTACTAGATTCCGAGCAGCAGAGCACGCGCGCACACACACCCACACACACACACACACACACACACACATACTCCAGCTCTGCTGTGGGTATCATCTCTAGTATTAGATTGCAGCCTACCTTTTCAAAAACCTGCTCAAAATCCACGGCAAACAGACATCCATTGAGAAGACATTGTTTAAGTCTAGCATGAGTTTTCAGCATTAGCCCATTTGCTGCCTAAATGGCCTAATGAATCGAAGTCCCAAAGTTGTAGTCTGGTTGTCGTTCAATTTAGTATGCTGCATTAGGCTAAAGCTGGATGTTTGTGATTGCAAAAAATGTCACTGCCACAAACCAACTTAAAATTGTTATTTTTTTGTGTTGAAGAGTTTTTTGTGTTTAAGATTTAAAAAAGCAAATACATGCGTTTTAAGAGTTACAGCCTTTTTGAAAATCACATTATATTACACAGGATATTGTTAGATTATCTGTATTGGAAAATAATAATTGAGATAATTAGTTTTGCCCCTATAGCCCACCCTCTAGATAAGAGCGTCCTGTAACAGTGGCTGAAATTAGGTGTCTATAAAAGGGCCCTGCCGAAGCCTTTGGTAAACAAGCAGCAGGACAACGAGCGACCGCTAAGCCTGTGTGTGTGTGTGTGTGTGTGTGTGTGTGTGTGTATGTGTGGTGTGAGCGTGTTTGCACGTGTGTCTCTAAGGGATGTGAGAGTGTGAGGTGTGCGTGTGTGTGCAACAAGCAAGCATTAAGCCTGTGTGTGTGAGGTGTGTGTGTGTGTGTGTGTGTGGTGTGTGTGTGCGCAACAAGCAAGCATTAAGCCTGTGTGTGTGTGAGGAGGGTGTGTGTGTGTGTGTGTGAGGAGGGTGTGTGTGTGTGCGCAACAAGCAAGCATTAAGCCTGTGTGTGTGTGTGAGGTGTGTGAGGTGTGTGTGTGTGTGTGTGCGCAACAAGCAAGCATTAAGCCTGTGTGTGTGTGAGGAGGGTGTGTGTGTGTGTGTGTGAGGAGGGTGTGTGTGTGCAACAAGCAAGCATTAAGCCTGTGTGTGTGTGTGTGTGTGTGTGAGGAGGGTGTGTAAGCACGGGGAGGCAAATGAGAAGATGAGAGGCACACGGGCCGCCTGTTCCGCCTGTTCGCAGAAATGAAAGAACGTTCCGGTTCATCGAGAGGCCCTCAGAGCAGACGAAGTTGGCATTTCAACACGCAAGATCTTCTTTTGAACAGTCGCGCGTTCTTTTGTGCGTGTGCATGTGTCTTTATCTGTCGGTCTGCCTGTCTGGAATTTCCTTAAGGATCAGTAAACTACCTGTCTATCTATGTGTGTGTGTCTGTGTGTGTGTGCATGCATGTGTGTATGTTTGCATGTACATAAAAAAGAACTTTGGAACTCCTCGGCTGGCTTGGAAAAGTACCGGTGTGATTTTTGTGAGGGGGAGTGAAAGGTATTTTTATGTATGCGCTGTTGCCATGGTGAAGGCAGGACTGCCTGTACCCACGTCTCTCATTATTGCTGATTTTTGATTGGTGTTTGAACGTGTGTGTGTGTGTGTGTGTGTGTGTTTGTTTGTGAGGAGTGTGTAGATCATCAGGGAATTGCAACCCACGTGTTGCGTAATCCGTGGCAGATGGAGCACCATTCACACCGGCTTGTACTGCAGAATGACTTTCACTCACAGCATATTAACCGTGTGTGTGTGTGTGTGTGTGTGTGTGTGTGTGTGCGTGCGTGCCTGCCTGCCTGCCTGCCTGCCTGCCTGCCTGCCTGCCTGCCTGCCTGCATGAGTCTTCGTACGTGTGCACAAACTTCACGTGTATACTTCTCCGAGAGTGGCAAACAAACAGCGCGTTTTACATAATCAGCTAAGTTTCTGTTTAAAGCACCTTAAGGAAGAGATCAACTTGTGCCCGTACCCTCTGCAGTACGACACAGTCACCTATAATGGGATCTGTAGTTTTTTTTCCTAATTCCACTCCTGTTTTGTAGTTTTAAGCCTCAGCGTGTTGCAGGGCTGTAAGATCTCAGCCATGGGGCCTGACATCAGGCGTGGGGCAGTAGGATTCATGTAACATTTGCTACTACTTAGTCATAATAACTTTGAAATGTTTTGATGATTTCAGGCATAGAATTGTCCAGCTGTCTGCCCTGATATTGTGTGTAGGGAAGCACCGATTGACCGGCTGGTTTTCGGAATCGGACGATTTTCACGTAATTTCACCGGTGGCAGTGGTGGCCTAGCGGTTAAGGTATCGGACCTTCAACTGCAGGATCGCAAGCTCGATCCCCGGGTCGCCACTAGTGCCACTGACGTACCCTGAGCAAGATGGCGTTCCCACGCACTGCCCCCTGGGTGCTGTTGTCATGGCTGCCACTCCGCTCATGTGTGTGATGGGTTAAATGCAGAGGTGAATTTCGTTGTGTGCACCATGTGCTGTGCTGTGTTGTGTCATGTGAGCACAATAACAAAAATGGGACTTTCACTTTTTAATTGGCCAGTCAACATTAAAATATGCCGATTTTATGCCTTTCACAACTCGAGCACTACGTGATTAACCTTAAGTGCAACATCAGCACACAGGCCGGTAGCCTAGAACGCACACAGCAGTGTTTCCCATACATTGTCCCACTGAGGCAGGTCCATCCACATCCACAACAAGTCGGCAACCTCTGCTAACTTTTTTCAGCAATAGAAAGGGTAAAGGCGTGACTAGGATGTTCTATTAAAAGAAAGCTGAAAAGAAAATAGTCTTTGTGTGTGCTGTAAAGTAGTTTGAAAAAAATCTAATCGGAACCGGCCAAAATCAGTATCGGCAGGTCACACTCCATGAAAAATCTGAATCTGCCCAGAAAATTGCCATCGGTGCATCTGTAATGTTGTGTTTGGAGGGTTTTTCATTACAGGCCCAGGCCCTGAGACACGCATCAGGTGTGTGACCATATTGTCAGAAAGGGAATCATGTAGTGTCCAGTCTGTTTTTTTTCTCTCTCTCTCTCTCTCTCTCTCTCTCTCTCCTCTTCTTCGTCCTTCTTAGTTGTTCCTTAGTGGCTTGAAAGAGCAGCCGGGGAGAGAGGAAGGGGATTTACTAACACACACACACACTCACACACACTCTTACAGGATTAAAACTAGGGTCTGAGACTTCTTTGGCCCAGACCTGTAGAGACAGTGAGTGTGACCTGCCGGTAGCGGCGGGGTTATCAGGAGGTGACCTCAGAGATGGCTGCCCCACTGCTGTTATCAGTAAGCCGCAGAGATTGCGTCCATCTTTTTCTCGTTGTCTGTCACACAGGCCCGCATACACACAAACACACTTACACACAAACTTGCACACACAGATACGGACACATACACGTGCGTGCGTGCACACACACACACACACACACACACACACACACAAACACACTTACACACAAACTTGCACACACAGATACGGACACATACACGTGCGCGCGTGCACACACACACACACACACACACACACACACACACACACACACAGAGAAACAGACTTGCACACAGACACATACTAACACACACACACACACACACAAACAGACAGCCCCAACCCCCACTGATCTAAAGCCGATGAAGTCCAGACAAGTCCAGACAAGAATCCCCAGACTTGTTTAGTGGGGGAATCAACCAAGCAGTCAATCAGAAGTCACTTTGAGCTCTGACTGAGAGAGAAGAGAGGGGAAGGGAAGAGGAGAAGAGAGGGAGGAGAGGAAGAAGGAGGAGAAGGAGGTGTCTGCTAGGCGGACAACTGTACAGCTGACTCTCTGTGGAGAGAATGAGAATATAATGAGAGGAAGAGAATACTAGAGGAGACTTTTGTCACACACACAAAAAGACACACACTCATGTACACACACACACACACACACACACTTCTCTACACTCACTAATCACTTGGGTACGAACAGTGTGTCTCTCCCCACTAAGGCACAATCCGTGCTCGTGCACTTACATACTAGAGTTCCCTTCCTCCCACATAATTACATCTCTCTCACACACACACACACACACACACACACGCATGCACACACACACGCACACACACACACTCCAACACACTTAGTCCTCACATGAGTACAAACAGTCTCTCTCCATCAAGACAAAGCTCATGCACATACACAAACTCCCACCCCCACACAGACGCAAACACACCCACACACACACTACAGCACACACACACACACACACACACACACACACACACACACACACACACACACACACACATGTGGTCCTCACATGAGTACAAACAGTCTCTCTCCATTAAGACAAAGTTCCGTCTCGTGCACATTTAAAGGCTCCCCAACCCCCGGGTAGACACAAACACACACGCACGACACGTACTGTTACACACACAAACACACAGGCACACACACACAAACACACACACACACTCACACAAACACACACACACACACTCACACAAACACACAGGCACACACAGACAAACTCAGTCTATCACACACACACTTACACACACACACAATATCCAGGCACACAGACAAACTCAGTCACATACTTACACACACAAGACATGCACACAAACACACACACACAGACAAACTCAGTCACACACACACACAAACACAAGACACACACATACACACAAAAGCACACAGACAAACTCACAGACACAAACACAACACACACACATACACACAAAAGCACACACAGACAAACTCACAGACACAACACACAACACACACACACACACACAAACACACAAACTCAGTCTCACATACACACAAGAAACACACACACAGACAAACTCAGTCACACACATACACAAACACAAGACACACACACAGACAAACTCTCGCACACAGACAAACTCTCGCACACACACACACACACACACACACACACACAAGCCTTCACATTCCATGGAGTTTTGTCTTTGAGTGAGTGAAGTGAGGCAGCTCCCCATCGGAGTTGCCATCGGCAGGGGCCCTGTGGCCGGGGTCCTGAGGCCAGCAGTGCGGCGCTCGCTCTGGGCCGATGAGGAGGCCAGCAAGGGCCCTGCGCCGGGGTCCTAAGGGCAGCAGTGCGGCGCTTGCTCGCTCGCTCACTCAGGGGCCGATAAGGAGGCCGGCAGAATGCGGGGCCCCCAGCCTCATGTGAAGAGCCTTGATTGCTGTCAGCAGACACACACACACACACACACGCACACACATGAGAGAGAGCCAGACAGATGCCTATCAGGAGCACTGTTAAGGGCCTTTACACACACACAAACACACACACGTACGTGCATCCATGCACACACAGATATGTGGTTCACACACACACACACACACACACACACAAACAGTTGCTCTTTGACCCGCATACACATACAGATGTTTGCTCAGGATACATACACTTTTCTCTGTCTCTCTCTCTCACACACACACACACTAAAACACACAAAAAAATCACATGTACACACACATTTGTTCTTTGTTCCACATGTACACACATACAGACTAAGATGGCTAAGATACATATGCATATTTTCTCGCTGTGTCTAACACACACACACCACACACACACACACACACACACAGAGGGCTTCACACGCGTGCACACACACACACACACACACACACACACACACACACACACACACACACACACACACACTGCGGTGGGCCCAAGCTCACGTGCCGCTTGAGTGAAGTGAGGGGAGCCATCAGATGACACCGCGTGGAGTTTGGAGAGGAAATGAAACACGATTAGATCTGTTTGAAGTTGGCCTCACATGCCAGTAACCAAGGTTACCCTTCACAAAGGCCCATCTCCCCACCAGCGTGCTGTCATACCCCCCCTATCTGAACACACACACACACACACACACACATGCACAGACAGACACACACACCCTTAGCCCTTGTAGGTTACACATACACACACACAGACACATAAACACACGCACACACATACACTCACACACCCTTATAGGCCCTTGTAGGTCTCTCTCTCTCTCTCACACACACACACACACACACTCACAGACATGTGTACACCCACATACACAGACACACGTACACACCCACACACACACACACACACCCTTAGTCCTTGTAGGACTCTCGACACACTTCAGCCACGTTTCCTACAGACTCTCCTGATTGCAGTTCAACCCAGGAACCGGCATGTGATATGAGGCCATGGTGCCATAGTCTGGCCCCATATCTGCTCTGCTGTGCTCTGCTGTGCTGTGCTCAGATGTCATGCGAGGGCACTTGGCCGTTGTTCTCGAGCGGAGTGGAGACTAGACACGCAATAGTTCTTTACACAGGGCCCCGGTTTATTATGGGGGATTAAAGTTGATTATGTTTAACCTGAGCAGGTCGCCGAGTTGATGATTAAAAAGGAGGAGAACAAAAAAGAAAAAAAAAAAAACGGGAACAACGTCCGTGCCGTAATTACCAGCACTTGATGAGGGCGGCGTCGGGTGAAAGGAAAACATTATTAAAAAAAAAAGGTTGCGTGTTCCTTGAATGTTCCCTTTCGAGCTTTTTGCTGAGATAGCGTGCCGTGTGCCGTGTTCTCGGAAAACTCCCAAGTGCCGAATGTTCCAGATTGGCGAGGAAGGGAAAAATGGAATCGTCACGGTGCAAGGAGGAAAGAAATGTCCGATAAGGTCGCGTCGGTGCGGCAGTATTCGGCCCATTATGATGGGTTATCAGGAGCGCACATGGCAGCCACTCATCTACAAGGCTTTTTCGCTATCTAGCTAATGTCAGTCAGAGTCAGAGCAGGCTGGCCCTCCTCCCTCTCTCTCTTAGGCCTTAGGGTTTTATCTCAATGTACACACAAGGGGAACGGCCACACCCGCACAGTATAGCTGTGACACAAGCCTTGTGTGTGTGTGTGTGTGTTTGGTGGGGTAGGTCACAAAAGGAGTTGCCCCTTTTTGAATAAAATTTATGGCATGTATGCCTAAAGGGCTTTTTACACCATGCGTGACAACTGCATCGCTAATTATAATGTCTTTTTAAAACAGGGTGTAACTTTAGTGGGTGGTGGCGTTCACACCTCAGCAACCACAATGACAGGCAGAACAGTATCATTGGAATCACTTTCAGGATGATTTAATGAGTGATAAAAACACTGCAGCCAATTGGAATCGATTCAGACTTCACATTCCATTAGGTGTTTACACTCGTGAAGTGAATCTTGTCATCAAAATGGCGTTCTTTATTTTGTCAGTATTTGATTTGGTTTCGTTACTCTGTTTTTTTTTATTGTCTTGTGGGCTGTTATTGGTGTAGTTAAGGTTTTTAAGGACTGTTTTGTCATTGTAGTTGCAGTCATTGTTATCTATATAGCTATTGGTGTGATTGGCCCTTAAGGAAGGTACTTCCCACATTGTTGTTTAATACGTGTGACACAAGTAACAATTTTTTTCTGTGTTTGTGTGTTTGTGAAAGGGCGTGATTCTCAGACAATGCCCAACGGTTGGGTTGGGCCGGGCCAGGTTGTGTATATGTGGTGTGTATGTGGGTGTGTGAGACTGCATAGTGTGTGTGTGTGTGTTTGTTTGTAAGAGAGCGTAAGCAGGAACGTCTGTTCTAACCCTCCCCTTCCCCTCTCTCTCTCTGTGTGCGTGTGTGTGTGTCCTGCAGGCGAGCTCATCTCCGGCTGTGTCTGGAGCGGCTGAAGGCCCTCATCCCGCTGGGACCAGACTGCAACCGTCACACCACCCTGGGGTTGCTCAACAAAGCCAAAGCACATATTAAGGTACACACACACACACGCACGCACGCACGCACGCACACACACACAGACACACACAAACACACTATAGACACACACTGTAGACACACAGCAACCTGTGAATGCACACACTATACACACAGAGAACCCCGTCAACACACGCAACACAGAGGGCAACCTGTCAACGCGCGCACACACACACACACACACACACACTGTAGACAAACACATACTATAGACACACAGCGACCTGTCAACACACACATGCACACAGGGAACCCCGTCAGCACACACACACAGAGGACAACCTGTCACCACACGCACTAACACACACTCACATACACACGTGCAAGTATGCACATACACACACACACACACACACACACACAGCATCCTGCCAACACACGCACTGTAACACACTCTCACATACACACATGCAAGTATGCACGTCGGACACATACATACACACACACACAGCAACCTGTCAACACACACACTGTAACACACACTCGCATACACACATGCAAGTATGCACGTACACACACACTCGCAGCAACCTGTCAACACACGCACTCACTCTCTCTCACACACACACACACACACACACACACACAGAGGGCAACCTGTCAGCATAAACAGCAACTTGGCAGTGTTGTGTGTATTTTGTTACTTGTTTTTATGGCTTCATTCATCACTCTGTCTCTCTCTCACTCTGCTTTTCATTTTGGAGCTTCTGTGTGTGTGTGTGTGTTAGTGGCCACGATACCAGTAACACATGCACACACTGTCTCTCTCTTACACACACACACACCTCATTTCATACTGAGTCCAAACAAACCATCTGTCCTGTCAGAGTAGTGCCGATAACAGGTAAAGGAATGGACAGGGGAATAAAACACAAGACAAATACGAGGGACATCTCCCAAACGAAATAAACAGGCTGTGTCTAGATAGTGCGAATGAGGGGGATCTCGATATGCTCTATCAGGAAATGAAACACAGCAACAAGCCACAGCATGAACCACTGCAGTGTAGAGTAGTGTACTGATGTGATCCCTCACCTTTTGTTTGTTTTGTTGATTTCTTTGTGTATATATACAGCTGTGAAAAAAATAATAAGAGGCCACTGCAGATTTTCCCAAAATCAGCATCTCTACATGTATGACAGCCATATATATATATATATATATATATATAGTTTTGATAAGCTTTTATTGACGTTTCCCTCCATTATTGGGCTGTCGCCCGGAGCTGTGTTGCTGCGTATGGTTCGTTTTCGGTGGCTCGGTGGAAGTGAATGTGGGACGTGGGGGTTGGAGGCACGTGGAAGCATTTTAGTGATGGAGCCCCCACCCCCCCCACCCCCGGTCATGTGAAAAAAAGCGTAGTAAACAAAGTCAGTAGCAATTGATTGATTTGCGTGAAAGCGAGCGAGCGTGTGCTCCCTTTGTGTGTGCATTTGCAAGGGGGAGGGGGGGGGGGGGGCAGGGAGAGATAATGAAATATAGAGACCAGTCCCCTGAGCGCGTGCGGACGTGTGTATGGGTGCATACGTTTGTGTGTGCACGTGTGTGTGTGTGTGTGTGTGTACGTACATACGTGTGTGTGTGTGTGTGTGGCACATGCATGGGGTGTGCATGTGAGAGAGGTTTTGTGGGTCAGTGTGCAAGGGTCTCTGTTGTCTGTTTGGAAGATAATTTATCCATGCGTTTGTGTGTGTGTGTAAGAGAGTTAGTTTTAGGCACGTGCGTGCACGTGTGTGTGCGTGTGTTGTGACAGTGGCGTGTGTGTGTGTGTGTGTATATGTGTGTGTGTGTGTGTGTGTGTTGTAGGACAGTGGCGTGTGTGTGTGTGTGTGTGTGTATATGTGTGTGTGTGTGTGTGTGTTGTAGGACAGTGGCGTGGGTCATGTGGCAAACAGGATGGGAGTGTGAGAGACCTGCAGCTGACATTTAGCAGCTGCCACTTCAAGAGACAGGCCGGTTCTGATGACTAGACTCATCCCTGTGCTTTCATCTCGCTCCTCTCATCTCTCCTCTCCTCTCCTCTCACTCACCCCCACCCTCGCTCTCTCTGTCTATTTACTACCTGTCCTCTGCTGTCTGTTGTGTCCCTTAACCTCTTTCTTCCTTCCTTCCTGTTTCTCTCTCTCTTTCTCTCTCTCCCTCTCTCTCTCTCTCTCTCTCTCTCCCTCTCTCTCTCTCTCTCCCTCTCTCTCTCTCCCTCTCTCTCTTTCTCTCTCTTTCTCTCTCTTTCTCTCTCTTTCTCTCTCTCTCTCTCTCTCTTTCTCTCTCTCTCTCTCTCTACCTCTACCTCCACCTCCCTTCCCCCTTTCCTCCCTTTTGTGTCCCCCCTGTCTGCCTCAGGGCAGCTTCAACACACAATAACCTCCAACCTGGACATGCATTCAGTCATATTACAGTGTGTGTCTGTCCATGTGCATCCCTGTGTGTGTGTGTGTGTGTGTGTGTGTGTGTGTGTGTGTGTGTGTGTGTGTGTGTATGTATGTATGTATGTATGTATGTGTGTTTGGATGTATGTATGTATGTATGTATGTATGTATGTGTGTTTGGATGTATGTATGAATGTAAGTTTGTCCCTGTATGTGTATGCCTGTGTCTCTGTGTCTGTGTGTGTGTGTGCGTGCAAAAGATCCACTTTTGGTGTTTACCTAAAGACTGACAGCTGGACTTTACTTAGGCCCCGCCCTTTGTGCAAACGTTCCATTGCCCTGGGAAGCCACAGGTCGGGCCTGCAAACCCTGCGGCTGGGCTCCACACGCAACGCGGTGGCAGCACTAACATTTGCATGGCCACAATCTGATGGGAGCACTCTCTGACAGAGAACCGGTTCTTGTTCTTTATCTGCGCGGCGCTTACAGCCCGTCTAGACCTTTTCATCTAGTCAAACTATAGACCTTCAAGCGCTCTGGGTCAGTGGGTACTGTGAGAGGTCTCGTCAGTCACTGGGAAAGGCTTGGCCCCACTGGCTTAGCACTGCCCCTGCTGGCACCTGGAATTTACACAGGTACACCTGGAATTTACACAGGTACACCTGAAAGCAGGGATGTAGTAATGATCCCAGTTGTTGAGTCCAAGACGAGGATCAGTGCAGGGAAGGGTGGAAGCTGCAAGCTGTAGAACCTTTGGTTTTTGTAGGCGTATGATTGGTTACAAGCTATCCAAAGCCATTGTACGAGACAAAAATTCAAATGAAAATACCAACTAGTCTGAGTCTGAGACATAGAAAATATACTTCAACATATAAAATGTACTTGTACAACCTTGCCTGAAAGGATACAGGGTTTTTGGTTCTGAGCATAAAGTTGTCTTTTCTTCTCATTCCACACTTGACTGCAGAATCCTGAAGAGTCTTGGCAGACGAAAACGTCTAATCCTATGACCTTGCCTTGAAAGGATTTATTTTCCCTGAGTGTTTAACTTCTAGTTTTCTCCTCTCTCTCTCTCCAAAAACCTGCAGAAACTTGAAGAGGCGGACCGGCGGAGTCAGCACCAGCTGGAGTGTCTGGAAAGGGAGCAGCGGCACCTCCAGAGGCAGCTGGACCTGCTTCAGGGACCCGGGGGCCTGCTGGCGGCAGGGCCGCCATCCTCCTCGTCTCCGTCCTCTTCCTCCTCCTCTTCCTCACCGTGCTCCGGGAGCGGCGAGGGCGAGCGGATACGCATGGACAGCGTAGGCTCCACCCTGTGCTCTGACCGCTCGGATTCCGACCAAGGTGAGTTGTGTTCTTTTCGGACAAACAAAACAGCCGTGGCTGGACTTCTTTTTGGAGCTTGATGATGTTTCACCTTTGATCGAAACTTCTTCTGTTCTGGCCTGTTTCCCAGAGCTGAAGAGACCTTTTGGATGAAAGGTGAAACGTCTCCAAGCTCCAAAAAGAAGTCCAGTTTCTTACAACTTGGCTCCTTTGACCCCCATGACCTAGATGAATGAGAATCTACACAGACAAAACAGTCGTGGTGTCTCTTGAAGAAGCATAACATCGGCGTAAATGTCTTCTAGGGTTGTTTTTCTGAAAAGGCACGAGTCAAACCTAGATTTAGAAGCAAAACTACATAGATGGCTGGGTTATTTACTTCGATTAGGTTTTTTACTTTGCAGCCAAAAGCCTTTCAACGAGTCTGCTCAGGGCACTTGGCAAGAGGCATACAAATTGCCATTTTTAAAAGGCTTGACATCAAGGCTGGCCACAACTATTTGTTTACATCCCATAGAGGGATTTACTCTACCCTGACTCGTCTTGCAAGATGGCTGTTCACAGCACAACATTGACAGCTTTACCTTTTGAGAGTTAAATTTGTTAGTTGGGTTGGGTTTGCTGCACATAAGTTTCAAGTGTGAACCCTGATAAATGTATATTTTCTCTCCCTCCCTCTATTTCTTTCTCGTGTTCCATCTCTCTCTCTCGCTCGCTCTCGCTCTCTCTATCTCTCTCTCTTTCTCCTCCCTCTTCCCTCTCTGCAGAAGAGATTGAGGTGGATGTGGAGGGTACGGAGTTCTCCCACGGCGAGCTGGACAGTGCCAGCACAGCCAGCACCAGCGACCTGGACGACCACAGCAGCCTGCAGAGCGTGGCCAGCGATGAGGGCTACTCCAGCTGCAGCGTCAAGCTGGCCTCCTAGAGACTGCCCCAGCCCCCTCCACCCCTCCCTCACCAAACACCACCAACCAACCAACCAACCAACCACATCACGGCCCCTCAACACCCACCCACCTATCCACCTCTCCTCCAGCTTGACGTCCATGCGTCCCCATGTCGGCCACAACAGCTTCCCTGTGTCTGCCCAAACACCCTCTCTGCCCCTGGTGCCCCCCCCCCCCCCCCCCCAAAAAAAAAAACCAGTCCCACCCAGAGTCCATCCACACCCAGCCTACAGACTGAACTCTTGACTTGCCTCTGCAAAGGCTCCTTAGCCCCCAACGACTACCATCACCACCACCACTACCATCATGATCTCAGAAAGGTGGTATCAGCGACAGCCACCCGCCTCTGCTCCCCCACCTCCTCCCCCGGAACATCGTGGCAGAGCAGTGATGAGTTGGTATTCTTTACGGTACGCGTAGATGTGTTCCAGAGTGTGTGCGCTGCATGACGAGCATTTGCTCTGGTTTTTGCAAAATAGGGCGTACTTTTGTCGTGGGGTTGTGATTTTGTGTTGTACAGGGCCTCACTGTATGCCACTTTAAGCTTCAGACACACTGATGGCACGCAGAAGCACTCTGTGAAGTGCGTAAAGTTTAAGGACGGGGGAGTTGTCGGTAGATTTGTGAACAAAGGCTTTTGCCACGAGCGCTACGAAAAAGCCTACTTCATCACTTCTTAGGTTTGGTTTCGAGTTGCAGCGGCAGTGGGCATATAGGAATTTTTACTTGTGTGGTTTTAAAAAGAGAAGAAAAAACAAACGTCCATTTGAATTCAAGATTCACATACGTACTGAAAAGAAAGACCAAAAAAAAAAAAAAAAAAAAAGAAATCGAAGCACTTAAAATCGAAATGTTACCTAGAGTTTTTGTTTCAAGCTCAGTCTTACTGTTAGTCAGTGTGTGAATCCTAAAATGACCACCTTTCGTCGATGTCGGCTTGTATTTCATCTGCCGACTGGCCACGTACAAGTAGAATTTTCGGAATGCATTGTAGTCTGTGTGTGTGTGTGTTGTTGTGTGGGGAGGGGGGACTCGCAAACTTAATTTGCCATATCAACACTGGTTTTTGGCCTGCTTGCTTCTGCAGTTTATTTGGATGACGTTTTTTTTTTTTGTTTGTTTGGTTTTTTTTTCTTCTTTTTTCCTCCACATGCTCTTGGTTTGTACCAGCCCATCACTGGCACAAATACTCTTTGGTGCTACGTGAAAAAAAAAAACCCTTGGCCATGGATCACTGCCTCCAGGGTCGATCGTCCCACCAAAAAAAAAAAAAAAAAAACAAGTGTCCTCCTTGGTCCAAACCCTTGTGGCTCCTGCTTGGTGTTCCAGGTGGATTTCGAGGAGTGGCATCCAATCCAAAAGCAGCTACCACCACCACCACCACCACTTCTTCTCTGCACTTGCTTACTCAGTAGGTGTCCATAGCTACTGGCTCGATATTTCAGCAAAAAAAAAAAGAAAGAAAACAAGAAAAAAATGGAAAAAGAGAAGGACAAAAAAAGGACTTTTCAATAGACAACCCTCCTAGCAGTAACAAGCAATAACTCCTGTAGTGATCTGTCTTTCTCTCTCTCTCTTCTTCCCTCTCTCTCTTCTTCCCTCTCTCTCTTTCTCTCTCTCTCTCTCTCTCTCTCTCTCTCTCTCTCTCTCTCTCTCGGCAATTTGGACATCTCTCCAGAGATACAAGACCCAAAGTTGTCCGTCCAGTAAGCAGCTCTTATGACTTGCTTATGAATATTATTTTTATTTTGTACATACAATACAGATAGTTTAATAATTAAAAAAAAAGATTTTAAATGAAGGAATGTGGAGTTTTAAAAAAAAGAAAAAAAAAGAAAAGGAAAACTGGTAGGAACACATTGAGACCCACTGTTGCCGCTGTTGCTGTCTGGTCCTTGATATTTGAACTCTGTTTTTGTGTCATCTGTGTGTGTGTGTGCGTGTTTTAAATTTATATTTTTCTCTCAAATTCGGACGGCCAAGTGCCCAGACATAAGTGGCATGGACAGTGTTACTTTGTTCGTTTTGCTGGTTGAAAGGTTCAAAAGTTTCCACTCTGTATCCAGACCAAAAGAAAAAAGGCACACACACACACACGCGTAAAGAAATTGAAAAGATATGGTCCCACACCAAAGCAGGAAAAACGATTTGAGATAAGGTTCCATGCCAGCTTATACGAAAGGCTTTGTGAAACTTTACATCTCCTATGGAGCTGTCTAAGTTTCTCGTTCTTGGAGATTATGATGAGGTTGACGGAGAGTTGAATGTCTGTGTGACACGGTAAACTCAGATTAAAAAAAATACTAAATATATCACTGATGCCTTGTATTATTATCTGTACTGCAAAGGAACCCAGCGTACACATTTTTTCACAAAGTCCAATCCAAAGTAAACTGAATATGAGGAATTCAATCTATACTCCTCTGGAACTTAATCTCAAATGTTAAAACCTCTGGTGGAAGACCTGTTATTTTTACATTTTAAAGACACATGACTAGTTGATGATTACTCCTTTTTCCTCCCTGCATTCTTAAAAAATGTATTTATTTTCTCAATATATTGTTCCTTTTTTTGTTTTCCTTGGTTCATTTATTTTTTTTCAAGGTGACATGTCATGCATTCCACTGTCATTTTAGGTGCATAAGTTGTTTTGCGTATTTAAAAAAAAAAAAAAAAAAAAAAAAAAAAGCTTCTGGACCGAACCATTTTTAGTTTTCTTCCCGGTCTTTTATTTAATCGACACACACTTCTTGATCACACACTCTGCTGTAAGTTGTCCTCTGTGCTTTTTTTCTTGCCACTCAGTCCAGAAGACATACATCTGTCTGATAACTGTCCATATTTATTTTATTTTATATTTTTTGTCCTTCTTGCTATAACACAAAAAAAAAGACAAAAAGAAACCTAATTTATTTGTTTGTCCTTGTCCAAAAATAGTGTCACCTCTTTAAGTTGTTTAAATATCACTTTTCTTTCTTTTTTGTTTTTGTCACAGAATTTGGTTATTTTAATATATTGGAGGGGTAAAACAAAAAAAAACATCCCAGGTTCTGTAGCCATTTTATTTATTTAAATCCCACCCTTCCCCATTCTGTTGCTGGTATCGGGAGCACGTAATGAGATTCTCTTCCTGCCAAGGGTAGCTACCTGTCTGTAACGAAAAAAAAAAGGCTGCATCCAGTTCAGTCCTTATGTCCCAGTAAGAGTCAGTGTCCTATCAAGGTCATGTTTAACGAATAGGCTTCAGAGGCACCTCGGCCTTGATGGAAGGTGTCAGGATTTGTAGTCACAGAAACACTCCACTGGCTAAAGAAACTTCTGCGAGTCCGGCTGTCTTTGCTACGTGTGTTATTCAGTCATTATCACTGTTGTCAATGAAGCTTGATCTTAAAGAAGTGAATTGGAAATGTTAATGTCAGACATTGTGGTGGCCTCCTTTGGCTCCAAGAATAAGCTGTCTTTCTCTCTATTTATCTCTCTTTCTTTCACTCTTTGTTTTTTGTTTTGGCCGATGAGAAGAATCTAACTTCTAAAGAAGAACATAGTAATAATAAATAGAAAAATAAAACATTTTTAAACGTGGTGCTTTTCTTCAGCAAACGGCCAAACCTGTCACAAGACTCCTCGTCCCCCTCCTCGTGTATTCTTATAGCCTATACCCGCCACCGAGGAGGGTGCGTTTCTCTTTTCCTCTCTTATGACTCCATTCTCTTTTTGTTGTTACTTTTATTTTATTTGTTTTTTTTGTTTGTTTGTTTTTTTTGAGTATTAAGTTGTTTTGTGTTTTTTTTGTTTTGTTTTGTTGTTTTCTCTGAAATCTGCACTATGATAAATGTGGGGCCCATTGTAATGACACAGTGTTCCTCCAATGACGCCTCAGCAATGTGTTGGGCCCACCGCCCGTATCCAGGCGACAGTCACTGGGATGAAGGACTGTTCCAACACGACAGATGGGAGCGGCTGCTGCCTGTAATCAGCCTGTGTCTGTGTTGGCTTGGAATTCACTGAGAAGGGAGAGCGGGCTGTCAATTAAATAAAGCTATTCCACCCTGGAAATCTTGGGAGTTTTGTTGTTCTTTTTCCTTCCGTGTTTCATTTGTTGAGTAGTAGGCTGTTGTGGTGAATAATGCCATATGGCTATCTTTCCTCCTTAGGGCTCAACAGCCGTTTCGTTGTTTAAAAAGTGCCCTATGGCATCGGAGTGTTTAAACTGAAATGAGATCCATAGGCCCTCTCATACACACAATTTTGTCAGATAGGTGAGACACGCTTTCAGGTTGTTGCTCTTCAGGATATACCACCAGTCCATGTTTACTAAGAATACCTTGACAGAAAATGACAAGGCAACCGCTAAGATAAGAAAAACAGCTTTCAGTAGGCTACGTTTTTGACACAGAGAAAACAGTAATTTTGCCTGAACAAAACGTGAGCGCACGAAAGTGTGTCTCACAACATCACATTGTGGAAGAGATGAAGGCGCATAACAACCACATGATGCAAGTCTCAGCACTGCTGTCAAAGACACCTCTCAACAAGGAAACAGTGTTGCTTTGTGGCCTGACAAAATGTAATTACAGGCTAGCGGTTTGGCACTGGCCGAGAGTCAACCGTTAAGAAATAGGCCTACCTTGTGCTACTTTGACAGTCCCATGGGACTCCTGAATCTCCATCACTTAAGCTGCGTGTTCCGTAACATCCTGAGGCGTTTCTTGGGGGAACAATATACTAGCCTACTAATAATAGGCCAACATTGTGTCTTGTACCCTGTACTCCCCTGCTGTTTGAGGAAGCAGTTCATAATGAGTGTTTTTCTTGAAAGTTGTCCGTGTTCAAAGTAACGTGTTTATTAAGGATTTCATCTCGCTTAAAAAAAAGGAGGCTTGGTGTAGAAACTCACGTCCTCTATATGAACACTGAATTTGGAGTGGATTCCGATATCTGAGCACATTCATCAGCATTTTGAACAAACACTTTCATGGCGTTCCGACTCAGTTAATTTATATGCAGATAGCGCCATCTAATGGTAAGCAAAGGATATTGTGGTAATACACTAGAAAAGAATCACGTAGGGGAGGCTATTCAGTACGAACATACGTCCACAAATAGACCGTGTGATGCAGGACTTTTTTATTTGCGTGTAGGACTACACAACAAAATGGTAAAACTTCATAAAAATGCAGTTTAATGCAACTAGCAATTTGTGTTAAGTGTATTTAGTAGATTGTTAATGGTAATAAGACGATCCCTTAAAACAACATCAACAGGCCTATAATAAGCAGGTCTTCTACAAGTCTACAGCTGGACGACTACCGCAGAAGAAGAAGAAGAAGAAGAAGAAGAAGAAGAAGAAGAAGAAGAAGAAGAAGAAGAAGAAGAAGAAGAATATCGCCTCATCTTAGCATGGACTATTGGCCCAGGGCTCTATCATTGTAGCGTTCTGCTGTTGGGTTTCAACGCTTGGTTTGCACAATGCAAGTTTAACCTACTGAAAATATTGTGAAAAGCTTTCATCCCGACATCAACGTCCCGAAAAGTGTCACCAGGACTGCCACTTTATAAGTAAACCCCTAGGTGGCGGTATTGCAGTAGAAACTAAGTGAAGGTTCACACCTCTAGTGACAGCTACACTTTTTTATCGTGATGGGAGCCGATTCAAATGTAAGCCTGTCCGAATAGGCACGGACACAAATGATGGCTCCCCTTCAACAAAGATTTCTCTTTACTTTCCATTTAAGGCTTTATTTGCAGGATTGACCTACCTTTCGAATATACAGTAAATGCATATGGTGACAAAAGCAGCCAGACGCCTGTTCCAGCAAATGTTTATTTAAAATACTGCCTAAGGCTTTGGCTTCAACAGTCCTTCCGCAATAATGGCACACTTGCAACACAACGGTGGGTAAATCATAACGGGTTAACTCTGTCCTATGTTATAGACACAATGGCAATATGGGCATAAGTCATTATTACAACATTCTAACATTTACCAACACACTTTACACTTCATAACTGTAATAAAACACTGTACTCCCAGAATGCCCGGCAACAGGAACAGTCCTGTTACAGTATTATTAGCATAAACAGCACAACTATTGGTGCACGAAGATAGGAAATTGATTATACATAAAACCAACCAACCAAACAACCTAATCTTTAATATTAAGTCAGGTTTATGTTCACATCCTTAAAGAATAGAATAAACTTCTCTCTCTCTCTCTCTCTCTCTCTCTCTCTCTCTCTCTCTCTCTCTCTCTCTCTCTCTCTCTCTCTCTCTCTCTCTCTCTCTCTCTTTATGAGGTGAAGAAACCAATTTGTGGGCTATGGACATGCTGTGACTGTAATAAAGATTGAATTGAATTGAATTGAATTGAAGACATATTGATTACAAGCAGGCAACCAATCTGAATGTTCTTGGATCTCATATTCTTTGGTATACACAAACATATTAGGATGGAAAGTTTTTATTTTTGGATTATAAAATCTACCATTGCCAGGAACTCAAGAACAAAATGAGAGTCTGTGAGTCACTGAAACCGATCAGTCATTTTGTTTACAATTGTAACACCAGGAGTGCTTCCATTTTTACACTTTTGTGTTTAGTTTATATTAAATATGGGTTGTCAGTTCATTTTAAAACAACAGGAATAGAAAACCACCCATTGTGTGGAGGTCTTCAAGACGATACTACCAAAGATGTTAGATTCACTCAATACTCTCTGATAGCCTACTACTGTTCATTCTTAGTTTGGATGATTAGTTGCCCTGGTAACTGGTGTGTTCTATACATGGCTCTTACATGAAACGAAACCTCAGTAGCCTTCACTGAAAACAACCAAGGTACATCTCTCACTAGCCTAGTTTTACCTTTTAGGCAAATTATCAATACTTATGAGAATCAAAGAGCTTGAATTCCACAGAAATAAGTAGACTAAATTGCCCCGCCACCCCCACAAACAATCACCAGACCTGTGCATCATTCCTCTGCGCTCCTGACTCCATCCTTGATGACCGTTTATTGTGCTATTTGTCATGCTCATGCCCTGCTCTCATCATTATGCATTTAATAACAACAGGCTGGTCAGCAGACTCAACATTCCATTCTGTTGCTGTTGACGGCCATGTAAACAGGAAGGAGGGCATTTGTGGAGGGTGGCGTCAGGCAGCTGAGGCCTAATCACCCAGTCGGCACGGCGAATGTTATGGCGAGGCCAGCCGTCCAAGGAAAAATGACCTCAGAACAGCTCTCAGGGACAGCACAGAGGATGACCGAGAGGAGGAGGGAAAGTGTATCTTTCTCATACGCACAGAGAGAGAGAGAGAGAGAGAGAGAGAGAGAGAGAGATAGAGAGAGAGAGAGAGAGAGAGAGAGAAAGAGAGAGAGAGCTACTCCAATGTTCCTCACTCCAGTGTTACTTTGCAAATGAATGTGATGTTCCCCAGTGAACTATCACCCCATTCTTTTACAGTAGCGCAGTTTACCGTTGTGTGAATGACTCTTACTAGAAAAGAGACAGAAAGTAACACACAAATAGGAAGTTCATAAAGTGTTTGTGTGTGTGTGTGTGTGTGTGTGTGTGTGTGTGTGTGTGTGTGTGTGTGTGTGTGTGCATTTCAGTTTCTGCATAGTGTGAACACAACCTACACAGACTCCTCACTGACTTAGGCACTAGTACTTTAGTTAGGTTTGATTGCTATTGATGTCCTGGGCTGTAGCCAGAAGTCATAAAATGGGTGGGCCCAGGAAAAAATTCAGGTGGGCCTAGCCCAAAACACATAGGTTAATTTTATTACTAAAACAGTCAATCAAACTTATAAAGTCTTCTGATTGGGTGGGCCTGATTGACAAGTGGGTGGGCACAGGCCCACTACAGCTCACCCGTGGCTACCCGGGCTTATGCTAATGTCCACACACATACAGGCTTTCCTGTGTGCAACAAGAGGTGGACCAACTGGCTTGAGAAAGTAGTCCTTCCATGTATTCCCCCAGCCCGCACTCTATTAACTTGACAAATTTTGTTACAAGAAAGTGTAGTCATTCAGTCTTCAGTCATGACAGCTAATGGTAAATCGGTTAAAAACACTGTGAGTGCTCTCTTTTTTGTTAAATATTGTTCTGTTAACTTGACACATCCTGTCATTACAAGCTTTAAAGGTCTCATTCCGCGAGAAACCGTTTAGTACTTGCTCTTTTTGAATTACGATAGGTCACTCCAAGTTGCATATGATTGCTGGATGTGAAAATGTTCTTGTACCTCGATTGCCTATTAGTTAATGAAAGGCAACAGGCAGGAAAACGAGCGAATAAGAAAAAGGCAAACAAAGTGACGCAAGTTTGTCAATTAGAAAAAGCCATGCCACAGTTGTGATTACTGGAGGAGTCTCGTTGCAGCACACATTCACTTAGCGAAATATAGGTAAGAATGTGTGTTTGTTTACAACGTTTAAATCTTCTATTTGGTGTGCCATGACCGAATGGGCTTTGAATGACGGTAGCCTGTGACTAGCATAGTTGAGAACCTGTCATTCTCCTCGCTCCATCTCCTCCACCAAACTTGTTTGTAAGGAGTTGTTTGTAAACACTCTCCCACATACCTGTCAGGGCAACCCATCAATTCAGCCTTGTGAGATACTGACAGCTGTCATAGCCGCACCTGAATACATATCCTGCCCAACAACAAGTATGAGCACCCACAACACAACTTTACTCTCACGCTCAGGCACATCGCATATTTCAGCAATGACCTCAACACTACAATTAACAAATGAACAGCATTGTGAGTGAGTGAATGAGTAAGCGTGGAGTAATGCTGGATTGGATGATGAATAATGACTCGCTGACAAAGGAAGGGAGAATATGATCGCAATGGTCAACAAGACAAGTCGTGAGGTGTGAGGCGTGAGGCGTGTGATGCTTTTTATGCAAATAACACGTGCATCACGTGTGTCCTCCAGTGGTTTCACTGGAGGCCTGAGATTGAAACAGCACAGACTATGTAATCAAATATGTTTAGTACTGCATATATGTTCTCTTTGTCTCTGTCTCTGCCTCTGTCCTTTCTCAAATTTAAATTCAAACTCAAAGGGTGCTTTATTAGCTGACTGTTCAGATGCAGTGTTGCCAGAGCAATGTTGTACAAATAATAATAGTAATACAAATAAGAAAAGAATGGTAACAAAATACACTCTGTCTCTCTGTCCCTCTCTCTGTCTCCCTCTGTCTCTCTCTCTGCCCTTCTCTCTGTCCCTCTCTCTCTCTCTGTCCTTCTTTCTGTCTCTCTCTGTCCCTCTCTCTGTCTCTGCCCTTCTCTCTGTCCCCCCCCTCTCTCTCTGTCTGTCCTTCCTTCTTTCTGTCTCTCTCTGTCTCTCTCTCTCTCTGTCTCTTTCTCTCTCTCTCTCTCTCTCTCTCTCTGTCTTCCTCTGTCCATCTCTCTGTCTCTGTGTCTCTCTGTCTGGCTGTGTGTGTGTGTGTGTGTGCGTGTGTGTGTGTGTGTGTGTGTGTGTGTGTGTGTGTGTGTGTGTGTGTGTGTGTGTGTGTGTGTGTTAAACAGTGTGTAGGAAGTGCAGGTTTGTGAATGCCAAGACCCCATCTGTCACTACTGTGGTTAAGCCCAGAGAGAGAGAACGAGAGAGAGAGAGAGACAGAGAGAGAGAAAGAGAGAGAGAGAAAGAGAGAGAGAGAGAGAGAGAGAGAGAGAGAGAGAGAGAGAGAGAGAGAGAGAGAGAGAGAGAGAGAGAGAGAGAGAAAGGGAGAGCAAGAGAGAGAAAAAGAGAGAGATAGAGGGGTAAAGGGATAGGGAGAGTGAGGGAAAAGGATAAAGAGAGAGTGACAGAGAAGGACTTCACGTGAGGGAGATTAAGGTTTATTAGCTTTCATTCGGCATTAAAGCCCTCCTAACCTTATTCATCCTCCACAGAACATCAGGGCTTTAAAAAGCAGCGAGAGAGAAGGGAAGACAGATTGAGAGAGAGGAACACCTGTTCTCCAATCCTGACAGAACAAGGCTGTACACTGACTCCATAGATGATATTTATTTAGGAAAATAAGGATTCATCTATTTTTCATCTCATTTTTGAACGAAACCTTCAAACTAATCTTACTCATGTAAAAGACAATAACCAACCAATTAACTGTCAGCCAATCCCAGTGTCTTCAAATGTCCTAATTAACAATGACTTGCTCTGGTTGGTAGTGTAGGTGTTGTTGAAAGACATTTCCAGTCATGTACTTAAACCTCCTACAGAACACAATTCCTACTTATATACCTCTCATTAAAACTCAGAACTAAAAGTTCTTACAACAACATTACAACATTGCTACTCCATTACAAAAACTCTTTACTGATACATTTAAACATGACTAGTACATTACAAAAATTCTTTACTAATACATTACAACATTACTAGTACATTTCAAAAACTCTTTAGTAATATATTACAACCTTACTAATACATTACAAAAACTCTTTAGTACTACTTGACTACGCTGGTAAAACAAAGGATAAACAAAATAAAATAAAAAAATAAATAAATAAAGGTGTCATTCATTTGACCAGCGTTACAGTCATGAACTTTAACTATTCCCGGACTGGACAGGATGCCATGGATGAGGCCCACCCATCTCCCCTGCCCTCCCCTGCCCTCCCCTGCCCTCCCCTGCTGCATGTCTGGCCTGGGCTGATGGGGTGGTATGCCTGCATGGGAGTGCATGTCTGGCCTGGGCTGATGGGGTGGTATGCCTACATGGGAGTGCCCACCACAGGCCATCAGCTCTCGCCAGCCGGAGATATGACTACAATGTGACACATACGTATGTACCCACTCTCTCTCTCTCTCTCTTTCTCTCTCTCTCCCTCTCTCCCTCTTTCTTACCCACCCCCCCCCCCCTCTCTATCTCTCTCTCTCTCTCTCTATCCCTCTCACTGTCTGTCTCTCTCTCTCTTTTATCCCTCTCTCTATCTCTCCCTCTTTTATCCCTCTCTCTATCTCTCTCTCTTTTATCCCCCCCCCCCCTCTCTCTCTCTCTCTCTCTCTCTCTTTCTCTCTCTATTCATCCCTCTCTCTCTGTCTCTGGCATGCCTGGTGCTGTCTTACACCCTTAGCACAAATGCCTGGCAAAGTATGTGAGTGATGTTGCCAAACGAATGAGTCAATTAGGAAGTACAAGTGCTGACAAACAGATTTGTCTTAGTGTGTTTTTGCTCAAGCGCAAACACACACACTCACACAGACACATAGACACAGACACACACACACACACACAGACACACACACACAAATACAAATACAAACACAAGCACACATACACACAAGTCACGTTGTATGAAAATAAACAATTGTATTGTAAAAGTATACAAATATGCTCACATAGCTGCAGGTGGTGATGACGGGGCCCAACAGCACAGATTTGCTACAAAAACTCATGACAGGAAGCCACGATATTCTGGATGGCCTTCAAATTATATACCAATATTATACATTTCAGAGTACTGACATTTGAAATACTAAGTCTATGTTTATACGAAAGCTAGCACTTTTTTGAATACATCTATTTCAAATAGTTTGACTTTAAATAGTTGTCTATCTGTTTTTTTCCAACTTAGAACATACAGCCTGGATGTGAGACATAGGTGGACTTATGGTTATTAAAAACTTTTCGTTTATAAGACCAGACAGTTAACCCTTTAAGACCCTTTATAACTTTGTTGTTACCAGAATGGCAATGACCAATTACTTCTGTAATGCTGTAGTAATGTTGTAATGTTGTAGTTATGTTTTTTCAGTCACAGCGAGTCGTAGCACCGACAATACGGTGACCGCTAAGAGGCTACGAGTTTACAAGAGTATGCAAATATGTCTTCAAGATTCTAATGTTTTTTTTTTCTGCCACTGATAAGTAGGCCTAGTGGTCAAGCAGAACTCTCAGCTACATTTAATACACAATCTCAATGACACATGACATCTGTGTTTGTGGTGCTCCTCAGCTTGTCAGCGCTCCCGCCAGATATGTGTGCTCCATGAGTCTGACACATCGTGTTTTTCAGCCATCGTTGCCCATGGATTCGCCTATTGGCCAGTAAGCTTATTGTATCTTTTTTGGTCGTTCGTTTTTGTTGTATGTTTGTCACCGAGTTTGTTTTTCCTTTTAAACTTTGTGATTGTATCCTGTGCATAAGAAATGCATTATATAATTAAAACATACGTACTTTCTGACTTTGTATTCCGTAAACCGCTAATCATTGATTCTTGATGATTGATTCTTTACACTAAGTATAGTCATTGATACTTACTATAAATTCAGTATAGTCATTGATACTTACTATAATTTCAGCATACTCATTTGTACTTACCTGAAACTCCCTCTACTCATTTAGATGCTCATTTGCATTGACTTCCTATCACCTC
>CM050198.1:22184761-22197261 GCA_027475355.1 Coilia nasus
GGAAGTACGGTGGGGTGGAGGGGACAGAGGGTTGGACGGACGGGGTGGGGGTGGGGGTGGGGGTCGGGGGGAGCTTTACAGGAAACTGCTCTCCAGACGAGAACATGCTGTCTGGGGGAAAAAAGAACACCCAATCCCCTTTCACCCACTCATGTCACCTGACGATTGTTGTAAGACTCATTAAGTGTTATTTTAAGCGAAATGTTCAAGGTTTAAATTAAACATGTGGGGAGGATGTGAGGAACACCAAAATGTTGTCTGTCTTACGCCAGATAATTGGGGAAAAGTATTTTTGTAACTCATGTACCAGTAATTTTATCAGTACGATTGTGTGATGACACAAACATACTGTGCTGGTAACAAATGCACAAAAACGTGTGCTGTGAGGTTAAAATTGTCTAACCAGCTAATTTGTTTCACATGTGGCCATGTAATAGGAAAACAAAGAAGCCAAATCGTTTCCCAAAAGGGAGCTAAAAGCATTCCAGTGAAGAACGGCTGTTGACAAGTGCTTTATCTGGCTTTATTTGGCATGGGTCAATATTTTACAATGCAGCTTATCGGTTTTGTGAAAATGATGTTCGATGAAAAGCAAAATGACTCATTGCGTTTGGTGGGCTAACTGGAATGGCAACCGTAGTGGGGGGTCAGAGGATGGGAGTTTGGGGGTGTGTGTGGGGGGGGGGGATTGGAGGAGTATCTGTTGTACAGCCAGTTTCATACACGCAGTGTGCAACACACGCTGACTCAGAGCGTGATTCACACAATGGAGTTCCTCACGTATTAAATCGGAATAAAAAAGATTTATTTAGAAACAGAGACAAAAAGTCAGTATACTGGAAGAAATCTAGTGCAGATGCATGTCTATGGTAATATAAGAAACAAAACAAAACTCTGCCGATGATGGAGGTCGAGAGGAGAGAAAGCCCCATCTGTACCAGGAAATCCAGGCCTAGTTGTACAGTTGAGAAAAACTGTAAAGTTGCTTTACTTTAGAGTCATACTATCACAGCATTTCCCTTAAATGGGCAGGGGGTTTGGAGATCATGATATCGTGTCCAAAATGTACATCCATTGCTCAGAAAAATAAGGCTTTTAAATATTCGGTGAAATTCTAGGGTTCTGCCATAGACCTCAATATTACAGAGAATGCCTCTGCACTGCATAAATGGGCATTAGTATTTCCCTTTGTGCGATCATGGTTCCAGGAAGTGGCTCTTTGTGAAGGATCTTGGCCTATGTACAGTACTACCTTTGGTATGAATGACATTACCTCCCTTTGCAAGCACCATGTGCAACACTCAGCTACATTTGAGAAACGGTTACAACTACACGTTCATTATCCAGAGATCATGTCTGAAAATGGCTCATGTTTCCCTGGTTCTTGCCCAGGAAGTGTGCCTTTCTGTGGAAATTGCCCTGAGGATTTGGCAGTGGGTTTGGTGTCGCAACCTCAAGTGCTGACGGCTCTTCCTTCTTCCTCAGAACTGTTAGGTGGGTATCTGTGCTGCTGTCTTGGCATTAAGGGTGCACATCTGCTCCCGTGTGTGTGTGTGTGTGTGTTTGCAAGAAAGAGAGAGAGAAAGAGAGAGTGTGTGTGTATGTGTGCATGCATGTGTATTGTATGTGTGTGTGTTGTGTTGTGTGTGTGTGTGTGTGTGTGTGTGTGTGTGTGTGTGTGTGTGTGTGTGTGTGTGTGCAAGAAAGAGAGAGAGAGAGAAAGAGAGAGTGTGTGTGTATGTTTGTGTGTGTGTGTGTTAAGTGTGTTGTGTGTGTGTGTGTGTGCATGTGTGTTTGTGTGTGTGCGTATATCTATACGTGTAAAGCTGAGAGAGAGTGTGTGTGTGTGTGTGTGTGTCTGGTGGCCCAACTGATAACGGCAACGAGGAACTGTCTGTCTGAGATGTCCTGTGAGTCAGAGCCACCATGGCAACTCAACGATAATGTGGTGTGTGTGTGTGTGTGTGTGTGTGACTGTGTGCGTGTGTGCGTGTGTGTGTGTGTGTGTGTGTGTGGGTGTCAGGGTCCTCCTTCCCATATGTTTGTCAGTGTGCTCCCGGAAACTGTACAAAAAAAGAAATTTCAAAACCAGACAGCAATGAATTCCACCCTTGGTTTTGCTGCATGTTCAATAACTCATTTGGTAAACTCTATTTTTCTCTTTCTCTACCCCTCCATCTCTTTCTCTGTCTCCCTCCCTCCCTCTTTCTCTGTCTTTTATTCTCTCTCTGTCTGTCTGTCTCTCTCTCCATGTGTTTGTGATGCCAGAAGCCCTCTGTCACACACCAGCTAATGCTTCTTTTGTACTGAAAGCCTTGCTTCCACTGAACTGAACTACAAATCAATCATCTGAGATGATAATGGCACATGCAGTAAACTGAATGGAGGTGTTATACAAATGAAACCAATTATCGTTCACGCCGAATAAGGCGGTATCATCCTCAATGGCAATGCAGCCTCTGTGCGGGGGACTGAGCTGAGCCGAAGGACATCAGACTCCCCAAATTTAGCCCTCATTCATATGATTTTTCGATGACTCAGATTTGGTATTTACATTTAAGTGTCTGACTCACTCTCCGGATTTTGGGTCAGTTTGCACAAGCTTGGATAGCCGCCGGCACTTGGAGAGAACGGACTACGGTCCACTCGTCGTGTCCTGGTGTACGACCAAACAGTGTGGCAGTGGTTAAACTGGCTTCTTGGCCCTTCTTTGCCACTTATTATTGTATTATTAGACATACTGTAGAAGAGGGAGCTCTGCTCCGGCTGGTTGTATTGCTGAGGTGAGGAAGGCCCCTCCTAATTTAAACACTGGCCATCACCTGTCTTTTATTACGTTTAAATCTGACACAAACAGTGTTTGGAGAGTGTCCAGTTTTAAAATGTGAATAATACAAGAGATGGACATTCATGTTTTTATTAACATAGGCTAGTTGAATTTAATTGAATGTAACTGAATTAAACTGAACTGAACTGAACTGAACTGAATCAAATAGACTTTATTGTCTTGCCCAGCACCTCATATATACACATATACACTGTTTAGACATTGATTTTGTTTTTACCATTGAAAAGGGCTATATACCTTTCCTCCTTCTAATTACATAAATAGGACTCCACATAATTGTAACCACCACTGTAGTTATTCACACAGTTATGACTAAGCCAGTAATGCAAACTAAATTGTTAATTCTATTGACACTATAAACATCTTTTCCTTCTAATCACATAAATACTGCCCTAAGTTGTTATACTGCTCATCCAACATGTTGTAGGTAAAAAAGTGGTGATGCTTTTATGTACTTTCTTAATAGGAAGAAGCAAAAAGATTTAGTCACAAGAAAAACAAATATCATAAAATCAATTTACAGTCTAAACTCAGTTTTGATAAAATGTGTAGTTACTGCCTTTTGGCTTTGTCAGGCAGACTAGGACTCAGTAAACAGTACCATAATGGGTGGCGGTTAAAGGGAAGCTGTGTGTCTTCCATATCGATCCCAATAACTGGTAATAGTGTCAGCTAAATGGCTCTCCCTTTACGTAATATTCCTCTGAATTTGTCAGCGGACCTCTTACTGCCCTGGCCTACTTGTGCCTGCTCTGTTTTCAGATGATGCTGATTTATATCCCCTATCTTTCTCCCTCCCTCCCTCCCCTCTCTATCTCTCTCTCTCCCCCCATCCCTCCCTCCCTATCTCTCTTTCTCCATCCCTCCCTCCTTATCTCTCTCTCTTTCTCCATCCCTCCCTCCCTCCCTATCTCTCTGTCTCTCTCTCTCCATCCCTCCCTCTCTCCCTCTTTCTCTCTCTCTCTCTCTCTCTCTCTCTCTCCATCCCTCCCTCCCTCCCTCCCTCTCTCTCTCTCTCTCCATCCATCCCTACCTCCCTCCCTATCTCTTTCTCTTTCTCTTTCTCTCTCCCTCCCTCCCTCTTTATCTCTCTCTCTCTCCCCATCCCTCCCTCCCTATCTCTCTTTCTCTCTTTCTCCATCCCTCCCTCCTTATCTCTCTCTCTCTTTCTCCATCCCTCCCTCCCTCCCTCCCTATCTCTCTGTCTCTCTCTCTCCATCCCTCCCTCTCTCCCTCTTTCTCTCTCTCTCTCTCTCCATCCCTCCCTCTCTCTCTCTCTCCCTCCCTCTCTCTCTGTCTCTCTTTCTCTCTCTCTCTCTCTCTCTCTCTCTCTCTCTCTCTCTCTCTCTCTCTCTCTCTCTCTCTCCATCCCTCCCTCCCTCCCTATCTCTTTCTCTCCCCTGCAGAGGATGCTGGGCCTGTATGAGTCACACAGGGGATTGGAGACAAGCCCCTGACACACACACACACACACACACACACACACACACACACACACATACACACACACACACACACACACATACACACACACACACACACACACACACACACACACACACACACACACACACACACACACACACACACACACACACTCACACTGTGACGTCACGGCAGGCATCCCTTGTATTTCAGCTGACTATTTTAAGCCCAAATGTATGATATTATATTATATTGCATACAGGCATTATGAAATCTACTATGAAATCAGTCAGACCAGCTCCTGTGCGGTGTTCGACCCCAGCAAGGAGCTCATGTTTCCTGCCTCGGTGGAACACCGACTGCTCACGACACCTGCCGCACTCAGAACCCCCCACATAACAGTCTCCTTGCGTCATATCAGCGATGAAACGTGGGTAAAACGTGGGTGAAATGTTTGGTAAGACGTTTGATCCAAAAGATGCCTTGTCTTTTGTCTGTGAAAGTCATTTTTGGAGCATATGCAGTGTGCAGACCTCTCTCCATTATCTAGCTTGACCTGAAAACTGTTACTTACTTTTGAATGTGCATGACTTCTCACTGTAAGATGTTATGGGTGAAGAGCTCTGTGTTATAGTGCTGAAACTGAGGCAGTGGCAGCTTCATGTCACCATGAAAGGAAGAGGAAGATGGGGAGAGAGAGGGAGGGATGGAGGGAGTTGAGGAAGGAAGAGAGGGGAGGATGAAAGGGTGGGGGTTGGGGTTGGGGTTGTGGTGGTGGTCGTGGTGGGGGTGGGTTGTCTTCAGCCACAGGGTGCACCAACCCACCAACCCTCTGTGAAGCCCCACACCACCCCACCCCACCCCACACCCTACCCCCCCACCTGACTCTGACATCCCTCATTCCTGGCATCCACTACCCAATCCCCTCGAGCCTTTATAAGGGTCAGGAGGAGGTGTGTGTGGGGGGCGCTGAGATTAAGAATACCGACACATGAGTCATTCGTCAGATCGCCCCTCTCTCTCTCTCTCTCTCTCTCTTTCGCTCTCTCTGCCTCTCTCTCTCTCTCTCTCCCTCTCTCTCTTTTTCTCTCCTACTGTCTGTCTCCCTGTCACGTACTCATTAAGAATTCCACGCAGTGAAATGTCAGCAGGCTCCGCTGGCAGTCCCACCCACTAGTGGAAACCCTCTCATTTGCTCCTGCCTACGACGGCGGCTAAATTTAATTGTGTGTGTTTGTGTGTGTGTGTCTCTGTCTCTGTCTCTCTCTCTCTCCCTCTCTCTCTCTCTCTCTCTGTCTCTCTCTCTCTCTCTCTCTCTCCGCACACACTCAAAGAAAGCCTGACAAGCCTGGTAATTACTGACTGACAGACGTGTGTGTCATCACAGTTTTTTTGTGCTGCTACGCAGGTAAGAGGTTTAGTTTAAATACATATACAAAGAGTTACAGCGAGAGACAAATTGAGAGTTGGATATATACCATGCAGTATATATTTGTAGCTGTTTGGCTGAGAGACCAGACATACAGATTTCATATACTGTATTAATAGGTGGATGGTAGGACACAGTAGGGATGTCAGTAAATGTAAGTGAATATATCTTTATCTCTAAAATATTTTCCACTGTACATGTAAGCCAGTAGCCTGATGCATCTGCTACTTTCACATCATTTTACTTCGTGCAAAGCACCTGAAACCTCTCTACTGACTCTCATTCGCTCCACAGTCGCTTTAAACAATGACAACTGCTTGTTACATAAAGCTTTTACCAAAAGCCTTAGGAAAAAGACCAATAACGTCTTTCACCTCTACAAAATTCCTCAAGCATTTTGAAAAGTCAATTTGAAAACTTGAGTTTAATGTCATCGTTTTCAGCCCCCCCATCTGTCCGCATGGCCCGTCCACATTCAGAGACGGAGTGAAACGAAACTTACGTTCATGCTCCCTGACACAGTTGCTGGAGGTAAATGAAATTGAGCGGAGGCACTAGTCGGCGCTAGCCTGGCTACTAAGCCGCCAGTACAAGCCTTGGAATTACACAGAATGATCCAGAAAGGAATGAATGGGCAGCTGTAAACCCTTAAGCTGCAAAGGCAACCCGGTCAATGAAGCTGTGAATTACAGTGATTCAGATTCTTGATTTACCATAAAACTAATGACTTTTTTGCCAAGTATTATAACATAAAAAGAGCATTTTCAAGTGTATGTACATTCATAAAGAGGTTTTATTGGACCATGCCTCAAGAGAACACATGGATTTCAGTCCTGGGTCATTTTCGTTTCTGTCTTGTGTCGCCTATAACTTGCACTCAGAGAAGAGTTTATTTTTGCAGTTAAGTGTGTCTGCTCTGTCACTTCATTCCTTGGTGTATTGCAAATGCCAGTAACTCAGCATGCAAATCATACTGTAAACAGACCCGCCTGTCATCCCACCACTGCATTCTGTACACTTCACTCCCCGTCCCTATGCAAAGTACAGGCTGACGAACAGCAATTTCACTGTATGTCTAGCTTTACCCAGTATCTCTATACATGTGACAAATAAATATCCTTGTATCCCTTGTATCCTTGCCTCTGGGCCCAAAGCTCAATGGCTGCTCAGGGTGGTAATGATGGTGGTGTGCATGGGTGGGTAAATCCAGGTGATCGGATTTGTCTTTTCATAGGTCAGGTGAGCATAAAGTCTGGCTTTAAAGTGGGTGTGTCTGTGTTTATGTTTGTGTGTGGGGATGGAATGGGGTGAGGGGGTGGGGCGATTGCTGACAGGTGTCTGTAAGGAGATGACGACGACTTTGTCTATCCTAACATCAAAGCAAACAGCTTACCACCCCCCCCCCCCCCCACCCCCTCATCGCTGACGTTCTCTGGCCAAGCCAGTAGCCCTACATTCCTCACCAGCATCTGCTGTCAGGTGACTGCCACTGTGAAACAATGCTAAGTTTTCAACAGCGAATAGCGCTGTGTGTGTTTGTGGATAATCTGACCTTAACAATACCAGTGTGTGACGCTAGCCTTGGCCTCGGCTACCTGAAGGTATTTGTGACGGCATTTAGGAAGTGTGTTATCTAAGAGTTTTATGAGTCATTCTGGGGGTTTTTAGGCTGAGGTAACAATGGCTAGGCAACCCCAAGGTTCTTTGTGTCTAATTACCTTACACACAAAACAATAAACACACTACCTCCTGAGGAGTCTGGCCACAACTCGTCAGAGCAGGGTTAAGATTAAGTACTAACTAAAGGGCATGACAGTATTTTGAAGTAAAACACCAAAGTACTTGCTGTTGCTTGGATAGGTGTAAGGAACAAATTTTAAATGTCTGTAAGTGTGTCATATAAGAGTGTAGGGCCATTCCTGTCTAACTTTGAGAAGCTTGTGAAGACACTTCTTTTCTGAGAGTACTTCCCTTCCTAACAAACCTAACCTCCACTCACCAGAACTGTCCTGTACCCTGGCTGCACTAACTTTGCTATGCCTTAGCTTACTCTGTTTTCCTCTGCATATCTGTAGCTTGTTTATGTCCTCTGCTGTAAATCACTTTGGATAAAAGCATCTGCTAAGTGTAATGTAATGTACTTACTTACTTACTTACACAAGTAGCTGTGATAAATCGTTTAGATTGAACACATTTTCCTGACAAGTTCACTGTTTCGAGATCAGATGTAAGGTTTGCTCTAAACCAGGTTGACCAAACGATCCGCCAACCTGGTGTTTAGATGGGTGTATAGAGTAAATTGCTGCTATAAACTCCCTGAGATTGAACACATTTTTACGACAAGTTCAGAGATCAGATGTGGTTTTCCCAAATGATCCCCCCACACACATACACACACACACACACACACACACACACATACACACACACACACACACATACACATACATACACACTGAAGTCAGCACTGAAGGGAAGTCCTCCACCTAAAGGATCTCTGGTATTTCCTGTTCGCCTGGGATAAATCCTGCATCTAAAGAACGGAAACTTCCTGTTTGAGAACTTCCTGCCAGTCATGCATTTCCACATCCTTGTCGTTTGTCTCTGGTATGTGTGGTGGAGGAGGAGGTGGTTGTAGGGTTGTAGTGGTATGGACCTCTGTCTCTTTCTCTGCTAACAAACACAAAAGGCCAAAGGGCATGAACTCGTCGTAGCGGGCCTTGCCCTTCATTAATGTAGTTGTGTAAACACACAAGCCTTTAGAAAGGTTACTGCTAAGTGGCCAGTCGTTTGCACTCCATCGTACAGAGTATCACTAAGCGAAGTTTCGTGACTGTAGAATTGTTGTTCCACAAAACAAAGAACTACAAACATTTAGTGGTGTGATTGTGGTTTTTATTTGTGTTAAAGCCCCATTACATAGCACAACATGGAGACAAAGATGACAAAATAAGGGTTTTTTTTCAACAGATATGTAACTTACTTTAAAAACTTGGTATTCCACACAAAAGAGTGTGTGATTCTGGCCCTCTTCAATGGGAATGAGAGTGTTAAAGCCCCTTTAACTTGTGTGTTCAAACAGCATGACATTCTCAGGTGTGAACATGAAAGCAAATTATGCCTACAATCCAAAGCCTACTGCACAGGCACTGCAAGGACAGCAGGCGTGTAGAGGGCCACAACATTTCTTAAGTGTCTGAAATCCTTGGATGGAGTCTTTGAGAGCACAGTCCTTGCTAGTACTGTTCTGTGTAGGCTCCTTCTGGGCTTCTCTTGGCCCAGTGGTCCCTGTGTCGTCCTGGCTCTACGACGGTAAATGCACAAGTGCATAAGTCATAAGTCATAGGCATAAATGCATAAGTCACAAGATACTGTACTTGGTGTGAATGAGTTGTTCTAAGCCACCCCCTGTGCATTACAAGCTGTTTAAAAGCTTTCCCCAACAATGTCAATGACACCTAAGTAAGAAATAAAAGAATTATAGTTCAAACAAAGGTTAAATGCACTAAAAAAACATACAGTCTACACTTATTATGGTGGAAAATGTGTGAATGTCACAAGATAGGAAATTGCCAACTGGTATGTACAGTACATGTGACTGTTCTGTACTGCCCTACAAAGGCAAAGTGCAGTAACTGTGCGAACGCTGAAACAGTATGATGTACTTTGGTATTAGGAAAAAGCAAGAGGTTTAAAGGAAGTGTTATATAAAGTCAGTTTTGACATAATATCTAGTTACTTCCTTTTGGCCCATACAAATAGTGCCCATGTAGCAGCTACGATTCTTACCTGAAAAATATCCATTTCCTCATAACTGTACTCAATTGAATGGCCATTATTGCAGTTAAGACTGCACACACACACACACACACACACACACACACACACACAAAAGTGGTGTGCTTGCAACAAACCTCAGCAGCACAGGTGGATTGCTCTCATGTAAATACAGACTGTTGTTTTGAAGAGGAGGGAAATCCCCCTGCCATCATGTGCTTTTCCTGGTTGAAAGTTTCAATCATAGTCACACTTACCGACATTGTCCAATTTCAGGAGGTGACAATTCAACCCTTGGGGCACACATGAACCTGCCTACCTACCTAAACACACACACACACACACAAACATACACACACACACACACACACGTCTTGGTGACATTGGAATGCCGTCCGTGCGCTTTCAAGAAGAGCGAGTTCTTCCTTGACAAACAGAGGGTGTCTGTGGCGACACTGAGGAAGTGCTCGACTGAAAGGGGCTCTAAAAGCAGTTTCCTCTTGTTGTACAGGCTTCCTCCACCCGACCCCCACCACAGAGACCTACACACCTCACCTTATAGGCGCTTAGAGTCACAGGCTGCGATATATGGTGAGAAAAAAAGAAAAAATAAAGCAAACAAGTACTTCAGTAGTTCCTCAACTGTGAACTGTTGTGTACCCCCTGACACACTCTGCTGTATGCCCTACTGAGTAACCCCATTTAAACGTTTTAAAATTGCAGTGGCTTTTCTTAGCCATCCATTTTGAGCTGTGAGCAACTGAACTACACCATTTGGAGCTACTCCAGTGATAAAAAACTACTGTGTAGACACTGACATGCCTGTAAATCATAATACTGCCCTACAAAGGCAAAGTGCAGTTATACCATGAACATGAAAACTCTGAAAAATGCCTTTAAAGTTGTCACGCTGCCCAGTTAAACATGTTGTAGGTATAATAGTGGTGATGCTTATGTACTTTGTAAATAGGAAGAAGCAAGAGATTTAGTCACAAGGAGGTGTTATGAAGTCAATTTCCAGTCTAAACTCAATTTGACAAATTATGCAGTTACTGGCTTTTGGCTTTGTAGGGCAAAATAGACACCAACTGTCTATGTCTATCCAAACCATTACAAGCTACAAGATAAGATGGCAGAAGGGCCTGCCATGCGGTGTGAAGACAGCATAACAGTTGCTACGTCACCAGCCATGAACTTAAAGCTAACGGGTGACATTAGAATGCTCAGTGCATATGAGGAGAGGGCAAAACAAGGCCGCGTTATCCAGCATGTCAGCATATTTACTCCCTATGTATAGGTCGCTCTAAAGTCGTTCATCTTTTTACACACTTGCTATATGTGTCCTGGCTACCCCAGGTGGGCTAATCTTTAATGCTATGAATAGAATCTCTGGGTCAGGACACGCATCTCGGCTCTGCTCTACTGGTCCACTACATGGTGGGTGGATGGGTGGGGGGTGGGGGTGGGGGGGTTGTTTGTGGACTTTATCTCTACAAGCTTTACTGTCTGTAAGATGAGTCTTTAGAACGATCTCTTCTCTGTGGCAGCTGACTAATGGGCTTACTGATGATGGTGTTTGTTTATGGTCTGCTTCTTTCTGTGCAGGCTGCTAAGCTAATGTAAGGAAATGTAGGGAATGAAAATGGCGGCTTGACTGTTGATGCACACAGTGCTACCTCGACAGTGTTTGCGCATGTGCGCGCGCGTGTGTGTGTGTGTGTGTGTGTGCCTGTGTGTTTGTGTGAGTTTGTGTGTGTGTGTGTGTGTGTGTGTGTGTGTTAATGTGAGTGACAGAGAGTGTCTATATGTGAGAGGAAGGGAGTGAGGGAGGGAGAGAGAGAAAGAGAGAATGGGGGACAGGCAGAAAGTGAGCAAGCAAGCAAGAGAGAGAACGAGAGAGAGAGTGAGAGAGAGTGAGAGAGAGAGAGAAAGAGAGAGAGAGAGAAGCAGAATGAAAGTGTCTGTATGCATGTAGCGTGTAAACATATGAACATCCTCTATGGGTGCCTTCCTTTGTTACACATTTTTAAAACTGACGTTTTGCAGAAACTGATACAGCGCACTTACCCAACACCTAACAATAGCTCCAAACCACAGTTTCACCCAGACAGCAGCTGTTCCCTCGAGCTGCTATCGATTAGCAGGGAAAACGGACTCAAGTAACCCAGATGACTTCTGCTTGATGCCGTGGCGATTTGGTGCAGCGTGGCGCATGTGATCGTTACTCACCGTGACCTTCCACCGACAGAGAGGCAACACTTCCTCTCCGAGTTTCCTTTTGACTAAATACAGAACCGCACACAAGACTAAGAGAGCACCTGGAACTCTGAAACAAATACACACTAACACACACACACACACACACACACAGAGAAGTACACACTAACATACACATACACAGAAGTACACACTAACACACACACACACACACACACACACACACACACACACACACACACACACACACACACACACACACACACACAGACATGTACACAATAACACACACATACACACTAACACACACATACATACACACTAACACACACACACACACGTACAAACATACACACTAACACACACACACATATTGACACAAGATTTAGCGTGACTAGATATTATCTCCTGCATGAAACACCCCCAGCCCAGCAGTGAGAAATGGTCCTCCCCGTTCCCCTTTCTCGACAACAGAGAACAGGGAAACACCCAGGTGCTTCTGCTGCTGCTGCACCACAGCCCTCTGTGTCACACAGATTAGACACACATGTGCACACACACACACACACACACACACACATACACAGTTTGTTTTTCTGTGCTTGTGAGGACCTTCCATTGACTCCCACTCATATCTAACTAAAGAATGCTTAACTGTGCCCAGACCAAAACAATTCCTAACCCTAGTCAGTAAAAAATGTTTTTGCACTTTTACTTTGTTCAATAACAACAAAATGGCAAAGAAAACACTGTTGTGAGGTTGTGAATACCATCATAATGTCCTCACAAGTCACTTTTTAGTTT
>CM050198.1:22202261-22217261 GCA_027475355.1 Coilia nasus
TATGTGTCAGCATGTCAACATCCTGGCACCATCACACACACACACACACACACACACACACACACACACACACACACACACACACACACACACACACACACACACACACACACACACACACACACATACATACCTCACACAGACATAGGTCATCCGACACATGTAATCATCTCATTAGGTTTACAAAATTGTCACAGATACTCACTGGTGAATCTCACATCAGATCATCCACCTTGCCAGGGGAGATGATGTGTTTGTGTGTGTGTGTGTGTGTGTGTTTGTGTGTGTGTTTGTGTGTGTGTGTGCCAGGGGGTGATGCTGATCAGGGTGATGCAGTGGAGTGTGTGTGTATGTGTGTGTGTGTGTGTGTGTATGTGTGTGCATGTCTGTGTATCTGTGTGTGTATATGTGTCTGTGTGTGTGCGTGCGTGCTTGTCTGTGTGTGTGTGTATCTGTGTGTGTGTTTGTGTGTATCTGTGTATCTGTTTGTGTGTATCTGTGTATGTGTCTGTGAATCTGTGTATCTGTGTATCTGTGTATCTGTGTGTGTGTGTGTGTGTGTGTGTGTGTGTGTGTGTGTGTGTGTGTGTGTGTGTGTGTATCTGTGCGTGTGTGTATGTGCCAGGGGGTGTGGCTGATTGGGGTGATGCAGTGGAGTGTGTGTGTGTGTTCACCCTCCCGTGTGTGATGTCACTCTCCCAGATTAAAGCTGGGCCATATGGCCTGCTGCCTGCTGCTTCTAATCCACCGCCAGCCTCCTCTCTTCCTGTAACCAGCTCACTGATGATGCTCCAGGTTCCGCTCCCTCTCTCTCTCTCCCTCCCTCTCTCCCTCTCTCTCCCCCTCCCTCTCTCCCCCCTCCCTCTCTCTCTCCCTCCATCTCTCTCTGTCTCTCTCCCTCCATCTCTCTCCGTCTCTCTCTTTCGTTTGCTCTCTGTCTATATTCTCTCTCTCTGCCTCCCTCCATCTCTGTCTCTCTACTTTTTGTTTGTTCTCTCTATCTATATTCTCTCTTTCTCTCTGACCTCCTCCACTTATGTTTCTCTCTCTTTCTCTGTCTATTTTATTTGTTCTCTTGCTCTCTGTCTATATCTTTTTTTGCTCTCTCCCTCTCTCTCTCTCTCTCTCTCTCTCTCTCTCTCTATTCTCCCTGACAATCTTTTGGACAGAATCCCTCCTCTCTCTCTCCCAGGCATATCTCCCTAATCTTTTTTCCCCCCTTTCTAACCCACCTTTCATTAAAGCTTTTACAGGTATTCCATTCAGTTTGCCTCACACACATGTCAATGTGACAAGTGCCACATGGGGATCTGAATGTGGTTAAGGGACCAGATAAACCCTGTCATCAAAGCAAACACACAGTTTGCCGGGAATGTCACCGGTGACAATGATCAGTGTGACGTTTAAGCCTGTCAGGGCTCTACAGGATTATGAAAAACGGATATAGGCCAGGTGGCCGAGCGCGAGGCCGGTCGGAAGTCTATCCTAGCTGGCGCAGTCACCTTTCATGAAACTGTGGCGTCTCAGCACACTGACATCTTCATTACCCACCTTTCCCCAGGCTATAAGCGAGACTAGTTTGTTTTGATAACAATCTATAACCAATGGGCTATTTTTTTCCACAATCTAGGCAGGTAACAGACTCACTCTTGTGAATGACTATCTAAAAATAAATGGGCTATTAGCTGCCATAAATGATTTTTTATTTGCCATCATCTGCCAGCATAAAAGCTATTTGACTTAAGTAGCCAATGAAGTCCATTTTCAGGATAAAGCACTTGTTTAAATGGCAGTATTGATTGCACAGTGAAAGATAAAAAAAAAACAGAATGATAACGAAACGTTTGGGAAGCTATGACTAATGGTTTATTCAAAAGTGGAATATTCACCCTCAAAGAAAGGCGTGTTCAAGGTACAGACAACATCGCTGTGGGCAGGCAGAATCCTGATCATACCTTGCCGGAGTCCATATATGGGTCGTGACGTCACGAGCCGGAGGTTTCATTCATATAAAACTCCTCCGACGGAATCCCCTTAGAGGAAATGTAGGCAAAGACGCACGAGCGAGCACAGGACCGTGGCTGCTGTAGCTCCTACTCCCCAGACACAGAAGTGTAGCCTTGTCATTTCAACACACACGAGCACAAATATATCATTCAACCAGCCAACATGAGGGTCTCAAGCATAGATTGCCGCCGTTTGAGGAAAATAATCAGAAAGGAATGTGGAAGCTGTCTTATTGTGGATTGCCGCCCTTACTTTTCTTTTTCGAACTCGAAAATCAAAGGTTCTGTCAATGTGAACCTGAATTCCGTTGTCGTCAGGAGATCTCGAGGAGGACCGGTGCCGCTCCAGTTTGTCATCCCAGATGAGAAAGCTTTGTTTCGGCTCCGGGAAGGCAGCATCTCGGCCGTCGTGGCGCTGGACGATCGGACACCTCATTTCCAAAAGCTCAGAAAGGACAGTGTCGCTCAAATAGTGATTAATACACTCTCGGCAAGTGGTGCTAACATCTGCTTTCTAAAAGGTGAGAAGGTTTAAACGTAGCTTACAGTTTTAAAAATGATTATGGCAATATGTTCTTTCAAATAATTACTGTAAGGCAAATTCATGTAGCGTGTGGATATGAACGAATAAGAAGTCTGCTGGGGTCATTATAATTTGATCATAGACGAGCTGCCTATAATATAACATGGGCTAATTCTAGTTCAACAGAAATAATGGCAAATAATGGTCCTTCTTTTATTTTTCTTTTATTTTTCTGTATTTATTATTATTTTTTAAATCTAGCCTTTGTCCAATATCAGTTGTCCTTCCTTCCCATGGTTGAAATGTAAACTCGCACTTCCCTGGTTTCCGTGAAATGACTCGTATTAGGCTGTCATTTGTTTGATCACTCCGGTGTTGTAGCAACCATCCTCATAAGCAATGTATTTTCTGAACACTTGGAGAGATAAATTCTCAGCGTGCGTCAAAGGGCCAGGATGAGTCACTCCTCGGGAAGCTTGAGAACGCTCGGCGTAGCGCAGTCCTTTCAAATTCTCTCACCATTCAGGATATACATTGATAGCCTACATTATGCTGTGTACAGCCTTGCCCATAGAATTATTTCCTCACCCTGGAAATATGGCCTTCATCGAGACATTATTTAAGCAGGCTATTAGCCGTTTCATTTTAGTTATAGCTGATCAAGGCATTATGTGTCAGGAATAAACCTGCTTTTCAGTCACAAGGACAGCTTAAAACAAATGGACATAATATATCATTATAGCGAGCACTATTTTGGGAACATGTTGATGAAAGCTTTTCATTATATTGTCGTGAGTAGAAGGTTAACTTTACCATTTTTTTCCTTCAATAGGGGGGTATGAGAACTTTCATTCCCAATACCCTGAACTTTGCACTGAGATGAAAGCCGTCGAGCCGACAGGAACCGAAACCGAGAGGGTCATCGGCAGCCACTGTGAGAAACTGGGCTCCAACCTCAAACCAGATTACGATCAGGTATGGAAGAGAAAACCTGCTGCCGCTTCCTCTTTCTGCCCCCACTGCTATGGCAGCCGCTTCCCTCTAGGACGCTGATTATTGTCACGGTTGCCACCAGCAGGCTCTGCAGGAAAAAAGATAAGACTGACAGGCAGAACTATTTTAGTTCTTCTCAGCTGAGCAATACGTGGCAACGCTCTGAAACAGCCCAAAGAAATCTCAAATACTCAACACTAGCGTTGTTGTGTAAAAGTAAACAGTTATGTCAACAAATCTGACCCATATTGCCATCAACCTGAAGTGTCCCATTAAACATGAAAGACTTGGTTAAGCTAAAGCCATTGCTTATCAAAGCTGCCCTGCTGACATTTGAAGTAGCCAATCCCCAGCCAATCCTTTATCCGTGACCTTTCACAAGTTTTTGATGTGGAGCTTTTAAATGCCCCCCATTCTCCTCAAATGTTTTTTTTGACATGTTAGAAATAGTCCTCAGAGACTGGTACTGACGTCTGTCTTTTCCTCTTTTCTCTCTCTCTCTCTCTCTCTCTCTCTCTCTCTCTCTCTCATTGTTTGTTGTAGGGCCCTCCTGTGGAGCTTGCCCCTTTCCTCTACCTCGGCAGTGCCTACCACGCCTCCCGACAGGACTTCCTGGCCGACCGGCACATCACGGCCCTGCTCAACGTATCCAAGCGCGACACGCAGCCGGCCAAGGGCCAGTACGACTACAAGTGGATCCCCGTGGAGGACAGCCACACGGCCGACATCAGCTCCCACTTCCAGGAGGCCATCGACTTTATTGGTGAGCTTGAACATGCTAGCACGTTTACCTTAACCCCCCCACTCCCCATGTCAACAGATCCTAGGCGGAGTGTAGTGTGGTACCATAGGCAGTCAATGCTGGGCCCTTGGAGACAAAATACAGGATTCAACAAGGGCCATCTGTCAGCAAAAGATTCAGATTCAAAAGATTCATAACATTGAAAACAAAAAAAAACTCCATATTGCAATTTTTTTATGTAGCTATTACATGCTGTGGATTTTTGGATTTTTGTTTCTTTTGTTGTACTTCAAATACTTTGACATTACAAGCAACTTAGAAAAGGAATGCACTGGCCATGGCACAGGAAAGGGCATAAGGATCGAAATCAAAGGCTGTGTGTTGTTTTTAAAAACACAGTGCAGCAGTTTAACACACAATATAGGCTATTGTCTTTGTCCAGCACTGCCCCTGCTAATTTTAGACACAGTCCTTCTCAAAGAGTTTAGGAAAGAATCATGTTTCCATCCTTTGTCTTCTCACAAGGCACTGTTGTGTCGCCCATAGTTGCTTCAATCTTTCCTAAATGGGTTTTTATGGCTGTTTATTTTCTTCCATGGTTATTCGTGGAGGCTTTCAGTGGGAGGCAAGACAGTTTCTAAACAGGTCCCTGCCTCCCCAGATGCTGAGCTTTCACAGGACCCGTTCACACGTTCCTCTGAACTCAGGCAATGTTACATGGCGCGGGCTAAAGATAGGCGCAGAACTCGTCTATTTTCGCGTGGCGCATCTTAACGTTGTCAAATTAAGACTTCCTCTGCTGGCAGGGTGCTGCGGAACCCAGAAATAAAACGTAAACTCTCATGCCAATCAGTCGACTTGGTGCACATCCAATCCTGTCTTCTCCCCCCCCCCCCCCCCCCCCCCACCTCATCCTCATCTATCCACACGACCAGCTCGCACACAAATCCGTTGTGATTCAAGAAAGCCGCTCAGCCCCCCCCCCTTGGCAGCATCAGAAGGTGCAGTTGTCACCGGATGTGCGCCCGCTAATCTTCCTCCGGTGTCTCATGACCGGGTGTGGCTGGCCGCTGTGTCACCCTGCGAGGCGAGAGCCGTTAACGACAGGCGTGGCCGCGCAGGATGCTTTAAGTAAGAGGAATGTACGTGACCTCACCCCTCCTCCCCGCAACTGTGGTGGATTCCAGGTGTTCGGGTCGAGCGCAAGGGTCAGGTATATAGGAGCCATAAAACAGTCAGTCACTGCCAAATGGATGGAAGTGCTGCTGCTCTTCAGGCTATTTACGGACATCTAAGACTGGAGCAGCAGAGATTTCGCCTCCACACAGGCCACAGCAAACGCTGGACCAAAATGTTGTCCAGCCAAAAAAAGCAGTGTGAAGTGCATGTCCAGACAGCACCAGACAGTGTTAAAAAATACAGGGTGTGGATGTTCTTGGGATTTATTTACTTTATTTATTTATATATATATATGTGTGTGTAAGCCAGGATACAGCTGCTAGGCCGGAACTCGGCTGCCGTCAGTGACAGGCTTTGGTTACGCAGGGACACGGATGTGTCACTCGCCCCCACGCCACAACCTGCCACCACCACCACAGCATGCTGATGAGTGTGCGATGTCTTAGCCGTCAGACCGTGTCCAACAAGTGTCGCATGTCTTTCCCTCCCTTTCCCTTTCCCTCTCCCTCGCTCTCTCTCTCCCCCCATCCTTGTGTATGAGGCTTGTGTATGAGTGAAGTCTATCAAAGCAGTGGAGTGGATGGGGAGGCTTCACTACCACCCCAGATGGGCAGGTTCGTGAGTCATTGTGAGTGCACAGGGTTACTGTCGGATCAGGCACAATGCTGTCTGTCAGAGCTGATGCATTATCTCGGAGATAAGAAAAACTGCTCCTCTGTAGAGCTAATGAGATTATTTAAGCTTGTTCTCACAGCAGCTTAATTATGAGTGCAATTTTAAATATATAATGGGTTCAATGGAGCCATGGTTCAATGTTAAAGCCCTACCATGAGCTTCTACAGAAAAAGAAGCATAATGAACACAATGGAAGGATTATCTCATGGGGAATAACCTTCAAATTTTCATTGTCCAATAGAACCAAATGTTCTACACTCAGGGACCTTACAATGCAGGAATATTAGTTCTAAAGGTATATTGTTTTCACGTCTTCAAGTTTTTTTTTTTTTCATATGAAGAATACCAAAGACAAAAGCCCATGAAAATTCAGCGTTTGATACATGCTGTACCACAGTGGTTACATCTACATACATCTGAACTGTGATGTAACAGCACATCAGGTTGAGTAGAGGTGATGGTGCAACATCTAACATAGATTGCCAACGTCTGTGGGTTGAGAAACACGAAGAAAGATATGAACATCACGGACGTGGTGGGTCTCGCACCGCAGCTGTAGCATGTATGACTCAGTCAGCCCATACAGGCTGGAGCTTGGCTGCAGATGTGTAGGAGAGAGATGGACAGGCAAGCAGGCAGGGAGGGAGGATGTTGGGGCTATGACGCAGTTGATGGATGATAATGATGATGATGGTGGTGGTGGTGGTGATGGTGATGTTCTTTGAGACAAACATAGAGAAAGTTGAGGGCGTCCAGCACCCAGAGCTGTCAAAACAACAGTCCATGCCTTACTCTCGTCTCTCAGCTCCCTCCTTACCACCCACACACTCACCCATTTCCTGCATTCTCTCTCTCAAGCTTTGCGTCAAATGTGATGGTTTTTATCTTTCCCTTCTGTATGTGAGATGTTGTCCTTGTTGTTGTGGTGTTTCAATGAGCTTGCTTATGACAGCTTGTTTACCTCTCTCCTTTTTCTTCTTCTCGTCTCCTCTTCAGATCGTGTGAAACAAGGTGGCGGGAAAGTGCTGGTGCACTGTGAGGCAGGCATCTCTCGCTCCCCGACCATCTGCATGGCGTACCTCATGAGGACCCAGCGGCTGCGTCTGGAGGAGGCCTTCGACATCATCCGCCAGCAGCGCGCCATGATCTCGCCCAACTTCAGCTTCATGGGCCAGCTGCTGCAGTTCGAAGCCGAGGTCCTCTCTTCCGCGCCTCCTTCCTCCTCCTCCTCGGTGCCCGGGGCCTCCATGGACTCTTCTGCCTCCTCCTCCTCCTTCTCCTCGAGGCCGGAAGCCACCGGAAACGGGGCCAGGCATGTCCCTGTTCCCCTGTTCCTCCAGGACACGGCCTCCACAGGACTCGAGCCGTCCATAGACACCGCGGCCCTGGCAGGAACCACGGAAATGGTGACAGGAAGCGAACCCCCGCCCACACCAGCCCCCCGGGGCCCCACGTCCCCCTCGCCATTCTTCAGCGACGACTTTGAGTCACTGGGCAAGAGCTGGGAAGAGCCTCCTTCCGTCTTCTCGTTCCCTACCTCCTTCCTGTCGCCCTTGCCCCTGCAGTCGCCGGTGCACCAGTTCAAACTCAGCCCTATAACTGCACTGCCTTAAATAAGTGCTTGACATTTCTTTTGTAGACTACTTGAAACTAAAACAAACAAAACAAACACACACTCACACACATATTACTGAAAAATAAACCAATAAATGAAAAGAAATATGCCGCTTGGCAGACATTATTAAGCAATCAAAGATCAGCTAAGGTGAAAATGAGAAAGCAGGAATCGAAGACATGAGATTGGAGTACTTGCCTAAAGGTTTTCTGTTTGTGAAGTTATGGAGATTTACTGATAAATACTTGCCTTTGTTTTGTGAATTTAATGAATCCCAGCACGGTATACTGCAATACATGCCTTAGCCTAATGTGTTTTCATGTTGTTGAATTGTTATTTTTGTCTTAAATCTGACAAGGATTTCTGAATTAATTTATTGTTTTTCAAACAGTGTTTTTATAAAAACAATAAAGGCTGATAAAGTTTCTAAGACCGTGAGTGAGTTCTCATTTAAACATAGACAATTTCAATAGAAGGGTGCATCTTTGAGGATTGCCTTTTGGTAAAGATGGTTATCTGTGCGATTAACAACAGGTAATTCTGATTAAAACTTTTACTGATTTTTGTTGGCCTAATCCACTTTAACACGTCACAGAAAAGGCAGGGGGCCTTCTTTAAATTTAGGGCATAATCCATGACCATCAGTATCTATCGACACTAGACTTCTCAGGTGAACCCATAGACCAGGGGCGGACAATTATTTTGCCCCAAGGGCCACATCAGGTGTAATGTACATAATTTGTAGGCTATTTCCACCCTTCACATTGTAATGAAACATAGGCTATATGAGGCAAATACAGTAGCCTATATACTTGGCTAACCTCAAACCAGTAAGACACCTGTCTTCAAGAGCCATGTTAAGAATGCTGGGGCAGAGTATCACTTTGGCAGCAGGCCGCATGTGCCCCCCGGATCTTAGCCTGCCCACCTCTGCCATAGACTGTGGGTGTACCAGTAGCCTAACGTTCAGGCGGAATGTAACCGTACAACAGTGACCCCTATAGAAGCTCTTTGTAAACGTCTCCAACAAGAGCCAGTAGCCAAGGAGGGCATTTGGGAGTGCAACGGGGTATCGGGATACCTTTATTCCCATATCAACAAGTAACCTACTTAAGAGATTTAGGCCACTAAGGCATAAAAACGAATTTATCTGGTACTGTTAACGTGAACAAACAAAAATACATTGTATGAACGTCAGCTGTCGATAGACTAGGTTAAGTTCAAAAAGTTAAAGCATGGCATGCCACTAGTCTGGGTTCCATCCGATTTGACTAACGTCAGACATCCCAAGATCCATTCTTTTCTCACAGGGTGGTTGGCGGGATAGACAAGAACATTTCGCCGTCTTACTTTCCAAGTTATTGTCAAACGCATCAATCTACGGTTCAACCATGGTGAATATACAAAAGCCCGAGGCCGTCCTCATATTAATCCATCCAACTACTAACAAAACCCCACACAGCTGACGGTGTAGCTTCTGTGCTACTAACTTACGAAATCTCTCAAATCGCTCTCTTTGGCGCTCAACTTCACCCTCACCTGGAATATACCATTACAAGAAAATAGGGGTAGGCTTAAAAGGATGTCCTGATTTCGGTGGGCTACCTGTAAACATCAAATAAATTAAATAATTCCAACGACTTCAAATTAGGGATATAGTATACATCCGAATGAAGAATTGGGTCTAAAATGGTCAAACTTTGTGAATAGTAAGTTTTCACAACACCAACATTACCCAAAATGCAAAATGAACTGTTCTATTTGTCCCGCCCCTGTCGCCATTTTCAATATTTCTGTTTTGTCTGGATATTTTGTATATCACGGACGGATAAAGATTGCAAATAAAGGCTTAAATTCAAGACTTGCTTTGCCCTTCTTCTCGGCTTTTGGAGGAGGAGGGTGATTTTAAGTATTGATTTCTGAGGAAAGTCCCTGCATTGACGATCATGTACATTAAACAGGTAGGCAGAGAACAAGCATGTCGTGGAGATGTGTTTCTTGCAATCTGCGCTAGTTGTCATTCTGAAAGAGCGTTAACCAATGTCCCTATAGACTTGCGAAAGCAAAATCTGCTAAACATGAACTCTGTTTATTTAAATCTGAATATCAAGTGAGTATGAAGATAGCGAATATATATGTATATGTTACGTCTGTGGCATTCGAGTCACCACATTAGCTAACATGCTAGGCTAACAGTCATTCAGCCGGGCAACAGGAAGATGGCTCGAGCTAGCCAGTAACATGGCTGCTGCAGGCTTTTGGTGACTCTTATTTGCCGTCAATGCAATTCATTGTGTTTTGTATCGATAGTCCCCATATGTGGTAGTGCGTATCAGATTTTGTGTTCGTACAGTGTTATTATGGATATTACGCATTATATATTCTGCATTTCTAGTTTGCCTTACTGGTGTTTTCGTGTTAGCATGCTCGGTAACTAGCACGCTAACCATTTTGGTGCAAGCAAGCAGCATTTTGTGGAGCCTGTTGCACGCAAGCTGACTTTGAGTACTGAAGAAGTAATCCTGCTATTTGAAAAGAAACACAACTGGAAATAAAGGTTGTGTTTGGACCAACTAAACAAAACATATTTTCACAGTTGATTAGGTTGAAAAGAGATGTGGGACCATACGTTCGTGTGTTCCTTGACATTAGCTTAGCAATAACAAATGGTTATGGTGTTTTGAAGTCTCTTTTCTCCAAAGCAACCTACACCACTAAACAATATTATAAACAAATAAATACTTGGATGAGTACATGGATTGATAATAATCAAAACGAATTCATCTAATGCACTACAGAAGTAAATGACCGGCAGCAGCAATGACAAACCATAAATGGCGACATTATAGTTTGGATAATGTGTCTTGTATAATGTCTGTGGTAGACATGGGTCAAATTAAGACTTCAACTCCCTGTGTTTCGTAAAGCAACAAGAGCTACATTGAAACACCACCCATTCTTCCCTCTGCCTATGTCAACATTAAGTGTAATGTCCCCTATTTGGTTGTAAGGCATTGATTGATAAGTGGATGGGTTTATGATCAGGTCATCATCCAGGGGTTCCGAAGTTACAGGGATCAGACTGTGGTGGATCCTTTTAGTCCGAAGCACAATGTTATCGGTGAGTGGGTGTGTCATTATTAGTACATGTCAGTAAGGTACACGAAGTAAGTTATATCTTACTGACATTTCTCTCTGTCAACAGTGGGCAGAAATGGATCGGGCAAAAGTAACTTCTTCTACGGTAAGCCTGCCGTTGCAGTGGACTTATTGTGTTTCTTCTTATGTATGGATGGATAGCGCTGTGTAGAAGTATGGGTGTGTACAACTGAAGTATGTCTGTGTTGAGTGATGTGTGTCTGTGCCTGTGAGCTGCATGTGGGTAGTTCTCTTATTTATGGTGAACTTTCTGTTTAGCTAAAGCTCCTGCCACTGAAATTGTTGAACTGAACAGATTAAACCAGAAAGTACTTGGGGGTGCGACCATCTTTAAAGTTTGTTGTTGTCATTTTGCTCACAGCCATGCAGTAGTTCTGTATTCACGTTAAACATTGTGTATTGTGTTCACGTTGCTCACAGCCATTCAGTTTGTGCTCAGCGATGAGTTCAGTCACCTCCGCCCCGAGCAGCGTCTGGCCCTGCTGCACGTGAGTAACTTTCTCTGTAGCCCACAACCTCTCTGTAGAGACATTCAGTGAAATACTATGTGCGTGTACAACTGAATAAAGGCCATGTTTTGATATGTCATAAGTGCATTGTATTAATGGTGCATATATCTACCTTTTTGTTCTCCCTTTAGTGACGCAAAGTAGTATATTGTAAAGCATACCATAATAGGAATTTTATAAACATCTTATGACATTTCATTACATCACATTACATTAAGCTGATGTTCTTGTTCAGAGCGACTTAAAGTAAATTAGGTAGTGAATTGAGTTCAGAGGTATTGCAATCTTATATGAACATTTTGAATATTATAGAATGGGGCATTCATTTGTGTGTTGAAAACTGTCTCAGATGCAAATGTGCAGTTGCATTGAATGTATAACACTAACAGCAGAACGTTTCCCCCAACAGGAAGGGACTGGCCCTCGTGTTATTTCGGCATTTGTGGAGATTATATTTGACAATTCTGACAACAGGCTGCCGGTAAGATTCATCATGATTTTGCTGTTCCCGCCCCCACCCTTAGTTCCAGTAGTTTATATCACTATATATATATTTTTTTTGTGTGTGTGTGTGTTTTGTCTTGAAAGATCGACAAAGAAGAGGTGTCACTCCGACGTGTCATTGGTGCAAAGAAAGACCAGTACTTCTTAGACAAGAAGATGGTGACGTAAGTAAAGTTTATTTGAAAAGGAAAACGCCAACCTTTTAAGTTGATTTATTAAGGTATGCTTATTGTGCAGTGACCGACCACTGGTTCTTGAAAAAATATGTCTTTCGTAAAAAAAAAAAAAGTGATTCAAAATGATTCTTGGTAGCATACAATTTAATATGTTACTGTGTGTAATTTATCAATCCTAAATTCCTGTCCTTGCAAAGTTTAAGGTTAAGTAGGAAAGTACTCTTGCCAACTCTGTGCATCGTTTGGTTCAGGGTTAGTTGTGTTTCTGAACTGGAGTTTGCTGTGTTGACGGCTTTTTGTTGTGCTGCAGTAAGAACGATGTGATGAATCTGCTGGAAAGCGCTGGCTTCTCCCGTAGCAACCCCTACTACATCGTCAAGCAGGGCAAGGTAAGTCCAGCCATCAAGCTACCCTTTAGACTACCACACAAACATAACTCTTATCCAGAGTGACTTGTGATGCATCTGAGAATAAAATACCTGCAACCAGGGATGAAAACTGGCACCAGCCACCAGCCAAATGCTGGTAAAATGTAGAAGTGGCTGGAAGATATCAGACACAAAATAAAGGTTTTTATATTAAGTAACTGGTGAATTTTACCATTTATTTGAGAGTTGGTTATTTCAGTGGCTGGTAAAGGTTCACATTTTGTAATGTTAATTTCCACCCCTGGTATTTAGAAAACTATCATTTAGAGTGACAAATTTCAATAATCTGAAAATCAAGCCCAGGATGGCTGTGTGGTGGCACTAACAGCAGCAGTGGTTTAACTCCAGTAACACGCATATTTGTATGCGTGTTGCATTTGTATTCAATAACTTGAATGTTTAGTAGTGCCTAAGCCAAACAGCAGCAGGCTTGTTAGGTTCGTGAGGTTAAAATGAAACATGTTGCGACGGAGACCTCTGTGCTTGTGTCTGCAGATCAACCAGATGGCGACGGCGCCCGACTCCCAGCGTCTGAAGCTGCTTCGAGAGGTGGCCGGCACCAGGGTGTATGACGAGCGTAAGGAGGAGAGTATCTCGCTCATGAAGGAGACAGGTAACACCGTAATGCACTCACTCACCAATATCGCTACTAGTCTCTCACTAGAGTTATGGGCCACTGAGGACATGCAGGCATGCTTAAGATTTGCAGGGATTACTCTTTCTCTCTCTCTCTCTCTCTCTCTCTCTCTCTCTCTCTCTCTCGATCTCTCTCTCTCGATCTCTCTCTCTCTCTCTCTCGACTAGACTGGGTTACATTTGGCTCCTGGTCTGAACATCCATCTGACATTCACCACTGCTGTTAGGCTGTTGGATCCCCCTACACACACGCACAGGCAGAAAAAATGACTTTGAGCTCTGTATAGATTGGGTAGATTCTACCCGCTGTATAACCTGATTGAATTGGTGCGTTGACTCCATATGCCATTGATGGGCTTGCCTGTGAAGTTTAAAGAAACCTGACCAGGTAATGTGCATGTCCATTGTTTCTGCTCCACTAACCATTTCTCCTGTGTCACTTTTTAATCGGCCAGAGGGCAAGCGCGAGAAGATCAACGAGCTGCTGAAGTACATCGAGGAGCGTCTGCACACGCTGGAGGACGAGAAGGAGGAGCTGGCCCAGTACCAGAAGTGGGACAAACTGCGCCGCGCGCTGGAGTACACCATCTACAACCAGGAGCTCAACGAGACCCGCGCCAAGCTTGACGAGGTACGCACTGCATCTCGGACAGCGCTTTCATATTTTTCAAATGCTTTCAAAACTAGTAGAGTGTGTAGGCCTAAAGCACGCACATCCGTCTCAGGTAGTCTGGGTGCTGCACCAAAAAGCAAAGTGATACAACAGAAACAAAGTCCACAACACCAGCGTGCTCCCACAGAAAGTTTTTATTCATTCATGATGTTTCGGGCATGTGATGATGACATGTCTGACAAAGGGTGCATGCCCAAAACGTCATGAATAAATAAAAACTTTTTTGTGGGAGCACACTGGTGTCACGGACTTTGTTTCTGTTGTCAGAACTAGTTAGAGCCCTGTCAGGTTTTGTGCCAGCTTCGCTTCGACTTTTGAATAGATGACCCCCACCTGAACTATTATTCATAGTTCATAAGAAGGTGTTATTTATTGAGCTTTTGTACCACCTTGTTGATGTGGGTCTTGTGTCTTAAAGGAGAACTTCGGTGTAAAATGAAAATTGGCATGTTAAAACATCATACCGAGTTGGTATGTGTACTGAGGAGCAAAATTGATTTAGCCTGTTGCATTCAGAGTTTAACTATTTTTTACTGTTTGTCCCAGAAGGCTAACAATGGAAGTGGTAGGTGCCCTTAGATGAAGCATGAAGATTACGCTATTATTAAACCATTAAAACAGCTCAAAAAAACTCCACACTCTATTGGTAGTACAACAAAGGCCCTGGCATTCAAAACGAAGCACTGAGAACTTTGTAAGTGTACACAACATTTATTAATAAAACAGTTTTGACAGGCTGTACCTTGCTGTAGTTTCTCGTCGCCGCCATGATAAAAGTCCGCACGAGTGGATTGACGAACACGAACCAGCAGGAAGAATAGGAGGAGAGGTAGTACAATTGAGTTGTTTGGACTTTCATCATGGCAGCGATGAGAAACAACTGCAAACTACTGCATGTAAGAACAGTTTTTTAAACAACCGTTGTGTACATTTACAATATTCTCAGTGCTTTGCAGAAAAATTAAGTTTTTTAAATTCCAATATACCTAAAGTGCTTTTATATAGAAGACCTAATACACCTTTTCACAGATTATATTTATATTGTGCTTTCATATACTCACCAAAGTACCCAAAGCGTTTTATGTAGAATGCCTCGTGCTTACCTATTCATACATCTAGTGAGATGGCGCCAACCAGCAAATCGGAAGCAGCATGGGCTTCAGTGTTTTGCCCATGGACACA
>CM050198.1:22222261-22349761 GCA_027475355.1 Coilia nasus
GTGGCTGCTAAATTTTACCATTTGTTTGTCAGTAGCTAGTAAAGGTTCACATTTTGCAAAGTTCAAATTTCCACCCCTGGTATGCACACACACAGAAACAGACAGACAGACAGACACGTTAAACAAGACCATGCAAGCTTGCACACAAACCACCTTCGGTTGATGTATAACTGTATACACACATGCATGCATGTGTCAAGCATGACGCACACACACACACACACACACACACACACACACACACACACACACACACACACACTGTTTGACAACTGGCTGCATACTCTCCGTAACCACCAGCTGTGTGTCTCCTCCTCCTCCCGTGACAGAAACGCCTGCTGAAGGAGCGGCAGAAGCTGCTGGAGAAGATCGAGGAGAAGCAGAAGGAGCTGCAGGAGACCGAGCCCAAGTTCAACACCGTCAAGGAGCGCGAGGAGAAGGGCATCGCCAGGTCAGTCAGCACCCATCGTGGCCCAGGGCCACACTCATGACCATTGTGCCCCTTTTTGAGGAGTCTACGGGGAAAAACGAGCAGTCACAAAATCAGTTATTCCCTCATTCTGTCACTCACTCACTCACATACACACACACATACACGCAGGCACACACACACACTTCCTCTTTTACTCTGTCTCTCACTCACACACACACACACACACTCAAAAAAAAAACTAATGAAACATTCTTTTTCAAAGTAATTCCCCCATCGGTATCAGTAATTCCCCTGAAATCCCAGCTTTTTCAAAAGTAATCCTATGAATAAACAAGCATAGGCTTGAGCTAGAAGCATTTAAAAAAATCATCTACTAATAAAATCAAATGGAAAATAAAACTTATAAATCCTATTTTCTTAGTTTCTGCCCTTTGTCACCTTGCCCATTCTTCCTGAGGACTTCTCATAGTATAAGGACAATCATGAATCATGTTTGCATGAAGCAGGAAAGACATGGCTATGTAGACAGACATTTGACACACTCTTTCTACTGCTGGAAAAATGGCTAAAAAGTTAAACATCCCAATGCTCTCTGCCCTCTCCCCCAGGCTGGCCCAGGCTACGCAGGAGCGGACGGACCTGTACGCCAAGCAGGGCCGAGGCAGCCAGTTCACCTCCAAGGAGGAGAGGGACAAGTGGATCAAGAAGGAGCTGAAGTCCCTGGACCAGGCCATCAACGACAAGAAGCGCCAGATCGCCGCCATCCACAAGGACCTGGAGGACACCGAGGCCAACAAGGAGAAGAACGTGGAACAGTACAACGTACGACACATACAGGACACGCCCCTCCATCCCCCCTTTCCCTCCATACCTCCCTCTCTCCCTCTCCTCTTCCCTGCCTTAACAGGGGTGACATTGACACACACACATGCACACACACACAGTGGAGGATAAACACACATTATGTTTATGCACCTCCAGTGTTTTCCCCAGAAATAAAAAGAAGGGTTTAAATTTTGATGTAAATACGATGACGCGGTGGCATGGTAGCTAGGAGGATTGGTGGGCATGCACCCTGGGAAAAAAAAAAAATTCTAGAGCTAAAATGGTGCATTCTAGGAAGATCTTAAGCTAAATTTTGGTCCCAGAAGGCTGGTGGAAACATAACACTTTTAATAAAATGTTGCATTTTTTGGCACAAATAGAACAAAAAACTCGTTGCACTTGGTGAGTTGAAAGAGCCAAAACTCCCAGGTGAGAAGGCTAATTTATTGTCACACAAGAAATACTGCAAGCACTATATAATGTCACATGAATTTGACTAGGCTGTCACTAAAATGTCTAGCAGCTAAACTAAATGTTGAGCCTCCTGTTTTTCTGGGCCGCCCACTTGTCTGCCGCAGCCTCCAACCACATCTCTCGGACAGGTGGACCCTCGATGCTAATGAGCACCACGCTAAATATCTCCCTGTATGGCCACATGAAAGCTGAATTGGTACCACAGATCTTAGATTCTGCAGATAAATATATTTCAGTGTAGTGTAGTATTATCTAGAATGATGTCTGATGACAACAAATTCTTATTTCAGTGTTCATGTAACAAGCTAACGAACTAGCTCATTGAAATGATTGGTAATGTGGTAATGCTAACAGTCATCGACTCACCTTGAATTTAACACGCTGCAATAACCTTACAACTTTATATTACTTTCTCCACTTCAGCTAATATCAGTATTAGTAGGCTATTTAGGTGGGTGTTGGTGAGTAAAGTGGCAGCTTTCAATTTAAAACATTATGTTGGCGTAGTTCGCTAGCGTTAGCGCGCTAACAACACCATACAGGCTGCAGCCTGGTCTGAAATGAAGCTAATTTTCTAGAAATCCAAACAGTAACAACGTACACTATTAGGCTTGAAATAATCACAAATAATTGCGGATTGTGACACCTTGTTAAAAAGAACCATCAACAAATCCAGAAAGACGTAAGGACTAATTTATTAGTTAAATTCCACGAGTGTCCTATTCAATGAAACAGTCTTGACTCTGCTCTACATAAAGGACGATTTGCCTTTCACGCTCTCTCTCACTCTCTTTCAGCAGCTAAATGATCCGATCGCATTCTGTACACTGTGGAGAAAGTTTTCTTGCTACATGAGCATGTCCCAAGGAGAGCGTTCTCCTTCCTTCTTGTGTAGCATTTACAGTCAAAGTCAGGCAGTTTTAGTAGCCCCGAGGTTTGCGTTAAAGATCTTAGATTCTACAATACTCTCTGATACAGCTGACTGGCGGAAAAAAAACAAAGGAGCACTGTAATCGGCATGTGATTGGCCAGTTTCGCCAGTATAGTAGTTTACACACCCACCACGGAAGTTTCCTAAAAACGCAGCCTACATTTGACTACATTGGGGCTTCTTGTTCGGGGAAAATCCCGGGGGGAATGTTTTTGTGCATGATTTTTAAGCGTATCGGCATTTTATGAAAGCGTCTCGGCAAAACTTGATGCGTATCGGCGAAAAAAGAAGCGTATCGGTGCCGATATGCTTAGACGCTTTGGGGAAAACACTGCACCTCTTTGAATTACAATACAGCATTCATTTACCTTTTCATGATTGCTAATGTTAACGCTGTGTGTAGTTTACACAGTTCTTTTTACAGTTTTGTTCTTCTACCTGTTTTTTTTTTAACCTCCACACATGCACACACACACACCTGTCACAAGATATCTCGCCTCTGTCAGCATTGTACTCATGGTGTTCAGTCAGAGTAGTTTTAGATTGCAGTGATTCAGACGATGACTAAACAAGTTAGTGTGAGTGTGAGGCAGTGGGGTGAAGTGTTTGTGGAATACTTTTATTTACTTGTTTTGATGTTGTTTTGCTCATCTGAATCTGGTGGGAGTAGAAACTGGACCAGGATCTGAACGAGGTGAAGACCCGTGTGGAGGAGTTGGACAAGAAGTACTACGAAGTCAAGAACCGCAAGGATGAGCTGCAGAGCGAAAGAAAGTAAGTCTGACTCACTCTCCTCCCTGAAGTTCTCCTTCTCTCTCTCTCTCTATCTCTCTCTCTCTCTGTCTCTCTCTCTCTCTCTGTCTCTCTCTCTAGTAAGTCTGACTCACACTCCTCTTCATCTCTTTCTCTCTTTTTCTGTCTCTCTATCTTTCTTTGTCTCTGTCCATCTAGTAAGTCTGACTCACTCTCCTCCCTATCTCTCTTTCTGTCCATCAGATTTATTCATTAATACAAGCTGCTAGGGAGTGTGAAGTGATGATGTTTATCTCCGACAATTTATTCTCCCTGTCTACTTTCCCCCTCATTCACGTAAACAACTTAATTCTCACATCTCAGAACACCTCATGTAGGCTTCTGCGTCAGGCCATCAACCCCCAGTGTCAGATCCCTGTGTGCTGTGGCTAACCCCTGGCTTATCTGTACTGCCATGCATGTGTCAAAAATGGGGAGAAACCTTAAAAGACTCAAGCAAAAATGAATAATTTTAAAGAAAAAATAAACATGATATAATGAGACAACAGTAGGGTACAACAATACTGTGAAAAAGATTTAGGCATTTTCCATGGTCTCTTTGTGGGTGTGTGAGTACGTCATTACCAAGGCAAGGAGGTATTGTTGTGCTCGAATGTATAGTTGGTAGTTCAGGTACCTAATACCAATGTTAAAGCAGTACTGTGCAGCTTTTGAGTGGTTTTACTCAACTGAGCTCCTCCTAGTGTCTCCAAATAAATAGACACTCGTAAAAATGGGCTGCTTTTTCTTCCCCTCAGCCTGTGCATGTGTTTTTAACTCAACTGATCAGAGTAACCGGCGAATACAAAAGTAGTTATGTTCATCAAGGTATATAAAAAATTCTTCCGAATTTAGCATGATTATGCTTGGCACAATATTCGAGACTTTGTGAGGCTGATGGTGCCAAGGTGGCCTGAAGCGTGGTATTCCATCCACAGACAGCAAAGGCTGGCAAGAGTCTTCATTCGCCTGGTAATGACTCATTTAAGCATCTACCGACTTAAGAAGATGATTAATTAACGAAAAAGGTTGCATAGTGCTGCTTTAATAAGAAGGTTAGAACGTCTCACACTGTGATAATAGTAACCAGACAAAGCCTTTGGAAAAAAAAAGGGGAAAACTGTTCAATGCAGAGCAGACATTTTAGCCATGTGGCTATTCTCAATGCTCACAGTAAAGCAGCCACAGACATTGACTTTAAAAAGACACATTAGCAGCAGGTGATATTTATTCATACATTTGATTGTAAGCATGACATCTTTAAAACCACTACTTTTCACCAGAGGTTTTGTTTCCAGCTGCACCTGGAACATTTGTGTGGTGCTATAAATGTAACAGCAAAACCTCTTCAGTTGTGAAGCCTCAGGGGGAATTATGTAAGCCTGGGCTCTCAAAGAGTTTGGCTCTCAAAAAACGTGAGTTGCTGGGTTGCTTTGGACACCATCTTACTGTGTGTGTGTGTGTGTGTGTGTGCGCGTGTGTGTGTTGACAGCTACCTGTGGAGGGAGGAGAATGCTGAGCAGCAGGCCTTGGCTGCCAAGAGAGAGGACCTGGAGAAGAAACAGCAGCTGCTCCGTGCTGCAACTGGCAAGGTCTGCAGAGATCACTCACTCACACACACACACACACACACACACACTTCTTCACTCACTCACTCACTCACTCACTGCCTTCTCAGTGCCAGTGCTCTTGCGTACTTACTCATTCTCTCTTTCTCTAACTCACTTACTCGCATGCTTACTCGCTCACTCCCTTGCGCACTCACTCTCTAACTCACTCACTTATACTCACTCACTCGCTGATTCTAACTCTGACTTGCTCACTCAGTTTCTTCTTCACTCACTCTCTCTCACTCTATACTCTCTCTCACTCTATACTCTCTCACTCTATACTCACTCACTCACTATACTCTCTCACTGTATACTCTCTCACTCTATACTCTCTCTCACTATACTCTCACTCTATACTCACTCACTATACTCTCTCACTCTATACTCTCTCACTCTATACTCTCTCTCACTATACTCTCTCTCACTATACTCTCACTCTATACTCACTCACTATACTCTCTCACTATATACTCTCTCACTCTATACTCTCTCACTCTATACTCTCACTCTCTATACTCTCACACTCACTATACTCTCTCACTCTATACTCTCTCACTCTATACTCTCACTCTATACTCACTCACTATACTCTCACTCTCTATACTCTCACTCTATAATCTCTCACTGTATACTCTCGCACTCACTATACTCTCACACTCACTATACTCTCACACTCACTATACTCTGTCACTCTATACTCTCACTCACTACTCTCACTCTATACTCTCTCACTCACTATACTCTCACTCTCTATACTCTCTCACTCTATACTCTATACTGTCTCACTCTATACTCTATACTCTCTCACTCTATACTCACTCACTCTATACTCTATACTCTGTCACTCTATACTCACTCACTCACCCATCCTTACTTATACTTTCTCACTTAGTCACTCACTCATACCAATTTTGTACGCACATTGAAAAGCTACATAGTAGAGCACTGAAGTCCATTGAGCTCCTATTAAAGTCATGTTTCTGTGATGAAGACCAGTTCCTGAGTAGGCCATAGTAAATGGTATAGTTGACACTGAGTCCCCCCCCCCCCCAGGCCATCCTCAACGGCATCGACAGCATCAACAAGGTGCTGGAGCACTTCCGCCGCAAAGGCATCAACCAGCACGTCATCAACGGTTACCATGGCATCGTCATGAACAACTTTGAGTGCGAGCCAGCCTTCTACACCTGCGTGGAGGTGACTGCAGGAACCAGGTGAGGAGGGGGTGTGTTGGAAAGAACATGTTTGTTGCAGAAAGAGTGTGTGTATGTGTGTATCATTGACTCGGAGATACAAGGATATTTATTTGTCACATGCATAGACATACTGGGTAGCAGGACATGCAGTGAAACTGTTGAATTAAAACATCTTGAAATAAAAAAGTACATTCCTTTCCAATATTTTGGAGTGAAATGGCATCATAGGTAATAAGTCAGTAGGATGAATGGAAAAAATAAGGGGTTAATTAAAGGTAAAAAAGTAAATAAACGCACAGCTTAGACGGAGCAACCAGAAAAGGCGTCCGAACGCAGCGGCGCCATGGCAACACGAGAGAGAGCGCGCGTGTGTGTGTGTGTGTGTGTGTGTGTGTGTGTGTGTGTGTGTGCGCGCCGTAGAGAGGGGGTGTCTTACAGGGTGGCCTATTGGTGAAGAACATATTGGACTTCCTCCGTCCTTTAATCAGATCTACACCAGTTTGGCTCATCTTTACTCAAACATGGACATACATATATGTGTGTTGGGTGTTGCGTTTTGTTGATTGCTCATGGCTATCTGACACACCTGCATGTCATGGCTGTGGTATGATGAGTATTATTGATTATTGGAGGTGAGTGTATTGATTAAAGTGTCTGACTCATCTCCACCCCTGATGCTGCTGGATGGATGTACAGCCTTTCCCTGTTTCCCCAAATATGTGTCATCCTCTGACTCCTGCCTCCCAGGAGATTCGAGTACACCTCAGCATTGATGTGTGTGTGTGTGTGGGTTTGCTATGAGTTCTTAGCAGTGGTGTGTGTGTGTTTGCTATTAGTTCTCAGCAGTAGTGGGTGGGTGGGTGTGTGTGTGTGTATTTGCTATGAGTAATAAGCAGTGACGTGTCTGTGCGTGAGTGTGTGTGTGTTCTTTTCTTTCACTTTTTTTCTTGTTCTTAATTGTACTCTTTTATTATTGACTTTCTCTGTAATATATTTTTACCGTTATTGTTTTTTCATCTCTTCTTCCTCCCCTCCTCTCCTCCCCCCTGCTCAGGCTGTTCTACCACATCGTGGAGACGGACGAGGTGAGCACCAAGATCCTGATGGAGTTCAACAAGATGAACCTGCCCGGAGAGGTCACCTTCCTGCCCCTCAGCAAGCTGGACGTGCGCGACACCGCCTACCCCGAGACCAACGTAAGAGACACACACACACGCACACGTACATTTGCACTTCATTTCAGATGGGATTGTTTGAGATACATAATAAACAAATATTGCCTGCCTGCCATGGTCAGAAGCGAGTGTTTTTGATTTCTTTACAACAGCACCAGAGTTTTATGTCACTGAATTTCAGATCACCAAGTATTAATTTGTCTTAACTTCACTGCTTGGCTACAGATGTTAGTGTCTTAGGTGGAGCATATCTGACAGCCCCGGCAGTGAAATAACAAGTCTACATGCATTTATATGTTTATGAACTATCAGTGCAGCAGGTGCTCACACTGCTAATATTACTTAGTCACATTTGTGTGAATGTGCAAAGAGTATGTTTTTTTTATGGTACACACACTACCAGAAGTAGAATTGGTCATTCTAGACTTACACATGCTTTTTTGTTGACTGGAGGTGAACATCCATTGTGTCCTTTTTGTAATGGGTTTTTATCAATCAAGCACATTTTATTTTCTTGTACTGCTTTCAGATTTAAAAGGCAGCAGTTTTTTTAAAGAGAATCTTTATTATATGGTTTTATATTTAAATGTTTTAAACTTTCTAGCATTTATTGACTATCTTAACAGACTGATTTAATTTATTTGTTTTATAGTTTCTGTTTTTTAACTTGTTTAATATTTATATTTTAATTTATTTTTTTTAATCTGTTCTGGCCATTAATAGCCACAGTTGTTAAAATGGCAATAAACTGAACGAAACAAACAAACACTACCATAACATGTTTTTCTCACTGGCCAGTAATTTCTCCAAGGGGACAGTAAAGTATCTATTTTATATAGAAAAGCGTTCATTAATATATATAACGGGTGCCAGCTAACACAGCTCGGCATAGAATGCTAGTAATCCTCCCTTCCGACACCTGAAAAGGATACGCTACTGACTGGGCTAATAGCCTGGCTATTTAGCTCACTGGGTAGCGCGTCTGTCTCCCGTACCGGAGTTGTTGTGAGGTCGCGGGTTCGAGACTGGGCCTGGACTGCACAAAAAAAAAACTTGGGTTACACATACAAGTATTAAGATGTAAGCACACGTTTCTCTTGTGCTGTGTGTCCGCTGCAGGATGCCATCCCCATGATCAGCAAGCTGCGCTACAGCCCCAACTTCGACAAGGCTTTCAAGCACGTGTTCGGCAAGACCCTCATCTGCCGCAGCATGGAGGTGTCCACCCAGCTGGCCCGCGCCTTCACCATGGACTGCATCACTCTGGAGGGTACGGGCGCACAAACACCGTCACACTTTATTTTAACGGTCCCCATTACAGTGTGTTACACTGTTGGGTTATGGTTAGGCGTTGGGATTGATTTAGATAATAAGTCAGTAAATTCCTGCAAGTTGTTACCCTGGTAAACCAGACCCTTGTACTCTATTTCATTTTGTACAGAGGGTCTGGCCTTGCTGCATTGAGAAACAATTTCTTCCTGGAGGTGTGGACTCTGCTGAAGTTTAAAACAAGTGGCTCTGCCTTTACCCAATGGCTAATGTCTGGTCGCCACATATGCAATTAGCCTACCTACGCAATACAATTCAAATGTAACACACAAAGTCAGTGTCATCGCTCGCGAATACTCCCTCTGTTTGCTGATTGGTTCGGATTCGCTTGGTCCGAACACATGAATGTTAACGGCAACAAAGCCAGACCCTCTGTACAAAATGAAATAAAGTAAGAGGGTCTGGTTTACCAGACTTCCAAGTTGTAGCATTTGCTCAGTATTAATATGTGTGTGTGTGTGTGTGTGTGTGTGTGTGCAGGTGACCAGGTGAGCAGCAGAGGGGCGCTGACGGGCGGCTACTACGACACGCGTAAGTCTCGTCTGGAGCTGCAGAAGGACATGAGGAAGGCCGAGGAGGAGCTGCAGGAGCTGGAGGCCAAGCTCAACGAGAACCTGAGGCGCAACATCGAACATATCCTTTACTGCGCTACTGCTTTACACACACACACACACACACACACACACACACACACTCTCCAGTTAGAACCTGCATCGCAACATCGAACATATACTTTACTGCGCTACTGCTTTACACACACACACACACACTCCACTCTCCAGTTAGAACCTGCATTGCAACATCGAACATATACTTTACTCTGTTCTTTACACACACACACACACACACACACACACACTCTCCAGTTAGAACCTGCACCGCAGCATCGAACGTATCTTTTACTGCGCTGCTTTACACACACACACACACACTCACACTCTCCAGTTAGAACCTGCATCGCAACATCGAACATATACTTTACTCTGTTCTTTACACACACACACACTTCAATTAGAACCTGCACCGCAGCATTGAACATATCCTTTACTGCGCTGCTCTGCACACACACACACACACACACACACACACACACACACACACACACACACACACTACCCTACTGCAAAGCACGCACACACACAGTACTGGTGTACACACACACACTGCATCACTCCTGCAGGGTCCTGCATCACTCTCTTGGGGCTTATTCCACGATAATGACCGCCTTGAACATTATCCCGTACGTACCATCTATTTGTTCCAGCCATTCACTAAATCAAGTGATTCGCACTGTTCTAGTAAGCCTAGTAAAAGAGTTATTTGCAATACATGGCACTGGATTGTACCTGTTGAAGCATGAGTGCCCATCGCTGATGTTAACGTTTAGTTCCATGTGGACATTCAGCATCAACAGAAAGACTCTGAGACAGGTGTGCAGACACGCTTATTAGGACACATTAAACACACACTGTGTTTAACGCAGAGCAGTATGACGAGTAGGCACAAGCATCTGACCCGTCTGTGAGTGACTGCAAATAAGGCTTTAGCTGTGTATGATTGGGTGGCCTTACAGATTAAGATGTTCTCGGTCTTGTTGTGTTTTGAACACTTAGTCATAGCTGTGGAACGTGTCGTGTGGTTGGCTATTTGTGCGGTGATGCAGAAGCATTTAGCAGCCCACTGTAGTCGAAAAGGAGTCATTGTACGCCTCATTTCCTGTTCGGATGACAGGCAGACAGGCCCAGTCTCTAGCACGGTCTCTCGCCCTGTCGTGTGTGTGTGTGTGTGCGTGTGTGACTGAATGACCAGGTGTGATGATAACTTGCCTTAGAAACAGAGGGCTGGTGATTCATCCATTGTGTGACTCATTCACACCCTCTGCCCCCTTACCACCATTCCTCTCTCTCTCCCTCTCTCATTCCATCCCCCTCTCTCTTTTCCTCCCTCTCTCCCTCCATCCCCTCTCTCCCTCCATCCCTCTCCTCCCCCTCCTCCATCCTTCTTTATCCCTCTATCCCTCTCTTCCCTTCTCTCTCCCTCTATCCCTCTCTTCCCTTCTCTCTCCCTCCATTCCTTTCTTCCCCCCTCCTTCATCCCCCCCTCTCTCTCCCTCCATCCCCCTCTGTCTCCCTCCATCCCCCTCTCTCCCTCCTCCATCTCTTGCGCTCTCTCTCTCTTTGTCTCTCTCCTTCACCCCTCCTTCATTCCTCTCTCTCTCCCTCCCCCTCTCCTCTTCCCTGTCTTAACAGGGGTGACCTTGGCCCTAATGAAGGCCCTCTGTGTGGGGCTGGGGGGAGGAGAGGTGAGGGGGGAGGGAGTGTTGTGGTTGCCTTGTCTGTGTGTGCTGTGCTCCTAATCCCAGCTTCATGACATCAGAGCGGTTTGTGGGGTAAGAAGCTCAGTGCTGGAGCCTTGCTGAAGATGGGCAGCCTCTGGCATGACTCATGTGTTTGTGTGGAGGTGTGTGTGAGCTGATGTGTGTGTGTGTGTGTGTGTCTTTAAAGAATGTGTTATGTGTGTTTGTGTGGGGATGTGTGTGTGTGTGTGTGTGTATGGACTGGTGTGGCTTGTGTGTCTATAAAGACTTTGGATTGTGTGGGTGCAGGTGTTTATGGAGTAGGCTGTGTGGAAAATGTATGTGTAGTTTATTTTAAATGTAATTTTGTGAACAGTTTTGTGAGTGTATGTACATGTTGGCGCCTTTGTGTGTGTGTGTATGTGTGAGTTGTGTGTGTGTGTGAATATGTAGTAGTGGGGGTGTGTGCATACATTTATGTGAGTTGTGTATATTGAAGATTGTTGGTATGTCGTATGTTTCTGAGTGAGAGTGTGTATTACTGGGATTGTGTGTGTGAAAGAGTTTTGTGTGTGTAAGTGTGTGACAGAGCGAGGTTGTGTGTGTGTGTGTGTGTGTGTATCAGTGAGTTTGTGCTGTGTGTGAGTAGGTGGGTGGATGAGCTGATGACATGCTCCATATGTGGATTGCAGCAGTGACTCACTGGAGCAATCAATTATTCAGAAGCTTCTCGTCGGTGTGTGTGTCGGTGTGTGTGTCGGTGTGTGTGTCGGTGTGTGTGTCGGTGTGTGTGTGTGTCGGTGTGTGTGTGTGTCGGTGTGTGTGTGTGTCGGTGTGTGTGTGTGTCGGTGTGTGTGTGTGTCGGTGTGTGTGTCGGTGTGTGTGCGTGTGCGTGCGTGTGTGTGTGTTGCCTACTTATCCTTTCACACCTGTGCAGCACCCACCTCGGGGCTCTGGCTCATCAAGGCCTATTTTTGCTCCCCCTTCTCTCTCCACACACACACACTCACACACACACTCACACTCACACACACACACACACACAAACACAATTACACACACACACACACACACACACACACTCACACACACACACTCTCTCCCCCCCAAGAGTGGTGCGGTGTGGCGTCCGCCTCTCCGCTGATAAAACTGCTGGTAATTGGGCTGTCAGTGCCGAGCCGTTGGTGGGCTGTCGCGCCGGCATCACCAGATCGACGACGGCCTTTGAACACAGGAAATATGATTCATTCCTCCTCTCTCTCTCTCTCTCTCTCTCTCTCTCTCTCTCTCTCTCTCTCTCTCTCTCTCTCTCTCTCTCTCTCTCTCTCTCTCTCTCTCTCTCTCTCTCTGTCTCTCGTCCTCCTCCCATCACTCCCTCATTTTCCGTGATGTCTGGCCCTCTCGTCTGATCGTCTCTCATTGTCTGAGGTTTTTTTTTTTTTTTACTTGGAACGCCAACACTGGATTTCCCGTTTCAAGTTGATTTCATGTTTCAAGATAACGCGGTATAACCAGAACCAAATTGACTTTGGTGAATAGCATTTGGTCTCATTTCGTTAGAAATTGTTTCCAGTTATTGCATGGGCTTATCTGTCTGCTTAATACTGAAAACACTAGAACAGCCTCAAACCAGTCGCCCAGTGTTTAAGGCTGAATCCCATTTCTAATTTATACCCCTTCCCCTATCCCTATCCCTTGCCCCTTCCCCTCTGAAACAGAGCAACAATGGGTAGGGGTTGGAAGTCAACCCCTATGAATTGGGACACCACTTCAACAATGACATACGTCATCCGTAGTCTCTGCCAGTTTTTACATAAGCAGACGTGACAAGCTTTTGCCAGAAATCCAACATGTCATCTTTTTACGGTTGCATTCTGAACTAAGCAATTTTTACCGTTTCTGCAGAATGGGCTTACAATGCTAGTCTTCGGGGCAGCAAGTACGAGTGAAGCCGTCAGTTGCTTGTAAACTGTTACAAACGCAATGAGCTAGCCAGCATTCGCGGTTCCCAAAAGAAAAAGGTAACACCATCACAGCAGAATGACACGCATACCATTTGAACGAACACAACCCCAGAGTTTCCAAGGCTAAACCAATGATATTGCTTGCAATTACTTGGGTTACAATATCGAAATAACTGTGTTGCACCGACGCTCGCAATTCGTTCACAACTTCCATGCAATTCCATGCATCAACCGATACCTCAAGATCACAAATAACATTACAGTACTTAATACAGTACTAGCGTTTTTTTTTGTCTGTATTTTATAAAGAAAATGACCATTATGCATTGGAACAATGTTAAACTTAAGACAATACAGCGGTTAACACAATTTTTCAACCGTAAATAATGGAGAAAATACTTTTGTGAACTAGTTTGGTCTCTGTACTTGTCGTTGCAGCCATCTTGCTGGTGATTCGCAAGGCATTCTGAGAAAATGCTCATACCCCTCCGTCTGGAGTGTGCCTCTGAAAAATCTTCGTTTGGAGGGGTATATAGCCCTACCACTTCCCCCTACCCCTCTGCCCTCAGGGGAAATGGGACACCCCTACCCCTACACGTGCACGAGCAAACCGGAGGGGTAGGGGAAAGGGGTACGGCCAAGGGGTGTAATGGGATTCAGCCTAAGTAGGAAATTGCAGCAAACCATAACAGTGCTCCTTGACATATTGATGTATTGTGGTGTTAGAAACTCCAATGGCAAGATAATGATGTGTTTGCCCTCTAATTAATTCAGCAGCCAGAGTAAGAAGAATGTGTTCCAGCATCCTAAATTCACTTCAGTGTCATCACACTGTGGGTGGGTGGGTTGTAGAGTCCCTGGGCATGGCTCACCATTTTACTGCTGTGAACATCTGCTCCAGTTAGACCCGACCTGATCTGGGCGCAGTAGGCAGCCATTATGTTTTAGCACCTTTGCAGTTATCCGTTGTCAGCATCCAGCCAGACCTGTTACTGATTTATGCCCTGGGAGTAGAGTACAGATGTTGCCCATCTGTGCTCGATCAGCACCCCACATTATGTCCGCTCTGACCCCCCTTCGCATCCCACTTTCCTGCTGGGATGTGTAGTTTTCCCCCCACCTGCCTACTGGGATGTTATTTTCCCCCCACTGGCTGCTGGGATGTGTAGTTTTCCCCCCACTGGCTCCTGGGATGTGTAGTTTTCCCCCCACTGGCTGATGGGATGTGTAGTGTTTCCCCCAGTGGCTGATGGGATGTGTAGTTTTCTCTTTTTTTTTTTTTGCTGATGGCACTTGTTAGTTTCTCCCCACTGGCTGATGGGACATGTAGTCGTTTTCCTCCTTAACTCCCATCACACGCATCAACAACGAGATCGACCAGCTGATGAACCAGATGCAGCAGATCGAGACGCAGCAGAGGAAGTTTAAGGCGTCGCGCGACAGCATCCTGTCGGAGATGAAGATGCTCAAGGAGAAACGCCAGCAGTCTGAAAAGACTTTCATGCCAAAGGTAGGCCAAACTGACTGATTTAGAGTCTGAGAAGATCTTTTAGAGTGTGAGAAGGCCTTCATGCCAAAGATTGGCTAAACCATGGCGGTATTATAGTAACTGAAGAAAGTAGGAAAGTCCTTACCCCATTCATTTCAATTGGAAATGCCAGGTTAGTGAATTTAGGCAAAACTTAACACATTGTTCAAGTTGGTAGGCCAAACTAGTCCATTTAGAGTTCCAGAAAATGGCGTCAGATGGGTCAATCTAGTCTCCATCTAGTGAACAGTGACGTTCATTTAAAAGGTCAGTTTTCTTCAAATCAACTTGCATTACAGGCTGATATTTCCTGGGTCTTCTAACCCTTGGTCTTGGTATGTAATTAACACACTCAAAATCATGGCCAATTAAGAGGGAAACGGTGCGCTGTGAATTGTACATGAGCGTTTGAAGTGTTATGAGACAATGGCTGTTAATCAGTGCTCTGCAATAGTATAAATTACATTTCTCAGAGGACAAAAATAACTACAGATAAGTACGAAAGCAGCAGAAGTGCTGCTTTAATAAGTAAATTAAGGGATATTTTAAGACGTTAGCTTTTACACATGGCGCCATGATGGAGTTTATTTATATACTCGGCCGTAATCACGTTCATGGCTTTGCGTAGTTCAGTCATGGTTACACCCATACACAGACACACACACAGCCCATGTAAAGCCTTTTGGCACACTAACAAGCTTTCTGGGACGTGGTGGTGAAATGACACAAGCCCTAAGTCATGGGGCACGTAAACATGACCACATGTAAACACCACAGCCACACAGCTGACTCACAGTCTTGACCCCTCTCCCTCTTCACCTCTGTCCCTCTCTGTCTTTCTCTCTCTCTCTCTCTCTCCCCCTCCCTCTCCTTTCTGATCTCTCCCTCCCTCTCCTGCCCTCTCTCTCTCTCTCTCTCTCACCTCTTACCCCCTCTCCACTTCCCTTTCTTTTAATCCCCATCGTCTCTTACTCCCTCTCTCTTACATTCTCTCCTCTCTCTCCCCCCTCTTCCTCTCTCTCTCTCTCTTTCTCTCCCTCCCTCCCTCTCTTCTGCTCTCTTTCTTCACCTCTTTCTCTCTCTCTCTCCCTTCCTCCCTCTTTTCTTCTCTCTCTCTCTCTCCCTCTCTTCTGCTGTCTTTCTTCACCTCTTTCTCTCTACCCCTCCCTCCTTCTGTTCCCTCCCTCTCCCCCTCTCTCAGCAACGCAGTCTGCAGAGTCTGGAGGCCAGCCTGCACGCCATGGAGTCCACGCGCGAGTCCCTGAAGGCGGAGCTGGGCACGGACCTGCTGGCCCAGCTCAGCCTGGAGGACCAGCGCCGCGTCGACGACCTCAACGACGAGATCCGCCAGCTGCAGCAGGTGGGCGCCGCCAGGCCGGCCGGCCAGTTGACCGGAGTGTCCATTTCACTGTGGCCATGACACTGTGCCACGAGACAGAGCGGGCGTCTCAGAAACATGATCTTTACATGTGCTACATATCTAGTAATTTTGTGATTTGTTAAGGACCTTGTACATGTACATTTAAATATACATTTTGCCATTTGATGCTTTGTATCAGAGTTAGCCTCAGGCTAATTTACATCTACACATTCACATATAAAACAATTCATTCACAGTTCACATAAAAACAACATAAACAACCCACCCCCCACCCCACCCCTCACGCGCACATGGACCTGATAAGGCAGCGTCAAGTGCTACATGTTGCTACTTGCTCATTTGAAAATGTTTATAGTTGATTGGTTAAAAGTTCCCAGATTTATTGGCTAATTTAGCTTAGTTACTTTACAGGGTTTTCACTAACTTTAATACAAAAATATAAGTAACATGAAGTTTTATAAATCACATTTTCAAATACAGCACCATTTCTTAAGTAATGTTGTAGTCAAATATATGAAGTTGTCACCAAAACCACAAGCACCTTCTTACAAACTCCCAGTGTTGTGGGGAAGGCCTCTTGTTGCTCTGATGCAATGACACCTGCGTCCAAGAGCCCTCTTCTTTCAGTCCAGTCTTCTTGTCTGCATTGGAGAAGGAGTTGCTTTTGTCTTACTGTACATGTGTATAGTGTACATTTGTACATGCGTACAGTGATGATAAAAGGCATTCTGTTCTATTCTATTCTGCTCTTTGAGCTACACTCCCCATGCTACGCCACCCATGACAAACACTGCGTTTGTGGGTGTGTGTGAGAGTGTGTGTGTGTGTGTGTGTGCGAGAGAGCGTGTGTGTGTGCGTGTATGTGAGAGTGTGCCTGTGTGTGTGTGAGAGAGAGTGTGTATATGTATATGAGAGTGTGTGTGTGTGAGAGTGTGTGTGTGTGTGTATGTGAGAGTGTGCCTGTGTGTGTGTGTGAGAGAGAGTGTGTATATGTATATGAGAGTGTGTGTGTGTGAGAGAGAGAGTGTGTATATGTATATGAGAGTGTGTGTGTGTGAGAGAGAGAGTGTGTATATGTATATGAGAGTGTGTGTGTGAGAGAGAGTGTGTATATGTATATGAGAGTGTGTGTGTGAGAGAGAGAGTGTGTATATGTATATGAGAGTGTGTGTGTGTGAGAGAGAGAGTGTGTATATGTATATGAGAGTGTGTGTGTGTGAGAGAGAGAGTGTGTATATGTATATGAGAGTGTGTGTGTGAGAGAGAGTGTGTATATGTATATGAGAGTGTGTGTGTGAGAGAGAGTGTGTATATGTATATGAGAGTGTGTGTGTGAGAGAGAGTGTGTATATGTATATGAGAGTGTATGTGTGTGAGAGAGAGTGTGTATATGTATATGAGAGTGTATGTGTGTGAGAGAGAGTGTGTATATGTATATGAGAGTGTGTGTGTGTGTGAGAGAGTGTATGTGAGAGTGTGCCTGTGTGTGTGTGTGAGAGAGAGTGTGTATATGTATATGAGAGTGTGTGTGTGAGAGAGAGGGTGTGTATATGAGAGTGTGTGTGTGTGTGTGTGTGTGTGAGAGAACTCACAGCTGTGTGCCATTATGAGTTAAAGAGCTGTTACCGGTGGCCTGCCCCATTGTTGCTGATGTGAGTGGGAGGCAGCAGGCCGCGGGCAGCCCTCACCTCCTGGATAAACCCTTTTCTCCACCCCTCCCCCCACTCCCCTTTGTCTCAGCCTCCACCGGGCACACAGACTACTGAATGAGCCGTTGCATAACCGTCGCCCTCTTTGTAGTATGTTTGTATTGTGTGTCTGTGTGTGTGTAGTGCATTTGTAGTGTGTTTTGTGTGTGTGTGTAGTACATTTGTAGTGTGTTCATGTGTGTGTATGTGTCTGTGTCTGGTAGCCCAGAGCATTTCCTTTTATGGTTGTAATGAAGGGCACTCATAACAAAAATGGTAATGTTGCACCAGTGCGCTTACATGGTGATGGGCATGTGATTCACTGCCTTACAGGAACAGAGAGGGGTTGACTTTGTGTGTTCCAGTAAGAGTCCTGGCTATGTAAATGCATTATTATGATCTGATTGACTTGACTGATTGATGATGTTTGTGATGTGTGGGGCTGATAGGACAACAGGCAGCTGCTGAATGAGCGTATTAAGCTGGAGGGCATCATGACCAGGGTGGAGACCTACCTGAACGAGAACCTGCGCAAACGTCTGGACCAGGTGGAGCAGGTGAGTGAGTCTGACGGGCGACGCCCCTCTGGGGACAGCAGCCGCACCCCCCTGCGCCCCCCTCTGGCCTTTTGTGTCGCGTGCCAAACTGGGTGTGTGTGTGTGTACTGTGAATGGTGACGAGTTTATATTTGTGTTATTGGTGTGTGAGTTATGCATTCCCCTATTTGTGGTATTGGATCATGTTTGTCTTTGTAAGTGTGTGTGTGTATGCGTGTGTGTGTGTGTGTGTGCATACAATCATGTTGCATGTGTGTGTGAGTACTCTTAATGGTGACAAGTTTATCTTGCCATTGTATGCCAAGTTATTGGTGTGCGAGTTATGCATTCCCCTATTTTATGTTTTTGGATCATGTTTCTGTGTGTGTGTGTGTGTGTGTGTGTGTGTGTGTGTGCGTGCTTTTGTGTACAGCATTACACAGTTCGGTAATACATGATAGGAATATTAAAAAGAACCATTCATAAGTCATAACAAAGAACCATTTAGTACATAAACAATGAACAAATGCGGCTTGAGATGAATGACTAATATATGTGTGTGTGTGTGTGTGTGCGTGCATAAACAGGAACTGAATGAGCTGAGGGAGACGGAAGGGGGCACTGTGCTGACGGCCACCACCTCTGAGCTGGACGGCATCAACAAGCGCATCAAAGACACCCTGGCCCGCTCCGACGGTACATCAGCCCTTTCAACATCCACAGAATTTCTTCAGCATGATACAGTATCACTGCTCCTCCTCTATCTCCTATCTAGCATATAGTTAGGCCACAACCTGGTTGTGTATGTTGGTACTTCTAGGTTGTAACTAATTGTTTCAACCCTGAGCCTGCAGAATGCATATGTATGTGTACTTGTAGGTTGTGAAAGATGACGATTTCATTCATTTTATTTTAAAAAATGTATGAAAAAGAGTTTTCACATGGCAATAGAAATTATTGTGACAGTGGGTGTTTAAAAATTTCTGTGGGTGTGTTTGTGTGTGTGTGCGTGTGTGATAGACCTGGACGGGCTGATCGACAAGACGGAGGTGGAGATCAAGGAGCACATCAAAAGCATGGAGCGCTGGAAGAGCATCGAGAAGGAGCAGAACGACGCCATCAACCACGACACCAAGGAGCTGGAGAAGATGACCAACCGGCAGGGCATGCTGCTGAAGAAGAAGGAGGAGTGCATCAAGAAGATCCGCGAGCTGGGCTCCCTGCCGCAGGAGGCCTTTGAGAAGTACCAGACGCTCACGCTCAAGCAGGTGGGCACGGGCACGCCACGGCAGCCATTTTGAGGCACACACACACACACACACACGGCTAAGGCTGCTCGATTATGAAAAAAATCTGAATCACGATTATTTGGGCCAAAACTGAAATCACGATTATTGAAATGATTATTTTAAGTTTTCCTCAGTAACATGCTTCATTTGTATTCAAAAACATTTCGAAAAAACATTCTTGTACCTTTGGATTTTCCCTAAAACCTTTCTTCGTAAACATTAGTAAGTCTCATTTGATGTCTAATGTACAAACAGTAGAAATGTCTAATGTATACATCTAATGTACAGTACAAACAGTAGAAAATAATTAGAACAAAAACATTGTTGCCCTCGATTTTATTTGTTTTGAGATCGTTTGGCCCTGAAATCGTTATCATGATTAGAATTCGATTAATTGAGCAGCCCTACACACGGCTATACTTTATCATCTATTTGTCACATTGAAGTAGTACTATGCAACTTTTTCGAGTTAATTAATCATCTTCGTAAGTCGGTATATGCTTAAATGAGTCATTACCAGGCAAATGAAGACTTTCGACCGCCTCTGCTGCCTGTGGACAGAATACCACGCTTGCAATATCTGGCTGTCCGTTCCGCCACCCTCAGAGTCAGTCTCGAATATTGTAAGAAGCAAGATCACGTTAAATTCTGAAGTTATGGAAACATACATTATCAACAGTTTGCTATACTTATACTTTTGCTATAATCGAGCAGCCCTAATGCACACAAACACACGGCCACCATTGGTCATGTATTTGTCACATTGAAGACCCTGTAAAGTGAAAAGGCATCTTAGCATATTATGTACCAACTATATTGTCACCACTATGAATTTGTTTCACCTTGTAACTGCATTCATACGCCCTCAAAATTGAGGAGGTGATTAGTACAGCTCTTTGAAGAACTTGTACGCAATGTTCTTTCACTTTACTGTGTCTTTCATTTCCGAAGTATTTACACTGACAGTCAATGAAAAAGCATCAGAACACTCATCAAATAAGAATTAAATTTCCTTTGGCACATTAGGAAAATAACAGTTTTCGTGTGAAATATGACACATTATTCAGCCACACAAGGTGAATTAAAGGTCAGAAAAGATAAAATGTTAAAATGCAAGGTCACGGTAAAAAAAGTACAAGAAAGTTTTGTGATGCGTATTTTTTACACCCCCTGCACTTAAACATTTGAGTCCTGTTATTCTCTCAGCTGTGCCATGATTTAGAAGGTATGCGTATCAGTGCCTTCTCTTTTCCACCTCCTTTAATTTAATTTGCTTCCTCTTTGTACTCTCCTCTTGGTGTTAGTGCTGAAGGACAGCGCTCTGCTTCGTCTCACGGATGTTTCTGGTTTTGCTTGTGGCCTCTGCACCTCTATCTTAAAGCCTTAATGTAGCTCCTCTGTCACTCTCTCCCATCTCTTATTAGTCTCTTCTGCCCTTGGGTCCTCTCCTTATCCACTTTTCAAACCTTTACTTACTTTGTTTGTTATTCTCTTTTTCATCTCATCCTCCTCCTCTCTTTTCTCTCTTTTGTCCTTATCCTCCTCCCCCTCCACTCTTCTTTTCCTCATATTTCTCTCCTTCTTTCATTCTGACTCAGCTTCTCTTCTCTTCTGCTCTTCTGCTCTCCTCTCCTCCACTGTCCTTCAAACCCCACACGCATCTCTCTCTCTCTCCCTGCCTCTTGTCCCACATCTCTCTCTCTCTCCCTCTCTCCCTCCCTCCCTCCCTCTTGTCCCACATCTCTCTCTCTCTCTCTCTCTCTCTCTCCCTCTCTCTCTCTCCCTCTCCCTCCCCATCTCTCCTCTGGTTTACTTTTCTTTTTCCTCCTCCTCCTCCTCTGCTGTCTGGAGTCATGAGTGCAGCTGTTCTGCTGCAGTGTCACTCCCCTCCCACACGAGGGTGACTCAGTCCCCCACTGCCCCTTACTCGCACTGTGTGTGTGTGTGTGTGTGTATGTATGTGTGTGTGTGTGTGTGTGTGTGTGTGTGTGTGTGAGAGAGAGAGAGAGAGAGAGAGAGAGAGAGAGAGAGAGAGAGAGAGAGAGAGAGAGAGAGAGAGAGAGAGAGAGAGAGAGAGAGAGAGAGAGAGAGAGAGAGAGAGAGAGAGAGAGAGAGAGAGAGAGAGAGAGAGAGAGAGAGAGAGAGAGAGAGAGAGAGAGAGAGAGAGAGAGAGAAGGAGGAAGAGAGAAGGAGGGAGAGAGAAGGAGGGAGAGAGAGAGAGCGAGAGCAAGGCAACTTGTCCTAGAGAGAAAGGGAGAGAAACTGTGTCTAACGATGTTTGGGACCAACAGTGAGAGTGTGAAGGAGAGCTGTTTGTGTGTGCGTGAAAGAAGGAGGGGGAGAGAAAAAAGTATGTGTGAGTCTGTGTGTGTTAAGAAAAGCGCTTTTGCCAGCGAATATTATGAGCAAAACAAGAGAGAAGAAAGCGATGTTCACATCTCCGCGAGCGAGCGGGGGAGGGAGTAAGCGTGTGTGGGAGGCAGTCTGACCTTCTTTCTTCTTCACCTTCTGGGATGCCAGAAATATCCGCTGGCCTTATGCAATGCGGAGCGGCGCGCATCTCTGCACTGACCTCTCGTCACGATCCGTGGGCAGCAGAGCTGAGGGCCTGACCAGCGCAGATCTTGGTCATCGCTGTTCCTGTGATCTCACACACACAGCATGGCAGATAAAAAAAACACTCACGCCTATCACGATGATTGTCAGACAAACCCATCAGCCAGGAGTTTTGTTTTGATTCAAATGCACAAGGGATCCAGACCTCATATTTGAAAATTTGAAAATACTGTTTCATGTCAGAATGTCAGTAGTTTCATAACAATAACAAAACACACCACCCATGATTGTTTGTAAACAAGCCAGACATGGCTTTCCATTGAAAATGTGTTTTTTTGCAGTAGATTAATTGTAGAAGTGGATTAATTATGTTTGACTACTTGATTACTAATTGATTACTTTGTTTGATTGTTACTAACCTGTGCAGGTCATGTTTATATTTTTTATGTTTTGTATTTTTATGTTTTTAAATTTTGCCAAGTATTTTTGTTTGTAATATGATGTCTCAGCCTCTGTCAGATACCATAAACTTACAAAGAAATGGGTCAGGGTGAGTTGTGTTTTGTGAGTTCGGTAGTTTAATTTCAGCAGCGGCAGCCCCTAGAAGGCTGTCGCTCACTTGGAAAAAATAAAAATGGCTGAATGACTCACGGCGAGTTTGTCCTTGCTCCCTTCCTACCCCCTCTCCCCCCTCCCCTCCCCTCCCCTCCCCTCCCCTCCCCTCCCCTCCTCACCCCTCCCCTCCTCCCGCCTCCGCAGCTCTTCCGTAAGCTGGAGCAGTGCAACACGGAGCTGAAGAAGTACAGCCACGTCAACAAGAAGGCCCTGGACCAGTTCGTCAACTTCTCGGAGCAGAAGGAGAAGCTGATCAAGCGGCAGGACGAGCTGGACCGCGGCTACAAGTCCATCATGGAGCTCATGAACGTGCTGGAGCTGCGCAAGTACGAGGCCATCCAGCTCACCTTCAAACAGGTACGCCAGCCCGCTCGCCTTCAAACAGGTACGCCAGCCCGCTCACCTTCAAACAGGTACGCCAGCCAGAACATCACTATGTATAGACATCAGCTCACCTTTAAACAGGCACACCAGCCCGCTCACCTTCAAACAGGTACGCCAGCTTACCTTCAAACAGGTGCGCCAGCCTGACAGTCACAGTACAGGTGTCCTAGTGGTGAAGGTATGGGACCTGCGACTGCAGGATTGCAGGTTCTAATCCCAGGTCGCCAGTAGTGCCATTGAGGTACCCTAAGCATGGTACCGTCCCCACGCACTGCTTCCTGGGCGCCGTTGTCATGGCTGCCCCCTGCTCACGTGTGTGATGGGTTAAATGCAGAGGTGAATGTCGTTGTGTGCACTGTGTGCTGTGCTGTGACGCGTAATCAAAGTGACAAATGAGACTGACTTTCACTACAGCACATTATAGCACATCACATTACAGTATGATGCAGTACAGTGTATGTACTTAGTGGACGATTTTTGTTTTCAAACAGTGACTTACACTGACCGTTTAGCCCACCTTAAACAAAGGAAACAAGGGTGTGCACATCTGTAACTTAACAAGGTGCTGAACCAAAAGACCAGCTCCCTTAGCTTTTTTTTTTTTTTTTTTTTTAATGTGTAGAGTACACACCACTATTCATCACACACTTCGAGCACACACTGCTGTTCATCAGACTTGGAGAACATACAAAGTCGGCATGTCAGTCCACCTTAAGATAAGATATGAGCTTTGATTTGCCTCAAGACATCTAGTGCTTGATACTTGCTGCCAACCGTGACTCAAGAGGTAACGGAGTTGACTGCAAGGATGACCTCTCGGACCACTTTGAGATGGAAGCTTTCAACTTGCCTTGGCACCTCTACTAGCACTTGGCACCTCTACTAGCACTTGGCACCTCTACTAGCACTTGGCACCTCTACTAGCACTTGACACTTGGTGTCAGTGCTGGCTTAAGATGTGAAAACCCTGGCAAATATTTCATCCAACCAATTTTTTAACCAGCTGATCTAATCATTACATTACATTACACTTAGCTGACACTCTTATCCAGAGCGACTTGCAGATATTTACAGGGTTTCAGTTACAGTCCCTGGAGCAGGATGGGGTTAGGGCATCGCAACCATGGGTAGGGCGGGATTCGAACCAGCAACCTTCCGATTGCAAGACCAACTCCCTAACCACTAGGCCACAGCTTATCAGACAGGTAGCTTTGGCTAATTAATGAAGTCACCTGTGTCAAGTGCAGAAGGAAAACATGGCAGGTTTCATGGCAGGTTTTCTGAAGCCATGATTGACACATCCCACTGCAGAGTGAATATGGCTAAGGAGGAAAAGTAGTGGACCAGTGGACCTATGAGAGGACTGTTGGTTTAAGCCCGCCTCCTCCTGACCAACTCCAAGTGTCGTTAAAGCAAGAGACACTAAACCCCCATCCTGCATACTGCTGGTTTGCTAACGGCCAGGTCCGCCCATAAGGGCTCATTCACACCAAACACTCTGTATTCGTTTAGAATGCATGTTAACAAACTAGACTGCTCACACCGCACGCGTGATCTGCGCGTATTCTGTCCCTATACAAACATATTGTATACAGATACGCGCTGTACACGCTGTACACGCTGTACACAGTCAGTGTGAATGAGCCCATAAGAAGGGATACACATGAAAGCTTTCTGGGACCCAGCCAATTCAAAACCATAGGGTTTTATTTAGGGGAGGAGGCCCAAAAAATGGGATCTTTTCAGGGCCCCATGCAGCCATCTCTCTGGGCAGTCCTACTCGCCGCGTGGCATCGTTTCAGACATCAGTGTGCCACTGAATGTGGGGTAGTAAGATGTAAAGCGTGTTTGAGCACTCTGCTGACTACATAAGAAAGCACTATAACAGCGCACTGCATTTGCACCCGTCTCTGCTCACTGCTCTACCACTAGTTTCCCCATTCAGCAGTTTACCTGGAAGAGATGGAAAACATTTAACCTGCAACCAGGTGCAAGCAGCCTTCTAGAAAGAAGCAAAGCAGTGCCTCTCTTCTTGACTGCAGCTGTTTGCTGTATTACTGAAGTTTTGTTGTTGCTATTAATAACCACCTTTGGTACAGTCATGCAAAAGAACAGTGCGTTCTGTTCTCAAAGGACAGTGGGCTGGTATTAGTCTCAGCAGTTGGCAGAGGCGGCTGCTCGCACCAAAACAGTGTCTTGTTTTTGTAATAGATAACGGTGGGCGTTGGAACATGCTGGCCACCCTGCTCCATGCTTGAAAATAATGTCCAGACAAATATAAACTTGACTGGATATCATGTTTGTTTTCTGTTAATAAAAACGAGAGAGAATGGTCATATCAAGGAATGCTTGACGATGGGCATCGTGGCTGTTCCCACATTACTTATGAGGCGAAATGTAGCAAAAGTAGTTTGGCAACTAACTTTAAGGCTTTGTTTTTGTTTTTTTTAAAGTTGAAAGGGTCTGTAGAATGACAGAAATGAAAGTCAATACTGTTAAGTGGGGGGGGCCTAATGGTCATATGTTGCTGTTCCTACTAGGGCTACACAATATATCGAAAATATTGTGATATTGCAACATACAGTATTGTGATACACATATCGCAAAACATGGCTTAACTGGAATAAATGGGACATTACCGTGAAACAGCTTACAGTGATGTCCCATTTATTCAACTCATTTATCCACATATGAAGGTATTTGCGAAATCAAAGCCTGCGTGCTGCGTTAAACTGAAAAATGTTTAAATATTTGTTTATCTGAAAACATATCGTCATCGCAACATTCAACAATGTTACCACATACCGCACATTTTTCAAATATCGTGCAGCCCTAGTTCCTACATGGGTCTAGACCCTCACTGTTGGCGCTCTCGACTAACGCCTCGTGTCCCTTGCGATGTTCCCGTCAGGTGTCGAAGAACTTCAGCGAGGTGTTCCAGAAGCTGGTGCCGGGCGGGAAGGCCACGCTGGTGATGAAGAAGGGTGACGCGGAGGGCAGCCAGTCGCAGGACGAGGGCGAAGGTGGCACGGACAGCGAGAGGGGCACCACCTCCCAGAGCAGCGTGCCCTCCGTCGACCAGTTCACCGGAGTGGGCATCAGGGTAGGTACCGGGAGGTAGAGGTGGCAGTGGTCTCTAGTAGGGCTGGCAGAAGTCTCTGGTGGCCCTGGCCCTCATCTTCGCCATCCAGAAGTGCGACCCCGGGCCCTTCTACCTGTTCGATGAGATCGACCAGGGCCAAACGATCTCACAACACATAAAATCGAGGGAAACAATGTTTTTGTCCTAATTATTTTGTACTGTTTGTACTGTACATTAGATGTATACATTAGACATTTCTACTGTTTGTACATTAGACATCAAAGGAGATGTTTAGGAAGAAAGGTATTAGGGAAAATCCAAAGGTACAAGAATGTTTTTTCGAAATTTTTTTGAATACATTATTAATAAATGAAGCATGTTACTGAGGAAAACAAAATAATCGTTTGAATAATCGTGATTTCAGTTTTGGCCCAAATAATCGTGATTCTAATTTTTTCCATAATCGAGCAGCCTTAGTCTCTAGTATTGATGAATGCACTGTGAGGCAGTTTTAGTGAAAAAAAAAAATGCTTTAGTGCTCCTGTTGGAGCTGTTTGAGTACTAAATGGTTTCTCGTGGAATGCAAGAAATGATCATAAGGGTAGAAGGACAGAACATGACTCAGCACACAGAGGGGTGACACTTTTTTCCTCTTTTTTTTTAATACATTTTGTCAATCGTTTTATTTAGTAGATATGCTCATTTTTCTCAAGGGTAGACAGACATAACATTACTTGGGGTACAAATGGTTGAAAGCTTTTTTTTTTGTCTTTTAAACTTTAAACTTTTATTTTTATTCTTTTTATTTAGTAAATACTTTCAGTCTTCTTCTTCAGTGGGCATAAGAGTAGGCAGACATAACATGACTCAGTGGGCTCATGTTTTTTTTTCCCCTCAGTCTTCTATTTCAGTACACACTTGAGTGGGCAAGCATTGTGCTTTTGCCTAAGCATTAGTGGAGAACATTTCAACTATTTTGAAACCGCCTTGCTAAGTACTCCATCACAATCAGACAGTAACATTGTCACTGGTGCCCTTTTACTTGCTCCTTGAAACTATTTCAGTCCCTAGCAGAATACTAAAGAGAAGCACTTGAATTGAATGGTGTGGTTATGAATGCTCAGAGGCATTCATACCTCCTGATGAGATGTTTGATTGTCCTCGATCTTGGAAAGTATTCTGCTTCTTTGTCTTCCACCTACTCACATCTCTTTCTCTCTGTCTCTCTCTCTCCCCCTCCCTCTTATCCCCCCCTCCCTCCATCTATCTGCCTCTTATCTCTCCTTTTTCCTACCTTCCCCTCTCCCTCTGTCTCTCCTCCTTTCTTTCTCTCCCTTCTTCTTTCTCCCCTCTTTCTCTCTCTCTCTCTCTCTCCCTCCATCTATCTGCCTCTTATCTCTCCTTTTTCCTACCTTCCCCTCTCCCTCTGTCTCTCCCCCTTTCTTTCCATCCCTTTTGCCTCCCCCCCCTCTCTCTCCCTCCCTCCATCTATCTGCCTCTTATCTCTCTTTTTTTCCTACCTTCCCCTCATTCCTACCTTCCCCTCTCCCTCTGTCTCTCCCCCTTTCTTTCTCTCCCTTCTTCTTTCTCCTCTCTGTCTCTCTCTCTCCCTCCCTCCCTTGAACCCCCTGCATCTGTCTCTGCCTCTATCTCTTCCTCTGCCCATTTTTTCTTTTTTTCCTCCCTCACTCTCTTTCCTCCATTTCCATCTCTCCCTCCATCTCCACCATCCATTTCTTTCTCCTCCTTCTTCTCTTTCTTCCTACTTTCTCTCTCTCTTTTTTCCCCCCTCCGCCTCCCTCAGGTGTCGTTCACGGGCAAGCAGGGTGAGATGAGGGAGATGCAGCAGCTGTCTGGAGGGCAGAAGTCTCTGGTGGCCCTGGCCCTCATCTTCGCCATCCAGAAGTGCGACCCCGCGCCCTTCTACCTGTTCGATGAGATCGACCAGGCCCTGGATGCCCAGCACAGAAAGGCCGTGTCAGGTACTCCACTGTGCCACTGCGTTTGACACCAGCGCAGCTGATCTCAGACTGACTCAGATGAGTCATTCCTGAACAGTGGCAGGGATTTTATAGTTTCATAGTTGAGAACAGACCTGTGAAGCTCACAGAGAATGCTTGTTCACCTGTAGTGTTACTAATGGGCAAACTGCAGTGTAGCCAGAAGTTATTTGTACATTCTAACACATTGTGTAATGTGGAAATGAAATAGTGGCTATAAAAAAGAGAATTTCATGAACCTATTAGACTGTAACAAATATGTGCTTGGTTGTTGCTGCATCTTCAAACAAGATGACAACCTCCAAGCACACTGCTAATTGTGTAAAAGCCTTCCTTACCAACAAGACAATTTGTCAGTGAACAAATATCTTCTGCTCTACTATTCATCTTTCACATATAGAAACACCTTTTAATTAATAGCTCACACCCACACATTGTGTGCAACAGTGGCGGACTGTGTTGTGTTTTTTTTGGGCTGGGCCTTTAGGAAGCAGATACCTTTGCACACATTGGCAGATTGTGATTCCAAGGAGTTCCATCTATTTACAGTCTACATTTCACATAAATGTTGAGCGTTTAGGAAAATCACCTTGTACAGCCAAAGGGTTAGGGTAGCCTATATATTATACAGTTGTTACCATAATATTATCACTTAAATATAGGCTAATCAAGAATTTATGTTCAAGCTATGATGAGCTATCATTTTGTCTACAAGCCTAACATTGACAAAAGCAACATGCTCTGGATATGATGCCACAGAAGACAACAAAACAGATTTTAAAACCAAGAAGCATTCTTTATTTAACAAATCAAAGTAAAAGAGAGAACACTTCATGGCCATTGTCCACTGGGTAGTGACTGTAGTAGCTGTACAGCTAACTGCTGTAGAGCTAGGCCCTAGCTAATTGCTACCTGCAATGTACGTTAACTTTTCAGCAAAGTCCCTCCTTGAAAATGGTCTGTTAATGCTCTGTTAACAACCATCAGTCATTAGGTCAGAAACCAGGTCGCACAATAATTCTCCAGAAGGCACCATCCTGTAAAAAAAAGTAAAAGTACCAAAACAAAGCGACACGAGAGCAAAGAGGCTACTTGAAATTACAAGCAAATGGACTTATTTTTGGAGCTTGAAGACGTTTCACCGTTCATCCAAAAGCCTTCTTCAGCTGTGGCCTGATGATGGGGCACCAGGAACAAAAGCCTCATGAAGACCAGAGCAGGGAGGGCAGCCAGGGCAGAAGGTAAAAAAGTCAGTGAATAAAAATCAAAATGAGGTTACACTTTGTTACACTGTATCTGTAGGGGGCTAGGATTGGGATGGTTACGCTTCTGCCAGTTAGCCAGGCGTTTCATCATGGCCATCTTTTCCATCACCATTTCCCCACGCTCATCAATGGGTGTTCCCTTTTCAGCTCATGCACGAGCTGAAATCTAGCCATGGTGCTCTGTATGGGTTGCTGCTGTAGGCTCCTGACGGTCCACAGCGGGTACTTCAGCATGTAGACACTTGTACAAGAAGCTGTCCTTTGGCAGCTTCAAATGTCCCAGTGCTCTGCGAAAATCCTCATGGCTCTCGAAACGAGGGGTGGGAGGCAGGCGTACATGGTTGAGCCTCCCATCAGATGCTATGAAAGGATCGCTGTCCTCATGGTAGCCAAAGGAAATATCAGTAGGTAGCTCCTTTGTGTCCCACTGTTCCATTCCCGCAGCTCATCAGTATAGTCAACTTCTGTTAGACCATTGGATACTGCATTTTGCACCTAAAACCATACATGTATGTGATTACAATGCATAGTAATACATGGCTATCAATTCACCTCATTCCACACATAACCAAGGGCGGCGCCATATTTGTTTCTTTGTTACATTACATTACATTACACTTAGCTGACGCTCTTATCCAGCGCGACTTACAGATATTTACAGGGTTTCAGTTACAGTCCCTGGAGCAGTGTGGGGTTAGATGCCTTGCTCAAGGGCATCTCAACCATGGGTAGGGTGGGATTTGAACCAGCAACATTCCGATTGCAAGATCCACTCCCTAACCACTAGGCCACAGCTGCTACGACCAAACCAAATGTAGATAGCCTTAGTTACAGTGCCAGCAAGTTCTCCTCTCGTCGTCTTTTGCCAGGTCATCAAAATGCAAATAATAATGTACTTACACAGATGCCTAAGGTGTTAAATTTTGCCAACTAACAGATGCTTTACTTACCTTCCACAAAATGGCTGCAGCGTGGCTGCAACACCTCCCCAGGCCAGCTAGGCAGGAGCACCCTGTTGTCTCCACGACTCCGTCCGTCCTGGTTAACACCCACGCATAGTGGCTTGGTGTGTGGAGCTGACTGCAGCTTTCAACAAAACATATCCCCCAAAATCGCAAAGCAAAACCTGACCGACGTTTCCACTCTCGAAATATCGATAAGCCTCCGTGCTCTTATAATGTTTCATGGCTGCCACATCGACGCCCACGACCAGCACAAAATAGTTAAAAATGTCCACATATGTCACATCAGGCCACCCCCTCATGTCATCCATCCACTCATTGGGGTGCATTGACCTCGGGTGGGGAAGCACAATCTCCTCATCCGACCTTACAATGCTGTTTTCGGTTTCTTCCCATGTTAGCATAGCCATCTTAATGTGCCGGGTTTTCCAAAGTGGCTGACTTACTGTAGCAAGCGGACTGGAAGTTTGAAAACAAATGTGGAAGACAAGCAAAATGAGCGTGTTAGAGTGAGGCTAATATCTCTGCACCACTGGAGGTGGAGCTGTAGACCACACCCCTCATTGTGTGGTGCAAAAGGGGTGTGAATTGGACAGAGTCGTTACATACCATTGAGTTCTTGTCCAAGGAATTTTAACTGCCCTTCACCATCAGAGCAGTTCTTATTCACTGGATCCTGTGACCACAACGACTCTCCCCTGTGACCCTTTTGTCACATGATGAGGAGCGTGGCTTTATCTTCAGTGCTCTAGAGATATAGCTCCTGATTCCCAGTCATCTGGCCAGAACTGAAAAAAAGCCCTTTGTATAAAAGGTAAAACATCTTCAAGCTCTAAATGAAGTCCAGTTGCATACAGCTTGGCTCCTTTGGCTACCATGACCTGGATGAATAAGAATCTTAAGACATACTCCTAGTTACCTCACTTCAAACAGGTACCGGTTACAGAGACAGCAGCAAAATATACAGTGATGAGGAAGCACTGAAGGTATTCTTTTAGAACTCAAGACTGTCATGGCTAGGTAGGCAGGTCTGACAGCTGGTATAGAATCTGATTTGATTGGCTGATAAGCCAGATGTTGGCATCAATCAAATTTTATGGCGTACTGAAAACGCAGAGAAGCGGCCATAATAATGATTTTCTCCCCTCTTTTAATTGCTCATATGGTTTGTCAGTCAAATCGCCAAGTAGAGTGAGCTTGGAGTTGGAAGCTAACTAAAATAGAAGGCACATGCGACAAATAATATGTTAATAGTACTTAAGTATGGTATTTTTTTTAAGTTATTCAGAAACTATTTAGGCCTTCAGAGAAGACCTAGAAGGCCCTGACAGTCCGCTACTGGTGCAGCATGTGGAGTTTTGACTCTATTTGCCTGTGCTTAATATCCCCTCAAACTGTACTTTCTTTGGCACATAAACATGGTAACAGTAGCATTTCCATCATTGTTACACCACTGTAGTTTTCATGTGGTGTGGCAAAGTATTTTCCAAGCAGCAGCATTACTGTTTCTCTCTCGTCCTCAGACATGATTGTGGAGCTTGCGGGCCACGCACAGTTCATCACCACCACCTTCAGACCCGAGCTGCTCGAGTCGGCCGACAAGTTCTACGGCGTTAAGTTCAGAAACAAGGTAAGCAAAACGCCTCCAGTGCAGTCACCACTGTCTACATGTGGACACATGTTCCTGATCTGGGAACAAGAACGGGGCGGGGGAGGGCCCCCCTTTAGCCCCCCCGACCTTGTAATATTTATGACAATTTCAACATGAACACGTATACAGAAAACAAAGACAACTCTCAGACTTAGACTATGTAATAATCCCAACAAGGTATTGTTTATAATGTTCCTAAATGATGGTAACCATTGAACTTGGCAGCTCCTGTGTCGTGTGACTTGATTTGCTGATTTGCAACCAGCCGACACACTGCGGTCGTTGCCTATTGTTTTTGATGGGCTCCTTTGCACGCTGCTCTCCTCATCAGAGGTGTCAAATGCCACAGTAGTTAAACAGTTTGGAGAACCTGTGTGTCAGAGGAGTGAAACAAAACTGAATTGCAAGGTTACATCTTGATTTGGGAATTAAACTGGATAAATGCAAAAAGGTTCAGTTCAGTGTGTATATTTACTGTGTTTTCAGCTGTATAACCCCTTATGAGTGGTGATAGGATAAAGGAATAGGGCAAAATAAGTTGGTTTAATAAACGAATTGCAGGCTTGCACCTATGTTGATTTGTTGATAAAACCTAACAGAATCCTAAGTTTTTGGTCTGTGTTTGTATTTCATGCGAGTTTCCAGCAATATTAGCCTATTTGTAGCAATGGAAAAGACATGGTCAGATTCAATAAGGGCATTTATAACTTAAGAGGTCTGCCCTACAAAGCCAAAAGGCAGTAACTGTATTTTGTCAAATTCAGTTTAGATTGGAAATTGAATGTGTTTTGTGACTAAATTTCTCTCTTCCTCCTATTAAGACAGTACATAAAAGCATCACCACTATTATACCTGCAACATGTTTGATTGGGCAGTATGACAAATTTAAAGTCATTTCTATGTCGCTACAGGTACTACGCCTTTGTAGGGCAACAGGCAACAGGATTGTTGTAAAGACGAAGCCTTGTGGATTCACAAAGGATCTGTTTTTGTCGCGTGTGTCTATCAATATTGTTGGTTAGTGTGTCTCTTGAGTGAACTGCTTTATCAACTGTAAATGCAGAGTATGATGTGATGCATTTACACTTTGGCTGTAAAAACCAGTCAGGACGGTGAAGGTTTGCTGGTAAGTTACTGGTACATGTGATGAGTCGTGCTGCAGGAGTGGATGTGCCTGTCAAATGAAATGTCACAGACTGCCAATGGACGCTGTGTGTTTCTACATATGTGTGTGTGTGTTCATATGTGTATGTTTATCTGTGTGTGCGTTTGCTCTTCTCCCACAGGTGAGTCACATTGACGTGATCTCAGCAGAGCAGGCGAAGGACTTTGTGGAGGACGACACCACCCATGGATAAGAGTCTCTTCCTCGCTCGGATCAGCAGCCCCACCCTCTCCTTCTCCACCTCTGCATCTCCTCCTCAATCACCCCCCACCCCCCACCCCCAGCCCATTCTCCTGAACCTTACAGATCACACTCCATAGATCTCTTCAGTCAACAAGGAGCCTGTGGTTCCACCCACAAAAGACTACAATGCCCATAGACCCACAACCCTGGGGTGCGCTGCAGTTGGAGTGTGTGTGCGCGCAGAGAGGGTGCTATGATAAAGCCAGCATAAGAGCATCAGAGGTGTGATGGTAGCCCTGTAAACTGTTTTTTATATATAAAAAGAAGATAAATTTAGCTTTTTTAATGCTTGTTACGGTGGATGCAGTTTGTCTTTTGAAAAAAGGAGGGAAAAAATAAACGGCAGGCATGAAATTCTTTTATAAAATGCAGTGTTGTTGGCCATGTGTTTAAGTCCAGTGGGTTTGACCCTCCAATCCGACATTATTCCACTTTTACATTTACTTTTAAAAAAGAGAGAAACCTGCTTTCAAGAGATCTTCTAGGTTTAAAAATTCTGAATTTATTTTGGTAATCATTACCATTTTAGTCAGGTCACATTGCCTTTAGAATTTCCTTTTGACTTTTTTTCTGGTCTAGTGCTTTTCTTGATACATTTTTAAAGGTATATATTTACATTCTTGTTGTGGTTGTTTTTCCAAGTGAGTTTTGTTAACAACGTCTTTGCATTCCCTGTCCAAGGTCATTGCTGTATAATGTAGCTAGTGTACGTCTCAAGTAATTTTAACTCGTGTTACCTGTTATCATTTGAAAACAATAAACACACTTTTGAAAGACTACACCGCCTGGTCAGTGTCCACTATAGTGTAAGTGTTCCACAATGTTCTGACCGAGCTCAACTACGCCAGAGGTTGACACTAGAGGGCAGTATGAACTCCTAGATGTATAAGAAGTTGAGCTATTTGTTACAAATACCGAGTCCAAAGGCTTGATGCTTGTGGTTAGTTTTTTAGTCCTTAGGGTCACTGTGTGTTTAGCAGCACACAGTGAGAAAGAGTTGAGCGGACTGAGAAAACTTGTAAACAAAACAAAATTGCATTACATTACACTTAGCAGACGCTTTTTTCCAGAGCGACTTACAAAAGGACATCGCAAGCTAACAGAGGTGTACAGGAACGCAGTACGTGTTAGAGGATGGCAACACCCTGGACGTAAGCCTTTAGTATGACCTTGAGATAAGCAGGGGCAGATCCTGATGTGACTTTGTAGGCTGGAGTCAAAACCTTGTGTTGAATTCTGGGAGCCAGTGCAGGTTGATGAAGAACGAAGGGACGTGTCCTGTGTGTTGACTGAAAACCAGTCGTACTGCTGCGTTCTGGACCATTTGCAATAACAAAGAAGACAAGAGTGTCCATGCACTGTAATAGCACCCAAAAGGTTTATTAAATTACAACAGCAACATCTCAATCCCTGTTATTTTGCCCTAGCCTCACCTGGATGTGTGCACGGTTACTCTTTCTACATTGAGAATACTACACTGACAGTCAATGAAAACGCATCAGACAACTTTCTTGTACTTTTTTTTTTTAACCGAGAATCAATTCCAACCATAGAAACCAGTACAAATGCACTTGTTTGGTCATAAGAGAGTGGGATGACCACTCGGATGTTTACACTTTCCACTTCAGTAAATTGGTGATTAGCTGTTACAAAATCGCGTGTTTTTCCCGTCTCGTCTCTTCGCCGTCGATGCGTTTTCATGGACTGTCAGTGTACTTTGACTTTACTAGCTTCTCATAGTGTTGCTGACCATACAGCGAGTCTCAGTCCAGGTCACATTGAAATGAATCCACTGGTTGGCTGGCTGGGGGGAGGCGGCAGCGGCAGCAGCAGCAGTCACACTCTCTCCTCCCACCCCAGTATTCCCAGCAGCCTGACCTCACAGTGGCAGCCCCGGAGGGCCCATGCAGGTCTCAGTGCTTGTCCTGAGAGAGGTGAGTCACTCTGCCTGTTGCCCTCCTCTCGTGTCATCTGCCCTTTTCCTCCCCCGCCCGCCATGCTTTGCATCACTTCCCCCTCGCCACGGTCTCCTGCCAGGTGCTTCTGTCAGCTGATGTAGACAGGTCCCCGTCCAAGAGTCTGAGCCTCTCCCTGTGGGTCACAGTAGGCCCACTGTCCAACCCTGCAGTCCACCCCACCCCACCCTCCTCATCATCTCTCTATGGCACAGTATGTAAGTGCTGTCAGTATAACACCCCAGCCCCCCCATCACCACCACCACCACACGACCCGCATCTCACCACCACTTGCCAAATGTCATCTGATCTGACCTTCCCCTAACACGCACTCCCCACCAACCCACCCACCCGCCCGCCCGCCATCCTCAGACGACTCACCTGTCACGTCTGGCTGGGCTCCTGTCTGGTCACACTGCCACCCCGCCTCTGCCAGCTGAACTCCTGCCACCGATGGCGACGCACTGCATCAATCACATTATAAGTGTGTATGCATACATACTTACTGCAGTCGTCTAAGAAGGCGTTTGTGAAAATGAAGTGAAGGCCAGATGAAGACCCTCCATCTGGAATTTTATTAGGTGCTGATGTCGTTATAACATGGATTAAAGTTTCAGCAGCTAAATCAGAGACTGTGAAATATATATACCTTAATGCAACAATAGCTCAGCCTTCATTAAAAAGGTGAATCTTGCAGAGACCTTGAGAGGTCATGGCTAGGCATCAAGAAAACGTGTGCTCAATTTAGTAGATCACCCTCTTATTTTACCTAGTGGTCTCAGTTTAATAAAGTGCTGTACTTGTGTTATTAATAGTAGGCCCACACTTCATTTTCCAAAATTGTGGATTTATTTGATTTCACTAAATCATGTCTTCACTTCTGTAGTTTGTGCTATTGGTATTGAAGGTGGGACAGAACATATTTCACCATTTTATTGTTATTGGGGTGTTGTACAAATACATCTCATGATGGGTAAAGAAAAAAAAAGAACTCTGACCAGACAATTGCAGCATTATTGCTGCAAATACATCTCAATGTAACTGTTGATAGACAAGTTTCTGACTTATATTAAGAACAAACGAGGCCAATATCTATGGGATAAAAACCACTGCACTGTCAACTCGACACTCTTACAGGCTTTCTGCCAGAATAATTCTGGCAGGTTTGCTATTCTAGGAGTTAAAATGATAGTGTGAAGAGTGGCTGAAGAGCCAAATATCACTCAGAAAGTGCTATCCAAGCTATCTCCAAGACTTGGATATGTTAGCAGATATGTACATTTGTTACAGAAAAAAAAAATAGGCAATGTACTTCATTGCCAGTTCTACTCTAAATAATGGCATATAGTATGTCAACCGCCTGATCACACTATAATCTCACAGTACTTCATGGCTTGTCCAAATGTTCTCTGGCAAATTTTTAACATGCTTTTCTTCAGTAATCGTCTTACGGGGTAGAAGCAATGGCGGTGAAATACATTGCGTATTTTTTTCCCTGTAAGAAATACCCCGTACGTCTTCAAGTTTTACTGAGCACTTTTTGAGTGGTCCTTGGCTTTTGAGCTACAAGTCTAACTTTCCTTCTTACTTCCTGAATTAAAAAAAATCTTGCAAGGAGCTCCTGTGGGTGTCCGGTTGATAGCAGAGTAATGTATCAACTTGGCTTGAAGAGGCACACAGAGGAGGCAGAATTATATTGCCTTTGTTTGCTGTTTTTATTTCCTGTAATTTCACTTTCTTTGCGCGTCTGATTTCTGTGTGGGTTGCTAGGGTTGATACCAGTGTCTAGTCAAGCTTTCATTTCAGTAGTCCAATTGGGAATACTTGTACTCAAAAAAAATGTTGACTTGTTCAATACTTATTCACCATTCTGTATTATTCAAATCTGCTAAAGGATGTTTTGTGAATGCATCGCCTATGTAATATCCCATTTCTGAACCCCTCCCCCATCTACACAATATCTCATTCTGAGACACACACACACACACACACACACAGGCATCCCCCAGCAAGCAGGTGGCTCAGCAGGTTACCAGCACTTGATAGCAGACTGTAATCAGGCCCAGTGTGACTCGATAAACCAGGCATAAATCTGTCTGCCTCTTAGTGCTAGTCCTGCATACAAGTTAATCTGTCCTTCAACAGGTGCCTGTGGCTACAACGAATCTGCTGAACACAGTGCTTCTCTGTCCTTCTGCTGTGGTGGTCTCTCCCTGTCTGTGGTGTGTGTCTGTGTATGCTTACACAAACACACACACACATGCACACACTCACACACAACATCATTGCTTTTTCCACTGACGCTTTTTGACATGTTTTACAACAGGCCATGCCAGACCATCCCATAAACTTTTCAGTTTCACAAGGAGCTTTCCATGGAGGAGACAGTTGCGTGTCTGCCAACCCACCCCTGGGGTCACCTTTCTCGGGTAGGCAGGAGAGGGACAGAGGAAGAGAGAGGGGGGGGGGGGGGGGGGGGCTGTGTTAAGTGGGGTGGTTCAGCATGCCACAGGCCATAGCCAGTCCAAACCATAAAGGGAAGCAGCACGTAAACATCCTGAGGGGGCATAGCTACACGCTCTCTGTTAACAGTGGGTATGTGAGGTGGGTTGGACAGGGATGTTAGCATGTGAACAGGGGTGTAGTGGTAAAATCAGAGGGGTGTAAAGTATGAATGTGGTGATCATGGTGAGGTGGATGTTTCAAAATGACATGCAGAACATGTTTGAACAGTCCCAGTGCCTTTGAATGATCTCTAGTGCACATATAGATGACATACAGTAATGTGATTTTGGAATGGTAGAAATTGTGTATAGGGTATTGATATGTGGATAAACTCTTTTTTGGAAATTTCAGAGGTGGGTAAATTCTGTTTACTTGTTTATCCTTCACTACATCCCTGGTTGTGACTGGCCAAAGAGTGGAAATTTTACAAAAAATGGTTATTATTTGGATCTCTAAAATGTGTGTGTACGATGGCTCACACGTCTTTGTTTGTTAACTCAAATTGTCAAGTTATCTGAAAAAAAAAACACATGACTGTTAAAATTAGAAATTCTCAATAAATTCTGCTTTTCCACAAAGCGTTTCAAACGGAGGACTAGAAGCAGCTTGTCATATTTTCTTCCCAATGAAGTGTAAGCGAAACTGAGTAAGAGTGACATTATGGGTGTCAGATGGGTACTCAGGCCATTTGGCGCCCGTTATAGTCATCATATGGGAAACACTGCCCTGCTCTATGATTGCACACACAGGGCCACAGCTGTTGCTTTAGCATGCCCTCCAACTGTGCATACGGATAAAATGCAAATTTTATGACATTCCACCATGTAATGACACAAGAAGTCGTGTGTCTTTAAGAATCGCACTGTGTGTACAACTATATTATTTGCGTAACATGTTTAGGATAAAAAACAGTTGAATTATTTATTCTAAATTACCCATATACTACATTATGCAAACATATTAATGAAACACACATTCTGTCAATACATTAAAGATTTCATTCACTATAAAAAAAAAGGTTGTTTTTTTTCCTCAGATGGATGATTTGTGAAAGTGTTTGTGTGATAAACTTTCTGAATTAATTAAAATGGAATAACTCTTCAAATTTGCCCCTCAATGTAACACCACACATAGCAAAAAAACAGATTTAACCTCAGCTGCTTAACACATGTCAAACAAAATAAACACAACATAAAATGGTGTGCCTTTTTAACTTTAGCATCCTATCAAATAAATATCGTGTATGAGTCTATAAAACTCACAGTTGATTTTTCAGATGCCAACTTTGTACTGGCGTGCAGCTGTAGCCTCTGACAAGGCACAATAGGGAGATTCATTTGCATGCAATCATTGTGTAATTTTAGGTCTGACTTTTTAAGAAAAGCTCTTACCACAACTGTTGGCCCTGTGAGAAGAAGCGAGAGAGAGAGAGGGGTAGAGAGGGAGAGGAGGAGAGAGAGAGAAAAAAGGAATTTACAACCTGTTGTTGTGAGTGGCGACTCGTTGCCCATTCCTTTTTTAAGCCTGCTTTATGGGGTCACACATGTTCCAAATCCCAGCTGAAACAGGCGCAGCTAGCAGCGATCGGCTCAGACCAGCGTCTCTGCTCCCATTCTGCTGAAGTCACGGCCACACGACCCCCCCTCCCCCACAACCCCATCGCCAGCATGGGAGGTCATGACTTAATCAACCCCCAAAGTCATGTCTTTGTCACCCTGCAACCACAAGACTCCCCAAACACAAACACACAGAAAAACACACACACACACACACACACAGACACACACACACACACTCCCCTTTACCACAAAGCCATGATGAGGGTCATGTAATTGCTGTTTGAAAGAGAAACCTGCTTTTGTCATATTGTTTGCGCAACAGAGTCAATCCTCGATTAGTCTCTCCTTACTGCTGTGCGTGTTGTTCTACACTTGGCTTCAGGGTCATCCCTGCTGAAGCTCCCCCACCACAAGTTTCTTTGGCTGGCTGTGTGATCTTTTTAAAGCGGACCTCTTATGCTTCTTTGCACTATTTGTAATATACCGTTTGAAATAGATTAACATACTTCAATGCACTTATTATTTATTTATTTGTTTATTTATTTATTTGTTTTAGCTGTGTTACACAATGACACCAAGTCAAATGTTTATTTGTACAGAGTTGGCAATAAATACGCTTTGGATTCCATGATTAAAAACAGTAGTATAATCCTACAAAATGAAAAAAACAAAAGTAAAGATTGTTTAGAATTAAAACAGGGCATGCTCTCATGTGTCTGCCTTTCCAGGCTGTCCTCTGACTGTAGTACAAACTGACGTCACATTGTGTTGGAGGAAAAAGTAAAAAAAAAAAAAAAGGCTAAGATGAGAGATGGCAATGAAAGAAATGGTTTCTGTGGAAAACAGTTACTGCCATGTACTGGCATGTACTTTGTAATAATACATGCTGTTTACATGCAGAAAAGCCACAAAAGCCACCAGGCCCTCAAAATCAATTATTTCTCTATGAAGCAATGTGTGTCAAAAGACATTTGATCGTTGCAATGTGCCCAACTGTTTGTTGAGCCAGGCGCGAGTGGAGGAAACAGCGAGGCCTCTGAATATGCAGGGCCCCCAAAGTTAAAAGTTTTTGCATTTTTATAGTTGTGTTTTATTTTCCTTCAAAAATGGGCAGTTGTGTAGCTATAGTGACTTGTTCACAGGCGAGTTAAAAAAATCAACAACAACAAAATTAAGGACTGTACATAACTTTGATATCTTCAGCTAGCACTTTTTAAACACTCAGGTTTTGAAATCTCTGTGATGTGTCTTGCTTTTGTAAGGGGATAAAAACAATGGCAGTTTAAACACTGCCTAACTGAGTAAAGAAATTGGAAGAACCAACCAAGCCTCACAACATCCCCTTTAAATTGCCATGAAATATCTATACTGTTCAATAATTCCCTCTTTTCTTTCCACTCCAGCAATCACTCCATGACCTCTCCAAATGACCCCAAAAGATCAAACGATTATCTGATATCTGCTCCTATTTTTTTATTATGTTTGTTAGCCATATGAGTCTGCTTTTTTTCTTCAGTTACAAGTGCAACAAAAGAAGACAGCTTTGTGTTATTTTAGCACTAAACTTTTGTTTTTTGTCTTTTTCTTTGTTGTATGTGTGAGTGAATGCTCGTGACTTCAAAAACAACTTTTTATTTCGACAATAGCATACACTGGAATGAGCAGAGCAAATCCCTGTTAATTAAGGGATCATAGACTGGACCTGTTTGTCCCAAACCTGTTGTGGAGAACCAAGTTTTAGTCCAGATCCACAGTGTAAAAAAAGGCACACCTGTTCCATCATCGCTAATCACCCCCCAGTCAAGCACACATACAGTAGAGACTGCACTGTACAGACCACGTCAGTAGGCGGCAACCAGTTCCTTCCCTGAAACAGGCGCTGATTGTTAATCCTCTAATCTCAGTCCCTCTATTTTATAATCACAATTTTATTCGTGTGCAACGGAAATTTTGAGGTAACACCTTGCCCCCCTCTGCATACTCCTTATGTAGCCCCTATTTATTGATTTTATGTCCCACTAAACATAGCCTCATGACTTAAAAAAAAAAAAGACTTTTTAAAAGATTTTATTGTAGGGCAAGGAAGAACAACTTCACCTCAGCTTCGCCGCTGCTCAGCATGTTCAGTGTTCGCCCAGTGCTCAGCAGTGGCTGGTGGGTATGTGACAGTGTGTTTCGTTTCGTGAGGCCAGGCTTCCATCACCGCCTGCGCCCTTACTGGCTGTTACCCAGCATGCTCACTTTCACAGCTGATGCGCCCTCCCAGGCTGCCCGTCAACAGCCGGCCACGGGAGAGACCCTCGCTCGCGCTTGCAACAACACTAGGTGGGTTTTCTAATCATTATTCCCAGCCTGGCGAATGACTTAGCACATGCTCTCCCTCAAATCCAGCTCAGAGTAAACACTGCCCCCATCTAGGGAAACACCTCCTCTCATCAGCCCTTGTGGCGATGGCATTCCCAGCTGTTGTCGTTCCTAGTGGAATTTTCGGGGGAAAAAATGGGAAATCTGCCCAAAGGGAGTACTCCTCTTGGCTTTTGTGAAGGGTTTTGGGAATCAGGTGTGTTGTGAATATGGAGTGGAAAAGTGGTAATCTGAAAGGGTTCAAGAGTTAAACACATTTTTTTTAGATGCTTTACATAATGAGAGACATTTTGTTCTATTGTTAGAAACCGTTGGAGGATTTCAACAATTTTTGTTTGGACTGATTTGTGGCTGCATGTTATGTTTAGGTGTGTTATCTGAAGAGGACAAAAAAAAACCCAAAATCAGTCAATCCCCTTTTACCTTCAGACTGACACTCAGGACACTATCCATGTCAGTGTAGTCAACTTGTGTATGTGACATGCGTTGTGTGTGTGTGTCTGTGAGTTCAGACATTTGGCTTTAAACCGTCTTATCTCTTCAGTCATGAACCAAAAATACATGTAGATCACTGGGCTAGAGATTACACAGGTCTTATGAGGAGGGGACGGTGGCTTTGTGCTGTCTGTGTGTAGTATGTAACTGAATGTGTGTAGTGTGTGTATGCATGTGTGTGTGTGTGTGTGTGTGTAAAGAAGCATGGGACATTTGTGTGTAGTATATGACTGAGTCTGGAGAGAGAGAGACAGAGAGAGAGAGAGAGCGAGAGATAGAGAGATTAAAGAAGTCGAGGGCACACAGTTGTGCTTGTCAACAAGAAATCCGGTTTGGTGATCTTTTCCATTAGTCATGGGCTGAGAGAACATGTAGATGTGGTGAGTTTGGGCCGTCGCCCGACAGCTGGGGGACTGGCGACGAGACCTGCGCCACTACTTTGCATTTCGACAATTCATTGGTGCATGGCGAACCAAGATATATTTTCCTGAGCTATGCCACCCACTTCGCCATTGTCATACATCAAGCAAAAGACATGGTGCTAAGTTCCCTAATGAAAATAGACAGCATCAGTTGCCTCACTGGGACAGTGATGTTTATGTTTTAGCCTGAGGGCCAAGGGTCCCCCCATATTCTGTTGCACATGAGCTGGATATAACGTTTCATTTTTTACCTGATACTCTAACATATATATGTAATAGGTATAGGCACGTATATCTGTAATGACAGTAGGTTCGTATCTGTAACAGGTTTTCTGAATCGGCAAATCAGACAACAAAACGGACACCTCCCTTAATTCGGAGTAAAAAAATTACAGTATCTACCTCACACTCTAACTCCTATTTCTTATAGGTGTAAGTACATGTGTCTGTAATGACAGGAGGCTCATATCTGTAAAAGGTTTTTCTGTATCGGCAATACAGAAAACGAAGCTGACATTTCCTTCAATTCAGAGTAGCCTAATTGTATGTTTGCCTCATGTGCTCATGGTATTTACACACACTGGAAAACTATAGCAGATGGGAGTTTGAATTTCATGACGTTTCTTGGCCGGTACCCGTATGGGAAAGAACGCCACACCACGAGCCACACAGTGGATGTTTCTGTGCAGGGTCTGGCTCGCTTCGTAAAACTGCCAGCAGCGAGGATTAGGAATATTTATAAATCACGCTGTGGTAAACATTTGGCTGCTCTTTAAAGCAAAGCCACTGGCAATGATTTTCACGCTGTTAAACACAACACAAGGGGCAGCAGCACAGCAGGGTGCTGACTATGGACACACCTACGGCATTTTACCCCCCAAACGCCTCCTCCTACGACACCTTCGGGGAAACTGAGCTCCCCCATAGCTTGCCTTTAAACACTCACACTTTCACTGGCACACGTGTTTACACACACACACACACACACACACACACACACCCCACAGACACCCACACTGTCCACAGACACAGGCACACACACACAGTTGTACACAACAGTAATTTATGAAGCAGGGCTTCTGGCTTTGGGTCCACAGGTGTGTCACAGGGCGCAGAGCAGCTCCCCCCGACAAACAGCCGCCACAAAATGTGAGTAAAGTGATCTCGCACACTGAGGACTCGTTCCTTTAGTGCTCCAGCTGCTGGATTGATTCAGCACCAAAGCAAGTGGGTAATGACATTCTTCACACACACACACACACACACACACACACACACACACACACACACACACACACACACACACACACACACACACACACACACACACACACACCACTTCATTCTAGACTTGGGCTACAGAGGAGGAAGAGGAAGGTGGCAGAGGAGAAAAGAGGAAAAGTTAACACAAAGACAGTTAGAGAGAATAAAAGAGACTGAGGTAGAGAAGAAAGACAGTTAGTAAGAGATAAAGACAGTTGAAGAGAGAAAGAGGTAGAGAGAAGAAGAGAGATAGATGTGAGAGAACAAGTTAGAGAAAGGGGAGGGTAGAGGAGTTAATCAGAGCACAGAAAAATCGATAGACAGTAAGGCTCTTTGGAGAGAGGAAGAGGTAAGTAACAGGGAAATTTAGGGAGACAGTATAGAATTGTAGGGAGAGGACAAATACGCAGGGATAGGAAAGGGAAGTGGATGGTGGTGGTCTTTTTCGAGAGAAGGATGGGTAACCAATTTAGAACAAATGGTTGGGGACTCTGATAAAGAGGGAGACTAGAGATAAGAGAGAGGAGTGGGGGTGTTGGTGGCAGTCACTCTGCTTTTTTTTTGTTGGAGAGAGGGAAAAGTAACAAAGAGGGAATTTTAGAGAGAGAACAAAGAACTGTACAGAGGTGGACTGATAAACAGATAGCGATGGGAGAGGTGAAGTGGGGCTGGTGTTGGTGGTGGGGGGCGTTGATAGTCACGCTCGGACCTACCCTCTGACCCTTTCTCCCGTCTGTGAGCACTCTTCCCTGGGTCTATCCCCGCCACACGAGTGCCTTTCAACTGCCTCCCTGTCATTTCCTCTCGGTCGTCTGAACGGCCCTTTGCCCCCTTTTTGCAGCCTGATGAAAACTTTTTTCCTCCCCTCTCTCTCCTTTGAACAAGGCTGCCCCCTTGAACAAGGGGGGAGTGAGAGTGAGTAAGAGAGAGCGAGAGAGGGTGAGAGAAAGAGAGAGAGAGGGCGAGAGAGAGAGAGACAGAAGGGGGGACAGGGGAAGGGAGGGAACCAAGCATGGGGACAAATGCCATTGCTGCTGTCCATCATAGAGGCCAGGGGCTGCCTCTGAGTTTAGCCTGTGAGCGCGTGGCCTTTACGGGTGAAGCTTAACACACAGACCGCCAGAGAGAGAGAGAGAGTGGGTGAGGGAAGGAAAGAAAGAGAAACGAGAGCACGGCGAGAGAGAGAGAGAGAGAGAGAGAGAGAGAGAGAGAGAGAGAGAGAGGGGAGAGAAAGACAAACTTCTTTTAAAGATCCCTTTATTCCTCTCCAGCTGGGCTTTGGCATAGTGACACCCACCAGCTGCATTTCTGTTTACACTGTTCTTTTTATTTATTTGTTTTTGAAAAGGAGAGAGCTGGCTTTGGTGAGTGGTCTGCCGTAGAAGGTGGAACACACGTTTCTGCTGTGAAAGCAGCAGAGTTTGGATAAGAAGCAGCTTGCTTTTGTGAAACGTAAACATGGAGAAACTGAGGAACGGACAGAATAACATGGCAGGAAAAGGCCATGTAGGATTCCCAGGGGCAAAAGTCTCCGTCGACCACTACCAGAGGTAAGGCAAAGCGTTTTCTTTGGAATCCTCTGCTTAGACCATTTATCATGGGGAAAAAAACACTACCATGCTTGCGCCGTGGAATCTATATGCGAGAAATGAATTAACTCTTGGTGGATAGAGGTAAACGTGCATGCACAGTATATCATACTTAAGCAGCAGGTTCCGATTTAAGGGAGGGATTTGTGAAAATATTTGAAGCGGCATTGCTCCGGACAAGCCGCATAATTGCACTGAAGAAAAAAAAACAACATTCCCAAGAAATCCGTAGAGGGGGAGGAGGAAGGGTTGAAAGATGAATGCATTTTGACAGTAGGCATAGTGTTTCTGCCAGATATGGTTTTTCACCAAGGGCCCCCGACTTCACAGTGTGAGACAGTAGAGGTTGTTCACATGTCCTGGCGGCGGGCTCACAGACTCATAAGTCTGCCTCTCTCCAGTAAACAGTTTACACAATAACGCCACAGAGTACAAAAGTGTTGGTCCTTCACCAGTGCTCCTTGCTGTTGTTCCATGCTGTGTGCCCTTTTTCCTGTGTGTCAACATTTCATGTCCACCTTGGTCTAAAGGGACTAATAATTTTTCCAGCTTAGGAAATTATTTTCCCCTCACACTCTTCCTTTCCTTCACTAAACTTAATGTGGACAAAAAGATCTCTATATGGCTTCTGTACTTTTTTTTAGGGCTGTGTGTTCCATAGTAATTTCTGAAGACACGTTTATTACAGCTTGAGAGTTTCACGCGTTTTGTAGCATATTTAAAACGCAATGTTCTTATCACAAATGCTGCTATTAGAGAATGCACATTTTCATTTGAAATTCATATAAAATGTTTTGGTAAAGTCTCTCTATTTTTCACAAAATTTGAAAAGTGAAGTGCTAAATATGGTAATACATAATGTGAACATTGCAGTGTGTAATGCTGGCGTTAAACACAATAAATGTATAATCTACATTTATAGTATTAAAGGCATTGTAGTATTGCTTTTCCCTTCTTTTTTAGTGGAGTTTGACACTATATATTAGAAGAATTAAAACACTGCTGTGTGAGCAACCGATTGTTCAGTAATAGAATTACTGTGTTTAATAAATACAGCATTGTCAATTACAAGACAAAATACTGCTTTAAATCAAATTACAATACAACTAGCCTCAAGCACTTAATGTTAAAAACAGAGGGTAAATTATCTTGAATAAAATGTTGTTGGCTGTGGGAGGTAACATGTTTTGAAGTTTGCTTTGGCTTAGTAATATATCGTAACTAGAGTGTTTACGTCCAAGTTCTGTCCTTCACAAATATACTCCTCACCCGTTCACTGGGAATAACACTCCTCTGTGATTGACACTCTAAGGAAGAGAACCTGTTTGAACTAAACAGAAACCAACCCATTTGGCACTTTACGTCAGTGTGTAGCAGGTTGTAATTGCGCTGTCATTCCTGTCCCTTGACACGTCCATTTTATATCACGTCCTAAGAGGAAGTACAGCTGCGTTTTTGTTTCTATGCAGTATAAAAAGTGAAGCATACAACCCACCTAAAAAAAATAATAAAGGTGACATGCTGCATAGATTGTTTCACATTCATTTAATTTGCCCTATTTTAGTATCATCGCATTGTTTATGATACTTCAATAACAGTGCATGTTAAACAAACATGAAAAAAAAAAACATGCAGCACACTGCCTTCATTTTGTTTGTTGGGTTGATTCTATGCTTCACGTTTCACTGCATGGTCCAGTGTGTGCGAAAACGATAAATCTGTCTGGTGTTTTGGGCTAAGTAAGTCTTCAGGGTTTTACTGACAATTTGTTTCTGTTGTAGGAAAGTGAAAGGTAAGAGGGATCCTTTTATGGTCCTCTGCTGCGATTCTATTTTAAAACTGAAAAAACAACTCAGGCATTTGCCCTTGAAGTTACCACATAACCCCCAAAATTTTCGATTCTGAGTTCTTGACTTTTGTTCTTTGCGAAACTAAAGCAAATTTGTTCAGAGATAATGACAGACAGAGATATTCTTTAGATTTACAGCATGTGGCATTCTTGCAGGTGTTGTGGGTGAGTTTGAGCAGTAATGTCGACCGGCGTCTTTTACTGCTGCATTTTTTCATGGCACTGGCCTGGGTAATTTATTTCAGGAACTCCCCACAAGGTTTCACTGATGAACCACGAAACAGTCTGAGTGAACAAGAGATCATTCAAACATTTAAGAAGATTGGAATACATGGTTTATTAAACATATAGCCTATGTCAATGATGTTTCTGAGAATATATTGCACATTCTTGCTCAGAAATGTGTGGCAGATGAGAAATGTTAGTAATTTACATTCTTGTGGCAATATGCTACTTTATTTAATTATAAAGAACGCCACAGGTCACACATGAATTTTTCCTTAACAATGTGTGTAGGAGAGAAATTCTGTGTTCACACGTTTGTGCCGAAGTGTAAATATGATACATGTCAAATGTCTCTATAAAATGGCATACATTAGTTTTCATCTCATAAAGTTTAGTTTTTATGAAGTAAAATTAGGTTTTGGGTGTACTGAAAATATTGGATTGAATGTGTATGGTGTTATTGGTAAAATAATGTAAATTAAGCTCTTCGGGACCTTGTGCCTATATACACACACACACACGTGGCTTGTGGGATGATCCCAACTGACTTCCTAAATACTGTTTGCAGTGCTTTTTGAAATTTCAGTGAATCAACATGTAAAAAGAAATCAATGTAACAAAAACATTTCAACCATAGTTCACCTACATTAAAGTTCTACAGGTGCTGTACAATGTGTTTGTATATGTGTGTATGATGCCTGTATGATGAGTTGCTGAACAAATTGTCCTCAGTGGGATGTGTGTGTTTGTGCATGCGTGTGTGTGTGTGTGTGTTGAAGAGGGGTCCCTGTATGATGAGGTGCTGAGTAAATTGTCCTTGGTGTCCCATGGGAGAGTGGTGCTCTGTCTCCATTGTTGCGTGACTGATTTGTTTTAAACAGCCTGGAGGTCAGAGGAATTAGCGAGAGCGCTGCGGGGATATTTTAAGGGATATCAGTAAGATTCGTTTTTCGTCAGCTCATTTCTCTTCTTTTTTTCTCTCACATACACACAAATGCACACACATGCATAGAGAAAGTGAGAGAGAGAGAGAGAGAGAGAGAGAGAGAGAGGGAGAGATACATACTCACAGACAAACTATGTCGTTCTCTGTATCTATTCTTCTTTTTCCCTCTACCCCACATCTCTCACTTGTCCCACCCAGCTGCTCTCTCTATATCACCCTGCCAACCTGTCACACAAGGGGAAGTTGCCTATGGTGCCTGTGACCCTTAGTGGTGTGTGTGTGTGTGTGTGTGTGTGTGTGTGTGTGTGTGTGTGTGTGTGTGTGTGTGTGTGTTGAGGGGGAGTGTTAGGTGTTGCTCAGAGACTGTCATATAGGTCAGCAGATCTTCGGCAAATCTCCTACCTGCAATTGCTTCAGCGGGTCACACTAATTGTTTCACGAGTCCAGTGGTCCAGTCGAGTCCAGTCGCTTTCGTTGCCCAAACAGCGTGAAGACATGCCACAGCAAAGGTAGAGAAGCTTGGGTCGTTCTTTCAGGAATGGGAACATTTTCGTTGGTTTAAACAGTAGCCGTAAAAAGTGAGGCTGAGCGTGTTTTTAAGTTGTTTTTTAAGCAATGCAATGTATTTTCGTACATGACACTGTAACGTTAAACTAACGTAAAAAGATCCATGCAGAACGTTGCCCTAATTCTTTAAGTTGGTTGTAAGCAGCACAATTTACAACATACTCTGTGGGCCACCAGGGGCACCTCTGTGAAAGATCATTAAGGCTTTTACACACACTCCAGTGTAGGATCCTGTTGCAGTGTGTTTCAATCACACAAGGGTGACCTTGGGGCATTTTTTCCCCGATAGTGATTTTGTTCTGTGTGAGTTTTTTTTTTTGCTTTTAAATAACTTTTAAGGAATTACTACATTGGAGTTGAGGTCTAGATTATTGCTGATTTGCATGAAAAGAATAGATTTTTAATGCCTTTCATATCATGAAAATAATATCTGGTAATCACTAAGCAAATTGTACAATGGTGCATACATTAAATTTAATATTACTTCATATATTTTACATTGTTTGGAGATTAAGCTGCTCCAATCAAATCTGTAAAACACTAATGGCACATACTGTATACTTCATTAGAGACAATAGACAAGTGTGTTTTAAAGGACACTGTGTGAAACTTTCAAAGGTCTGAATTACCTGTAACCTACTTGTAGGTAGAAGAATTTTTAAAATCCTTTTACAGTATATGTGCTGGTTGTTTTTTAATTGGTGTTTTGACTGTGTATTGATGCTTATTCTACTCATAGTCAAGTATACTGTCCAAGCGGCAACAGATTCTATTTTACATCAGGTGGCATACTTACAGCAATGTAGCTAAAGCAATTCATCATGTCATGTCTGTCCCCACACATACCATGTGTCTAATTCCCCCATGACAAATGTTAACCTATAGCCTGGATTAGCCAATTACTTAATCACGCCGCACATAAGTGGGGACAAGCGTAATTCTGACGCTTTGATCTTGCCATACCATTTGGGCCCCGTGTGTGTGTGTGTGTGTGTTCTTTCAACAGAAGAGCTTCTCTGGCACATAGGCCTTCTGTCTTTCTGGAACACTGCACAAAACCACCTGACTGTGTGAATGTGTATGTGTATGTGTGTGTGTGTGTGTGTGTGTGTGTGTGTGTGAGTGTGTGTGTGTGTGTGTGTGTGTATGTGTGTGTGTGTTTGTGTGTGTGTGTGTGACTATTCGCACCGTACAGCCTCCCTCTCTGGCAGCGTAAAAAAGGGCGTGCAGTGCAGGCGCTTTCACCAAGATTGATTTGTGGTGGGCTGATGTTCAGCAGCCTGAGCATAAATCAGCTGGTCAAACACTTTTAACCCAGTTGGGGGTTGTGGTTACGGCTGGTGGTGAGCGCTGTTTGGAGCGCCTTGTTTGGTTGTTTCCTGTGAGTTGCACTCTTGTTTATATTCACGCTTTGCTAAACCACTTCATAGAGAAAAGGGTGCAACATGAAGCGATGTTGAAAAGTTACAAGCAATGTTAAACAAGAATAAAAAAAGCAACAAGTCAAAATAGACCAGGAAATCAGAAAATTAATCTGTCAGAAGTAGGCTTGGGTGGTATTTTTTAGTAAATAAATAATATTTTTAATACCGTGGCCTACAGAGACATACAAAATTAAATTGCTAACATCAGAGTAGTAGGTTAATGCCCTGACTAATACAAAGAAGGAGTTTCTTGCATTCCATATGAAAAGGTGTAGACTAGGGAAACAATACTCCAATATATAAAATCGTTCAAGGTTACTTCATATACACCGTGTGTCAGATTTGTGGCAATTAAAATTGGCCATACTTACTGACAAAGAAATGAGTTCTGGTTTTAGAAACAATCCTAAATACTGACATACCAGGCAAGTATGTCAGGAAAATATAATAAAGTTGGATATCGCCCAAGCCAAGCACACCAACAAAATGTGCCTGATACATACTAAAGGGCTTAATTCACCTAGCTCTGGCTTATCAGGAGAGGTCTATTTGTAGTGTAACTGATTCAACTCCGCTTCGATACAAATTGCCTTATTTGCCAAAAGACATACTTAGGCTGTGGTAAGTTTAGAGCATAAAGTATGCTACGCTGTGCTATGCTATGCTAACTCATCGTGGCAACGCGATGAGTCTATACTGTATTAAATGACTGGCAGGCAGAGGCTTGAGTGCACATCCCAGCATGGAACCTCTCTCGCAAGAGGCCAGGCTTCTATGCTTGGTGGCATTCTCGGAGGCTATATTACTGTCCCGCAGTCTAACTTTGCTCACTGGAACGAGTGTACAAGCTCATTTGGATACCTGTGTAAATTCATAAGTCAAATGAGCGCATACCATGGTGGAGTGAGTACATATGTACAGGCTATTTCAGCGCCGTTTGTGTTATTCCATCTAAAGTCATCGCTCCTTTTCAAAATGGCCTTCTGTTTTTCCCACTGCATGCTGCTAATGTAAGTTTGTAGATCAAATGCTGTTGTCTCAACGCTGCTGATGTATGAGGCTGTTGAGGTCATTTGATATTGAAGTATTCACTCTCAGGTTTTAAACACATCATGTACATGTCCGCAAAGGTGTCACCAGAAGGGTAGAAGTTAGGACCATTCTAAGGGCCCTGTATTGGTTGTTTGATGTTGAAGTGGTCGCTCTTACAGGTGTTAGGATTTAAACACATCATGTACATGTCCCCAAAGGTGTCACCAGAAGGGGAAAAGTTAGGACCATTCCAAGGGCCCTGTATTGGGTTTTTGATGTTGAAGTGTGTTAGGATTTAAACACATTATGTACATGTTCCGAAGGCTGGGGAGACATCAGGACAATTCTAAGGGCCCAGTTTTGACTGGGTGCCCTTTGAGAACACTATTTTAATTATATTATAATTAATAACAAGGGGGCTCAAAAGCATATTTTTTAGAGGGCCCAACATTTCTAGCGACGCCCCTGCATGTCCCATACTAGTATGTATCTGACAGGACACTGAAACTGAATCACGGCTGATCTTTCTTGGAACTGAGAAGCAGGACCATGTGCCTGATTCTCTCCCACACCGTCTAAAGTGTTCACCAAATAACTGGGCAATGCTGTATGGAGCCACATCACAGCAGCCAAATGGCAGGAGACAGCTAGGCAAGCACAGGTGTTGCTAATGAAATTAACAAAGACTCTGTACAGTTGGCCAATTAGAATCAGGACCTTAATGAATGCCATTATTAACATTTGTGCTTGCTTTGCTACTTCCTGGAAAATTGGCTGCTGTGACATGGGTCAATAGTATCTTCTCGGTCCACGGCTGAACTCACAGAGGTATAGTTTTTACTGTTTGGGTTAAATCCACATCCTCCCAGGTGCCTAATCTCCTGGCATGGGAGTTTCAAAGCAGCAGCCCAGCTTTTATTATTCTTCCCCTTTAGCCTAGAGAAAAGTATGGAACCAATGAATGGAAGTAACGATATGGGTAACTTTTGACCCATAGACGGCAGGCGCCATGCCAAGTCAGGTAGATGTGTGGATTTGACTGGAAACAGTATTAATAGTCGTTAAGATCAGAGGCATGTGAAATATCAGATTTTTTTTTTTTTTTTTGGTGGTGCATCAGCCTCGGACGCTGCCAGCACATTGCTCGAGCTCAGCCTTTGCAAAGCTATTGCCTTACGCTGTCATGCAGGCGTGATGAAAGAGGGCTAAAGCTGTAGCACTTTCCTGGTCGCCAGACAAGTACGCGGATGGCTGGCATTCACTTAGATCTGTAAGTTTTCATATTTTAATCCCTAAACCTTTTTTACCTCAGCACTTGTTTGTCTTTCCACGGACACCTGAGGCTTTTGGCTGGAGGCTTTGAGCCCGGTCAAGTCTGGATTACTTTACGGTCGCCCTCTCTTAAGGTCATTTTTTTAGTGATGCTGCACTTTATTGTGTGCTGACTGTAATATCAGGTGGATTAGGGTATAGGTTATGTTGACCTCTACAAATTTTGATGTGCAAACAGGCATGCTTGCACTTAAATATACAAGGACAAGCAGGCGCACTGTAAATGTCTAGGACTAAACAGTCTCTAAAATGAAAGGACCATTAATTGTCCATCTGCGTGGACTCGGCAGCAAGTTGGCTGCACAATGGCTATGCTGGCATCATATAAATTTATTTTTGGCGTTTTATTTGACTGTTAAATGCGCAAGGTACCCAAAGGGCAGTATTTAAAAGAATCGAGGTGTCTCCACCTCATGTGCGAGCCATACATCTTCTGACTGGCAGCTTATCATGCTGTGTCCTGCCACTGGATTATTTATGAATGTGTGTGTGTGTGTTTATGAGAAAAAAAGAGAAAAAGATGAAAAAAAGATGAAAAAAGAAAAGCAAAAAAGAAAGAAAACACAAAAAAAGAGAAAACTTCTGAAGGGAAGAAATTACTCTGACTGGCAGCTTATCATGCTGTGTTGTGCCACGAGATTATTTATAAATGTGTGTGTTTTCTGAGTGAGAAAGTGTGTGTGGGTGTGTGTGTGTGTATGAGACAGAGAAAAAAACGTGTGAGAAACAGGAAACTTTTGAGGGACAAAAAGTGCTTATGCAAATGGGCCATCACCTGACACAATGCTTCCCCACCACGGGGTAATTATTCTCGATGCTGCAACACTCCTCGAAACTCATTCACCGTGTGTACCACAGTCATAATTCAGATTTATTGAGATGAGCTGTGCACAGGCAGCTTACTAAACGCCTCATACATGCGGTATCAGGTTATCGAAGCCGCGTTGGGTTATTCTAAACCGCACAAAAGCACAAAGGTTGACTATAAGGAACTCGGTTGCAGTAATTGACACATGTGCGTACTGTCGTCTGCGGCACGGTCAGACCCCCACTCAATGCTTCAATGTGAGGAATGTTCAGAATGCGCATTGTGCATGGCAGCACTGTGGCGTGGGATATCTCCCGTGTCCGCCGGGCCTGGTGTGGGTTAAACCCTTGGGGTCTAAAAGCTTTTGGGGCAGCGTTCGTGCCACCCTTCTGTCCACCCCCCCCCGACGCGAACAGCTGAACCAGGGGAGTGTTTGGGGCACGTGTGGTCACCCAAAAGGCATTTATACCCGCTTTCATCTGCACGAGGATTGGGGGGTGGGTGGGGGTTGGGTGGTGGAGTGGTCGAGGGGGGTAGGTGGGGACAGAGGTAGTGGGCGGAATAGTATACAGGAAATCAAATTCAAACCAACACCGAGATGGTCCCCAAGGCAGCTTGCTAATGTGACCCACTAATGCATCAACCAGCCGCAGGTTTTATGGTGTAGGTGTGTGCATGTAGGCCTGCTACTGCAGCCGGGTGGCGGAATGCCCATTTACATTCTTAAGATTGCACTGGATCGAAGAGTGTGGTGAGAGGAGAAGGAGAGGGCAGATTGGGTTAGTGACACTGTAGAGTCAAAGGCCAATGACACTGGGCAACACTTTTGGCAGCGGTGCTGGGGCACCGTCGCCAGACGTGAGTGAGAGGGCATCCAGTGCTACTGATGACCAGACAGCATGTGTGCCTCCTAGTGTGTCATTAGTGAAATAAGAGTACCTTAGCCAACAGGTCTGATGTGACCAGAAACCAGGCCCCATATTCCTACAGAATTGTAAAAAAAAAAAAAATCAGCTCCTAAGCAGCTGCTTCACAGGACAAAAAGGTGCAGCTAGCATGTCTGTGCATATCTTCAGCCTCCACTGATGTTCTGTGTATGTCAGCAGAGAGCTGACAAACGAGCAAGTCTTGAGTGCTTGTAGCTGGCCTACGTGTGAGAAGAGACATTGCCTCTCAGCATGTGTAATAATGAGTATGTGTGGGAACACGGTGATAATCCCACTGTTAATGTGGCTCCCTGTCACGAGAACATGCACACTCCCAAAACAGACGGACCTCAGGAAATCGTAAAAGTAAAAAATAAATAAATGAAACTATTCCCCTTGCAGTCTTGACGGCCTACATCTGTTCCATGCCATGAGAGATAGTAACTTGGATAACAAAAACTCAACAATGGCCAAAAAAAGAGAGAAAACTTTCAGGAAATTAAAATCGTGAATTGGGTACGGTCTGTCCAGGCTATCCTCTGGCATGCTTTTAGAAACCACAGGACTTCTGCTATGTATAGCCCCTCGCCACTGGCCTGGGCCGTTTTGGCTCTGTTGTGGGGCAAGAAGCTGCTTCGTGGACGTGCTGGGCACATTAAGATCTCTGGAGGGTACTAAACATGGGGTGACAATCATCTAATCAGGATTATTTGAAACCCTCCTTTAGTCCACTGGGTGTAAGCGTAGTAATTGATGACCCTGGACCAAACTACAGAGAGGGGTTTGTTGTTACGCTTGCCATTCAAATTAAGAAATTTCATGCCCTGATAAGCGTCCATTTTAAATGTCTGGTCCCTTCCTTGCATTTCAAAGGACGCAGGGTAAGAGTTGTCTGATAAAGGTCTAGCTGGTCTCTTGCACGAGCTCGTAAGTGTCTGATGTGCTAAGTCCTGGTGTTTTGACAAGTGGTTGCAGCCTTCCCATAGAGGGGCTGTGGTATGTGCCCAGATAAAACGCTGCTGAGAAGAGTCCTCATGGGCTCAGAGAGAAACGCCAGCAGGCCCCAGAAAAAGTCAAGTTCGCTCGAGGGAGAAACTTCAGAGCTGCACGAAGGAGGCACCTTGCTGAGCTGTTATTCATGGTGAATTGCGCTGTGTCCAATCTAGTGCTATCGGGAATGGCCTGGGATGAAGAGTAAATCGCTTCTCTGTGGAAGTGACTGTGTGCATGTGGAGAGCACAGTAGCATCCTCAGACCGCTAAGTCAAATGAACAGAATAACTGCCTTATGTCATATATAAAGTGATACGCTTCGAAATACTGTGTAGGCCTTTATAGGGCAGTTTGGTAACTAAATAGGCCTTCTGGTCATAACATAACATGACCAATATATGGTGAAACCCTAACAGGCGCAAACACATCCGGTGTTAAATGACAAATTATGGATTTGACACAGGAAAAGCTAACAGCTGTGTCAAGCTGTGACCATGGCGGCATAACTTAGTGATTATATTATGACCCAAGCTGTACATCTACAATAGGTCGTAACTCATGCTGCCTCGACAAAAGTCTAAAGTCTTATCCTGACAACTCTAACTTACCAACACTGTGTATTGTGGCTGAGGCTTCTCTGAGGCAATCTGTTAAGCCGCAGCATTTTTACATGTTTCAGCTAACTTCAAGCGTTTATCCAAAAGTGACACATATGGTTATATTCTGGGAGACCTTAGCAATAATAAAGTGAAAAGTAAAGTGAATGTAAAGATATTAGTTATTTTCTGTAAAATTCTGTAACCTTACAAACTTAAAAAAGTCCCTCCTGAGGGATTTTTACTCCAGAGGGCCAAGTGTAGCGTAATGCAATCAGCGGTGGGGATCCCAGCTTTAGAAAGTAAAAACCCTGCCACATATCTGATCCATCCATTTTCTGAACCAGCTGATCCTAATGAGTACACAAATTATTAGACAGGTACATCGGCTAATCGGCAAAATCATCTGTGTTAAGTTGCATGCACGTGTTACATTTCAGGGTTTTTAATTTCTGAAGCCCGAGGATCTCTACCTCGAAACATAATGTAACAAATGCACGAGACGCATGGATACAGGCACGGTGTGAAGGTACTAAGGAGCACCGCAGTGCATGGCGTGGGTCACCTTTGACTCATAAATGTCAGCGCGTGTTCATTTAGCGTTGGACCAGCCCGATCCTCTGGTGGTGACAAACCGCCATGCTCGCTATATGGAACACCTGGTCCTGCGTAGCTGTATCCCTTTCTCCCAGGCGTGAGATCACGAGGGTGATCAAGCGAGCGCTTGGCGTTATTCCAGCCCGCATCTGAAAACGAGTGAAAGCAGAGAGGATCATCAGAGCGATACCCCACCCAACCCTGTCAGCAGACCAATCGTCGTGTCACTCCGCGGGGATGTTTGGCTAACATGCTGCTAGGTGCTGCTAGGAGAAGATGATAATGGGGATGATGGGAGGCTGTAAAGAGAGGCATGTACTGCTTTTCTGAGTTTTATTGGTGTTGTTTGTTGTTTGCGGTAGCCTACACGGTTCTTCTATTAACATTGAGTTACATAGTTTTCCTATTAACATTGGGTTACATGGTTTTCCTATTAACATTGAGTTACATGGTTTTCCTATTAACATTGGGTTACATAGTTCTTCTATTAACATTGGGTTACATAGCTCTTCTATTAACATTGGGTAACATAGTTCTCCTATTAACATTGAGTTACATGGTTTTCCTATTAACATTGGGTTGCATGCTTCTCCTATTACTACAGGGAGATCAGTTATAAAGAGTGAAAACATTTCAGTGATATGTATGGTAATGCTCATTACCAATAATCAATTTTACAGCAAGAATAAAAGAATAAATAGCCAGCTACTTAAGTTTCCTTTTTTTTTTTTGGACCTCCAGAATGACGATTGTAGGATGTCAAGATTTTTGCCCTCAACACATATTACTTCATAAAGCTGTTCAGTAACTTAGTAAATTTATGGCAATGCTCATTATCAATAATCATTCCTGTAATCTTAAAAAGTTCTGTAGTCTCTTTTTTGGTACTGACTGCCACATAGTTTCCATGGTTTCCGTTTCTGATCTGTTTGCTCATCATGTGCTTACCCTACTTCCATATTTATAAGTTGTGATGTCAATCCAGACTTAGACATCGTGTCTTAAATTCACACTTCCACAGAAGCTGCTGCCTGATCGGCGATCCTGGACCCAACATGCGCACTGGCCGCTGCCATCTGCTCTCAGTGGGTGTATAGGGCAACGGATTGACACCTGATCAGTGAATATGACCTTGTTTACCCTCGAATCACTGGGACACCGCCGAGGTGTTTTTTCTTTCACCCCTTCTGAAAAAGATACGGTTTAGCTGAATATTGTGTGGTGTCTTCTAGACCCGCCCGTGCCAGGTGCTTGGGGTCTAATTTATCAGGCGCGCCATCACCCGCTGGGCAACCCGGGATGCACCGGCAGGTGTCCCCTTCGGGTGGGCACAGGGGGAGTGGAAGGAGGGTCGGGGTGGCAGGGGGTGGAGGGGAGGACTAATGTATAACTTTACAACTCACCATTTGTAATTTTAGATACCCCCTGCACCGATGTTAATGGACAGACATGTTGGATATTTGGCACCAGGTGCCCCCCCTTCCTTGAGCTAAACCATGTGACCGTGTCTGGACCAATCGGCAGGGCTGTTGCAGGAGGGGCCGGCAGACATTTTGTTGACTTGTTGACAGTTGAAAAAAGGTCACCCTTCGATCTGTGCCAAGACCTCTCTGGGTTGCAGCTACTGTGCAGCATGTTAAATAAATAAGACCAGTCCAAATGACGAAAATAATATACCCTAATCCACTAATGTCAGCACATGTAAAGGCGCTGAACTCACAGCTAGTTTCCCTCATATTCTTTTACATCGAATGGTTTTGTTTAAAGGGCAGCTGGCCTGCTCAGATGCAAGGGGCATGCTGTGAGGACTGAAAAAGGAACAGGAATACTTACTTTAAGTACTTTAATAAAGTTACAAAAGCATAAGGAAAAATAGAGAAGTAAGGCAACATTTAAACAGGTTTGTGTTTAGAGACTACATGTCTAAAACATTTCCCTAATAAAAAGCCTATTATGTTATTATTATGACAACAATTCAGAATGCTGAAGAATTTCGAATAGACTATGCCAACAGTGTGTTAAACTGTACTTACTCATGTTAGCAATACTGTTTTATAACGTGGCATTTTTACAGCAAGAACGAACGACCCACTATTTAAATGTTTCTTTTTTTGTGTGGACCACCAGGATATAAAATTGTGATGCTAGTTAAATACTAGCGCATGTTTAAAAGCATCGGAGGACGTCAAGATTTATGCCCACAGCACAGATCATTTCATCATGCTGCACAGTCATTCCTGGCCATGTTCTTACCAGGGCTGCGCAGCTGTTCAGACTTACGTGCAGCAGTGGGTCATTTTAGACGGGCTGGGGTAAGCCTATTTCTTTGTCTACATAGTGCCATTGTAAGATTATTAAAAAAAAACGTTTGCATTGTTATAGCATTAATGTAAAGCATTTTTTATTGAAATACTTTTGATGGTGGGGTTTTGGGATTTGAATTTAATGCTGAATAAACATAATACATATAAATTATTACAATATAAACTATACAATATTAAATATAAGTATTAAAACTGTTTCTCCAAACTGATCCTCTAAAAAGGAATCTCTGTCTTAGTGCTACAAGCCTCTCTGCATTGGTTGATCCAACGCTGGGAAACAATGACCGCTATCGTACTACGAAACTGCTATCCAGACTACCCTCTGAAACCTAAGCCTTGCGTTGGTGCTCTCACGCAGCACGAGATGCTGTTGGTGGTGGACCGAGGGCTTATGCAACCGCGCTGTGCCAAATCCTCCTGCCCACTGGGCCCTTCCTGTCTGGCCGTCTAAATCCGGGCTCCTGAAAAATATACACAAACCAGATGTATCGCACGCATTAAATGACTATCACCTACTGCAGGCCGCAGTGGGCAGAGAGGCACTTGGTTGGCTGTCCAGTGGATTTCTGCCTGTAATAGGAGGCGGGGGAGGGAGGGGGGCTAAGAGGAAGTCCATTTCGGGACAGCACCTCTGCGTCTGCATTTGCCCAATCCATAATGTCTCCTCAGGGACACATTTTTAATTTGCACTTAGAATCGGCTGTCAACAGAGCAGCCCTCTGTCCCATTATCTCGCCAACTGAATCCAATGGGGTTTTCCCAGTGGAGCAGGCTCTTCTGAGGTAAATGACTCCAACAATTGGCAATGCCTTATTGATTCGCATGGATATCAAGGATGTTCTCCGGACGTGCGGATGATCTTCTTGCTGGATGTAATGGCAAAACGTCATGGGGTAGAATCCTTTCATAATTGATTTCTCAGACCTACTTATAACTGCCATGCAAGTGACAATTCTTTTGGAGGAAGGCGTTTAAATGTCAACTATGAATATAACTTGACGGTTATTTAACAATAGCGTGAGTGTGTGCTGACATTGGTGAGTGCCCACTGTTCTCATCATGACTGTACGTGGGAAGGTGTGAATGCTTTGAACCGTGCTGTTAAAACCTTCACAATGCAGAGCATCGGGCTCGGAATGACACTTGCCACAGCGGAACACTGAGTCACATGACAACTTTGTTTGGGCACACGGGAGGAGTAAGGGGTGGGCTGGGGGGCTTGGTGAGTCATGCACTCCTACTGAGGCACCTTGCATAACACTAACTAAACCTCGAGCGAATGATTTGTATCCCAGTTTAACAACTTTAGAAACTGGGTCAGCACTAATGGACATGGGTGAACTTGTCAGAGGAGAGAATCCAAAGATGGCCCACTTGATATTTCAAGGAATATGGTGGGCTGTCAAAACTTATTGCCAGGTTAGGTCCTCTCGGCCCCACATTAGCTGCCAGGGAAGCAGTCAGCCCCTGGCACTGAACTTTGTTTATTTGGTTAAAAGACCCGACGAATAGAGTGTTGACAAACCCCCACTCCCCTATATCATCTGCTAATCATACTCACAGTTTGCCCAGTCCCCCCCCCCCCCCCCCCCCCCGTTTTTATTTTTAATTCATTAACATTAGCATTTAAGCAGACAGTTGGCTTTGTGGCAGACATTATCAGTCCATAAATATCAGTGGCTAATGATAGAGATGATTGATACATTGGGCTGGTATCTGTTTGGGGCAGCCGATGTCGCTGTGGTGTGGTGTGGCCCCTCTGGGGGATCTCTTATCGTATCGCTGTCTGGGCTGGAGGAGCTATTTCTGGCCCCTGCTATCACCTTGAGGCCATCGCTATCACTGAAGAGTGTCACTGCCGCTCCTGGTGTCCTGGCATGTTAATTGCCCCCACCAACCCAAACAGGAGTGAGAGGAGAGGGGGGGAGAGAGACGAGAAGGGGGGAGAAGGCTGATGTCGCAAGGGGGAAGTATTTTTTTTGGCTTGGAAAGGGAAGGGGGGAGGCGTGGCGGCACTAGTGCTGCTTGTGTATGCTGCTTGGCAGAGCCGAGGGCGCCGAGGGTGACCTCATCGTGGGTGACCTCGCCATTGTGAGCCACCCGAGAGTGTTCTGTCAATTAGCCTCCAGACTAATCAATCGGCCCTCGGGGAGGGCAGAGTTCTCGGCCAGCTGCAGTCAGCCCCACATTAAGTAAATGGCCAAAATAGGACCCCCTTGGCCAATCAGTTACAGCCTTGTCTGCCAACTTACTTCCTGCTCCGTGTTTGGGTTTGAGTCTGTGTGTGTGTGTGTGTGTGAGTGAGATTCTGTGTGTGGGTACAGAATGATTCAGACCCAGCTGTCACCATGCTGTTGTATACCTATGTGGTGAATTTTAATAATATTATGTTATATTATTTAAAATAATAACATCTGACCCTGAAGGGAATCATCTAATATAATAATGAGTGATTTGTTTTTTCTTCTACATTTACCAGTGTGCTCACTGGCAGAGGCAGAGAACATGTCCATAGCAGACAGGGGTTTGTATCAGTGAACTGATTTAACTGGGACTTTACAATGGCCCAAACTACCGCTTCATTTTATATTTCTCTTCAGATTTTTATTTTTCCTGTACTATTTGAGGTTGCAGATTTGTTTTCAAGTTGTGCACATGGAAATCCATTCTGAACATACATCTATTCTATTCTTATTTCCAGATGTTTTTTTTTTTTTATTCTGAGTTTTAATAAGTTGTAAATGTTTTATCATATTGTAAAATCTGAAACAAGAATGAATCATAGATGGATGCTTTGACTTTGTTTCTCATAATGCTTCAGGTGGTCATAGACCCTTATTCTTGAAATGACGTCATCAAACACAAATACAAGTTCCAAATCTGCCTTTATTATACACATGCATTAATGGTGGCATATTAGTGTAAGACATCGTTACTGCTGAGAGCAAATACAGTGCTGCTAACATGGGGTTTTGTCCATGCTTTGTTGTGAATGTCTTTTTAACAAACTGTCAATTCCCTGAGAAAGAAAGGTCCCCACAAAGACTGCTTGTAGTAGAGTAGCGTAGAGTTACTTTATTGATCCCGAAGGAAATTAAGGACCCAGGACCCAGACTTACCCCCTGCTGGAACTACAACAGTCAATTATTGCATCAAACACTGGGTTGAGCCTTGAGCTGAGCCCCTGCTTTGATGAAGCAAAGCTGGCCTTCACAGCTTTGGCCACTTTTTCTGCAGCTGTTTCAAAAGTCCTTGACTTGTCGTCCCGATTTTTTGTTCATTTTTAAACTAAGTGGCAATTCGACTGGCTCGTTGCCTCGTTTGAGATTGGGAACATATGGAAACATATGTTCGGGTAGTGGTCCGTTTCGTATCAGTCAATGTGAAATCCTGTTAAAAGACAATTAAACGGCAGGATCTTAGGGAGATTTTTTTATGCTTAGGTATCTGCTCAAGCATTTTCCCATGCCTGTTTCCCAGACTCACGTCTTGTGCACTCGTCTTACTTTCTTTTTTGGTTTTTGGGCAAAAAAAAAAGCCATTTAGCGCGACATCCGGATCTAGGGCCTTGTCAAAATGTTGACAGACCACAGAGAGCTGTTTAGAGATTGTTACCAGATACTGAAGGGTCAGGATGAACACCAGGAGCCAGCCTGAAACAGCTGGGGCAACAGCAGGGGGTAAACACCAGGGGGCAACACCAGGGGGTAAACAGATGGATAAGGGCCGCACTACATCATTCACACAGCCCGGACCAGAAACACAACCTGCGGCTCGAGGTTCTCGCTGTTTTTGGAAAAGGTAGTACATTGTTGTACACTCCCATAGCACAATAGATCTTTGTGAAAACCGGATGTTCTTGGTCAGCCCCTCTACCAACTCTGTGATAGATAGATAGATAGATAGATAGATAGATAGATAGATAGATAGATAGATAGATAGATAGATAGATAGATAGATAGATAGATAGATAGATAGATAGATAGATAGATAGATAGATAGATAGATAGATAGATAGATAGATAGATAGATAGATAGAGCTTTATTAACACACAACAAAGTTCGTGATAATTGTTGTTAAGAGAGCACATCATATGGAAAGTGAGAAAGTTCTAGAAGTGCTCAACACTAATTTAACCTCATAACAGACTATATAACATCCAAAGGCTCTGATGTTCTGTGTGGACAGCATCAATTTACCATCATGTCCGTAGCTCACATAGGTAACATTTTGTAATTTCTATTTGATGTTTTTGTAAACAATACCTTTGCATATGTTTATTAGTATATTACCATTTATTATGAGAATTTTAGTCTTTAATTGGTACAAAGGTGACCTATAGTGTTTAAACACTGTGACTTTAAACCAGGCTTTGGAACAGTTTTACTCTTCCTCTTTATAAATCTATATAAGCAAGCTGCCTCTTGCATGGGGTATTGCAATTCAGCAATCCTTCAAAAGGCTATCACTTTCAAGAAGCACTAGCATCTCTCACTCCAGTTGGGGGGGTTTGGGTAACACAGTGACGCAGTCACCTCACACCCCCGACGCATAGTTTTCCATCTGTGGACTGAGCCGAAGGGGGCACAGCAGGTGGATGGGAAGCAGCCTCTGATTGGCTAAGAGGGCTGCGTTGCTGTGCAGTTTTGCGATGTGATTGGCCAAAGAGGCACAGTGGCGGTGGGCAGTGACAGGGTGTGAGTGGCATTCACAGGCTGATGGTGCTGACAGATGGTAAAATGCTTCGCTTGCTTTGGAGGGAGAGACTATATACAGTGGGGTGGGAATAGCTGTGTGTGTCTGTATATGTGTGTGTGGATAGAAAAATACATTTTAAAAGAGGGAAACTGCTAAAATAAGACAAAATGCCTGAAGCAGAATTTGTTCAGTGTCATTATTCAATCATTACTTGATTGAGAAAAGTATTAGAGAACTGAGTTTTTATTAGTTTTTTTCTTCATGAGTTAATTAAACAGTGTGCAATCACATTAATTTCATTATTTCATCACTCAGGGCCTAAACCTCTGTACTGTCTAGTTGTGTTATTAGTCTTCAATGGGGAGGTAACACAAGTCATCTTTATAAGACTGGATAGTAAGCCTAAGAATAACTATAATCGATTGGTTTTCACTGAATGAAAAAAATATCAATGTTTGCTGCAAATATCTAGCATTTCTATCAAAGTTAATAGATATTATATATATTTTTGTGACAGATTAACATGATTTTAAAACTTGTTTTTGTCTGCCACTGGCCCCACACCTCCTTTGAACGTCTGCCCACCCAAGCTCATCTTCCCGACAGTGGGGGTGTGGTGCAGGGGGGAGGTATGATCCTGTGTATTTTGTGCAAGAGCCAAAATCTTGACCGCACAACACCACCCCCCGCCTAAGCCCCCTATCTCACCCCCTCTCTCCTCCTCACCTGGCCCCTGCCCTCACTCTCGGCTTGACGCCGACTGTCAGCAGGTTTCAGGTAATTGTGTTGCTTTTCTTAGCCCTTGTCAGCACAGCATGCATCAACAAAATCACATTTCCACACCCATTCGCAAGGTGTGGATGATGCATCGATGAAATCAGACAATATTCGGTTTTCGCATGGACGTGGATGCGATGCGACTGTGCAGTATGAGCACATAGCAGGGTGAGCCGATGACATTGATCCTGCTGGATCTGTGTTTTTGTTGGGCAGCTCGCTTTGGGATGCTGTCCAGTGCTTATGTAGGTGGTCACTTGCCATATGACCTGTCTGACCGTGCGAGAGTGTAAGATTTAAGGCGGTGAAAGTGTATGCCTGTGTTTGTTTGGGTTAGCTGCGTCGATAGGAAACATCGACATGTCAGAGAGGTACTAAGTGGCATGTGTGTGTGTGTTTGTCTGTTTGTGTTTACTCATGCGCAGCTGTGCAGGATAAGCAGTGTCATAATGCTTTCTGTCACCTCACCAGACCACACCACTCCTCTGCCTTCATATCACTTAATAAACCCCCCACAAACAGACTCCCTTCATAAATTAATGCCTTTTAAAAACGTCTCGGGGGGGGGGGGGGGGGGGGGGGGGTTCTTGGGGCTCTGCCACAGCCGCTTGATTCACACCCCTTTCCCAGGGGACCCTGGGGCCGATGGGGCATCAGGGGCCAAATTGTGGGTTTGGTCAGACACACTGCCCCATAAATCTGTTCCAGCCTTTGAGCTGCAAGGTTGCTTGAGGAAATACTAGGCCAGGAAAGAAGACAAACTCCTAAGATCATCCTACAACAATGCAGGTTTAGGTGCAAGTGAAATATTGAAAGACAAAATATGCTTTTTACTGTTGTTTATAAGCACCTGTGCTACTGTAGGAGACTACAATATTGATGACCTATGTGACTGAATATGCTATGCAATTAAGAAAGCAAGAGAAACACACACACACACACACAAACTCAACTATACACTGTATATTCAGTGATGGGCAACCTGGAGTCAGAAGCTACAATCCAGTTCCATACTCTAAATCCCTGTTCCGGTTTCATATTCCAAATCGTCTGGTTCTACCAGTGTGTCTGATACAGGTTATTCCACCAATTACCTCATCTACCTGGCTGAAGAGCTGTGCTGAACAAATGTGGTAATGGATTGAAATCACTGTATATATTACATATTCTGATATTACATATACTGATGTATTATTCAATATAAATATTGTACTGTGGATACAGTACTTCAATATAAATATTGTACTGTGTACAATGATAAAAACGTTTCTCCACGGATTGAGTTGAAACAAACTCTTCGTTTTCTCATGCCGCCCAGTGGCTCAACTATATTTGAACGGTACGCCTCATAACGACGGTAGAAACGTAGCTCCATCTTGTGGATTGTTGAAAGACATGATTCTTCTTGTCAGTGAGAACAAAAAACTTGTTATTGTGACCGTTAAGCAGCACATTTTAATTGACAAAGGTTGGGTTATGACAGCTTTGAGACCTACTCTTTGAAAATGGATCAGAACCGGTCAGTGACTGCTATGTGGTTATCTCAGAAGCCACTGTTGCCAACAGTGATAGAGATACCCTCTACCAGGATTATGAGTTGTCTTGCCGCTTGTTTGCTGTTCTTTGCTCTTCGCGAACGCTGTTGAATTATACGACTTAAATTCAAGCTATTTCCTCAATGTAATATACGCCCCGCAGGTGTCCAACGATAGGGCTTGTAATCCTTACATAGTCGTCGCTAGCACAGCAGGGACCTCTGCCCTTGGGGGGTTTAACGGGTCGCCCGAGCGGCGCGCTGCATTCACGCGTGTGCCTAAAAATGGGTCCGAGACTCTGAAATGCTGGTTGTTCTCCGGGCCCAGCGGCATGCCAACAGATGGAACGACTGTAAATCTGTCGCTATGGCACCTCGCTGGGAATCAGATGTTCATGCTCTTAGGTAAAAGAGGGTTAGTTTATGAGCGCAGGGGCAAAGAGGGGCCTGTTGCTGCACCATGGGGAGAGTGTTACGTTGCAAATGTCAGAGCGCTGGCTGTTTTTGTGAGTTACAACCAAGCAAATGCTGCGGCAAATGGGTTTTTTTAATTTTGCTGTGTCTTCATGTTAGAACCATTTACACATTACTAGTCATTTTACGCATGCTGAAGAAAATGACAAATCCATCACAACATCTGGGCACAATATCAAGAATTTTGAGTTGACTCATCTGGCAAGAAACTTTAATCATTTTGATTGTAGGGACCAGTAGGAACTTTGGCAGGGTTTGGTCCAAATTGGCGAAACGCCCCCATCTAGTGATGAAATGGTGAAGTGCCGCACACTGCAGCCTCTCCGACGCGCGCAATAAATGTTTAAATATTGTCAGTGCTGTAAAACAATATTGACAACAAAAAGTCAAATAGTCAGAATTTATTAGAAACGGAAATGATAAGAAGGAAAGGATAGACATCAACAACGTGCTGATATATTTTCCTTTAGGTGTGCATGAAGACACAGTAGGCTACACTAAACAAAATGCAAATTTAGCTCCCTTTTTTGACAAGGATGCATATTTGATGTTAGGTTCATTTTAGTTGAAGTGTTGAAGTCTGAAATTATATGACACAATAAAATGTACAGTATGTCAGCGATAGTTTGAAGAATGTGCTGGCAGCATGATCATAGGTCTCCAGTTGCGTCTCTCCCTCTCACCTTTCATATGGACTCCTCAGTTACGAATGTATTTGTGTGCCACACATCTTCCCCTCTTTGCGATAAACCTTAATTTTATAGTGATGGATAATATATACAGCCAGTGAACATGGACGTAGACTATTTCTGGTGAGTAGAAACTGGGGCTGTCTATCTTATATGCAAATTCAAAACACCGAGGATTGTTGTATAGGACTTAATTTTCTATAGGCCTACGCTTTTTGCCGTTGTTTACTGTAACAATTAGGCTGGTTTGTCAGCTACGTTGGCGTCCATTTTGAAATATGGATCATAAGTGTCATTATTTAATGTTTATTTCATGTTAACAATTGCTTCCCTCTCCGTGTTATCCTTGCATCGGGTTGATTATAACGGTTGGCCGTTTCGCTATGGCGTGGCAAAACAGCACATAATTACTGGTGAACCGAAAGTTTAACACGAGTTTCCAATTTGCTTTTCGTATTTTAATAGTATTAACACGGACGAAACAAGGCCTGAAAAGCATACAGCCCAATGTCTGTTATACATCTGATTACCATCACCTATTAATGAAATGTGTTATTAATGTAATATGAGGTCAGTTCATGTCATAGTTGTCACTGTGGTTGGAAAACTAAAAATGTAGTTGGCCAGCTTATTTTTATCAATTTGGTCAGGCGCTGGTGGGAAACATGTCAGAATGAAGGGTGCGGGCGGGTGAGAGTCTCCGGATGATGGTGTCAGAAACATATCACATTTACGATTTGTCAGCTATATAGCTTGACCTGTGCGTTCACCTTTATTCGGATAGAGAAGAAAGAGCTATGTACAACATTTTTATGCTGGTCGTTAAAACGCTCAGGCTAATTTAGTTTGTCGACGTCAAAGTTCGAGACTGGTATAGATATCTGGTGTTATTTTTGGAAACCCAATAATTTCGCCATCATTCCAGCGATAGACTAATATTTCTTTCTGAATTATTTGTGGTTACAGTAAAGTTAAGTGCTTAAGTGGTGCAGTATACTTAAGTGCTGCCTTTCTTGGCCAGGGTTCAATTGCAAAAGAGACTACTGTCCCAATGCGTCTACCCTGGTAAACCAAAAGGACGTAAAAAAAACACGTAGTTCAAAGCCGTGGTTAAAAAAAAAAAACGTTGTAGCCCATATGCGATAGCTCACGTAGTAGACATATTCTGTCCTGGTATAGATTTGTTGCAGTATTTGCATTTATTCTGGCTCTGTGGTCCATCTAAATGTAAATATACCATATCCACAGAGCAAAAAAAACATTATGAACAGAACTACATCAGTGTCTGCTGCGAGCAATTTGTTCTATTATGCATTTGTTAATGAATACAACAAAACACTAGATACTGTACCTTCAATAGCAGATAGGCCCAATTGTTTAAAATTGAACGTAGCTATAAATCTGTATAGTCCAGCTGCCTAAAAACGCGATGGAGGCGAAGACATGATTTGGGAACACGCCTCGGCACGGCGCCCACAGAAAAGATGCTTGTTTTGTGAAACGCTGCCACTCGTTCGTCCGCTCCTGCTGGCGGTAACCACTTGTGACATTTCATCACGCCGCGCTCCTACCCATCTGACAGAGAACGGTAACGGTCAGCAGCAGCACACACATGTGCACTCACACAGTAGCGGGAGCACTGAGCGTCTCCACGAAAGTCTCGCACCTTGCCGTTTCATGCAGGGGAGTCACGCACACATACTCGGGAATTGAGCCAGTTGGGGACCCCTAAGGTCGTCGCGCCTCTGCAAGAGCAGGTCGGTGTTGTTCTTTTCCTCTCAGTTGCACGGGAAATTATGGATTTGCGCTGGTTGTTTTGCCAGGCTAGACTGATGCTCCCAGTGGGCTAGGCTGTGTGTGCTGGGGCTGCAAGACCAAAACGCGTCCGCTGTTGCGCATGTTTAAACCAACATTGCCGCTCGTTGCCAGGGATCAATGTGTTATTTCCCGTCGTTAACGCAGTGGAACTGGCAATTACTGCTTGTGGGTGGGGAAGAACAGTTTTTTTGACCGCCCTCTAAGGAAGTTCCTAGTTGCTAGAGCCCAACGTTCCCTGCGTAATACTAGGCAAGAGCATTTGGAAACATCTTTGCATGTTACACTGATGCTGATGCACGAGTAGACGCTTTCAAATGTCTTTTTAAAACTACAGAATATGTCTGTTTGGCCTCAGTTTAGAGAGACAGGATTGATTTGTCTGTTGTACAAAATCAGTTCAAACCGGGAATGTCACGGTGGACTGCAAAATGCTGTCTGTGTTTGTTGTAGGCTACTTGCCAAGTTTAAAACAGAACCCTCACCAAATATATCTGCTATGTTTGATCATAAGGTGCTCGTTGCCATATCTGCTATGTTTGATCATTAGGCTATTTTATAGGCTATATTAAGTAGGCTATTTAGCACAATTTAAGCAGTTGTGTGTCCTTGTTGTAGCCTATTGTACAGCTCGGAACAGTGACATTGAATGTGAATAGTGTTTTTCACAGACAAAGGTCAGAAATGCTTTACGTGAGAGATACAGTTAGGTGCTGAATCGCAAAACCATTTTTGTCCTTGTTCCTCCGACAAACTTGCCGAATCACCGTCAACACCTTCCTAGTGTCGCGCCCGAGGTTCTGCCTGGGAAGTTCGTGCAGCACGCGCATTACTCCAGCGACCCTATGCCCATTTGTAATTCAGTCAACACTCATTGCCTCAGTGAAACGCATACAGAACAAATGGAGGGATTTTCAGGCGTGTAGCATTTTGTCATGCGGATATGCCACCACGAGAATGTCGATGATGTGGCAGACAAATTGCTTTTTCCTGGCGAATGCAAACATGGATATAATCGTGTTAAGGAAATCTGCCGGCGATGGATGACGCGCCAGTGGTTGTTTCAGTTTTTCAAAAGCACCTTGTTCACAGACAAAACATTTGAAAATGCAAACATTTTGTTTGTTATCATTTTTAAACGATATCATTTTAAAGGGTAACATTTAAAAGTGTATGTCATTTAAAAGTGGCATAACATTAGATTTATTATTTTATCGATGTTCATATTGCTCTATACAGTTTTAGGCTAGGTATTCGTGACAGAAATATGTTACATTTCATACATGGTCGTTGGACAGACTGGTAATGGTTGATAATTAGGCTATTACATAATTCAGTCTAACCATTTATTATGATAGCTTTTTATATAGGCCTTCTCATCTATAACCGTTGTGATTTAATGAAAATTCATAATAAACACATGACATATTACACTGTATTTAACTGCTGTGCAAGTGCTTATATTTTAGTTTATTATAACCATATTCTATAATTAACCTCTCACTTTATTGGCGAGAATGGTTGGCTCTTCCAACCTTTAAATTAGAAATCTAGCGTCTGGTGTGCTATTTGCAAAGCAGTCCCGCCCCACAACCATATCTGCTGTGCCACCGCAGGTCAGCACAGTTTCATATACAGAGGGGCTTGTAACATTGTTACACAACAACATGGAAGTCACTGTGTCACATTCACACCGTTTATTTGACTCTCACACGCTAATAATTGCTTTGGAGAAGCCTATAAGATGTGCTGAAGTGTGTGTGTATGAAGAACAAAATAGGTTTGAAGTTGTAAGGAGGAAGTCACAATCACAATTGACAGTATTTTTTCATTGGTGTTCCTATCATCAACAAATTGCATTTCTTTCGTTATTTTTTGTCTGGTTTGGTTTTCTGTGGTTAGTGTGCAGAATTGTTGCTGATGTGAAATAATGAATCAGTGTGGTGATTGTCAAATAATGTCAAGAATGCGATTTTTATTAGTTTGTTTTTGTGTTAGTTTATTTAGGCTGTTTATTTATCAGCAGTGCCCTTACTTTTAGATAGCTTTTTTATGTATTTAGAGTAAATGCACTCTTAATTTCCAATAATCAAAACAATATGATCCTAAAGACATTCTTACTCAATTAATTGATTATAATAAACTAAGACCACCTCATACTTCCAACCTTAAAACTATGCTTTTATGTATATCACAAGATGGTCAATGCCCTTCTACAGTATTTTTCAAGGTAGGCCTAATCAAGCATTGGCCACCATAAATTATCATAGTCTCCCCATTTCATCTGTCTGAGATTATCACATTACTAAGAGAATGGTGACATTCAACTAATGTGCCTGTCCTACTACTTATTACTTTAAAATGAAACTTTAAAAGGGAAGGTAACTGTTAAACCTTAAACTAATTCGAAGAACTATAAATGTATATAGCAATAAGTCACAACGACTTTTAGCATCTTCCTAAAGAACAGTCGCATTTACACACCCTGCTTAATTTGAATGGATGGTGCACATTATTAATTCATATATTTAATTAATTGATATTAAGGTGCAACATTACTAAAGCTGATGCACAGCTGGGAATATCTATGTGGACAGTGCTGATGGATGCGGTTGCTATCAGGCATTTACAATGCGTGTCTCTGAACTCTGACCATGCACCAGACATTTACAGTAGCTTGCTAATGTGAATTATGGTTGGCACGGCCAGGGCTAAGCTCCAGCAACTGGCTAACAGATATCCCCCGACTACACAAGTTTATATGGCGAGTACTGGACACACGCAGGGCATGGGCGTATGAGATTACATGCGAATGTAATTATACACGTATAATGACCTGTGACTGAGGTCATTAGAACATGTTTTCACTGACTTTCCCACTCAAGGGACCCAGTCTCGAACGCAAACGGACATTCAAGTGCACTTTGACAGGGAGCACCCCTGCCAAACTTCCCCGGCCTGGCCGAGAGCCACGTCTCCCACACCCCCGCCCTCCCCGAGCTATATAGTCATGACCAACACATTAAAGATACCTACACAGGCATAACCAAATTAATTTGTGTACATCTGAAATGAAGATTAATTTGGATTCTTGGCAGAGGCCTGTCCTCCCTTCAGATCAGCTGCTGTGGGCCGCCATAGTGGACGATCTAAACAGGGCTGTTAGAGGGGCCTATATTTTCGAATGTGTGAGTCACTGCTGTTGGGGAACAGACATCACTACCGTGAGCGTGACCAATTCATTCTGACGAGATGACACAATGCTGGGACCTGTGGAGCAGCCAAACTGTCTCGAGGGCAGTGTGTTGTATTCATTTCTATATTTATACATCCAAATGTGACATTTGCCAGTATTGAAATTCAGATTCAAAACTGCTAGAGTGTCTAGCTAATGACCTAGTCACAGGCCTTAGAGTAAGAAAATTGATATGCCTAAAATTACCACAAAAAAAGTTGTTTTGACTATCTACTATGACCAAATGTTAAATGTAGCCTACTGTCCCACACCTGATTTAGGCACATTGCTTGAGATTAAAGCCCTGTAACCGGTGCCCACTCGCCTTGTAAACGTTTGTTTGTTTAATTGTCAACTTTAGTTGCAGCGCAGCTTATCAGACAGTGTGTAGACAGCTGGTAAGACTTAGAAGATCCACACAGTATGTCACAGATATGTATCAGGCAAAAGGCTTGGTAATGGTGGCAAGCATATTTTGGTCATGCTAATCCTCACGGATAACATTGCTGGGACCTAGAAGTTATGTTGTTTTTTCGTGAAAGCCTTTAAGTTGCATTTCCAAAACAACCACTGGCCAGCTATACCATAATGTCAATCAACAGCTGATAAATCATTATGGATAACTGCATCCATAACCTACCTTCCGATCTCAATTATTCATGTATGCTTTGCAGCTAAAGATTATGGGCAGAAACAAGAACACACACTACTATCACAACTACTCTACTATTGCTACTATATTTTAGAGAACTAGTCTATTAGTTACAGTCTACTGCAACACTACTTACATATTTACGGCCCTTTCCCCTGGTTGTGCCAAGGTATAAGGCAGGAAGGGGCTCTTATTACAATTTTTCTGCTCTTCAAGTATTGACTGTAGGCGCAACAGTAATATAGCCATTCCGCTAACATCAGGTACTGTACATGAGTTGGTAGAGGAAGCAGTTTAATTTTTTTCATGAACATGAAGTGACAGAACTTTTGTGGAGTAGACTAGAAAACACACCGAATCTACTTGCAAAAAAGTAGTAAAATAATATCTAAAACAAGTCAGAACTGATTAATCATCACTTCATATATATATGACAAAGCAAATACTATTTTTTGTCATTACATGTAAATTATTTTTAAAATAATTATAAAACATATGACGTGTTTCCTTAATCATGTTTTTGCCTCCCTGTGTAGTCATCTGGGATTCCTTACTGTAAACTACTTTTTAAGATTCATAGTTATAACAACAGTATTTTGTGTTCTGACATTTAAACATTACTGCTAGCCTCTTCAACCCAGGAGGGTACAAGGATACAAGGATATTTATTTGTCACATGCATAGACATACTGGGTAGAGTAGGGCATGCAGTGAAACTGCTGAATCACTGGATATCAATGGATGAAGTTAGACTTTAACACTTTGTAAATTTTATTACCACTAATAGTGCTTCATACACTAAAACAGTCCAACTCCAATACCTCAACTAGTGTGTTGAAACGTTTCTATAGTGGTCCTCAATTTGTAAATTGTATTCCCACTATATAAACTTTTCAACACACTAGTTCAAGTATTAAAGTTGAGCTGTTTTAGTGCATGAAGCATGTGATGTAAAAAGAGAAGAGCATACAATCTGATCACCAGTCATCTATGCCTCCAGTGCACAGATGCATCTTGCATTACACGATTGAAAATAATCCTCCTCACCACCATCTGATGGTGCAATAGGACAGTGATGTTGTACTTTGCTTTGTGGGACAAAGACTAGTGCCTTGGTTTTTGTGCAGATTGTTCTAAGGGCAGAATTTCGCCCTTTTCTGGGCAGTGCAGTGCCTGACTTAAAGGTGTCATTCCCCGAGAAACCATTTAGTACTTGCTCTTTTTCAAATAAGTTACTCTGAGTTGCATATGCATGCTGCACGTGAAAATGTTCTTGTACCCCCATTGCCTCCATCAGTCAATAAAAGAAAATGGGTGGAATAACGAGCTAATAAGAAAAGGACAAACGATGTAACATAGGTTTGTGAATTAGAAAAAGTCATGCCATAGTTGTGATTACCAGACGAGTCTCATTGCAGTGAACATTCACCTACCAAAATATAGGCAATGACACCTTTAATGCAACACGACCCTAGTTGAACCAAGTGCAAGGAATTGGCTATTGGTCAGTATTTTAGCCGTCAGTCTCTAGTTACTTTGCGTTTGGAAACTTTTGCAATTATGTGCCATCTGCCTGCATTATAATATACAATCACTGTGATTACTCATGCGTTTCACTCGGAGACACACTACCATCGACACGATCAGGCACACACACACACGCATGCATGTTCTCAGATGATAATTCAAGCCATTCCACAGTCCATGGGTGGCATTATGTTTCCTGCGTGGTAATATAATCTTTCCTATATCACAGAGAAAACCAATTTGTCAGCCACACCTATCTAGTCCAATCTCCACCCCCAGCTGCTCAAGCGGCTTCTGTCCTGGTTGAACTCCCAGGAAGGAGAGTTTGTGCTGGTGAACCAAGTAGACAGGCATAAAACAAGTATGAATGTCAAGGGTTTCATTTTGCAGAAGAGTATCGAGAGTATAAACGTTTTTTATTATTAATGAAACTAACCATTGCGTATCTATCCGTCTTTAAGCCACTGTGTGTCATTACGACATACTGAGACAAAAAAGGGATTATTTTGTGGCCCTGTTTAATTTATCAGTTCATCACTCAAGCTGTGGCTGGGTTGTAGCTCATGTAGTTTATACACCAGTTATAGGTGTAATTTATGGTCAGGAAATGGTCCTGAAAGTGCATAGGACAACTTTGGAACCCTGTGGGTCACAGATCTCTAGGTGATAATCCTCTAAAAGATTTGGTTGCACAAATTGAAATTTGAAAGAACAAAACAAAATCATCTCAGTATACTCAGGATTACTTTTTGTCTCATTTCTCATAAAATATAACACATAGTGTGCAGTTCTAATGGGACGATCGTAAAGGTTTCATTTTTGCGTGTGAGACACCATGGGGCGGCCTCCTTGGCTGCCAACCCGAGGTTAGTCTGGGCCCTTGCCATGTCCAACGATCTCTCCTAGCTCTCAGCTTCCCTAGCAGGGTACACAGGCGTGGGTCAGATCAGGGTGCCAGGCATACTTTGATTGATATGAAGCAGCACTAAATTTAGGAGCGCATGTGAGCACATTCACCAGAATAACAGATAACAGTCTAGTCAAGCCGGGAAACTAGCCAGGATATCCAGTACCTGTGTGATAGCCTCGTGTGCTTATGACAAATTAGCTTTCTGTCCTAAATCTAAGGGTCATTTATGTGTTGCCTTTGAGAAAAATGCGAAGACATGGCCTTAAGAAATGTAAAAAAAATGGTCAACCAGTGCACACACCTATTATAGACAGGTGTAAATATTTATCTTTTTATCATAGTAAATATTTTTCTTTTATTTACGTTTCCCTAAATAAACCTATTTAGGTTTAGGTTTGTATGCGTGATATTTCAAGCATACACTTCATCTGGCAAAAAAGTTTAAAAACAGGGTGACCGTCGGTCTGGGTCATTGAGTAGTTAGCTAAGAAGTCCCTAGAGCCAGGTTTTATGATTGTGTCCCAATAACTGACATAGCATTGTTTGGGAAACAGCTTACTGTTTCGCGGAGTGTATTTGCAACTGTTGCACAGTTTTTCAAACTGCAAAATGGGGATCACACTGGAAACAACAAAGCAGAAATCACTACAAAACCATAGCAAACAACAAAAAGTTTTTGTGTGCTAGTATGTGTCAGTAGAAGTGTGTATATGCGTGGACTATTGGATTCTTTAAGTACCGTTGGGAAGAGCAGTAAGTATGAAAGACCATGCAACAATATCATACAATGCAGTAATACTATGGACATCAAGGCTGAACCTAGTACCTACAACCCACCTAAGTACCTGACTGCAACACGTAACCACTCCTTAGTAAGCTGAATCAGGAGCAAGTAAAAGGATATATGATTAGAGAGTGAATTACTAATACAGAACAATTTGAGGAGTATGTAAACTTAGATAAAGAGATGTTAGAGAAAAGAAAACACTGTAACTGAAAGAAAAGAGATTGGTGAGTGAGTGATAAATAAAAAATAAAAAGTAGGAACTTAAATAAGACATGTCAGAGAAAAGAAACCAAAAGAAAACAGAATTTTTTGACACGCATATCTCTCCTGTACAGTGCCGCAGTGTCGGATAACCTTGATAAGAAGGCCCTGCCCCTGGGAGCTCACCTGAGTGGGGTGGCACAGAACGCCCTTCTCCTGAGTCCCGCCAGCCTACAGCTCGCCCAGCTCCAAGCCCAGCTCACGCTACAGCGACTTAAATTGGCACAGAGCGCCGTGGGAGGGAACACCGCGGCCACCGCCACCTCTGTCCTCAATCAGGTCCTCTCCAATGTGGCCATGTCCCAGCCGCTGTTCAACCCACTCCGGAGCTCAGCAGCCATGGTGAGTGGATCGCAGGGCAGTCACGCTGGGGGTTTCCCGGCAACTCCACTGGCTTTCCCGACTCCAAATTCGGCCCTGGGGACACTGGTGGGAGGGTTCCCCCAGAAACCCCCAGGAGGGATGAGGCTCAACCACAACACGCCAAACCCAAGTCAGACACCTGGCCTTCAGGAGTATGGGAAGAAAGCGCCAACATTTTCTTCAGATGCAGACCACCAACCTCAGTATGGCTACCTGGGAGGGGCATCTGCGGCGCCCAACAAGGGAAATGAGGTGCAATACAACACACAGGCCAAGAACAGCCAGACAGGCTACCAGAGGGAATACTTTGCTCAAGATTCTCAGGGTCAAGTGCCTAGTTTTGGGGGTGGTGGAGGAGGTGGGAATGGAACCAGTGGTCAGACCCTAGAGTCTTTTCAGGGATCAGGTCAAAAGGAGCCCTGGAAACACCAAGGAGGTTTTTCCCACAGTGGGAAATTGGATGTACCTCCAGGAGGAGCTGGCGGCGGTGGAGGTGGGGTCACTACCTGGGTGCCTGGAGGGCAGCAGTTCCGGCCCAGAGTGGAGCTTTACAACCCGGAGGAGCCGACCCCAGACCCAAAGTTCAGCCCGGCAGGCGGCCCGGGGTTCAGCTCTGGCGGGGTGCAGGGATTTGTGGGGTATCCGCAGCAGCTGCAGGGAGGGGAGGATGTGGGCAGACTGATCGGGAGCCCCACCCCACTGCAGCCCCACCAGTTCAATGACTTTCACGCTGTAACACCAACACAGCTGCCACACCAATGCACCATCTGTGACAAGAAAGTCTACAACCTAAAGGTGGGTCATGCTAAAGGAATGCAGTGGGGCAAAGAGGGCTGGCTGGCACAGTTAAAACTCACAACTTGAGATGTTAAGAGCTCCCCAAAACAACGTGATATGAATGTCATGGCTGATAATGCATTTAGCATGTTGTCCCTTTCCTACAGTATGCACTAAACAATTTTTTAACACGAACAGAGGAAGAATTCTAGGGTTGGAAGTTAAACCTTAGGGGTTACAAAGGTTCCAAGTGTAAATTTAGGGTATGCAGAACAAACGATGGTTCATTCTCTCTGGGGGGTATGTAAATAGCACAGCTGTAAGTGTGATGTTTTCACACGTCTGACCAGAAGGCTTTAGGGGTCTGCTTTTAGCCACTGTGGCCCCCTGAGACTGTTGTCTCACTCACTGTTTGCCTTCAGCCAAGCCAAGGAGATTCTGCTAAAGAGAGAGAGGGTGTGTGTGTGAGACACAGAGAGAGTAGTGTACAAGGGTAGACCACCATGCCTTGTGCTCTACGGTCTAACTGCTCTGGAGGACTGAATTTGTGATTGTAAATGTACCGTATGCTTGACAGGACTGGGACCAGCACGTGAAAGGAAAGCTACACCTGCAGAACCGCTCTCTCTACATTGACGGGTGAGTTATATGGGAGTATGGGCGTAAACAACTAGGAGGCTCAATAGAGACTGCTTTGGATTAAAAAAAAAACATTTCCCCTATTTCAAACAGATACCTATTTCTAACAAACCACTTACTTATTATTTACAGTTTTGTAGCTCCTGATATAGAATATCAATGGTCTCTCAAGTAAAACTTGTTTTGTAAAACTCATAAATAAATATTCACTAAGAGAAAATGGCCGGGGCATTTTATTACGAGCTTATACTCCCCGTAGCCAGCCTTAATGGGCTGAATATGAGCTCTGTCACTAGATATATCCAGCCCTGCACCGAGAGAGCTTGGCAGCTAACACAAGTCTCCCCCGTCGCCTTTCAGCTCGGCAGCTGGAGCCACTCACTATCCCGCGACATCCGAAGGATGTCTGAACGCGGCGCTCGCTAACACCATGGCATATTCCTCCACAGCCAGCCAAGGTAGCGTACTATCAAAGTGCTCTGTTTGATTAGCTTCGAATTGTTCAAAGCGGGACTTGGTATAAATGTTTTACTACATGCTACTAAACCAGAGTGACCTACAGGACAGACCTGAAAGCTATTTTTAGTGAGCGGTCAGTCAGAACACGAAGGACTAGCACCTGCTTTGGACATCATATTTACACATTGGATTATATTTGACTAAAGTGCTTTTCGTATCAAACAGGAGAGTCTTCACAGAGTTTAAGATTTGGTAATAACTTGTTTGTCACTGTTGCTTTAGCTCTGCAAAATAGTCAGTAAAGTGTCATGCTGAATTAGTAAATATAGTTTTAGCAGTTAGGGCTAAGTTTTGTGTGAAATCTAACTTTCAGAGGATGAAGTGGTCTATTTAAAACATTAAACCATTATGATTTGACAATGCTTTTGTTTTAAACCTGAAAATGTACCTACAATATGTTGGAATTGTTGATGTTGTTGTTATTGTTATTGTTATTATTATTATTAGATGTTATTTAGAGATGTATCATCAGGACCTATTTCCTCTTATTTACCAGCTGCAGCCATGAAGTCATTTCCCCTGTCAGGGGTCGGATTTACTTCACACCAGCCTGGGGCAAAGGTTAGGCACCTCTTCCATTGATTCCTGCATGTGCTATTCCTGTTTGCGAATTAATCGCTGAAACAAGAATTTTGCTTTTCAAAGCTTGTCATGATATCAGAGTATGGCCTGTAGTTTTGTGGTTTTTGGATATTTTTGCGTACTGTGCAAATAGTTAGTTTGCTCTCATAGCTGTTTTCCTCGTTTGTCCTCAACTGGTGTCACTCAGATGTCCCTCCTCAAATACTTCGGAGAGGGGACAGATCATGAGGGGGGTGTGTGCATGTGTGTGTGTGGGCGCGCTTGGGTGGGTGTGTCTGTGTTTGGGGGAGGGGGCTGGTGGACAGTCGGCATTACGCACCAAGGGTCAAAGGGAGCTTGACTGCCTGAAGTGCCCTGAGAACTTGTAACATTGCTGGGGGTTTGTAAATCAGAAATGTGTGGTTGTAAGCAAAAAACCATTATCTCGCAAATTATCAACCAACTCATTCTGTGAATCTGTGACCAAGGAAACTGTCTGAGGCATTGTTAAAGCTATTATTGCAATGATTATAATAAATGTTTTATAATGCTTTATAATATAATAAAGTAATGATTGACATTTTTTGAATATTTGAGCATAGTTTATTAAGAAAAGACAGACAAAATAGTTGCTAACATATTGTTGTTTCAAGATTTAATAATTATATTATTGTTATTTTAGGATTCTGACACTTAAAGGTTAGAATGTTTGGACATAGGTTGTTAAGGCAACAGCAGTTGTTAACATATTGCTGGTGGACAAATAAAACGTTTCCAGAATTGTCCTGGAAAAGCATGTTGTGAATTGGTAATTATCATTCAGCCTATACATGACAGACATCGTGAAACAGGTTCCGTCATTATCAAATTACTGGGGCTTCCTCCACCAACTGAGGCTTACTTCCGTAAGTGAAAGAACTATTATGTGTGAGTTGTTAAAGACAGTGTCAAAACATGCTGACAAAGGCACAGGACAGGAGGCAGACAGTTGTGAAATGGATCTGGTGACGGAACAGAGCAAATGGCCAGCTTTTATCTTCTCGGCCAAAAGTCAACGACCAAGCACTGATTTTAACTTTAGAGTAGCTTCTGAAAAAGGACCTGGAGACCACACTGATGCTTGTCAGAGACGACTGAGAGTGTGAGTGTGTCTGTGTGTGTGTGAATGTGTGAGGACGAGCAGACCTTGGCAGGGTGTAAGGGGGAAAAATAGCAGCTGTTGATGGGTGTCTGCAGTTGTAGCGCGCATACAGCCTCCACGTGAAGAGGAACAAGCGAGGGTTGGGGTTTGGGGAGCCGAGTAGAGGGATATAATAAGAATGAGTAAATGAGTAGAAGAGGGAAATATAAACAGGAGGCGCACAGCAAGAGGCAACCAGGAAAAGCCACTAGAAATCCGAGGAACATTTCACCCCGCCCGTAAGCATGCGAGAATGGGGTGACACAGATGAGGATCTGAAGACCACTCCTTAACAGGCTCTCTATATACATAAGGAAATGTTGTGAGCAATAGCTTGATATGAGCTTAGCACAGAAAGGTATTGCTTTATTATGTTATTTAAGAAGTAAGTCTTTAGACTTCGTCGAAATTTTGCTTTGTCATTGTTGTTTGGACATGAAATAAAAGAAAACGAAAGGCTCTACCTACATTCGACTTACATGTGTGCCAAAATGTATGTCGATTATATGTGCGTATTGGCATCTGTGATGTATGGGATGTTAAGCGGCAGGATTAAGACAGTCATGTGAAAACAATGTTTGCATAGCTCCCTGTGAAGATCACCATTTTATCTCTGCTCTTATGGGCCATGTGTGCTGTGTGCTGATGACAGTTCCTATGCAACAATTTCAAGGGGCAAGCTGGGGCGGGGTGAAGAGTATGGTTGATCAGGCTCATCTGAGGTTGTGGGCAAAGAACTTAAAACAAAAGGCTCTTTTGAGCTCTACCCCGTTCGCTTATTTACGACGGCTTTCATCAGAGAGGCTCCAACACAGTATGCATGTACTAATGTTAGCGCCAATAAACCCCCACCTGTCGCGCTGACGGAATCTTTGCCGTTTTTGTGGTGCTATGCAGATGTCACACCACATTTCTGCCAGCTGTTCTTTGGTGACACTGTCTTCAAGAAAAAAACAGACTCAAGCAGCTCACTAAACTGGCTAATTTTACTAATAAACACTCTTCTTCACAGGTTCTTGGGCCTACAAATAATTTGTCCATTGCGCGTGGCCGACTTGACGTGTAAATATGAAAACAGACACATAAGGATATTAAGCATATTAGTTTTATGGTGCTGGAAGTCCTGAGGTCGGATAGAGACCTCTACCATATTTCGTATCAAGGGTTGTGTGAGGAATGGCAGCCCGGGAGTTGGGTTTCAGTTCTGGATGACGAGTAACAGGATCTGAGAGGGCCGAGCGTTGCGTGCCCAGGGGAATGCAGGAGAGGGTTTTGGAGGGCAGAGTCAGCGGCACCCTGCTTCCCTCATGGGGCCTCGTCTCTGAGTAAACAAACAGCAATGTTTCATTTCTCACAAGTTGTCTGCCATGGCCAAGGGGCATGTTGGAGGACTTCGCAAAAAAAAAAAAACTTTCAAAACAACCCTTTTCTTTTATCATATTGTAAAGTTGACTATGTCAGAATACACATCACAAAGTGTGATTTGTTGGTTGTTTTGAAATAGGAACCACCAATTGTAAGTACAGTCCTTGGCTAAGGTGTCAAGACTTTCTGCTGACAGTCAGAACTAAGACTAATGAGGACTAATAAGTCCAGAGATTGATGAGAGGGGTCATTAAGTCAGGCAGAACAAGATGAATGGTGGTGCTACTACGGTATTCACAACAACTGCAGAACGGACCTCACATGTTCATGCTGACCACAGTTGAAAACATGTGACACAAAGTTTGCCACAAAGCTGTCAAATATGGTCCAAACAGTATCCACTGCTGACTGTCACTGATAGACCTGATTGAACAAGTGCTGCTGTTATCAAAGCCCTCTATGAAAAGGAAGTGTGTGTCCTTGGTAATTTAGCTTAAGATCTGTCCATGTTGTGTGTGGTATCCTGGCATTCATCGTCCTAAGTTCCTTGGGGACCCATACTTTTGCACAGTAAAACATTGAAATATTTATTTCTATTAATATATATTTAGTTACACTGTTCACCAAACTATATTTTTAAATAAATTTCCCTCTACAATTAGTCACAGGTGGACTCTCAATAGTTAGGCATTTGGCAAATTCACAGAAGCAATTGGGAACACTGGTCTGTGTTTGATTTCATAGAAATAAACAGCCTGTTAGTGGCTATTTCTGAACCTGTTTATTGGACCAGGGCTATCTGGACCGTCCCTTGTATAGTTTCATGGAGAGAGGTCAACTCTTCACAAGCGCTGCTGATAGAATTATCACCCCAACATCTGAGCCTATTAAAACTGGGTGAGCTGCCAAAGCCAGTCCAACAGAAGCACCAAGGCCTCGCAATGGGGTGCTTGGAGATTAATATTGACCGATGATTACTCTAATTTCCCTTTCAGACTCAATCGACGATATATTAAGCATAGATTATATCATCCCCAACGAGCCCCGCAATTGGCCTTCCAATGTCCTATCGCAACAGTGCTGAAATGGAAAAGGAACAATGTGGAAATTTTGACTTTGACCTTTGACTTTTTAAGAAAAAAATCTTTAAAATATCAGGTACTTTTTAAGGTACTTTGGTTTCAGGTTGAGACCGGCTAGTTGTTTGACAGTCTCAACTGAATGAAACTGAAATGAAACTGAGTTCTATCTTTGCAAATGTACCAACTAAATACAATTTTCTTGGTGTTAAGTTTGACATATTTTTTGTTATTTTGAAAAAGAGCTTTCCCTGATGTTTAGGAAATGATTTTTGCATACCTTCTACAGTCAGCTGCCCTTCTTCGTGGGAGAGTATAGGTTTTCATGGTTGTAAGACAGTCAACAGCCACTGCAAGGGCTGGCTATACTTAGCAATCCGAAAGGATTAGAGACAAAAGGGGCACAGAGCCAGGCGTTTTCAAATGTCATGCTTCCAAATCCTTGTGTGTAAACCATCATTATCACCGATGACAAGACCCCCACCTGTTTTGATTTGTTATGCATGTTATGTTTGTATGTTATGTTATGAGAACATGTGACAGGTTTAGGGGAAAAATGGCATCTGAAGAACACTAGTGTGTGGCAAACTCCCAACTGAATTGTGGACGGTGTTGTTCTCTTGCTTTCAGTTTCCTCAGAGAAAACCCTTTCCTGGTCGGGTCGTCCACATCTGTAACCTACCTGAGGGAAGCTGCACAGAGAATGATGTCATCAACCTGGGCCTACCATTTGGCAAAGTCACCAATTATATTCTCATGCGTTCCACTCATCAGGTAACACCAAAATACCAACCAAACACCAAAACCGAAAACACCAAAACCGAAACAAAGCAATGTAACTCACACCCTTTATAGTGAATGAGGATATGGCCCTCATCTGTTGGTTAAGCCATTTATGTGCCTATATTCTGAAGGATTAGCTTCTGTATGTCTTGTACTGTACATTATTAGTCTGTATATTCTGACATTATATAATCATAAAATTCTGTGCTCTGGCTTACCCCATGTAAGCCTAGCAGATGTCCTTTCGATAGACCTATCCAATGAAAAGTGACACTCAGTAATGAGTTTAGAAGTTTTGTGACGACCTTGTTTGACAAGCTACACTTGTTACAGCCCAAGTGTAAGTCGAAACCCCGGCCCCGTCAATGTAGTCTTGTAAAAGTGTTTTCTTGGTAGGCCTTCCTGGAAATGGCTTATGTTGAGGCAGCACAGGCCATGGTCCAGTATTATCAGCTTCAACCTGCCACAATCAACAACCAGAAACTCCTGATTCGGATGTCGAAGCGTTACAAAGAATTGCAACTCAAGGTAATTTGAGAATATTTCAATATGGGCTTTTTGAAACTTAATTTTCTAAGGCATTTTTCTAAATACTGTTACTTTTATCTCTCCTGTGTAGAAACCAGGAAAGGATGTTGAATCCATCATTCAAGATATTAACTCTCAGAGAGAGAGAGACGAGATGCAAGAACATGATCGGTATGCTTGTTACATGGTATCATGGCAGAATTTTTGGTCAAAGGAGACAGAGGGCAACATCAGAGTCTGTACAAACATCAGTCAATAAGCTTGTGCTAACATAGTCACAAAAGAAATACAATTCCATTTGCTAGTGAGGTAGTTGGTTAAATTTTCCGACTACTAAAGCAATTCACATCCAGCTACAAGAAGAGGTCTAATAAATACACTGATTTTGGTGGCCAACAGTCCTGGAGGTGTGGATAAAGCTAGAGATCGAGCCACACAAGGAAGACAGAATAAAGTAAAACAAATCTCTTAAAACAAAAAGAAGTGAAACACCTCATATTTTAGTGGTGTTGCCATTGTTCTTGTACCCCGAAAATGTCTGTACAGTGATGTTAAGTTTTGGTTGCCAAAGGAGTTCCACAGGTAGCCTTTTTAGCCAATTATTAGTGTAATCCCTAAGGCAACTAATGCAAGAGAAAGTCAGAAGGCCCCAAGAGGTGTAACTTTCTAAATATTAAATGATCAACCTATAGTCATACATGACTGTATTACTGATCCTGGGCATCTCCTCAGGTATGTGCCAGAGCGACCGAGGTCCCGCAGCCCGATTCGAGGTTCCCTCAGCCCACGATCCCACAGCCCGAGCTTCACATCATGCAGTTCCGCACACAGTCCGCAGGGAGGGCCTTGCCGGCCCGAATGGAGTAATGGTATGGGCCCTCGCCGGCCCTCCTGGGACTGGACACCCCATCCCCGTCGAGACGACGACCGGGAACGGGACGAGGAACTCTGGAGGAACGGTGAAGACGACAGGCCCAATGGACGTCTGCCTGACCGCAGAAAAGCCTACCTGAAAGCCGGGGATCGTATTAGTCCCAGGACTATGGACGACCGGGGGGGGAGAGACTGGTACTGCCGAGGAAGCCCTCAGGGTCCTACGTTCCCCTCCTACAGGGACATGGACAACTTCTACAAAAAGGAGCACACTTACAAATCAGACAAGCCCCCCAGGCTGCCGTATCCACGACATGAACCAAAGACAAAACGGCGGGAGCCATCGGACTACCACAGGCCTAGGCATTCAGAATCTGAAATGTCTGAGGAACCACCCAGAAGCCCGGAGGACAGACGGCAAGGGTCGCCAGGGAGGGGAAGAAGCAAGAAACAAACCAGAAGACCACCTGCAGAAAAGGACGACAAAGATGCAAACAACAATGTACGCAATGTATGCAATAACACACAACACCACCCTAGCCTTGAGTTTTTGATAATGAGAAATGATTGGGGTTTTTAGACATTTGTATGTATGGGCATCATCTAAAAATATTATTTTATTATTATTTTTCTATTGGGTGCTGACTTTACCATCTTGCAGGGACAAGTAGATTCATCAAAGGAGAGGTCAGTTTCTCCTCACAGTGTGGGCAAGAATACAGATGTGACAGAAGCTGACCAAGACAAAGAGAGTGTGGTAAGATCCCCTTCTGACTTACTGCAAGTGATGTTTACAGCTTACAAAACAAACAGTTTAAAAGGTTTTGTTCAAAAATGTTTTCATACTCCCGTTTTTAATTGTACCACTTTTCTTTGTGATTACTGTATTTAGCTGTTGTCTTAAAATCCCATTTCTACTGACCTTCTCTTTCATCACGCTTTTTCCACGCAGGTTGAGGACTGGGAGAGTGGGGAGGACACAGAGGGAGAGTTCTGGTACCCGAAGGATATGGAGGAGCTGGTGACAGTGGATGAGGTTGGGGAAGAAGAGGACTCCATCATAGAACCGGACATACTGGAACTTCAGGAAGAGGCTCTCAAAGAGGTAACCGAGGTCAAACCTGATGCCAAAACACCTGTACTGGCTGAAGGGGAAGCTTCCCAGAAAAAGGAAAACCAGGACGGGTCCCCTTCCCGGGAAAATCCAGAGGATACCATTGTAGCAATTTCTTTGTCTAAGGAATCCCAAGAAGACAAAGGTATGTCAGAGCCTCACGGCTCAGACCTCGACCACTTCCCCAATCAGGAATTTAAGGCTGCCTTTGAGGAGACATGCCCTGCACCAGACAGGACTAGTGCTGATGCTCCCAAGTCAGCACCCGACTGCCTTTCAAATAACCATGAGGAAAGTGACGGTGCTAAGACCACAGAGGCAAACAGGGACAGTGACACAGAGAGGTCAGGGCATGTGACTACTGAGAGTGAACACAAGGACACACCGACAAAGGAGGATGGCCTGTGCCTCAGGAAAGGTCAGTGCTATATTAAACTACTCATTATTAGGCAGTAGAGTATTACAGTAGAGTATTTAATATAAAAAGACACCAAATAAATTGAACATATTATTATTATTATTATTATTATTATTATTGTTATTATTATTATAATTATTATTATTATTATTATTATTATTATTAGTAGTAGTAGTAGTAGTAGTAGTATTAGTAGTATTATTATCAGTGATTATTGTATACACATAGGTACTGTTATGTTTTGTTATGGGTGTGAGATGGTGGTGCATTTCAGCTATATGCAAAACTGTAATCTTTGTGTTTGATCTAAAAAATATCTAAATTATCTGTACTTGGGTGTCTTTTAAATTTAATTTCTCAGACAATTCGATACATGGTCATTCACCACTTCAGGTAGATGCTGAAGCCCCCTCGCAATCTCGGGAACAAGACAAAGTGATTAGCGAGCACACTATACCACTGGGTAAGCACTATATACCGGGAACCAACTTTCATTCGCCGAAGTAATAGCTAGTACTCTTATTAGGTCGGTGGAACAGGAAGATAAATGAAACTGTAATATTTGAAAATGATATTTTAAACTATTTTTTTTTAATGTAAACATATGTAAAGGATTGACACAACTATTTGAAGGAGAACTGTGTAAAATGAAATTTGGCATGTTAAAACATCATACCGAGTTGGTATGTGTACTGAGGAGCAAAATTGATTTAGCCTGTTGCATTCAGAGTTTTTTTTATCGTTTGTCCCAGAAGGCTAACAATGGAAGTGGTAGGTGCCCTTAGACAAAGCATGACGACTACGCTATTTTTAAACCATTAAAACAGCTCGAAGAAACTCCACACTCCATCAGTAGCACAACAAAGGCCACAACATTAAAAACAAGGCACTGAAAACTTTGTAAGTGTACACAACATTTATTAATAAAACAGTTTTGACAGCCAGTACCTTGCTGTAGTTTCTCGTCGCCGCCATGATGAAAGTCCGCACAAGTCGATTGACAAACACGAACCAGCAGGAAGAATAGGAGGAGAGGTAGTACAATCGACTTGTTTGGACTTTCATCATGGCGGCGACGAGAAACAACTGCAAACTACTGCATGTAAGAACAGTTTTTTTAAATAAACGTCGTGTACATTTATTCTCAGTGCTTCGTTTTGAATGCCAGAGCCTTTGTTGTACTACCGATGGAGTGTGGAGTTTCTTCGAGCTGTTTTAATGGTTTAAAAATAGCGTAGTCATCATGCTTCGTCTAAGGGCACCTACCACTTCCATTGTTGGCCTTCTGGGTCAAACTATAAAAAATAGTTAAACTCTGAATGCAACAGGCTAAATCAATTTTGCTCCTCAGTACACATACCAACTCGGCCAATTTTCATTTTACACCGAAGTTCTCCTTTAAGCAATTCTGTATGAATACACGCATGAATATTTTTGGGTCTATTCTTTGTATAACTGGGCATCTCTAACATTTTCCCTTCTAGTAGGGGTTGAAGAGATTGTCAAAACATAGAAAAGTGATACAGAAATGGGCAATATGTGTGTAATGACAAGGTTTAATATGTGTTGTGTTGATGTGTTTCACTCTAGGTGTTGAGTTCATTGTGCCTAGAGCGGCCTACTACTGTAAATTGTGTGGGCTCTTCTACAGCAGTGAGGAAGTAGCCAAGACAACCCATTGCAGAAGCACTGTTCATTACAGAAATCTTCAGGTCAGTTCGTTATTTTCCCATAAACTGTTTATGGACATTTCCCAGGGTAGTGTACACGTGTCTTGTAAGGACTGAAAGGACTTTATAAACTTATCAACTTTAGATGGGAGTATGGGCGTAAACAACTAGGAGGCTCAATGTGAGCTAACGATCAAAAATGAGTAGAGGCTGATAATTTGCAATCACTTTACATGGTGAATCAATAGAGACTGCTTTGGATTAAAAAAGACAAACATTTCTCCCATTTCAAACAGATACCTATTTCTTACAAACCACGTACTTATTATTTACAGTTTTTTGGCTCCTTGCATAGTCCTTCTTTGTCGCTGTTGCTTTAGCTCCGCAAAATAACTAAGTCAGTAAATTGTCATGCTCTCAGTTAATTGTCATGCTGAGTTAGTAAATATAGTTTACTAGTAAAATAGGACTTTATAAACGTATCGACTTTAGACAACGTCAGTGTAGAATGTGGGGATTATTTTACTGATCTATATGAAATCTATAGGATAATAGCTTGCAATACATTTCAACTAATACAAACCACACAAAAAGTCCCGAGCAGACCGATTTTGTTTTCTCTCGGTGTCACATTAATTCATTATGATAACAGCCACATGTCAGGACAGATATAGAACATTAACTGGGCATGATGACAAGATAGCTAGCTACTGGTGGCGTTAAGTAGTAAGTCCAAAATACCCGATGAGTTGCGTCTCTGTATGCTGGCCTCTCTTTGCCATCACAGAGGACAGAGAAAGTAATAAAGGACCTTAGAGTTCCCACTGCAAGTCAAACTTAAATTTCCTTACATTTTAAACTTCAAATTTCCTGACTTATCCATGATGTTTCCACACTAAAAAAAGCTGCATTTCCATGACATTCTGTTTAAACAATTGTACCATCTGGTTTTTAAGCTTTTATTAACTGCAAGGCAGGGAGGAGACTACAATGATTTTTTATTTGCTACAATGAATTTTATTGTTATTTTACAGACGATTTCATTAAGCAAAGATGTGTAGCCCTCTAGAATGTTTTATTGTATTTAGAGTATGAAATGGATAATGGGGTTGGGAAAATAAACAGATAACCACTCAAGCAAGGCATGCGAAAGGTTAATACCTGATGAAGACAAAGAAGTATGCACAGAAACAACACAGACAACTACATACTATTATTATAAATTCCATTTCCTGACTTTTTCTACAAAATTATTAAATTCCCTGACTTTCCATAACTGGAACAGACTGAATTGAAATTTCATCACCAAAGAACCCTGATTGTAGATTGAGGACTCGTGTTGAAAGGCCACCAGACCTTATAGCTGATGAGCAGCCTTTGGCTCTGTTTCCTCATCATTTCCCCTGACTGTGAGGGCTACGAGTGGGCCATTAGCGGTGAGGGATATGCATTAAGCAGAGTGGAGGTACAAGAGGTGAAAGGGGTTAATGGCTACATGGCAGCTAGATGGTTAGTTAAGTGCAGAATGTGCTACACATTTGGTCAGTGAGGGCCAAATGGTTCTGGATGGAAGAGGTGAGGGAGGTGATTTCACTTTTTAACACCATTTTAGGGATAAAGAGTCTTCGCAAAAAGAAAAGAAATATGAAACTGAAAAAAAAAATGTGTTATTGCCTATATTTGTCTGGTTTATCCTGAAGGTCATCTGTTAAGTTTTTTGCCAATGTCAGGTGTGTTGTCATGCCCATGTAACGCAAGTGAAGGTATGCAGTTTAGACCTATGTTGTTGCTCTTTTGGCTTTGGGGGTATTAATGACAAAGTCATCGGGGCAAACTTGTGCCGCCGCCTCCCTGCGCCTTAGCTGAGGTTTGGGTTTCTCATTAGCGTCCATCTCGCAACGAACAAGGCAATGATTCTGCACCGCAGACCGCGCAGCTGAGATGCACTGGGAGCAGACGATACTCTGACGTTTTGACAGATTGCATTCCCAGGGGGGTGGAGGGGGAGAGGGGCATTCGCGAAAAAAAGTAGGCAAATTCCAAATACAGCTGTGCTGTCCGTCAAACTCGGCGGAGGAGGAGCTGTGGGTGACGGGAGAGCCATGGCTCATGGAACAGCTCGTTCCTTAGTCTGTATAGCCTACTGCCTCTCCTGGTTGGAATATATGTACCATTAAGCCAAGTAGGACTGTACAGTATCTGTGTTCACGGTTTCCCTTAATTTCTGAATTCCCCAGTCTTATTTGTTCTGTCCCTAATTACTTACATTATGCCACTGATAGAGCAAGGATGAGGCACGCTGCAATATACATTTTGAAATACATTTACCATTTTACACTGTCAGTTAGCATACACCTTTAAATACTTTTTAAAACAAATTTAAATGTGCAACATCTAAAAAGTCAGTTTCTTGGGATTTTTATGGTGTGTTTTTCATGTATTTTTTTATCCGCAGAAATACTTGTCTCAGCTGGCAGAGGGAAGTCTATTTATTGGCCATATGGACCCGGGTGGCTCTGAATGAAGGCTCGGATAGGGTAGACAAGCAATGACACGGGGATGGATGATGTCTGCAGTGCATGCATTCAGCTTCGCACCGAACGTCAAGACGAGAAGAAGAGGGGACTCGACAGGGCAGACAGGAAGATCAATAGCATCGGCAGGGGGCAGTTAGAAAATGATATCGCAGAGAGAAAGAGAGGCATGGAGAGACAGAGACATCAAGAGGCATCCAACATCTGTGGGATGAAGTGATAGTGCTGCAAGCATTTTCACGATGACGAACAGCACCTAGAGTCGGATGCATGAAAGTGAACTTACTGTACGAAAGTGATATTACTGCACAATAACTCACACGATAACACTGTTTTAAGGAAAACATTTGTGTGAGCATAGTAAAGCAAAGAGGGGTCTTTTAAGACCTCCTGTAGCCTTACACAATGCCATAGGGTATTTTTTCAAGGGCCACTACTGCACTGATTGAGAATTCTTACATATCAGGAAAAACAAATATATACTTATTTGTATGAAGACATTACAGTTTATTTACATACATTCATATAATTATATATGACAGATTCTAAGTGCCTTGCTGAATACCTACAATTGCCTAAATTACCTACGTGCACAAGTGCCAAGGCCTCTAATAATATTTATTGTGTCGACTTCGAAGACAGTGTCTCCTCACTGCAGTAGAGAAAGGCACAAAAGTATCCTCAGGTAGTTCTCCGCTTTTGTTAAATACTTGTGAATACATTTTGATGCAAATATTTCTTTGAATGCTTTGTACTTTTACAAGGTATGTATTGACTGACATTTCCTATTTTGTCCTGTTCTATGGGGTGATGTTAATTACTGTGTAGTGCTGTAACTGGCTGTCCAGCTATTTCCCTAATCCTCTGCTATCTTTTTTTCTTAAACGCAGTACGTTGGCAGCCTAAATTTGTTGCCCCAATGACAATTTATCAGGTAGAAGATAAAATAGATCTGCACACAGCAAAGTCACAAACAAATGCATTGTCTGGTGCTCCCAGACTTTGCATGCTTTACCTATTCAAAGCTAAAAACAGACAATTGTAACAAAAATAATTTCTATATTCACATCACTTTAAGGATGTGCCATAATAAGCTTCAAGTGATACTGCCACCATGGTTAAAATACTTGATTTACTGATCCTAAATAATAATAATGGATAATTTAAAAATGTGTTATAATCTGGACAGTGATTTAACTGTAGAGTCACTTGAACTGGACCATGCTTTTTTTTTTTAAATAATATTAAAGAAATCTACAAAAGTGTATCTTTTTGTGGTCATTAGTGTGACTGAGTGGCTAGCTGCTGACATCAAGAGGTTGTTTTTATATACTGTGAAAACTTGTGTTGTGGGTGTGACAAGACTTCCTTTTGTTTTGATGGTAATTTTGCTATTTGATGTTTAGAAGCAAGTGAATAAACTTTTTTGAGAACAGCCCCCATTACCTGTGGTGTTACTTTTAAAACAAACTTTAATGTTATACATATTATACTGTATAGGGCTGGGTACTATCGTCACAGATCAGTTGAGTCTTGCAGCACAGTTCTTGCACCCCCTGGTGTCCACATTTGAGTGGCTTTGGTGTCACTGAGTGTGATCGCATGTGCTTTGCAGTAAAACGTTAGTACAACAGATTATTAATACAGTAATTTACTTACCGAGACTAATCGAGTGTCCTTGTGAAACATCTCACAAGACAGGAAGTGCCTATACTATCCACTGCATTCAATTGAATACATAACCATTCAATGAGTCATGGATTCCATCAGGAACAGCATTACTTTTTCACATTCTGCATAAATCCCACACACTCCAACAAACACTGACTTACCCTAACTCTGACACACCCTAGACATGAAGGATCTGCTTTGCCTCTCCGGAATTCAACTAGGGTGTCCACTTCCTAAACTGAAATACAAAAACGCATTAAACATCATCTTAGGAAATTGACCTGTGGTGTGTAATTGTTCTTTATAAGTTTCATTTAAGCCAATAAAATGGCATCTTCAGAAGAAGTATAAAAATGTTACCCTTTTTAGAAATATACTTGCCACACATTTTTTAGGTTATTATTTCCATCCACCATAACAATTCAGTGCTTCTTGAGTGCTTTATAGTTATAGTAGCCACATTAACAACACATTCCTCCTCCCACATTGACTAAGCTGCAGCAACAAAACACTATTAGACTTAGGCTTAATATTAAGTGATGAAATTATAGAAATTGGATTACAATAGACACTCCCTCAATTGCCTTTCATTAATAACAGGCTGGAAAGCTTAAGCAAACTTGATGTAATCAACTAATATAAATAACTTCGGAGTGATATCACAAATATATCAGTGCACCTCCCCTGGACAACCACCACCTTAACTCATGAGATGCCCAAGGAGAAACACTGAACCTAAAAACACTTGTTTCACAATCAATCACACCAATACAGTTATGCAAAGATAGGCGATTCTCTTTATTTGGAAATATTTACAAATAATTCCACTGTGTGATTGAGCCTCATGTTTGGCCAGTGGGGGAGTTGGGAGTTGGGGAGTGGAGGGTGTTGGGTGGGGGTTGTGTGATGGTGGTGATGAAAAGGCACAAAAGTATATTTCTCCCTACTGGCACATGGTTAGTTGGTAATTTCAAGGTAGTGCTTCCCAATTTATTCCCATGAACAAAAGGAACACCATGGAACAACCTACACTGTAGAAAGTGCTGCACAGAAGCAACTAAAAAAATTAAGGTTATATGTTTTTATGTTGTTTAACTACACAATGCCATATGCATGTTTATAATGTACATGACACTGTTAGGCCAAACCAATGTAAAAAGATCCACACAGTATGTTGGCTTTATTTCAAGCTGGTTCTATGCAGCTTTTTTTACAGTGTATGTGGTGAACAAGGTGATGTGTGCAAGTAACTGTACTCTGTAAGTTACACTTGTGAGCTAGTGGTTTGGAACGGAGGTGTATCGTCAAGCCACAGAAAGAATCATTCACTTTCTGATTTTTGCTTTTCTTGTTCACTTTATCTATGGTGATCCATAAAAAAATCAGTCTGATCAAAAAAATAGTTGCTTGAAAATATCGCTTTAGAAATCACTTCACTTTGAGGCATCAACAAGTTTATTTTCCATAATTTCTTCTGAGTTTTTATCAATGGCGAGGAACATAAATCTCACATCACAAGTGCTGCTGCCCTTCAGCTGTTCTGCCGTTCTGTGGTTCAGAACAAGATTTCAAGTATGATCTTCAAAATCCCAATGAGGATGGTCCAGAAGATGGACTCTTCCTCCTCCTCGAAGTCCTCCTCTCGCCCTCCCTGAGGGTACTTGGACTGACTGTGGGGGCCCTCTTCCGAGGGGTAGTTGTTCCTTTGAAAGGGGTCGTCAATCAGGGCGGTCTGGTCGTAGAACACCTTCATTTCAAACTCGCTCTCCTGGTGCGAAGGGTGGCCGTAGATGCCGATGCCCACGGGGCGGGTAAACTCCCCTGGCACCACGACCACGTCGGGACCGCATGTGGCCGACTGCAGTTTATAAGTGTCAAAGCTGGGCCGAAGCGTCTTGTCTGACACGTAGAGGTCGGCGTCACCTTTGAGGCTGCGCATGTGGAGGATGATGCGTCCATCGTGGTTTAGTCGCAGGTAACTGTAGTTTCCCGCGCCGATGTGGCCCTGTACCACGTGGAGCAGCACCCACTCCTTTGGCACTGCAAAAGCAGAAGAGGCATCGTCGTCGTCGAAGTGCAGAAAGCCTTGGGAGCGGGAGAGGAGAAGCACCAATGGCACAAGGACGCTGCAGCGACACGGTACCATTCCGTCACTAGCGATCACAACCTGGGAGAGACCGTGCCTCTACCATCCGAGGATAGCCTTGAATGAATGGTAGGCAAAAAGGGCATGGCTGTTAGATTTATTATTTACCACAAAATATACGAGTGACCTGGCTTTCACTGAATTTTTGCCCGCTGTGCAGGAGGGCAGGAAATTAAATCAGGTGAGATATCTAGGCTACCACTCACGTTATCTCCACTTAAATATCTATACTCATAGTAAAAGGACACCTTTTGGGTGGCACCGTGCTGACGGGTGACATGAACTTGCTAAATATACCTCAGCGTTTTTTCATTGGGTCAGAAGCATCCAGCACTCGCCGCGCGCGGGCCCCTGCCTTGAGCGCCACCAGAAAGATGCTGCTATTACACACAGTTGAAAGTACACGGGGTAGCTTACTTTGTCATTAACACACGTCGTACCAGTGGATATGGTTTTATGTTCCATTAACATAACCAGTCAAAGAAACAACGTTATAACTAATTTTGAAGGCACAGTCCACATTTCATAGACATTACTAGTGACAAACACATCTAGAACTTAATATTCCTTGCATAATAACGTCATACAAAAGAGTGACTTCATAAACCTGTTGGACAGGTGACAACTGTTTTCTTTTACAAATGTGTAAGAACAAACGTATCCATTATGCCTTAACCTCACACCAGTTAAGGTTAGTTCATGCATCTTACTTATTAACGTCACTGCTTCCTATGTCACCCGAACAGGTGCCAACTGACATTTGGCTAAGTGTTAGCTTAGCAACTACAAGTTGGCTGGTCTTGCTAAGGCAACGCAGGTTAGCACATTAGGCTAGCACCCGAGAAGTTCAACTTGACTGTTAAAACATACAGACGACTACTACTCCTCTAATTAGCATTAATGGCGACAGAGTTACATTAAATACGTTTTCAAATTTTCAGCTCACCTTAACATAACATCTGAAGAGGCACGAAATACCATTTGTTATTTAAGAGGCAACAGCATTTCTGGCTCCCTTCGTGTTACCGCTCCCTCTGCTATTGCCACTGCTGCATCATAGTGCCATAGCACCCCCAGCAGAACTGGCGGACAAGTCGCATTTAACAGTCTATGGTGTGGACAGAGGCCTGTTTTGAGGAGCTTACGTTGTTGAGAACCTTGGATAACTTTCTTATTTTGCTGTCTGTGGTAACTTCAAGTATGGACTGAACTAGTTTACTGGTTAAACCACCAGCTAGGGGTCTTTTATTAAGAGGTTTACCAGATAGTTCCTAATAAACTAAACACCTCCTAGTTCTGGAGCAATTTAGAAGTCTTTTCAAGGTTGCAAACATATTCCCTCAGAAGCACCTATATTTAAAAAATGAATAAGTAAATAATAAACATTTTACATTAACAAATAAGGCATTCAGGAACATTTAGTCATTTCTAGATTATTTTAATATTTTCATTTTCAAATAGACCCTTGTTAAAAATGAAAAAAAAAAAAAAAAAAACCTGTAGACTATATCATTATATTGTGAATATTGTGAATTTCTCTGCACTGCCATTGCCAGAAAGTGTTAAATGATATAAGAACACAGAGTCTTTGCCGTTGTTGTAGTTAAGTATCTGCATTTATCCAATCCAAAGTCTCACTGTGTCATATTTGTTTTGTGTGGTAATACGCACAACAGACACAGCAGAATGAACAGAGTATAAGCTTGGGCCATTTCAGTACAAACAAAACTATCTATTTACTTAGCTTTGGCGGATTAACTGAGACATTTCACATTACATTCTAAATCCAGTGAAATCCCATTACAAGTGTTCCCGTTATCCTTAAAAGGCAATGTCTGTAGAGAAATATGGCTACTGTGGCACCACTCTGCATTTTCAAATCCCAACAGTGCATCAGTGAACACTTAAAGCTACATTTTTATGTGCCATAGCTTAGACGATAAGTCCTGTTTCTAACTGTACTACTTATAACGTTATTCACGTTTGCTTGCTTTTTTCCAATTTCCTCAGCATGTGTAAACTGTTTGGCAAGTTACAAAAGTGAAGTGCATTTCAGACAACAACTCTCCAGGAACCTGAAGTACAGTATACATTTTCTCACCTGCCTATGAATGCCACATAACAGGTCCATCCATTGTTTTCACTTTCTGTTCAGGTAATATGACTGTGTGGTACAAACGTTTTATAGCGTGTAAAACAATTTTACCTACAATAAAACATGCCCCCCAACCTAACCCATGTAAACTTTGAACTCATTTTGAATCTTGAGGCAGGGCACTACTGCTTTCATGACCAGTCAGAGCAGAGTGAGTAAGATGACCAATGACTGAGGCTAACTTGAGATGTACAATATAAGAAAGATTACATGTTTAAAGTCATAGAAACACGGTTAGTGCAACGTAAAAGACTAAAAATAGAAATACAAGGTCCACTGTTTTTTGTAAGCTAGCTGTTTTACTCTTAGTATCAGCCGTTGAAACATTATAGGACAACTGAATAAATAGGTGGTTGTTTGCTTTGGGATGGAACATGGAAGTCTGACATTTGTTATTCACAAAGCTATGCAAAATCAGTCAACCAATGAACTGTCTCTAGAATGAACTCTCAGTTTGAACTCTAAGCAATCAAAGTTCATCATTACATTTTCATAGGGTTTAGCGGTGACCACATTCTGTATCTGAATGGCCACTGGTGTCTGTGGCTTGAGGGCTCCTAAAGCCTCTTAAAAACGAGATGTGTGGCTTTCTTTGCCTAGCAAAACAAAGTCACAGGGATCCCCTTTTCAGATTTCAGATCCCCTTTTTACCACTTGCTTGGAGTTAACATCCCCAGGTAAGGGACTACACCTGCTGTCTGGAAAACCCCTATGTTTGCCGTGTTGAGTTGTTGGAACAGTCATCAGACCAAAAGAAAGATTTCTCACATGACTTTTTTTTTGCATCAGCATAATTTTTTTATGATATCCGCTTGGACAACAGTCAGTGCCAGTTTCATCCATGCTGAATCAGACTCCGTGACACGAACAAATTACGTCTGAATAGTTTTGATATTCAAATCAGATCTCCAAGTCTTTCTGGGTCGCTACCACAAAGCATAGAACATCAGCAGAGTTTCTGAATAAGAGCATACATGTGAAAACAAAAACAAACAAAAAAAAAAACAAAAAAAATCCTTTTTAAACTTTACAGTGTTATATCCCTTTGGGCTATTTCAACAGTACCCCCAGACTCCAATCTTCAGACCAGATAAACAATATTTTGCTCCCGATATTCTACATCATATGTATTTATCTACAAATGTATTATATTTGTTAAGTATTGTATGAACGTTTGATACAGCATTTTATTTTTACTACATGAATTCATCTGTAATCTCTGACGGTGCATTGCTCATTGTGAATGATAATTAAAAAACAATTGAACCAGATTAGCAACTGCTAACTTATATATCAAAAAAACGATTTCAGGCATGCACTTTCACACCTCACACATAAAATCAACAGTACTAATTTAACATGGTTTTAATACATTTTTTTCTTTCTTTTTTGCTTTTAATGAACACCAACTGCAATTCTTTTTTTAACAAAAGCACAACAAATGTTTCTGGGAAAGACTTTGTCAATTGACTGGATGATCATCTTTAAGGTTCAAAGCCACATCAAATAGTAAATTCTATAGACAGATATATCCGTTCAACAAGGCTAAGCGGAGTCCCAGGACACTCAAACACTTGGTGGAAATAGGCTACAATTAACCACTTTGAAGAGTTATTGCAAGCTTTGCTTTTTCCTTAAACCAATTTTTAAGGCCTTAAAAGTACAAGTTGTAAATCAAATGTAAATCACTTCACTCCAATATTTCATAAAACCGGGCCAGAATATCACTAGATTCTCAAGTAAATTAATCCTAGAGGCCCACATTTTTCCCTATTTGTACTCCCATACAATTTGCACAAGATTAATCACTGAATATATACTTTATAAAAAGTTTTTTTTCTCAAAAAGCTTCTTTTTTGTTTAATATGTCAGACATATATAGATGCTTAGATATGTAGTTTCCATCGTTTGCTTTGTTTTTTCTTTCTTTCCCATTGCTCTTATCTGTTCTGTAGTTCTTGGGTGGACCGTAGACACAGGTTGTGGGGTAGTGTGTAGTGGGGGAAGTGGTGTATTTTTTCCTCTTAGGGAGTGAACGTATACAAGGAACCATGTATAAACCTAGAACTTTTCTCATCAATGTCATTCGAACAGGTGAATAGTGGGGGGATGACAACACTTTGCGTCATACAATAACATACAGTACCATGCTAGCTCTGCTCGGTTGCAGCTAACCGTTATTAGCAATGAAGATCAGTGCCGTTTGCCATTAAAGTCCACGATACCATCTGTTGCCATGCCAATGTGACCCCATTCTGCCCACTTGCTCTTCGCCTTTGTTGGTTTGCCTGCCTCCACCCATTGTGAAGATATGCTTAAAAAAAAAAATAAACTAAACTTACTGTTGATAATAATGACAAGTGTGTGAAATATCTGTGCAGAAAACACAGAACAACAAACACGAAAACAAACTTTGAGAAATGCTGTGCCTTTTGAAACATTGGGCAGAAGGAACAAACAGGCAAAAGAAAGAAAGCAATTCACATTTTTCTGTACTTAACTTGTGTGCAAATATATAGAACTTACATTAAAGACAAAGCCTCTATAATGTGTGAACAGTGTGTGTGTGTGTCACTGTTTACCGGCTTGGAGAATCCACAAATTGATTTTTAATTTCAGAAGGGCAGAATGGGGCTTACTACATTCCTTGTCAAAACTGGAACAAATTTGGTTGTTTTTTGAAGTTTTATCTTGAAACACACTAAAATGGAAATGGTTGCACAATAATCAATAATCATCAAGACGTTTTCATCTTCTTCTTCGTCTTGTCTGTCGCTTGGGTTGGTTGGTTGGTTTGTTTGTTTTACAAAAAATGGCGCCCAGTTTGTTTTTGTTTTGTTTTTTAATATAGTTCGTTTTGCCTCCAGTGTTAGTGGTGATGGGCCGGTGGAGAGGAGGCAGCCATTAACTGCTGGGGTGGTCTAATGTGGGCGGGGCTAGAGGGAGGGCGGGATGGAAGGAGGAGGGGCCGGAGGTCAGGGGTCAGACAGGCGGGGCCTTGCGCTGCAGCAGGTATTGGTGGATGTCGTCGGCGTCGCGCTTGAGCCAGGCGGCGTTCAGGAGAATGTTCTCGCAGCACTGCTGTACCGTGCGCTCTGCTGCCGGCGTGTGGTGGCTCTCGAAGAAGCTCTGGAAGAAGTACAAACAACAAAACATTACACTTAGCTGACGCTCTTATCCAGAGCGACTTACAGATGTTTACAGGGTTTCAGTTAGAGTCCGTGGAGCAGTGTGGGACCTTGCTCAAGGGCATCTCAACCATGGGTAGGGCGGGATTCAAACCGGCAACCTTCCGATCGGAAGACCAACTCCCTAACCACCAGGCCACAGCTGCATACATTTTATTTATGGCAACTTTCAGGTTACCCAAGGACACTGTGCTTATTTGATCAATACGATAGTTCTAAAACAACATAAAAGAAAAATACAGAGACCCAAGTTAACAAGCCAACCACGCTCAATCAGTAAGCTGCACTGCTTTTTCAAACAGCTCTTTAAAGGTAAGAAATATATGGCAAGTACTCATGAAGTACTCATACGGTACAAGAGATTAAGGAAAAATTACATTGAAATACTGATTTCACTGACAACCAAGGTAAAACTAGAATATTCACATTTTAAAACAATCTAGAGCATGCAAATTAGTAGTTAGATGGTTTGTAACAGAAACTCTTTACTGTCACTACATAAAGAAAATGCCTGATGTACACATGAAGCCTTATGATCTATACAATGTAATGTTTACTCCATATTTTAATTATTTGATTTCCTGGATTTTAGAGTTTATTTAATAGTCTTCCTCATCAATGCATGAAAACAACAGTTTTCCCCCTTCAACATTACAAACACATTTCAAAAACTAGGGCGTGACTGAGGTCAGTATGACAGAGCCCTATTTTTAGCCTCCATTAGGCCATTAGCCCAAAACTGTTAAACACAGAACAACAGGCAGCAGCAGCACTCACCTTCACCTCAGCGGCCATTTTGTCGACTGCAAACCCATCCACAGTGAGCTAGGGGCAGGAGAGAGAGACAATTTTATCAAACATTCGCACAACGCAGCCACAGCACGATTTCCAGCCATTTTTATGTGCTATTACACCAATTCATTTACATTCCTTATTCCATCAATAACGTCAGTCAATAATGTCCAAAACTATACTGAGTCAGTAAAAACGGGATATTGATTTGCCAGTTAACAAGCAGCTTGTTCGAGCAATCTAAATTTAATTGTGTCTTAAATTGTGCCCATTGTGTGCTTGTGTCACAAAGACAGGCAAGCACAGAGAGTATCTGCTTTATCTGCACAGCAACAAAGGAGCCAAATTTATCCAGCAGTAAGTGACCAGAAACAAAGAAACTTTTGTCAGTTGCACCACAGTTTGATAAAAGAACCACAGATGCAGTCTGCGGTATGCTGTTTTGTGTTCACAAAATAAAAAACAACCCTCACACACTGAGTTCTACAGGCATGAAAAGCAAGACAACAGCATAGCCGCCATTTTCTTTAAATTAAAGCAGGCCTTTGAGATTCAAACTCCAAACATGCAATTATTTGCAACAGAACAACAGTGCTGCTCACTTATCAAGGACTGGCCAGCACACATTTCTGTTTCTCATGACAATCATGTGGCCAAGAGCTGCTCGCAGCGAGCCAGGCACAGACTGCCAAATTAAATTGCTTCGTTCTGACTCATGTGGTAATACAATTATGATAATCCAAAAGCACAGAACTGTGCAGCGTGTACGTAAACATGTTCCACTGGCTTATTGTGAGAGAAGTCATGACCCCAGTTACTACAGCTGACACACTGCTTTTGCAACATATCCAACGAGGACATATGGAATATGGATTATGGACTGACCTGGCAAATTGAACACACACAGAAAATCAACATGAGTATGCAAATACGTGTGTGGACCCATGTCTGTCTGTCTGTCTATGTGTGTGTGTGTGTATATGTGTGTGTGTGTGTGTGTGTGTGTGTGTGTGTGTGTGTGTGTGTGTGTGTGTGTGTGTGTGTGTGTGTGTGTGTGTGTGTGTGTGTGTGTGTGTATGTATGTGAGTGAGAGACAACTTATGTGTATGTATTTCTGCAAATATGTGCGCCAGGGGTGGAATTTAACTTGAACGTTTGAACTTTTACCAGCCAGCTGACAAATAAATGATAAAATTCACCAGCCACTCAGTAGTAAATTATTATTTTGTAAATTATTATTTTGTGTACAGAATCGTGGCTGGTGCGAATGTCCATCCCTGATGTGTGCACAACTTCTTATGGCTGGCTGGCCATGTGTTGGTCTGTGCATAAACAAGAAGGCATGTGCACGTCTGCGTTTGTGTTGGCATGCATGTGTGAAATGCATGTCACTTGTGTGCGTTAATGGGCAAGGTAGGCACGTGCCTGTTGTGTTGTGCAGTAATGTGCATGTGCGGGGGAAGTCGCCCCACTCTCTCGCCTTAATACCCCGAGTTATGAGGTGGTAGGTGTGTGCACGTTTGTACAGGCACATAAATATCTGTGTATTAATGTGCACAGGTAGGTGTATGTGAGTTGTGTGTTTATGGGCACAGGCAGATCCGCCCATTAGGGGGCGGATAAACATAAAAGTTTGCATGACCCTGCCACCAGGGGGGCCCAGTCAACTAAAAAAACCATAGGGCTTTTTTGGGGGGTAGAGGGGCCAGATAATTGGATCTTTTCAGGGGCCCAGCCATCTCTCTGGGCAGACATCTTCACAGGTAGGCGTAGGTGAGTCGTCTTTGCGTTCATGTATACAGGTAGGAATATGCAAGTAAACCCCACTCTCTCAGCTCGATGAGTCGTAATATGAAAAGCTAGGTGTACACATGTTTGTGTAGGCATACACGAGCTATGTGTGTGTGTGTTCATGAGCACAAGTAAGCATAGAAGAGTGTCCCCCAGCCCTCTCACCTTGATGAGCCGTGATATGAAAAGGTAGGTGGACGCATGTTTGTTTAGGCGTATACAAGCTGTGCGTGTGTTAATGTACACAGGTAAGCATATACCAGTGTTCCCCACGCTCTCAGCTCGATGAGCCATGATATGAAAAAGCAGGGTGTACACATATTTGTGTAGGCGTATCCGACCTGTGTGTGTGTTCATGTACACAGGTAAGCATATAAGAGTGTCCCCCCGGCTCTCTCACCTTGATGAGCCGTGATATGAGGAAGCCTCCCTGGTACCGGTTGTGCAGCTCCTCCCAGTTGTCCTTGACGAACTTCCACGCCGCTTTTCGCCCGTGCTTGCTGCTGCCCGCCACGCCCCCGATCACAGACACCGTGTCCTGCGGACGCACCTCCTCCTGCAAGACACGGCACACGCGTCAGGCCCAGACTCTTTGTGGATGCATCACGCAGGAAATAAGATTTCACGCTATCTAAATTCACCAATGTCAGAATAATTCCAGTAATGTAAATGTTTACAAAAGAATTTCCAATTCCAATTCCAATTTCCATGTTTTGACTGCAACTTGTGTTTACAGCAGAGCTTCATGTATGCAGGGTCTGGATTCTGAAACATAGGTGAATCACTTAGGACAGGTAAAGCCAGGTGACATATTATTTACAGAGGAAGTGTAGAAATGCTACCTGGATATTTTTTATTGAGAGTCTAAGCTCAGCTAATCAAATGTATATAAAGGGGAAAAGCATACCGAGAGGGCAAAGGTCAGGACCCTCTGGATGAGATCAGGGGCAGAGATGGCCCCCAGTACCCGCTCGATACGGTTCCTCTCTTCCTGCATGTCTGCCTGCTTATGGAGCTGCAATGGAGAGAAAGAGAGAGAGACAGAGAGAGAGAGAGAGAGAGAATGAGGGGGAAAGAGAGAGTGGAAGAGTGTGGGGTGGGGGGGTTAGAGACATGACAGGCAGAGGGCGGAATGCAGGAAGAAATATGGTCAAACAGGAAATGATGGCAATACAGCAGATGATATCATGTAACAAACAGAGACAGGAAAAAGATTAGACATTAAATAGAGCGATAATTTGATAAGACTGTTCTGAATTAACATGTCACAAACAGCCTGTGGGTATTCGTGGGGGTGGGTGTTTGTGGGAGGGGGGGTCTTTTACCTTAAACATAGTGTCCAGCGTTGTGCTGTCACCATGCTTCAGCACTGTGAGATATACCTTTAAATAAAGCACGTACATACAGACACACATACAAAGTGGACACACGTTTTTACAGATTTGCAGAATCATAACCTCAAATACAAAAACGAAAATAAGTTAAGCATGCAAGCTTAATTTTATTTTAAACAGACCTAAACGTGTTATTAACAACAAATACTTTCATAGAGCTGGCTGAGAAAATATCCCCCACAATACAGTTTGCAAAATATTTCCAGTATCATTTAGAGATGGGCTTTTACTTTTAAGAAATGAACAGTTGTCTAACAGTTGTCTCATGGTTGTTACAACATTTGCTACACAGAAATGTGCAGAGAATATTTATAGGCAACACAGCCTGTCTTCATCGGACAAATATAGCGTTCGTGTTTACAGACTATCTAAACCTCAAAATCAGGTGAGGGCCAACTGTCTCTCGGTGTGAATCCCATTGGCTGGCCTGAGAGGATATAAACATGATGTCAAATGGCTCACGAGACAAACAGATCAGGTAATTGTATCAGTGATAATTCATCTGTGTCAACACATGGCTAAGAACCTGGCAGCAGGGCAGGGCCATGGTAATACCTTTAGATTTAGCTTTACCACAGACTGACTGAGTTGTTGTGGCTTTGTGTTCATACATGTCAGCACTGTTGTAAAACACCGCCACATTTCCCTTAAGGGCTCTGGTGCATATATGTATGTATGTGTGTGTCTGTGCATGGATGTGTATGCATGAGCCTGGACATATCTATGTTACACATGTTGTACATGTGTGTGTTAATGACTGCATCGTGGCTTTGCTGCATAGTTGTACATTGTGTGTGTGTGTGTGTGTGTCGCATGTTTTTGAGCATGTGTGTGTATGTCTGCATCATGGCTGTGTATCAACTGTGTGTGTGTGTGTTGCATGTTTCTTGTATGCTTACTGGCCTCCTGAGGGCTCATTCACACCGACTTGAGCGTGTACAGCGCGTATCCGTGTACAATATGTTTGTATAGGGACAGAATACGCGCAGATCACGCGTGCGGTGTGAACAGTCTAATTTGCTAACATGCATTCTAAACGAATACGGACAGAAAACGGTCAGGCGCTGAATACGGAGAGCGTTTGGTGTGAATGAGCCCTGAGTCCTGCTGAGAGGATCTGTTTTTGTGTGCGTGTCTGTGTATGCATCGCGTATGCTTACTGGGCTCCTGAGGTCTGCCGAGAGGACCTCTTTGTGTGTGTGTGTGTGTGTGTGTGTGTGTGTGTGTGTGTGTGTGTGTGTGTGCGCATCATGTATGCTTACTGGGCTCCTGAGGTCTGCCGAGAGGACCTGTCTGCCCTCCACGTGCTCCTTGAATCTGCGGCGAGCCTCCTCCAGCGTGGGCTTGTGTCCCGCCTTACCCAGCTTCCCCAGCACCAGCCCCCGCAACAGGGCGTCCAGGTGCCCTACAGACACACACACACAAACACACACCACATACACACACACACACACAAGGGGGGCAGGGGAGCACAGAGATAGGGTCAGACAAAGTGTGTGTGTGGGTGTGGGTGTGTCTGTGTGTGTGTATGGCTGGTGGGAGAGAGTATGACTATGGGAAAGAAGTCTGGCTATTCTACCTACCCCACACCCCAGCTTTGGTTTTGTAGTGGAGGACTTACTTGGGCAGCACTTATGGCTGTTCAGATTCATTATATTCCACATAATGGCAGCCAACATGGTGTCTGTGCCATGTCAGGCGTAGTGACAGCTCATTAATGCAACAGTTGCAAAGACGCTCCAGAGAAAGGTTTGTGTGTGTGTGTGTGTGTGTGTGTGTGTGAGGGGGAGAGGGGGGGGTTTAAAGGAAGGAACCAGGACATGAAGAAAGAGAAAGTGTGATAAAGAAAAAGAGAGAGAAGAAGGGGCATAGGTAGTTTGCAGAAGGAAAGACAGACCAAAGAAAGGGGAGGGAAGGAAGGTTAGATTGAGGTGAAGAGATACGGAGAGAAAGAGATAAGGGAGGCAGAAGGAGATAAGGAATAAGGGAGGAGAGAAAAGAAACAAAGGAAGAAAGAGCGAGAGAAAACCACATAGGATGGAATAAAGCCCCCAAGGACAAAGACAAGAATGAAAGGCCTGGAGGTACCGACGTATTAATATAGTTAAAGGAGAAATTCGATGTAAAATGAAAATCATTTGAAAAACATCATACATGATGAACCAGCAGGAAGAGTAGGAGGAGAGGTAGTACAGTCAACTTGTTTGGACTTTCATCATGGCGGCGACGAGAAACAACTGCAAACTACTGCATGTAAGAACAGTTTTTTAAATAAACGTTAAATAAACGCCAGGGCCCTTGTTGTACTACCAATGGAGTGTGGAGTTTCTTCGAGCCGTTTTAATGGTTTAATAATAGCGTAATCGTCATGCTTCGTCTAAGGGCACCTACCACTTCCATTGTTAGCCTAAAAAATAAACGGTAAAAACGGTAAAAAAATAGTTCAACTCTGAATGCAACAGGCTAAATCAATTTTGCTCCTCAGCAAACATACCAACTCGGTATGATGTTTTAACATGCCAATTTTCATTTTACACCAAATGTATCCTTTCATGCAAAATGTAAAAGGTAGTACCTCCATAACAGGTACTACCCATTATTTATGGAGGGGTAATTCTCACACTGGTCGTATGGAGGAGAGAGGACTGTGGAAGAGAGAGGTGCTTATATTTGTACACCTAGAAATGCTTTAGCAATGCAATGTGTATTTTTGTCAGCTCTACTCTCTCTACTAAACTGATCTGAATCGGAGGAGAGAGGGGTGTGCAGAAGTCGTACGAAGGAAAGAGTGGGCTATGTGGTCCCAGCGTGACTAGGCCCTCGTCTCACCCAACCGAGCACAACCTGGGCTCAAGGACAGCAGTCTGCCACACACGGCTTATAAATGCCCACTGCTATACACCTACAGGCAAGCGGCACAGCATGCAAACGCTTCGCTTTGCTCTGGGAGTCGAGTCCAAAAATCAGCATCATGATCAACAACCACCTGAGCCAAATCAACTGCATGTCTCATTACCATCTGTGGCGCCTACTTCTGAAAATCAACACTAAGGAGTTCTTTAGAAATGTTCTTCGAAAAACCCAAAAGCACACAGCACCCTTCTAGCTCATGGAGAGCCACAACAGGTATTGTGGTAAAAAGATACAAGTGCCATTCACCTTGTAGTGAGTCGATATACCACTTAAATGATTTTGGAAGCATTAATTTAACCTTCAAGAGCGTGAGTTTTTGAACATGCTATAAAAACTGTGTGGGGCCACCCTTAATGTGATGTGTTTATGCGACTGGACACCCTAATTTCCTTCAGGATAAATAAAGTATCTCTACCCTACTACTACTTGACGGTTAGGAAGTGGCTATTGGTACGGCAGCTTCCGTTCCCCTAGAACTGGTATTATTGGTACTTAATCTAGGGTTAGGGTTAGATTTAGGTTTGGGGTTAGGGTTAGTAGGGATTTTTTATGATAAATCTGTGGAAAACCTGCCTGAGTATGGTACAGATTTCAAGTTCCGGACCTATAACCTTACAAGTATTGGTCAGGAAGAATATAGAATATAGGTTCCGAACCAATATCCTTACATCTACTGGTACAGAAATCCGGACCCACAGCGTAAGGCCTCCTTTTCACCGACTTGAGCTTGTACAGCACGTAAGTATGTACAATATGTGTGTATGTGTGACAGAATATGCTCAGATGCGTGCAGTGGAAATGGTGTAATCTGTTAACATGCATTCTAAATGAATACGGACAGAAAACGGGCACTTGCTGTCTACGCGCTGTATACGGAGTGTTTGGTGGAATTGAGCCCTAACGGTAAAAGGTAAAAAAAAAAACGTAGTTTAAATTCTCAAACAATCCCCTCTCATCATCTTTCTCCTGTCACCAGCCCTCAAGGGGTGCCCCACCTTCTCCCGGCTTGCTGTCCCAGCCCAGCTTGAGGCCGATGGGGGTGAAGAGGTCGCGGATGAACTCCTGGATGTCCTCGTGGTAGTCCGTGTGGGAAAGGAGCGAGGAGAGCACGCCCAGGTTGCTGCTGAGGTCGCTCCACACCGTGTAGTTGGGCTCGTTCACAAAGGCCTCCATCAGCTTCAGCACCTGCACCGTGCTGATCATACCGGCCCGTGCCTACGGGAGAGAAGGAGAGGGAGATGGACAAGGACAGAGAAGGGAGGAAGCAAAGAAGGAAGAAAAAGAAAGAAAGAAAGTAAGAAATAGAAAAAAGAAAGAAAAAAAGAGCATAAGGAGAGAAAAAAAAGGGGAGAGGAAAAAATGGAGAAAGAACGAGACAGAAAGTATGCAGGTAAGAAATATTGTAGAGAGAAAGAGAAAGAGAGAGAGAGAGCGAGAGAAAGAAATGGGAAGGAGGGGTGCAAAAAAAACAAGGGAGGGGAAGACCAACAGTAACATTAAAGGCAGGCCAACACAACACAGTGACAGATTTTTAGAGGTCAGGTAATCAAGTACCAACCAAAGGTGACAGATGGGACAGAAGAAAAACCGAGCAAACGTCACAGCGAGAGATGCCACCCCAGCTGTGGTCAATCATTGACACGTTTTACTAGAGCCACTTCTATTTGTGGCCTGTCCCTCTTCGCCCCCCTCTCTGCCCGAACTGCGTTACTACGGACACACCAAGCACTCTATAGCGCTCTATAAAAGGCCAGGAGGGATGTTAAGAGCGCCATTAAGGGAGATAAAGTGACAGAGAGCCGTTAGGGTAATATTGATACAAGTGATGACGAGTAAGAAGTGACACAACTGCACTAAACGAAAAAAAAAAACACACACACAAACAAAACAATAAAGTGAAGTAAATGAGTGTTTTTATGGCTGCTGTGTGTGGGTGTGACTGACCGGTGTAAATTTCCTACACCCTGACCCAGTCATGGAAAGGCAACGCCTGCCGGTGGGTGACATACAAGTATGTCAGTATGCGAGGAACACAAAACGTACCGTTACATAACTTTGTGCGACTGTGGCGTCTACCAGCTCAAAACCACTGGAGGCTAAGCTGTGTTTCAGATTAGCGTTGCTTATCTGGGCTTGCCTGCGCCGCTAACCTTTGCTTTCTGCCTCACACACACGCACACCTTTACAGCTTCAACCAACCCGGAGCAAAATAATTCTTCTCCGAATTACTTTAAATATCATCTTTTAGAAACTAAGAAAATCTGATTGATCTAGCAGATTTGTGCCTTTTTCTCCAAAAAGACCAGAAGTCAATAACATCTGATTTGTTTCTGACAGACTAAGATAAGACTGTTATGAGTAATGAGTAATATTTTCCCGAAAAAATAGATGATTCAATATGCAAATGATGAACTTGTAGAAATGCACTATTTATTACAGTAAGCAGTGTTTTTGCAATATGTTCTACATATTTCACAATGTCACTAATGCTGTAATATGTTCCATGCAATGAATGTGCGGCCCTGGTGCTGTGACGCTAGTGCTGCGACCCTGGTGCTGCGACACTGATGCTGCGACGCTGGTGCTGTGACCCTACTGCGTAACGCTGCTGGTCCTTATGGCCCCCTCCTGACGACTCACCAGGGAGAAGAGGTCGTTCTGTAGGCCCAGCCGGTCGACGGGCAGCAGGCTGAGGTCGCGGATGCCTGGCAGCAGGCTCTCCAGCATGGTCGAGCTGTACTGGATACGGTAGAAGCCCACAGTGCCTGGGTTAATCTGCAAGAGAGATTTAAGGCAAGTTTATTTGTATAGCACATTTCATACACAAAGGCAGTTTAATGCCTATGTTGACCTACGTTCACATAAGAGCCTGCTTCGACAGGGCATTGCATAATTCTAGCGCCTCTGGACTACAAAGACTGCTGCCTAGGGCCTACAAGGACTGTCTACCCGTGCTCATGCAAGAGTCAGTTTGCTACTGTATTCATCTGCTCCGGCACCACTGGACTGCAAGAAATGCTGTCCTGTGACGACCCCGCTAAACTGTAAAGCACTTTGAGCTGCATCTTGTATGTATGAATTGTGCTATACAAGTTTATTATTATTATTATTATTATATTATTAATGTAGCCTGGTAAACCCGCCCATCTACTTCATTTCATTTTGTACAGAGGGTCTGGACCGGAATCTCTTGAGGGTCACGTAGTCGGACCCAGCAAGGCCGATCCAATCAGTGAACAGAGGGTGTGTTTGTGAGCCATGACGTTGACCTTGTGTGCTACATTTGAATTGTAGTGCGTAGGTAGGCTACGTGACGACCAGGCATTAGCGATTAGGTAAAGGCAGAGGCACTTTTTTTTAAAGCTTCAGCAGAGTCCACACCTCCAGGAAGAAATCGTTTCTGACGGTGTGTGGTCCAGACCCTCTGTACGAAATGAAATGAAGTACGAGGGGCTGGTTTACCAGGTTAAGTTTAATGTGCTTAACAAAAATAAATAAATGCAAAGAACAATATGTAAAAGCACAAAAGATAAAGTGAGTGTAAAGACAGTGTGCATGAGAGGGCAGGGGTGGGTTGGTTGTTTAGTTTGGTCAGAGAGGTCAGAGGGGGGAGGCGGGGGAAGGGGGAAGGGGTGCAAAATGTGCTGCACACAGTGGAATAAGAGCACAGTGAGGGTATGAGGTTAAGCAAGGAAGGAAGAGAAAGAAACAGAGCAAAAAAGGAGATTCATCTCAGAGAGAGAGAGAGAGAGAGAGAGAGAGAGAGAGAGAGAGAGAGAGAGAGAGAGAGAGAGAGAGAGAGAGAGAGAGAGAGAGAGAGAGAGAGAGAGAGAGAGAGAGAGAGAGAGAGAGAGAGAGAACACAGAAAAAACTTGTCATTTTTTTTCTCTTAGAGCGTGTTTTTCCCACAACTTTTAGCCCCCGGGGAGAGCAGTTATGAAACGTTACCCTCCAGCCAAACGACAGCTTACGGTAGTTTTGCCTCAATTAATTGTTACAAAAACGACAAAATATTGCCGAAATATTTCTAGTACCCTTCAGGCATGTGCTGCTACGTAGCGTTGAAACATGAAGCACCTGAAGACAAGACACTGTTGTGTTGCTAACGCTCTCACTTGTCACACACACACACACACACACACACACACACTCTCACACTCTCACACTCACACACACACCACCTCTAATCTATGCACGTCTGCATGGTAAAAGTTGACATACACTCACACCCACACATCCAAAACATGTCAACAAACATTTTGAATTTTTTTCAGTCTGGCCTAATTTTAAAATCAGGTGAGGGCCAACTGTCTCTCGGTGTGAATCCCATTGGCTGGCCTGAGAGGATATGAAAACGATGTCAAATGACTCACGAGACAAACAGATCAGTGTGATAATTCATCGGTGTCAACACATGGCTAAGAAGACTTCAGCTTTGCCACAGACTTAGCTTTCTGTGAATGCATGTCAGTGCTGTTGTAAAACATCTCTAGGAGTTCTGGTAAATGTGAGAGTGAGTGAGAGCATGTGAGAGAGTGTGTGTGTGTGCTTGTGTGTGGACATATGCATGTGTGTGTGTGTGCGTTGTGTGTGTGTGTGTGTGCGTTGTGTGTATGTGTGTGTTTTTGTATGTGCACACTTGTTGTGGCTTTGTGTAATGTATGTCAGTGTCCATAGGAGTATAATTCAGGGCAGGTTTTTGACCACATTTTGCCACTAGGGACAGAGAGAGTACTGGGCATCAGCTCAACTCAAAATGCTGCCCACTGGCACACAGTGAAACCCAGAGACTGAGACAGATTACGCCTGCTTTGACTCAAAGCGTTATGACCCAAAAAAAAAGAAGAGGGCGAAAAACAAACATTTGCAAGAGTCTGGACTGCCACCAATGCTTCCGGGCCACTTTTCTCAGAGACTGCTGCACTCGAGAGAGAGAGAGAGAGAGAGAGAGAAGCTGCAGCTCACAGCTTGCATGGCGGACATTAAGGCTGCTCGATTATGGAAAAAATCTGAATCACGATTATTTGGGCCAAAACTGAAATCACGATTATTCAAACGATTATTTTGTTTTCCTCAGTAACATGCTTCATTTTTTGAAAATGTATTCAAAAACATTTTGAAAAAACATTCTTGTACCTTCGGATTTTCCCTAATACCTTTCTTCGTAAACATTAGTAAGTCTCCTTTGATGTCTAATGTACAAACAGTAGAAATGTCTAATGTATACATCTAATGTACAGTAAAAAACAGTAAAAAATAATTAAGACAAAAACATTGTTGCCCTCGATTTTATTTGTTTTGAGATCGTTTGGCCCTGAAATCGTTATCACGATTAGAATTCGATTAATTGAGCAGCCCTAGCGGACATGCTGTTTTTTAGTGTGTGTGTGTGTGTGTGTGTGTGTGTGTGCGCGCGCAAGTAAGAAAGACTTCTGTTAGTGTTTAATATGCACGGGCTGTTTGTTTGTGAGAGGGCAGCTTGAATGACCTGAGGGGAGCTTGAATGACCTGTGTGAAGATTTGTCAACAGGCTTACACAACTTCTTCATTTCTTCAGACCGAAGATCCTTCACACCATGAGCATAAAAAACTTTTTCAAGTGCACCAGGAGATTTCATTTCACGAGTCATTTCATTGCTCAATTTTATTGCAGTCCAAAAAGAAGAAAGGCACCTTCCTCACTGACACACATCAACAGACACACACAGAGAAACACACACAGAGAAACACACACACACAGACACAAACACACACACAGCAGGCCTGACCTTAATCCACTGCTCAGGGGCGACGCTGGGGACGGTGACTGTAGTCTCGGCCTGGTCCAGGAGCACCTTCATCTTGGTGCACGCCGGGTCCTCACTGGTGCAGATGCTGATGGGGACCATCCAACTGGGACACTCCTCACCTAGGAACCAAAAAGAGAGCCGTTAGAAAGGTCTCACAGAGAACCATTACAAAGGTGCCCCTCTGGAACTGGTGACCCTGACATGGCAATGTAGCCATGCAAATGCAGCATTCTGTGGACTACTAGGTCACTCAAACTGTAAGGTAGGCATGTTCAACATAAGGAAATTAACAACACAAATGGCCATAGTATTAAATATTTAAGTGAATAACTTACTCTGGCTGTACAATGTGTTGCTTTATTAGCTTACTACATATATTTTAATTTGAAGTGTAGCAATAATATCTGGCATATCTTACTTTGTCCTAATTGTCCCAATTCCACATTTTAATGTAAGAATCATGGCCAGTTTGGGTTACTATGACGGAGGGTAACTGTAAGGTTTCTTACAGTCCCACTGGCTTAGTCATGCTGAAAAGGGTATGTGCCACTGTGCCAACTCCCCCTCCAGACTGTGACACTCTTGTCCCTCAGGGCCTTGAATGCCATCACATGTGTTTAAGTAAGGTGCCATTCACACTACAGCGCTTTTTTTCTCTGCCAGGCTCTCCAATTCAATTGTTTTCCAATGGAACGACACACTGACGAGCAGTTTGGCCACTGCAACCTGCCTCTGTTTTTTTTCTGCCTGCACCTTGCTCAAGAAACAATGAGGCTTCTAAAAAAAACCCAAGGCGCTAAAAGTTAAAATCTGTTCCACTTTTGCATTAAAATTACTTTTAGAAGTCTTTTATCCACTGAAAAGGAGAGTGCCTTTATGGTTGCAGCATCTACTTCATGAGCAGCTGCTAAACCACCCTCTCAGAGATTTTGCTTACATGAGATGATCCTACGGTTCATATTTTTTGGGGATTTTGTGCATTTATTGATGGGACACTGAGGAGTAGGACAGGAAGTGGTTGGGAGAGAGACAGGTAGGGTTGGGAAATGACCAAGGCTGGACTCGACCCTGGGTCCCCATGGGCACTTGCCCATTCGTGGTATGGGTGCTCTAGCCATGCCTGAACCACTTCACCCCTCGACCTGAATCTGCCCTGAAAGAGGGCGTAGCCTAGTGTTCCTTGCAGCATGTGAAGATGCATTGTCATGCATGGAAATCATCATGTTGTGAAATGCACAACTCTTCCTCTTTTACCAACAGATGAAGTTGTTTTGCAAGAACAACATGGTTGAGGTGGTATCTAAATCTGGAATAGTGAGCAACCCTGGATGGGCCAGATGGCTGAAGTACTGGGTGGCTGGCTCCTGGTCAATCTGCACCCGCTACACCAGCAAGGCAGTGGAGGGGTGATGTTTTTCGGCAGGCCAGTCTTGTTGGCCCATTTCAGGTCCGTGATGGGGTGAAAATGACCTCAGCCAGCTATGGTGCAGCTGTGGTGTAGTGGTTAGGGAGTTGGTCTTGCAAACGGAAGGTTGCCGGTTCGAATCCCGCCCTACCCATGGTTGAGATGCCCTCTAACCCCACACTGCTCCAGGGACTGTAACTGAAACCCTGTAAATATCTGTAAGTCGCTCTGGATAAGATGAATGTAATGTAATGTAATGGGTTCTGCTCGCCATAAAATGGTCATAATTTGGACGAAGTAGGTCTACATTGTTAGATTGTTGGATGAGGTAACTTCTGAGGGGAATTGTTGCTACACAATATAAAATGTTGTTATGGATGCTGCAACTACAAAGGCAACCATTTCTTCAGTGGATGACAGACTAATAAAAGTTCTAAATTTCATATGCTGAAATGTACAAATAAGTAAGTTATAAGGTCTTATTGAGGTATTTAAGAATTGCCTTTTCATTTGTCACCCAAAACTGAAAGAAATCACATTTGCCTAATAATCTGAGACACCATGAATGAATCACATTAATTCCAAGCTCTGTAATTACTAGTAATCAAAATTAAGCATAAACATCAATTTGCTGTGAGAAACGTTCAATCTGTGATGGTCGCCATAGTTCTTAAGTGGCAAAGTAACGAATCCTCAGCATACAGTAGCCTTCTGTTCCTCATCAACGCTTCTTAGTTTTTGTAAAACTAGAAAGCTTACCAAGAAGATTACACTACATCACAGCAACCACAGTCAGCACTGAATAAATCCAGCTAACTTGAAAACATAATTGCAAAATCTAGCCACAGTATTTTCTCTGCGTCGTAAAAATATAATGACTCACAACAATATCACATTGTTGCCCATCCTGTTGGGCATGGCGTCATCCCCTCTATGGCAACTCCCTGCTCCTGTTTTGGAGACCTCTAAATCACGGCCACCTGTGCCAGTGCTTCTGAGCAATCGCATTCCAAGAACAAGGAACTGGAGCCCTCGCCTTCTGCCCAACACAGCTGCCACACCACAGCCGCACACAGTGATGTAACATGAAATACCAGGGCTGCGTGTCTTCTGGTGCTACTCCCATGAAAGCTGTCTTGCACATACACGCACACATACTCACTCTCTTTTTCTCTCTCTCTCTCACACACTTTCTACCTCCCTTTCTCTGTCTCTCTCTCTCTGTCTCTCTCTCTCTGTCTCTCTGTCTCTGTCTCTCTGTCTCTGTCTCTCTGTCTCTGTCTCTCTCTGTCTCTGTCTCTCTCTGTCTCTCTCTCTCTGTCTCTCTCTCTCTGTCTCTCTCTCTCTCTCTCTCTCTCTCTCTCTCTCTCACACACACACACACACACACACACACAGAAAGCCCCTGACCATGGACCTCATGCACACACAAACTGGCTGATTAAAAAAAAAAAAAAAAAGTATTCAAACAAACACTGTGTTCCCTAGAGGGTGCAGCATAACCCACAAGGCGGTTGGGTGTGTTTGGTTTACAGTGCTTAACCCACCCCACCCCCACCCCACCCCCACCCCTACCCCTGGCGCACTGTGTACAGTTCACAATACTGTACAGTGACTACCCACCCACCCACCCACCCCCTCCCCCTACCCCCCTCCCCACTGCTCGTACCGCTCTCACCATTGTGTGGTCCGCTGGCACAGAACTTGGTCTGGGAGATCTTGAGCACGCGGTCCTCCCCTTGCTAAAAAAAAAAAAACAAAAACAAAAAAAAGCAAGTCGGAGTGCTTGTTAAATAAACAACCTGTTTCTTTATCAGAAATATGTGAGGAATGAAGTCAGCATGAAGCAATGTAGGGTTAGATGTTCCCTAGCAATATTCACATTTGATGTGTATTCTGTTGGTCGATTGATTTGTCAGAGACCACACAGTATATTATTGAAACTATGACTAGCTGACCTATTTCTAGGTAACAGATAATGTTAAGCATCAGTGTAGTATGAAACACAGCTTGCTGTACCTGTTCCTGGTCCACTACGATGATGGGGAAGCCCATCTGTTTGGTCCAGGAGTTCATGACTGCAGCTATGGGCTTCCCACTGGCCTGTTCTAGACAGTCCCAAAGGTCCTCTACAAAACATAGACAAGGAGACATAACATGCATGATGGTTATTATACTTATACTACTTAATGTCTGCATGTGTTTGCTTCCAAATAGTGCAATTTGCTGATTTTTGCTCGTCATCCAGACTGGTCTGTCGTTTTAGGACTCTGGAATCCTAACGGATTCAAAACAGAGCCACTAATGAAGCAACAGCGTATGGGGGGGAAAAATGAAACATTTAAAATGTACCAAATATGGATATCGCCTTAGACTATCCAAAATAATAATAAGAGCCATTGTTATAACTTCCTGACACCTCGTTAGGGTCACTATGGCGGAAGGTAACTGCAAGGTTTCTTACAGTCCCACTGACTGAGCAATGCTGAAAAAGGTAAAGGGACTCCAGGGTCAAGGCATTAATGCACCATCACATGCAAACCAATCCAACCACGGGGGACACAGGGCACAAAGCAAGAAACAATACTATGCCTGAAATTATCAAAACGTTTCAAACTTATTACGTCTAGGAGCAAATGTTAAATGCACCGTACTGTCTCAGACCTGATTTCAGGCACCATGCCTGAGATCTTTCAGCCCTGTGGGGTGGTAACTAGGGCTGCACAACATATCGAAAATATTATGATATCGCAATATACAATATCGTGATATACATATGGCAAAACATAGCCTAACTGCAATAAATGGGACATAACTGTAAGATGTTTTACACTCCACATATGAAGATATTTGGGAAATCAAATGCAGTCCTACTGCCCTTGATATCCACCCTATAGGCTGCGCACTTGCTATGGCCTAGCGGTGAAGATTAAGCCGAAAGATGTTAAAACTATATTTAAAAATGTAAATGTTTATTTATCGCCAAACATACGGTCATCGCAACATTCAGCAATGTTATCGCATATTAGGGGTGTGCAAAAAATATTGCAATATATCTTATTGCAATATATCGTATCGCAATACACTGTATCGTTTTAAACATCAATATCGTGATACTACTTTTCACAATATACTATATCAATTTGGACTCCAATCTATGCACTTTATGTTTATGTGTTGTGTTGAGTTCAGTAACTCTGAATTGTGTTGATTTAATTAAGTTTTGATAAGATGTGAGACTATCTAGATTGTAAATAGCAACTGATAATTTAGCTCTATTTTGACATTTTCACTAAACAATGTAAAATATCGCAATATATTGCAATATTCCCAGTATCGCAATGTATCGTGATAGAATCGTATCGTGGCATATGTATCGTGATACGTATCGTATTGTGAAGTCCTTGCCAATACCCACCCCTATCGCAAATCGCACATTTTTCCAATATCGTGCAGCCCTAGTGGTAACATGGGCCACCCCTATGTACCACTGTGACATCTATCCCAACTGACTGTGACGCTTCTGTCCCTCAGTGCCTCGAGTGTCATCAGATGTGTTTGATTAAGTAAGGTGCCATTCACACTATGATGTTTTTTTTTCTCTCCGCCAGGCACTCCAATTCAATTGTGTTTCCTATGGAATGATGTGACTGACAAGCGGTTTGGCCATTGCAACCTGCCTCCGGGCTTTTTCTGCCTGCACCTTGCTCGAAAAACAGCAAGGCTTCTAAAATCTGTTTTCAACTTTTGGAACATGTTTTTGTCTACAATAGGTTGTTGCGTAGCTCTCGTCATATACATGTTGCTATATCTTTTTTTTTTTCCAAATAATGCACAAGCTTTGTAATTGCCCATAATACATCATGATCGTGATTTGACCATGGTCATACTGCATTTTACTGTCATTTAATAGAACTAGTCTTGTCAACTAGAAATACACAACCTGTATGACAGTGACATTGACACTGAGATTAAAAAAAAAACCTGGGGCAGTCTCAGCAGACAAACCTGTCTTACAAATTCTCTGATGGTAGAATGCTGATATGCAAACAATCCATCACAGTTTGCCAAACAAATCAAACCAATCAGGTAGCCTCCAAAATGCTCTGAGGAAGTTTGACCAGGTAGCTTTTAATTGGCTCTAAGCCTGTAAACAGCTGTCAACTGGTGTCTAAGAAGTACTCCCCGTGACAGCCCCGTGTGTATAAAAAATAATAGCTGTTGTGAATGGCTTCTTCTGACAGATTTACATGCACACAGCGTGTGACTCATTTTTCTGCAGACGAGGCTCATTAACACCTTACAGGGGCTGAAAACCAGCAAACAATGGAGCAAGCTGGAACACATCCAGAATGTTCACAGTTAGACAAAATAATACTTCTGTAGTTCTAACCTCCTGCGCCTGAGATGTAGTCTTGTGATGTCCATTTTTACACATACAAACACACACACACACACACACAGTCTTCTGGCACCCTTTCTGAGAATTTATTTTTAACACAATGCTATACACATGGACAAACCCTCTAGGACTAAAGGCTGCTGTTCGGGTCTCTCCTCTCTCTCTCTTTCCCCCTTTCTATCTCTCCCTGTCACACACACATGCACAAATAAGCGCACACACACACACACACACACAAACACACACACACAAAGGACACCTTCAAGTTCAAAGCCAGCTCATATAATCTCATGCTGCTCAACCAGAAGTCAAAATCAAGCTGCCTATATAATGAAAGACAGTCACTGACTCCCTCTACACACCACTTCTGCACTCATTCCCACTGCCCACTGCCCCTCCACACACACTCCAACTGTACGGCTTCAGAACGAGCTGAGAAAGAACACCGAACTGCATGCGAAATACGACCTGACGTCTGAAATACAACCTGATTTAGTGAACAGTGGTATCAATCTGTTGCTCTCTGTTGCACTCTGAAAACATTACATTTCCCTGATTGTTACATCACAAACACTCAACCTCCTGATTTTAACTAAGTGACTCTCTTCCATGGAATCTTTTTTTATTTTGTGATGGAAATAAAAATGGAAAACAGCGTGAGCAACAAAAGTGCTTTCCGAACACTACACAAAAATCACGTCAAAACAGCACTGCTCTGCACCGGTATTCCAGGTATGGGCTACTCCAATTTAAAACTAGAAAAGCACTCAAAGACTGCAGACCTCCGCCAGGGCAGCTCAGTTCAAATTGGCCCTAGCTCGCAATGGTGAAGAATCCTGAATCCTGCTAAAAAAACATTCCTGGATACAGATCACCACCAAAATCTAATCACTTTTAAGTTAGCCCATTTCTCACCTACCCTGAAAATTTCATCCAAATCCATCCATAACTTTCAGTTATGTTTCTAACCAAGAAACTAACAAACAAACAAACAAATGCCTATGATAACATAACCACCACTGGCGGAGGTTTGTTTGTTTGTTTATTTAGCTTTATTGCCATTTTGAGCCACTATGGCTATTTCATGGCCAAAGCAGGTAAAGTTAAATATTACACATTTTTAAAATACACCAATCGAATAAATACCTTAAAAAAAAATGTCAATTACATTACTTTCTTCAAAAAGCTGCTCCACTGGCAGAGGTAACAAAGTAATCAAACTCATTGTCGCTGTAACAAGTTAGGGCAGGGCGTAAGACACTCTGGATGGAGAGGGCTGGCACGCATCGAACATTTGACATGTCCGTGTGAGGAGTTTTATACACTCAAGAGTCACCTCCGGGGAATGCTGACTGGGAACGCTCGCTGTGGTGGCCCTGTAGTGTGTGGTGGGACTCAACACGTTTGCTTCTTTGCCACATCGATTACAAATATAGAACGACTTCCTGCATACTTTCACATGTCATCTAAATGATTTTTTTAATGTAGTGATTTGTTTGATTGTTGATGTAATTGTCATTTTTGCGGCCTCTTGGCCAGGACTCCCTTGAAAAGGAGGTTTTTAATTTCAACGAGACACTCTCCTGGTAAAATAAAGGTTAATAATAAATAAATAAATAAATAAATAAATAAATCTACAGAAACAAAATCGCAAGAGAGGGCTTACCTGTGGATGCATTTTTATGTTGAAACTTCAAAAGGTACGCATGCATTCCTTTCCTGAAGTCCTGCAAAACAAAAGAGTGACAGGAGTTGTGTTTACAAAGGCCTATACGGATGCCAGAAGGAAAATGTTGCATAACTGTGATGGGAGATTACAGCTCCGTGAGTAATAGAATAAAGATCCAGAAAGAGAGCCTTATCTAGGTGTTATCTCTCCGGGCTGTAAAGTTTACACAAGGACAGTGTGCCGCTGATCTGTTCGCCACTGGAACAGATACAGATATCTGGGAGATAATTTCTCCTAAGTGGGACTTAGTGGTTGAATAATAGTTCAAAGAATGCATGATGGTGAAGACACACAAAAAAAAGTGGACCAGCACAATGAATGAAGAAGCTTTTAACTTTTTTTTGCAGTAAAAAATACATAAATAAACAAACAAATCAATAATAGAGGCTAACATCACAATGAAGTGTGACAGTAAACTACATCATTCAAAAGAAATCCATGCAGAGAATGAACACACGCTTAAAGCAACGCTAAGTAGTTTTCGTCTTCGGTCTCCCTACAGGTTGGAAGTGGAATTGTCTCTCATTTAAACAAGAGAGAGACGGCCCACTTCTCTAAACTTACTTAGTGCGGTTACAGCCCACGGAGGGCAACAAAGCAAATTCAGAAGTTCCTTTGACCCAGTTACAATCTCACAAACCACTGAAACGCTTTTGGAAACGGGTTGAAAAAAAACTGCGTAGTGTTGCTTTAAGAGGTTCTGGCATGAAGCCTTGTTTACACACGTGCGTGCAACAGACTGAAAGAGAAGAACAAACGCCAGCGTGGTCACGTGACGCAGCACTGCGTGGCTCTTATCTCCCCACCTCATCTCCTATGTAGTTGTGTAGCATTCTGATAACGGAAGCTCCTTTACTGTAGGATATGGCATCGAAGATCTCGTCTACCTCTGAGGGGTGCCCCACGTTCACCTGCACAAAGCACAGCACACAACACAACACAACGCAACACAAAGGATATCGCATTGCATTACACTGCATTTAACAGAGGCTTTTGTTACTAGTGAGAAGCAACAACCAAGGTACAGTAACTAATCGGAGATGCAAGAGAAAGTCCTACTTCTACTCGAAAAACAACTGCATGGAATCAAGTAGCGCTAGTAGTACACTAAAAAAGGTAACTGGTGTAGAGTTTTTTTTCTCTGTTAGTGTCAAGGTGAGCGTACCACACACTGTAAATACTTCTTTGAAAAAGTGCTGGTCACAAAAAAATATATTTTACAGATTAAGAAAAAGAAGAAACTGCACACATAATGCTGTAAGGTGATTTTCTGATTTCTGATTACCTGATCACTATGACCAGCTCATAAACAGATCATGTTTTTTTTTCTCTTTTTTTTTTTTTTTACAAAAAGTAGGTTCTGATTTATGTTTGTGTGTTTCTTTTGTTCAGTTTATTGCCATTTTAGGTTCTGATTTAAAAAAAAAAAAAAACATCATGCACCTCTATGGGGTGGCTGTTGTCAAGTGCGTCCAGGTCCAGGGCCCGCGTGTAGTCGGCCGACACAAACTGCGTCCAGATGTCGTACTCAGGGAAACAGTGGTCCACACACAGGTACTCGATCCACGACGCAAAGCCCTCATTAAGCCACAAATGGGTCCACCATTCCTGTGCGAGAGGAATAATATGGTACGCAATGTGCATAAGAAGAATAGTACAAGAAGAAATATTCGGCTTGAAATATTTATGCGGACAATATTTGTTCTAGTTATTTGTTGTGCAAAGGAGTAGCTTAATTATGTTTCTGACTATTGCTAACCTTTGTAAGTTATGTTTCTTGTCTAAAATGTTTACATTATATTTCAAATTTGTAGCAAAGTACTTTTGTTTATGGTGTGTTTTTCAGTACTGTGCGGGACTTAGGAAAGAAAACGTCTTCCAAGAATCATAAACATAACATTTGTTTGTGCAAGTTCTCGCTCATCCAAGTCACCGCAATCATACGTGTTGAGTCATACGGCGATAGACCTCTTTTTCAGCTTGAAGATCTTTCACCTCTTATCCGAAAGGCTTCTTCAGTTCTCAGAACTGCTGGTGGAGTTCCAGGTTTGGATGAGAGGTGAAACGCCTTCAAGCTGAAACATAAGTTCAGTTGTCTCGCGACTCCACACCTGTGAATATATGTGGGGAATGCTGACGAGCCTGGCTGTCAAGTGTGGAGGAAAATTCAAGGTGCCATGTGTTGAATTGAGGCCAAAACTGCTACTGCAATCAAATTCGAGAATACTGCAAATACTGTAGTGTGTTTAGCAAAACGCAAAATCAAAACAAAACAGAATTTGCCGTGCTGTAAATTACGTTTTTAAAGGCACATATTCTGTACTCTTTTTGTCACTGAAAACAGCATTTCAGTTTAACATGTTTGCTTAACCTGGTGACATACCACATTCACTTTGAAGGAATCTTAACATGGCATCAATTCATCTATGCCAGACAATATCAAAACATATCAATCTGTACAGTAGACCGTAAACACAGTACACAAATCACAACAATTTCCGCAGCTGAGGACGATTTCCTCTACCGAGGCCTCCAAGTGCCTCACCATGGTGACTAGGTTGCCGAACCACTGATGTGCCAGCTCGTGCCCCACCACCAGCGCCACCCACTGCCGCGAGGACGAGCACGAGTTCTTCGGGTCGATCAGCAGCGCCGTCTCTCTGCGGAGAAGCCAATGACGGGTCAACACACCGTGCTGTGGTGCCACAGTAAAAAAATATATCCTACATTCTCAACAGACTCTGACTGACTGAAATGGGATAATGTCAACTGTACACCATCAACTGACTTGTGTGGGACAGTTGCACCTTCAAGTCTGACGAAAAAATATGCATGTTATGATCCTGCAACCAGGCAGAGTCTGACACCATCATGTAGCTTCATATGTATGATCTGTTTTCTGTGCTTTACTTCTAAATTGGGAACATTCTCACTGAAGGATCTGGCTTGGCAATATGACAATCACACGTGCTTTTAAGGAGCTTGGTTTGATGATTTACAAAACAGCCTGCAGAAAACTGGACATTTACTGACTACCTGCTGTACTGGCCACAGAAGTGTTGCTAGTACATATCAAAAGCACAGTTACAGCTGCTTTCCATTAATATTTTCTTTTTGTATTTTTCATATATATATTTATGATTTATTACAAAAACTAGAAAAGCACTCGAAGCCAAGCAGTTAACCCCCCAGCCCCTTTCTTAATATTGTCAATGGAATTTCCCATGTTAATTTTCCTGTTTTGTGAGGTAACCAATGAAACGATTTTCCCCAAAACCCTTGAGGCAGTGACATTACCGACATACTGTCAAAATTTCAGAATGATACCTTTATAACTTTTGGAGTTATTTTTCTAACAAACAAACAGAGAGATAGTTGCAGGCAAAATCATAACCTCGTTGGTGGAGGTAATAAGACTTTCAATTAGAATAAATTTCAATTGCCTTGTAAAATAAAATAAATAAAATAATGTAATATTACATTAATTAAAATTCAGCTGGCACATACAGTACTCATAAGGAGGGTTCCTATAGCAAATAGGACAACAGACAGATCTGTGCATCCGTATGTCGTCTGGCACACCAGGTACGTCTGCTCTGATATCCTCTTCAATCTCATCATTCATCATCACATAACAGGCGAGAGACCCGCCATGACTCCTGGCTCTGTATTTAACAAATGTCCCGATTTAATCTGCGCTTAGGGCTTCATTCAGCTGATGTGCTCACCCTCTTTCTATGTGCAGTCATGCACCTCTGGCTCCATTGTGCTTACTTTCCCAACCGGGGAGTGTTTGCAAAAAAAAAAAGTTAGTGTCGGATTCTGTCAGTGCAAAGTCTGTGCAAAGTCTGTGCACTGTGCTGGAGTTTGTGCATGAGGGGCCCCTGTGACCTACGCACCTGTACGTAACCAGGCCCCAGTTTTCCATGGCACCTAATGGGGATTAAAAAAGATAAAATCTCAAAACTAAAGCTTTGCAATACATCAGAAATATGGCAATATTGCAACATGCAATATTGCAATATACATATCATATTGCAAAAACACATGACTAAGCTGCAATACATGGTATGTTTCATTAAGCTATGCTTTCATGTCCCACATAGCAAAATATTTAGCCGATTAGAGGGAGCCCTACTGGCCTTGATGCCCTCCCCCACAGAGCAGGCGGCTACCTGTCTAGAGCCTAGCGGTGATCACAAACTTCACAGATATGAAAAGTAGTGTTTGTTTTATTTATCCACGTCATGTAATCGTTGCATCCTTCAGCATTGCAATTGCTTATCACACATTTTCCTAATATTCTGCAGCAAAACAACAATTGTAGAGTTCAGACCATTTTTCTACCACATACTAAATCAACAGCAATGCAATGTGTAAAGTAAAGTAAACAGGAGTGCACTCACCAGCAGCAAAATCAGCAATAGCGATAAGATCAATTTTAGGCAACGGATAAGGAACATTGAAGTAGTCTTTGTAGAAGGGTAAGGTCTTTGTAGCAACCTAGAAAAAGCAAACGGCAAAAAGTGAACACTTGCGTGCCAGACTGTTAACAGCCTAAACCACAAGAGATTACACATCTACAACTACAGCAGCAGTGCTCTCATACACACAAACACTAATTGTGGGATTTTGTTTTTGTCTTTTAGTCTTTTTAGTGCCCAGTGAGGATCTGTAACCTTTACAAGGATACAAGGACATGAGGATATTTATTTGTGACATGCATAGAGATGCTGGATAAAGTAAGACATGAAATTAAATCACTTTCAAGATGACTCAGTCTTACGTGAGGAGTTTCCTGGTAATTCACGGGTACGTAAATAGCTGTAAACACAACCATTTCCTAAGAACGTCCTACACTGTAAAACGTGTGGGACAGTTGCACCTTCAAATCTGACAAAACAGTTTAAAAATATGCATGTTATGATCCTGCAACCAGGCAGAGTCTGACACCATCACGTAGCTTCACATGCATAATCTGTTTTCTGTGCTGTACTTCTGAATGGGGAACATTCTCACTGAAGGGTCTGGCTTGGCAGTGTGACAATCACACGTGCTTTTAAGGAGCTTGGTTTGATGATTTACAAAACAGCCTGCAGAAAACTGGACATTTACTGACATTCACAGCACTACATGCTGTATTGGCCACAGAAGTGTTGCTAGTACATATCAAAAGCACGGTTACATCTGCTTTCCACTAATAATGAGCTCAGAACCAACTTAAAATAATGTCAACCAATGTCAAAACAAGTTAACACATTTCCCTAATTCTTGAAAATGCTTCACTTCATACAGTGTACCAAGTTCCTCCTCCCTATTGTGAGACACTTCCCAGTCCCCGCTGAAACAGCTAGCCCTGACTGAGGTATACTGAGGTATAATCCAAGGCTTAGAACTACACACAGCACTTGCACTGACGTACAATGCAGGACAAAAAAAAAAAGAGCCGATGACTCAGCCTGAGCCCTGGCATCAGAGGCTTACTTCACGAGAGGGTTGCATCAGGGCACCTGACATCTAGCCACGCTGGCACCACCAAAGTGCCTGCACTCAATATTGTATTTCGCTGCTGTACCATCTCAGGAAACTCTCCTAAGGTTTCCGTTTCCCTCGACTACATTTTTTTTTTTTTTTTTTTTTTTTTGCAAACAATAAGTGAACAGAAATTGAAGGCAGAAGCAATAGATTTCAAGCTCCAACAGAAAGCCCACCCACTGCACAGCAAACGTATATACTATGCTATATTGAGCTATATTATTACGTATATGATACTATGAAGAGTGTCCAAACTCTTTGCATAAAGTGGAAAAAAGTGGTCCTGCAGGTTAACCTGACAAAACCCCAGTGAGTGAAAAGTATTACTCACGTATGCTTGTAATGCTAATAATAATAATAATAATAATAATAATAATAATAATAATATTATAACACACAGAAAAAAAAACTTTACTTGAATAGCACATTTTATACAAAGGATATAGCTCAAAGTCCCTCAACAGTTTGGCAAAGGAACACAGGACAGAGTTAGACATGGCATGCTTTGTTATAGTCCACTAACACCAGCGAGTTATACTAAATGTTCAGAGACAAGGAGCCATCTGGCTTTGACTCGAAAGCGTAGCTGACCTACCTCCAGTGCAAATTTCCCTTGCTCCGCCTTCCCCACCGGCGTGTAGACGCGCACCGTCACGCCGTCCGACGACTGGCTCTCCACGAAGTCGTACTCGCCGATGACAAACGCCACCAGGTAGGTGGACATGATGGGCGTGGTGGCAAACTTCACCTCTATGAGGTTCTCGTCCTCTGGATATGGCTTTCGATCAATGACATTCTGGGGAGAGCAGAAATCGGAGATGAGAAAACAAGCTTAGGCCATGAGGGTGATGGTGAACACACACACACATACAGTAATGTGAAAAAAGGTTTAGGCAGGTGCTTTCAAACCTAGCCTGGTAAACCAGCCCCTCATACTTCATTTCATTTTGTACAGAGGGTCTGGAGCGGAGGCCGTGAGAAATAATTTCTTCCTGGAGGTGTGGACTCTGCTGAAGTTTAAAACAAGTGGCTCTGCCTTTACCCAATCGCTAATGTCTGGTCTTCACGTATGCAATTAGCCTACCTACGCACTACAAATCAAATGTAGCACACAAACTCAACGTCATGGCTCACAAACACTCCCTCTGTTCGCTGATTGGCTAGGAGTTGCTCGGTCCTCTTACTTACATGAACTTCAACGGCCTCCGCTTCAGACCCTCTGTACACAATGAAATGAAGTACGAGGAGCAGGTTTACCAGACTACTTCAAACCAGAATCAATTCACACAAAGGGGTACACACAAAGTCAGGGCTTTTGTAGGATTATAGTCGGGTGATTAACCAATTATACCAAATTGGTTGTATATGTGAGGAAGCCTACATCCACAGAAGATCTGTGGTTAGTTCTTCGAGATGTTTGGAACAACCTACCAGCGGAGTTCCTTCAAAAACTGTATGCAAGTATACCTAGAAGAATTGATGCTCTTTTGATTTAGATTTCTCTTTTGTTAATTCACTGTATTTTGTTGATTAATGAAAATAAATGATAGACACTTCCATTTTTGAAGGCATTCCCAGTTCACAGCATTTTTTCCACACCTGCCTATAACTTTTGCACAGTACTGTGCAAGCATATGCAAACACGAACGCCAACACGGACACACACACACACAGAGTCAGACACACT
>CM050198.1:22354761-22387261 GCA_027475355.1 Coilia nasus
TGTGTCTGTAAAGAGAGCTAGCAAGCTAACGAACTAGCTCTAGCTCATTCAAGTGAATAGTAGTAACTATAACAACATCATGTGCTAAACGCTAACAGCGATTGGGCTTACCTTGAATTTAATACATTGCTGTAGCCCTATAACTTTATATTACTTTGTCTGCTTACACTATAACCAGTAACAGTATCTAGGTGGGTGTTAGTGACAGCTTTCAATTCAAAACATTACGTTAGCGTAGTTCGCTAGCGTTAGCGCGCTAACAACCACATAGTAAGTGGTTGCTGCCTGACCTGAAATAAAGCTAATTTTCTCAAAATCCAAACAGTAACAACTTACACTATTAGGCTTGAAATTATTACAAATAGTTGCAGATTGTGACACATGATTCCAAAAAACCCTTAACAACTCCAGAAAAACGTAATGACCAATTTATTAGTTAAACTCCACATGTGTCCCATTCATTTCAGTAAAACGAACCTAGAATCTGCTCTGCACTGCATAAAGGGGGATCCCCCCCCCCCCTTGCGAAAATAGAACACGGAAGCAAACGGCTCCCTTCCTCAACACTTTCTGCTTTCACCTTGATATTTTAGCGCGGATGTATACCCTACCTCTATATTTTAATGCGGATGTATACTTAGCCGAATTGCACTGAAGGGGACTCCTGCCACAACTGTCCCATGCGAGAGACGTTTTTTCTTTAGCAGGCCATATTGTGCAGAAAAGGAGATCTACTTTGCCACCAGAAAATGTGAACAAGCTGGTCTGCCTAAGTGACTGGTGGAAGAAGGAGAAATAGAGCTTGGACTGATTGACACAAAGCTACTGACTGTAAACAGTTCATCACAACTTCTTATGTAGGCTTACAGTTCAAAATCCATGTTTCATGTTTCATTTAGTTCATGTTTAACTAAACAGCTAGTAAACACAAGTACATTTTATTGAACATGATTTATTTCCATCACCAAGTATCAAAGTAGAACAGCTTTTTCAAGCAGTTAGTGATGCATTTTGGAAACAGGAGATGAGCCCCTGGTCTACTGTGCCACCTGGCTTAAGAAACCCGTTCTCAAAGACTTACTTCTAGTCATTATTTAGGTAGCACACATATTCTGAATGCCTTCGGCAGAATTCAAATGAGCCATTTTAATCTAGATTAATCTAGATTAATTTTACGATTAATCTAGATTAATCTAGATTAAAAAAATTAATCTATGCCCACCACTAATTCTAGATCTAGATGCCATTGACTGTTTTAAGAGAGGTTTTGTTTAATAGTTAACATTAACAAACATTATGTTACAAAAATTATCTATGTAAACAATCTCAGACAGCCAGACTTCATTTTTCTCGATTTGTTTTTCTGTGACTAGGCACCTTGTCTACAGCTATCTGCAGAGTGCATGTTCACACTCCCTGATAACCATACATGTACTGTAATTTGTAGTGACTGCCAATTTCATCATATGGTCAAGTCATCTCTTGCAGCGCAACATGGACAACGAGCGTATATCGTCTGTATTGTTGTGCAAGCTGTGGTGGATGGAAGCAGCTGCTGGTGATTAAAATGGTAAATGTGGCCTTTTGAGAGCTCACAATAGCACTCAGCGCAAATTCAAACACTACAAAAACAAAAAAAAACAAGCTCGTCTGGTGAATGTTCCTCTAACGAGGAAATGACTATGGCAACTGATGAGGTTGCCGTTGACATGGAGCTTGTTGCCATCCACCGCACTGAAAGCGTCTTGATCTCCGTGGTGACAGCTCAGACAATGAGAAAGCACAAAACACACACACACACAAACACACACACACACACACACACACACACACACACACACACACACACACACACACACACACACACACACACACACACACACACACAGCCCTTCACAAACTACTGAGTACTACTGAGTAGTGGAAATTTCCATTTAACAGTGGTGCGAAATCTTTCGATCGGCATTTGTTTTATGAATAGGAGACGTCTTCGCGTCCGAGGTTGTTATTAATAGCACAATTTTTTTTTTTTCTTGTGTAAAGAGATTAGCGGCATAACTCTTCCCACACTTACCTTTTTGAAGAGCGGTGGGGAATGACAACGTGACTTTCTCATCCTCGTTCTGATAGTTGAACCCCGTAGCATTAATTTCTAGCAGGGACAAAAAAAAATTACATAACATTGGTAAGATTTCTGAAACAAAGTAGCAACATGAAAGCTCAACATTGACTCTTTTGCTTACAGTACATGAAAATTAAACAGGTAAGCCTCCTCTACCCCAAAAGAAAATTATTATTTAATAATTATTTGATTTGCATGCTTTATCACAAAGTGTCAGTGCCACGGCCCTGTTGAAATACGTCATATCATCCTTTACAAAAAAAAAAGAAAGAAAGAAAAATCTACTGTGCTATCCAACCCTAAAATAAAGGTTTTTGTTATAGTTTCAGCATATCAGGGTCAAAAAAATGTTATTTCTAGCAGGGACAAAAAAATGCTGAGATTTATGCAAGCTCAAAGTTGCACAATGAGAACTTAACATTTGCCCTTTGCTTATCTCACATTAAACCAAACCACAATAAATAAATAAATAAATAAATAAATAAATAAAAAGTATAAAGTCATCAGTATCATTAGTCATCAAAACCATTACATTGCATGCTTTAATATGGCCCTGCTGGAAAACACCACACCTTGCTTCCCAAAAAAAGCCCGACTGTGCTACCCAACAAAAGCTGAAATAAAGGCCTTTGTTATAGTGCACTGCTATTAAAGATAACACGAGCCTCTCATCCAGGGCCTTGCCGTGAGTGACCTTGTGTTACATAACTGTGTCACCAGGAAAAGAACAAGGGGAAAACAGAGAGGGACTAAGGCATGAGTGAATTATTTCCAAGTCATTTAGCCCATTTCCAGACTGTGCAGACACTAGGCCATCTTGCCAACACCAGGCCCACGCGTACATAACTAATTACATGGGGCTAATTGTTTATGATAAGAGCATCTGTGATAATGATGATGATGATGACGATGACACTCATTAGCTGTGCCACCGACCGCATTCATTGTGCATGTGACACGCATGACAATAGGCCTGTACTTCAGTGAGCACCTCTAACCACAGCACAGCTGCGTTTGTGTATTTATTTTTAGATTTATTTATTTATTTGAAACAAACAAAGCTGCATGTTGACCTTCCCGCCTCTTTTGTGATTAAATGTGTGCGACGGGGGGGGTGGGGGTGGTGGTGGGTGGGGGGACAGATTCTGTGAGATGCCTGCAAAGGGCAGGTCGCCATGACGGCGCTTTCTGCTAATGTTTACTCAGCGAGCTACAAGCCAAGGGGAGACCAAAGAGGAAAACGGAGGAGAAAAAAAAAAAAATCAATGAGGTGCTGACACAGCCTTTTTTCGGGAAAAACAAAACCAAACTGATCACTGATGCTAAATCCTGGAAGCTCGGACAGCGTTTCTCACCAACTCCCGTGACACGGAAGCCACTCCTTTGCCATCGCGCTCCACTGCACCACTTGTCTCCCATTTCCCACCCAAATAAACTGCTGTACCCCCCCCCCCCCCCCCAGCCAGACTACTTACCTTCACCTCCTTCGGGTGCGAAAGACGCCGTGATGATGTCGATGTCTGCGCAGTTCATCACAATCTGAGTCGTTCCTTGTACGACCTGCAAGACAACAACAACAACAACAACAATAATAAATGGTCATCAGTTCCCCTCAGTGAGCCAGTTAGCCAGCCAGCGGTCTGCAAATGCTGCCAGCAGCACGCACCACTCTTCACTTGGTTAACCAAGGTCAAATACTCGCATCTGATATTAACAACACTGCTACTGACTGGCAGTGCCAACTGCTGACGCTGTGGCATGCCTCGCTTGCTACGCAGTTGGCACAATGGGCACCGTACTGGGGGTGTACTGTAGGTGTGGACGGACAAGGGGAGATGCCTTCTGACTCACCAGCACCACCTGGGCACATGTTGAAGAGCGAGTCGATGACAAGCGAGTTACAGCAGGGGTCCCCGATACCCGGGCTGTGAATGAGAAGCGAGTTAAGGCACCCAAACTAGCCCAGCTGCTGGCCTGGCTCCTGCTGCTTTATTCTGCTGCCTTCTGTCACGTCGCGTGGGGAAGTAACACTCTTTGCCCTGCCAGACAGGAAGCTCCAGCATTTCAAGCCAGAATATACAACCGAAACATACAATAGTGCCGCCTCAGTAATTGCGCATTCTAGTCACGGCAGCTGAGGCTACCTAGAAAAGGGGCACTGTTATTTCCCATGGCCGGTGTTGTGGTTTGCAGACTGCACAGGCTGGCCGCTGGACTGTCTCTCTGCTCTGGGGCAGATGAGTTGTGGGCTGAGCTGGCCTGGCACAGGTAAGTCTGGGCTGGTCGTCCATGGTCATGCTAACTGCTCCAAGCTCCATGCTGCTGAGCCAAACTTAAGGGCGTTTATTGAATTATGACAGGCATGGGAGTGGTGGGTTGGGAAATCTGAGGGACACCGACCCTGATTGACTGGACAACCCGGCAGCTTTAAATCATATTTGAGTTTAACAATAGTTGAGAGTGTGGTGATCTGGTTTCAAAACATTTTTTTAATCTTCTGGAAGGTTCTGCGAACCCTTCAGCTACAGGCCCAGAGATCATTGTAGTAATGTGATCCATGCTCTGATTGTATCAGCCCTATAACAGTAGAGGACTGCAAACCTGCATGACACACTGACATCTAAGCAAAGGTCAAGATCCCAGCTTCAGAAAGTAAACTCCCAGCCACATACTCAACGCAATTTTGAAATGACTTTCACTAGTCTGTGATCAAGTGAAAAGTGTCTTTATTGTTGCAGCATCTATAACAACAGTTTTTATTTGAAGTGTAACATTCCAATTCTGTCCAATGGCTACAATTATGGCCAGCGAAAACACCATCTCTCCACTGCCTTGCTGGTGTCTGTCGGAGTCTAGAGCAGGGCTCAGCAACCTTAAATACTTAAAGAGCCATTTGGACCCATTTCCCACAGACAAGAAAACACCAGGAGCTACCAAAACCTTGTGACATCTATAATGAAAATAACACTGAATATTCCAGGGGATTTTTTACCTGTATATATATATATATATATATATATATATATATATATATATATATATATATATATATATATATATATATATATATATTTATTACTTCATTGGTTTTATAAATGCAACACATCTATAACTATTTGTACATATATATACACACACACATATATATATATATATATATATATGTGTGTGTGTATATATATGTACAAATAGTTATAGATGTGTTGCATTTATAAAACCAATGAAGTAATAAAATATAAGCCTTCCCCTTTTATTCTTTCTAGTAGGTCCTATTGTTTAGTTCTGCAATGCTAGGGGATGGTAGATGCTACTGGTGGTAAACAGGCTCAGCTACCTGGCCACAAAGTCATACGACCTGAGAACCTACCCTGAAGTACAGCACCTTGTTGCACCTTTTCCACTGGATTTGATTTGCCCGGCATTTGGATTTTGGATGTCAACATTATACATAAACACTGATTTGTGCATCATATGCCTCTTACAACATCTGAAAAAGGTTTTCTTCGATATTTGGGTCTCTGAGGGTTAAGAGCTTTGTACATGAAGTATTGTTATACCAACACAGGTATGAATGAATAAATGTTTGTGTCATTCATTTTGTCATGTTTGTCATGTGGTGTTGTCACTTAGGAGTGCTTGAAAGTTTCTAGCGTTGTTGGCTAATAGTCCCCGTGCTCTACCTAATGGAAACAGAAGCCTGGGGCTAAGCACCACACTGGGATACAGCCCAAAACGTGCCACCAAATACTTCTGTTGGCAGTGTCGGCCAGTTCCACCTCAAGACTGGGTTGGCTTATATCTGCAAATGCAGTCATATTCAATAAGAACGGACATTTAAAAAAAAAACAGGCAAAAAACGAACTAAGAAAAAAATAATTTAAGTACTTATTTATTTTCCAAAGTCACAGGGAGCCGCCGCAGCAAATGAATGAAAGAGCCAGATGTGGCTCTGGAGCCACGGCAGCCAACCCCTGGTCTAGAGGGAACAGACTGCCCAGGAGCCAGCCACCCAGAGCTCCAGCCACCTAGAGGCTCAGCCACCCAGAGGCCCAGCCACCCAGAGCTCCAGCCACCCAGAGCTCCAGCCACCCAGAGCTCCAGCCACCCAGAGCTCCAGCCACCCAGAGCTCCAGCCACCCAGAGGCCCAGCCACCCAGAGGCCCAGCCACCTCGAGGCCCAGCCACCTCGAGGCCCAGCCACCTAGAGCTCCAGCCATCTGGCCCATTCAGTGCTGCTCTGCATTTTAGGCTCAGATAGGCTTCTATGTTGTGTTCCTACAGACCAACCTCATGCCTTGGTAAGAGTGGTGCATTTCACAATGAGATGATTTTCACACAAGACAATACACTTTCACATGCTCCAAGGAACGCTAGGAACACTCTTTCAGGTCAAGTCAGGTTTAGGTCATGGTTTGGCCACCAAGCTCACCTGATATGAACCCCATTGAGAACCTGTGGTCCATACTTTAGAGGAACATATACCAGGATGGCAGGAAGTCCTCATCTCAGCAGCTGCCTTATGAAGTAGGCTACATGCTGCAACCATAAAGGCATTCACCACTCACCTATGTCAAGTTAACGATGCATTTTAGAGCCAGAGCAACTTATTTTCCAAGAACATTTAAGACTAGGGCAATTTGTGTTCATGATGTTTTACACGCCTAATAATTTCAGGCACCAAAGTGGGCCACATAATGCCGCATTTTGTTGTTTTTGCACTCATGGTTTACTATTCATACATAATATTATGCAGACCTACTAGATGGATGTTGACAATAAATCCTTTTTTTGTGTTAAGACTTTCCTTTCATTGGTCACCAAAAACTAAAAGAAATCACATTTGCATAATCATTTAAGACAGAGTGCACTGATATTATTAGAGCTACTGTACACACAAAGAGTCGTGCAGAACCAATCTTTTTGTATGGTGGGACTGAGCCACAATATCAGTACATTGCTGCTCCCTCTGACCCAGTGTTGAAAAGGTCCACAGCAGGTATGCTGGAAACACGCTCCTGCCAAACAGCTTCCATTAAAAAATAACAGGTAGCTCTTTAAAACCACATCTAATTCTGCTCCCCCCTGCACCCCACACCCCACACCCATGCAATCTATGGCGATAGAGCACTTTGCAGGGTAGGAGAGCTTTTTGTTTTGGAAACCCGACCCGAGCCGGCCTTTCGAGTCTAAATGAGGCTTGTTGTGGCTCGATGTGACTTGGATGCGACGTGAAAAGCCACCCATGTGACCAGCACCGCTCTGGCCCAGGAGCACAGTGCCACACTTAATTTTCCATGCAATGCTTATTTTCCCACCCTCTCCTTTCTCTCTCTCTCTCTCTTTCTCTCTCTTTCTCTCTCTTTCTCTCTCTCTCTCTCTCTCATTGTGTCATACTTGCTGTCTCTTTCACGGTGTCAGTCTTGTTTGCTCTCTTTCTCTCTCGCTCTCTCTGCGTAGCCCAATTCCACCAGTGATATTCATAGTCTGTGGCATTGGGGGGGGCTACAGTTAATTTAACGGTCCAGTGGCGACTCGCCGGCCAGCCTGACATGATTGTGGTGGTGGGGAGGGCAAGTGGCAGAGCGAGCATTTTTTTTTTTGAAGGAGAAGAAGGAGGAGGTGGTGGCGACCACTGTGAAAGAACACTGCCTGTGATTTGTGGCATCCCGAGGCAAGGTTTCACGGGGGGAGGAGGAGGAGGAGCACATTAAACTGAGGTGGGTCGCTGCAATCTCGGTTTTACAGTCGCTGTAGGGGAGGGGGGAGTAAGAGAGCCACGGCGATGAGAGAAATCGAGCTTCGTTGGCTGCCGCTTTCAAGTGCAGAGGACTTTGAGAAATCTGAAATTCAGCAAAAAAAGCAAAGGAGGACCAGGCCTTTTGAATACACGACTGGGGTATGTGACAACTCTAACCTACCTGAGCACAGACAGCGGCACACTGCTGGACGCCATTAACTCAGGAGACCTAAACCCCCAATTAGTAGCTTCCTTCACTCTCCCTCCTCCTGGCACAAAATCTGCAGAGGTGCTTTTCACTAACGATGACACCTGATTTGCACCTATAAGGCTTTCTGTTTCTTATGATCAGTGGTGTCAATCTTTCCATCAGAAAATAGAAACCCTGCCAAGTATTGGTAATACAACCATTTCCTTAACCAGATGACCTTAATGAGCACACAAATTAAAAACACAGGTAAAAATGGATAACTAGTGACATCACCTGTGTAAAGTGCACAGGAAAAAGAAATATATGGCAGGGTTTATACTTCGTAAAACCAGGGCTGACATCTCTGTTTATGACCGAGGTTTGTATGGATAACCGGATATTACGAGGGGTGAGTTATCAGCATGGGAACCGCATCGCTGATAGGCATCGGATGGCACTTAAAGCCCTCTCAGGGTTGCTGGCACCCAAACAGCCCCACTCATACACAGAGTGCAGCACGGCGCAGAGCATTTCGATCTCACTGAGGCATTCTGGGAAGCTGACCCTGAAGAACACCAATAACACACACTTCTGAAAACCCCAATGCAAGTCATGAGACTTAAAGAGGAGACTGGAAGCCCCTAAGAGGATGCAAGACACTTCGCAACAACACAGTTACTAACTCATAGAAGCATTGTATTACAACAACTTAGAATGTCCCCCTGTGTAAGAATGGAGCGAACGTGATGATGCAAGGTTTACCGCATGCATACAAACTACACTTGGACACTGAAACTACAATGCTTCTTGAATGGCAATTTGAATGTGTCAGTTCAGGTATTATGACCTTTCTAGCTCTACAAAACTATGGTTCTCCTATGTCAGCGGACATCCTTTGGTCTAACACCCTGACCCGTGACCTCATTGCATGCGTCACTTTCTAACATGTGTCAAACTCCAATGCAACCCTGGAACGGCATGCATGGAAATCTTTTTTTTTTTTTTTTTTGCATAGTCACTCAATATATATCTGCAACAGCTGCAGTGTTTGGGACAATGGCAGACTTGACACTTTTTTCAATCTACTGACTTGGGGTTAATTCCAGGGAGTTATGCAGTCACAATAAAACACAAAGCATGACAGCGGAGGAAGCACAATTCCCGTGTGGCGCTTGGTGCGAAAAAGGCAACATCATAATGGGACAACAAACACGTTTGACACTGCGGTGACTGAAGCAGCTCCGAGTCACAAAGGTCAAAGCACTTGCCATCAATGCGGACCTCAGTGTATAAAGCTCAAAAGCATTATTTTAATTTGGTATATTTCCATGCTTCCTCCTGGGTTTGACATTTGGCGTAACATGATGCACCGAGTCCATGCCCTGGCGCAAATGACACGGTATACAGGATATTTCCTCAAAACCCCACAATACTTTGTAACGCTACATGAGTTCGCAGTCAAATACAAACCATTTCAAGGCGGAAGCTAACAAAGTAATTTCTAAGGTCGCACCACAAACTTGGTTACAAAAGTGTTTCCTTAAAAACGAACTAACATTCCGCCTCAGCAACTTGTATAATTCTATGATTTTGGCAGCCTAGATTTGCTGAGGATGGCCCTTTTCATCTACTTGAACTTAAGAGTTGACACTTCTTGTGCTTACAATAAACGCGTTCTTGATAATATTCTTTTACTATGTATCTTTAGTAAAACACAAGTAATTCATTCATATAATAAGTAAATACTGGCTGCAGAGGCCGTCTGATTTACATAGTCTCGTCATGCGGGATTTCTTCAAGCATATTCAATAACACTATCAAGGATAACTTGCACTGGCTAGCCCACAACTGGTGACTGATGTGAACTTGCTACCAACCTCGTCTCGGCTATGTATTATAGTGCACTAAGACAATTGTCAGTGTTATAGGACACATAATTTAACACTAGAAACGATCTAAAGTCTCCAACCATCTCACCGAATAGTTGTTCAGCAAACATATTCGTTACATCGTAGCGATAAGGTGTAACGTTATATTGCAGGGGGCAGCCTACAACGGTCACATTTGCCAAGCTAGAAATAGTGCCAGGCTAACTGTAAGCTACACTACAGCTCCCGTGGTAGCTAATGTTAGCTCGTCGTGGCTAGCAAACGCGGTATTCAGGCTGAATAGTTAGCTTACTCGCTAGGTATCTTGGACGTGGTCTTCGCATGGATTTTGCATGCCAATACAATAACTGCTTTGTAACATTAATCTATAGCAACTTATCTGCGTCTTTTTCAGTGAGACTTACCTCAATCCGTGCCTCCAGTTTGCCCTCGAAAGTGAAGTCGATTAAGTCAGGCTTCAAACACAACCCATAGTTGACAGGGTAGACGTCAGTGGGCAACCGTACGAAAGGCCTTCTCTCAGGCATAGTGATTATATTTTGGATGGTAGCGTTTGCAGAAACTGTGCTGAATTTTACTTTGAATTTGAATGTTCTTAAGTTTGGTAATGCAGGCTTCGAAAATAAAACCGGATCTCTGGGAATGACTTGCTTAACGAATGACAACGAAACCCGACGGCCCAGAAGCAGCAACATAAAATCTTCTGTAATGCTGCTAGCTAACTATCCGTCCAGCCCTCTCACTTCAGTTCCTCCGAAACAACTAGATGCGAGTACGTGCGCGCCACTACAAGGAAATTACGTCATCGCGTTGAAGTGGCCCCTTAAATTAGAGGATAGCTCATTTTTGGGTCCTGAAGGTTTTGACAAATTCTCATATTTTGTTTATTTACAGTCTTAATATATGTATTTAGTTAAGTGGGTGTTGAATGCGAGACAAAATATTCACGGTCTTCTAAAACTCTTCCCACTCTTCTAAAACTGTTCTTACATCAGGGAACAGTCTCTAAACTTGTCTTTGATACAAATATAACACCAAGTGGTAGAAATGAAGTTGTATTTTGGAGAATGTAATGTTTTCGAATTATAAACAAAAGACTCACATCAGTCACAAGTAGTGATTGCAGCCATATTAAAAGTTTGGGCGTAAGATGGTCTTTATACGTACCTGTTATCAATACACAACATTTGTCTGTTTTAATCTGTTATGGTTTCACTGTTCAGAGACCACAGCAAATACCCATTTTAACTGAGGAGATGTAATTATGGGATCATGCATACTCATTTATAATGTAGCCTGCAGTTACTAAATATAAGCTTTTGTTGAAAGCTGAACTGTAGCTTCAGTTCAGTACCTTGCTTCCATATTTGACAGTGGGCGTCAGATTTCCAGGATTGAAAACGACATTGCCGTAGTATTTCTGTACTGTAGGGGGCGGTAAAGATTTATATGTAAAAAATAGCCATGCGTGATTTGAAGAAGAAGAACAGTCAAGATGGCGACTTCCATATGCAGGACGTTTGTACCTCTTCATCGAATATCTTCTTGCACTTCAAAGGTGGTATTTGACAGGTTGTTGTTATCAATGTGTATGTTTTAAATTGTCTTTAATTATATTTTTAACATTTTATTCGTGTGCCCCTCAAATGCTTACAATTCATTTAGCTAACGGTCCGCTATCGCGTTAGCACCTCAAAAACATGGATATGTCAATGTCCTCAGAAGGTTGTGCTTGCAGCAGAAGTTACCCTCTGAAACTAACATGTTTTAATAATTGCTAATGATGTCAATGTAAACTTATCGTAAAATGACTGTTATTAATAGTACTAATCCTTAGGTGGGTCAGTGGGCTGCGAGTCTTCCAGGTTACAGCAGCTCACTATTCTACTGCAAGTCAGCCTCCATGGGGGCATCTGTCTGTGTATGCCAACCCTTCGATCTGATATGCCATATTGCAAACCATGAGCTTATTAAGTCCTATCGGATGTCCGAGTATAGATCTTCAATTAAGTTTAAAAATAGGGAGGCTCGACCGAATGCACTACCAAGTTTGTAGGCGGATTAATTGATCCATGTTTGTTTGGGCAGGGCGTAGACGTCTGTTCGTTGCATTTTCTTGCATTACATTCCCTCGAATTGCTACTTATTTTGAGGAAGGCAGTGTGTATGTTTGAAAGCAGAGCTAGTGGTAAGGAACACAAAAAGAACTTTAAAAGTGACCTTAATACCCACCTTTAAAAAAACTATCACATACCATGGCCTACTATTCCTATCATATTATAAAGAACAGGGTTTATCTGTCCTTTGGAAATATTCAGCATGCGTTTATTGTCAGTTCATTAACCTGTCTGCTGGGAATGCTAGTAAAATATCACTATTAGTGAGCTCTCAATTTCTGTTAACACAGGGGGCAGAGGTTATCGCGCTACTACAGGCGACATGTGCACTCCCCATGGTCACCCAGATCCGTACCAAGAAGCGGTTCTTCATTCCTCCCGCCCCTTCTCCCAAACAAATGTCCCAGGCAGAGCAGGAGGCGAAGGCACGGGCAGCGGGAATAGTAGTCAGACAGCAGTACATGGAGAGATCCATCAACATCTCATGCACAGGTAGGTAATTTACTAACTTTGAAAGTGGATTGCAAAGTCCTGCAATCTGCAAAAAGTACCATAATTTAAAAATAAATTCCGAATGCCATTTAGTTTGCCTTATTTGACATCACTGTGTATAAATCGTAAATGGTCTGCATTGATATAGTGCTTCTCCACTTAGGGGGAGTACCCAAAGCACTTTACAGTGTAATGGCTCACATTTACACTGATGGTGGAAGGCTGCCAGGCACAACAGAACACATGTGCAGTTCAGTTTAGCTGAAAATTATGATTATTCTGAAAACTGGAAATAAGCACTTGAACTCTTAGTCAGGTGGAGCTTGAAATCAAACCAGGGACCCTCTCATCGTTGGCTGACTCCTTTACCTTCTCAGCTACTGTCACATGTTGTACTGTCTACATAAAGTGCCATAACTCAAAAAACTTAATTCAGAATGGCAGTTTGTCTGAATTACATGCATATAACTACAGTAACAAGGGTTGTGAGAAAAGTATTGAGTCCCTTTGAAGGAAAAGAGTTAATGTTGTGTTGTGTTTTCTTTCTTCGGTTTTTGTCCTCCAAAAGCTGGGGTGTTTGATCCATATATCCCACCTGAAGGGGACGCACGTCTCTCTACCCTCTCCAAGGAGGGACTGAAGCAGCGGACAGAGCAAATAAAACAGACCGCTGCCTCCCAGCTAGCGTAAGTACATGTTTTCATTAAGTAAGTTAATGTATGCATGTGTTTTTTGCCTAATCTCCCTTATTTTATTTCTTCTTATGATCACCAGACCAACATAATTTCCTCGTACATTGTGCATTGACAATAAAGGAATTCAATTTAAGTAATTTAACATATATGCTTGAAAACCATCTAATTGGTCAAGTATTATTTTTTCCCTTCATAAGGATTCGCAAAATCAAAGAATATGATCCTGATTTCACCTCTAAGGACTTCGCTGTCCGAGCGCAGGAGATCTTCATTGAAGCTCATGATGCACTTACAAAGTAAGGAACTACTGCTTATTCTCTCTTCATCAGGATAGTTATTAACATTCTTCTTCTAGCCCTAAATCAAAGGTATTTAGTTTGCACAAAACACGTTTAAGATCCAGTATTCTTATGCTTACAGTGCCGTATGTTTATTCTGTGTTTCAGAATAAATAAACATCTATGTCTTAATAACTGCCCTCAGAACTGGACAGCTATAATTATGTTTTCATTGTATGGGCATCAAGTAGAAGAACACAAACGTGGTCCCACAGCGTCATATTTATTCTCATATATTCTCTCTCCTGTTTTGTTTCGTAGCTTCAATAAGGTCAAACTCCACTCCTTGGTGACAGAAAGGTGTTACCCTGTAAGTTTCAACAAGCCAAAGATGTCCCATAATACTGTGTGTGTGAGTCATTGCAGCATTGCACGCCTTGCTATTCACAAAAAGCCATCTTAAAGTGAAGGCCTCTTGACAGTGGAACATTTTGATTATATGTTTAATGGGATGTTGCTGATAGATTCTGCCCTCATGATCCCACACACAGCCCATTATTGGCCACCACAGCCAATCCTCCCTCCCAACCCCAACTGCACTTTATCCCCCCCCCCCCCCCCACATCACCTATTCTACCTCTGCCCTTCATCAGGTAGTCATCCCCCCAACTGCATTCTATGCACTTTACCCCCCCCCACCCCCACCCATGCACAGTTTAGACTAACAATCAGCAATTTCACAGCATGTCCTACTCTACCCAGAATGTGTATGCATGTGACAATAATATATCCTTGTATCGTCCTCACAGGAAATGGTCAGAGGTAACCGCTATAAGACGTTACGGTGGCGCTTCATGGAGTCCCTGGAGCCCCCCAGGGTGGTGCACGCCAGGTGCCCAGACATGGTCAGCAAGGGCAACCTGTACGCCCAGGTGACGGTGCGCATGCACTCCAGACAGGTAAGCAGAAATCTCAACAGCATTCTGTGTTTCCCACAGGACATTTGTAAATTAAGGTGGTGGTTGTCTTCGTAGGTGCAGAATCATGGTTGAGAAATGCATCACTTCATAATTATTCATATTTGTCTTTCACATTGTGGTAATTTTTAGCTTTATAGATGGTAAGAATGAAAGATAACTGCTGTTTCTGACATATTCTAATTGTAGTGGGACAACTAAATTGAGGTGGGAGGAATAGGTTGTCCAGGTGGCTGCCTGAACTATACAGCACAGAGGGAGGCATTGAAATTGCGGAGCTGTGCATTTTACCATATGTGTGTTTTTATGAGTCGAACATCATCAGTGTCTTGTTTAGGTTTACTGTCTAAGCATTACAAACCAGTAAATTTGGCACAATTTCATTCAGTTTGCTTCGGTGTTTGCCCTGTTTTGCATTGCACAGCCATTTTCTCCTTCCTCTTACTGATTAAGCGCCAGTCTCCTTTCCCATCCTTGTGGATTTCTGTTGTGTCAGACGCTGGCCATCTATGACCGCTTCGGACGTCTGATGTTGGGCAACGAGGAGGAGCCCAGGGACGTGCTAGAGTACCTGGTGATCGAGCGGCACCTGATCAACCCCTACGGCACGTGGAGGCTTCATGGCAAGATAGTGCCAGCCTGGGCACCTCCTAAGGAGGCCATACTTAAGGTAACCCATAGCCTTGGAAGCGTCATCTTGTATATGCGTTTAGCTAAACTGTATTTTCACACCAGTTGTAAATTCTTTATGCTACAAGGCAGTACTTTGTAATTGTATTTCTGTTGTTGAGAAATGTAGAGTAGAGTAACTTTATTGATCCCGAAGGAAATTAAGGGGTCCAGTAGCATACACATAATACACATTGCAAAAAACAGATCAAACCTATGGCACTACCAAGTGAGAGCTGTACATTTGACATGAGTCATACAACACATCAGTTAATCCTTGTGTGGTGTTTTTGTCTGTGGGACCTACAAGTTGGGCCATACTTTTTAAACCATATATATGTAAACATGTGGCTCACAGTGTATTTGCATTGTTGACTACATGAAAAACGATCGGATATTTCTCACAATTAGTTTTTGATGATTTTTGACCCAATGATTTTATGACTGACGAGGCTGTTTGATTTTCTTAGAGCTTTTCTTAAACGACGAGCCAAAGTTGAGTGCCATGTCGTTGAATTGTCTCATGAATGTGTTGCCATCAGTAATTATCCCTGCTGCTCTGCCATCAAGTGTGTCAGTCAGTGTGTGGCCACATTTTGTTTTTGTGTACATTAATGCCAACATCAATGCCAACATCAATGCCATCATCAATGCCATCTGATGTGTCCACAGACTGTCATGATCCCCGGGCCCACACTGAAACCAGAGCAGGAGTTCGGAGAGCTCAACTATGAAATTCCCAAGCCCAAGCCGGTGCAGTGGTACAAGTAGACCAACGAGGGGCGCTGTGCACCAGGTCAAACAACACACCCAGACTGAATACTCTTCCTGTCCTCCAGATTTTTTTTTAAATAAACATTATAAATATGCTTAAACACTGTAATTTATTATTTCATTTTCCAGTACATGTTTTCACTTTAATACAGTAACCCACTGTGTCTGATTACTTCACATTAGCTGATATTAACAGTGTGGAGGGTAAAGTACATGCTACCACTTTTCAGAGGGCACAAAATGCCCTAATAAAAACTAAAAATAATTTACCTGATTAAATATCTTCATCACTTAGGGAGAAATAATACTTTGATCTTTGTGTAATTAGCACTTTAAGCCACAAACTGGTCTACAGGTACAGTAAAAGTTTCCACATAATGAACTGATTTTTATATTTTTATACAGATATATAAAACCATTGGTATGTTGACAGATTTGCATAAATATTTTTTGGAAATATCCAAGACTTGTATCATATTTGTGATTTGTAAAGTGACCTGGTGCACATGCTGGTGCAGATGGCCTAGGACAGATGGTGTCTTGGCAGCCCCAGCCAGGGAACCAGACCAAAGCGCAAGAGCACAGGGTTTGCTGTCAACTTGTTTCGGGGGCAGGGCTAAACACAACACATGAAGCGCCCCAACATGTGCCACAAGCTGAATATTCAGTGATGGCAGACATTGGACAGTGAACAGTTTCTACATGCAGTTGTGAAAAAAAAGACCCCATCCGAAATGTACATAACATTATTTTGCCATACCTCTTTTACTAATGACATGTAATTCAAGGAATTTCAACTTCAGTGATATCTGACACTGACAACGTGTGACACGTATTCTGTACATTCTGATAAAATATACCAGTGTCAGGTCTGTAGTGCAGTGGATTGGCTGGAAGGAAGAGTGTTGTCATGTGTAGAACCTGCTGTATTCAGGACAAATGCACAAATTATTGTGTGTTATTTGTAAATGCTTTTGTGTGTATGTGTCTGTATGTCTTACCATAATTCTGTCCATGCCTCCATGACATGCCACTTTCATGTTAGCATTTGGACAAATGAATGAATCATTTCAGAACAACATCTCAGAAATGCAAACGTAGAACATCCCTCAAGCCTCTTCACACTGACATAGTAAGACCAGCTCTGTGAATGTCACACTGATGGCCTTTAATCTGACAGCTGGGGGTCATAGAAAAAAAGGGATTACTTACAAATGTGCTTCCAAAATAAAAATCCCTCATCGATTCAAAGAACACAAAACACACTAAGCAAAAGATAGTAAAACACGGTAGATATTTCAGTAGTGCTTTTAGGCAGAGTGCTTTTTTGTCACTCCAGACGAAATGTATACTGAAATTAGAACAGACATCAAATTTACCATCTGTCCAGCTACATAAGCGTTTAAAGAGGTTGTGCTTGTTACTTGCTTGCACACATTTGCTGGCACGCCAAGTATCAGTAAGTTCAAAAGTAACACATGAAAGAGACATACACAAATATTCACCAGGGAGATCAAAACAACATCAAAGGGGGCATGTTAGGAGATAGAGGGAGGGATTCTCACTATGCATATGGTACACACATCCAGAAGCACTCACAGCTTGCTTCAGAGAGTGTGTAGCCTCACTGCTAGGCATCCTTACTTCACTGAAAACAGTATAGCACAGATGTCTGACCTCTCAATATATCAAAAATATCAAATGAACATAGTTACATTTTACAGGTTCCAGTGAGAATGAACATATTCAGGTTAAATAGCTATCAAAATCAGTAAAAACTATAATTGGTGCTGTTAATTCCTTACAAAAGTTATTTTAGAATGAAGTTTGCAAGTATTGGAATTTTGCCAGATTGCATAAGCATATATTTAGAAGTAATTCTACGGGTATGTACACAATGATATGCAAAGTCTCACACTATGTGATGGAAAACTAAATTAGAGACTGTTGTGAACGGTTTTCAGGATAAATGGCTTCATCAAAACACTGTCATGAGCATGGCCACTTCAGCCATTTTTCACAGTGTAAACACTAACTTACCATCAAAGATACAAAATTGAAATTATTCAGTTGACATTTTAGAATGTCAAGCAGCCAGCAAACCTTTGAAACCATGTGAACATTTGTAAAACTTGGCTGCACACACCATAACATAGGCCATTTCATTTTGTACAGAGGGTCTGGAACAGACACCATCAGAAACGGTCCGGTTCCGGTCCAGACCCTCTGTACAAAATGAAATGAAGTACGAGGGGCGGGTTTACCAGGCTACCATAACATAGGAATGCAGCTTTTCTGAATTACTCTTTTCTCTTGTTGCCATGGAATCACAAAGAAGGATTAGTTTTAGCAGTCCTTCACTGTTTTGTTGGAGGGAATGTACTCTCACTCCTCTGCCACAGTCCGAAACTGATCTCTAATTAGATGGTGCCAGCAAATAGAATGGTGCCTTGAAAAGCATCTCTACAAACAGTGAATGTTTCTTCAAGAGAGTCTCCTGAAAAATCCAGCCAAGTCAGAAGAACATAATGAGCATTCTTTGACCACAATTGGAGAATTGACAACAAATGGAGAATTGGCTGGTTAACTATTTCATGAGGTTGAAAAGGAACAAACTATTTCATAAAGAAATGCTACAAATGTCATGAAGTTTAGTAAAGAACAAAATGGCAACTGGGGGTAGTGGGGAGAGCAGTCTGTCCAGTGTTGTCCATCTGGATGGTGTTTCTAAGTGGTTGCGCCAGTTTACCTGGACACATTCAATAGAGCTCGCATCATCACATATCTGATATCTAAACCACCCACTCAGTGTTGTATGTCTCTCATCACTGGCCTCAATGGCTGGGCATCAGTGATGTGGCATGGGTTTACAGTTAGTGCCACTACAAAGTCTCATAAGTCAGGTGGGAAGACAAAAGCCTCAGCCGCACATTCAGCATCAAGGTCTTCGTCCTCTTCGGGAATGTTTTCCTCCCACGTGAAGACGTCGGAGTTGTTGTCATGCTCTGTCCTCTGCTCGGCCCATGGACACTGAGCATTGCGCCGCTCCAGGGGCATGTTGGACCTCCCACCATCCTGATCTGGTGCGCTCCCGGTTGGAGGCTGTGCTTGTTCTTGTTCTGTGGACATTGCTGCAGTGCTGGGTCTGATGCCAGCGTCACCAGTACTCTCATCTGCTTTTGCTTCCTCTACCCCTCCTGTCTCCCATGGGCAGACCTCTGCTGTCACTACTATACTTGCTTGCTTTGTTAGCTTGTCGACTGTACTTTCCTTCTCTTTTCCGCCTCCAGATTCCCACGGACACACATCAGCTCTGCTACTCTCTTGCTCCGGAAGGGCCTTTGGTGCACTTTCTGTTTCCCAAGGACAGACATCCACTTTAGTAGTGTCTTGTTTCTGAAGGGGGTTAGGGGCGCTTTCCGTTTCCCAAGGACAGACACTGGTTCTGGTGCTGTCTTGTTTCTGAAGGGCTTTAGGTGGGCTTTCTGTTTCCCAAGGACAGACATCCGCTTTAGTACTTTCTTGCTTTTGAGGTGTCTTAGGGGCGCTTTCTGTTTCCCAAGGACACACATTACCTCTGGCGCCATCTTGTTGTGTCAACGCTTCAGCGTCCTGAGATTCCCACGGGCAGATACTCCCTTTGCTGTCTTGTTTTGGAACTCTAATTTTACAGGTGTCTTGTCTAGATAATTTCCTCTTCGTTTGAGTAGGTTCCGGCTCTGTGCTTTCTGTATCCCATGGACAGACATCCGCCGTTGGAGGAGGAGGCTCAGGGAAATCCCATGGACAAGCGTCTGCTGTGGCTGTTGTCTGTTTGGGCATATTGGAGTAAGCCTGAGCTGGGGCAGGGCCTGAATCTTCTGTCTCCCAAGGGCAGACATTTCCACGGGCACTGTCTTGTGGTTGCAATTTTGGAGTTTCTTTGGGCTCTGTCTTCTTGTTGATAGACTCCTGACTCGAATACACCACGGCCGCCTGCTTTGACAGCGACGGTTTCGGGCTGTCGGCCTCCCAAGGACAAATGTTGAGCTTGCCCGGGTCGAGTTGCTGTGGGAAATCCCATGGGCAGGCCTCTGCGGTGCTTGTCACCTGCTTTGTCAACTGTGGGGATTTCTTAATCGAACTCTGACCTGGTTTTTTATCCCCGGCATCAGCTGGCGCCTCAGTCTCCCATGGGCACACGTTTCCCCGAGCGCCACCTTGCTCTTGTGCAGCCGGCGCTGCCTCCCAGGGACACACCTCAGCGGACACCGTCTGCTGCCTCCTTGGTGGTGCCGGTGATCTACCTGGCTGTGGTGGCCGGTTGGCGGGGCTGACGTTAACCACCCTTTCGGCTGGTTTGGGCGTCCCAGCGCTCGGCTTGAGGGAGTCCTGCCTAGTCTGAGGTATGGCAGCGCTGGGGGCATCCCAGGGACACACATTGGTGTTTGCGCTACCTGTCTCTGGAGCATTCCATGGACAAACATTAGCATTGGCGCTACCAGCTGGTGGCTGTGGTGCATCCCAGGGACAAACGTCAGCCAGCCCTACACTTTGTTGCCTCTGCGGGACTTGCAGAGTGGCCCAAGGACAGACCTCTGGTGAAGCTGCTGTCAGCTGCCTGCCAGGGGTTGTGGGTCTGGCCCTTCCGTCGATCCCTGAACTGTACGCAAGATCAGAGTCTGACTCCCAGGGGCAGACGAGAACTTCAGGGTTTGTTTTTCTCATGGGGCTCCTCTCTGCCGAATCAGTGGAGGAAAGTCTGATCGCATTTTGCTTTACAAGTGCGGGTTTCGCGTCAAATGTTGTCATGCTCCTTTTGTGCAGCTGAGGGGTCTGCTTCACCACCTCCACAGAGTGGGTGGACGTGAGTCTGGCTTTATCACCAACCAGGCTCTTAGCGTGGAGGAGCTTTCTACTGGCCAAGCGGAATGAGAACACACGGACGTCCTTAGGCTTGCCCGGAGTGGCTGATGGTGACACTGGAGCGCTTGCGGAGATTGGAGCCTTTAGTCTGGCCGAGTCGCCATCTGAGTCCACACTGTCTACGCTCTTTTGCTTTTGAGCCGAAGGCAGGGTTTCAACATTCGCCCATGGGCAAATTATCAAAGTGGGTGACGGCACCATCTCCTTCTCAGGGGGTGCGTGTCCTTCGGTCTGGGATATGGAGATGGTCACGTGTTTCTTGCTAGGTCGCCTCTCTTCCAGAGTCTCCCACGGACAGACCTCAGCTTTGTCGAACGACTCCGCGAGAAGGGCCTTGGTCGTCTGCTCTTTTATGCTGCCCACGCGCTGCAGCTCTGGGGTGGTGGCGGCACTCTGTGCGGCCTCCTCCATCACGTGGTAGTAGTCCGTGCTGGTCACCACAGCACTCAGAGACTTCTGGTGTCGACTGTCATCGGGATGCAGGAAGTTTTTGTCGACTGCCAGGTTGTGGGCGCTCGCCGACTTGCAGACCGTTGGCGCTGCATCGAGAGACTCTGTCTGCGAGTGCTGTGACTGCTGGGAGTGTTGGGAGTGCTGGGAGTACTGGGAATGTCGCGAGTTCTGGGAGGCCCTCTTGTCCACCAGTATTGGTGTCAAGGACCCGGCGAAGGAAGGAGTCCTCGAAGGACCGTTGTCAAAGCTATTCTGCGACTTGGGAATCATGTTCGGGGATCGGTCGGTGATGTAGGTGACAATACTGGGCCTCTTTGAGGCGGAGGAAAACAGGCTTGGCGACGGAGACGGTGTGGCACTTCTGTCTTCACGGCTGTGCTGCCGTGATAAACGTTTCATGATGGAACGCCCAATGTCAAGGCGCGAGCTTCGCTTCTTAGATATGTGGGGGTTGTTGTTTGCCATATTCTTGCCCTTGTGGACCTCCAGTTGAGAGTACAATTTTTTCAGCTCATCCTGGTGCAAGGGGAGAAACCAAAAACAAGCAGGAAGAAACAATAGTGAAATAAAAGCAATGAGATTTGGTCAAATTTAGAGTACAGAGATACAGAGCATGGCTTTAAAAAATGAATGCGCTTATTGAGATGTAGAGTAAGTATTACTAAGAAAGAGTTTCTACCACCATACTACATTATCTGGAGTCTTGCATCCTCGCCTGAAATTCCACTATTTGTATGGCCTTTAAAGGGGTGGTGTGTGGGCTTTAAAGGGTGGTGTATGAGCTTTATAGGGGAGGTGGAGTTTACCCGTATGTCCTGAGGATCTACGCTGTGGTCGCTCCAGGCGGAGTTGATGCTGTTGTTTAGGTAGGTGCGTCGTAGGTCCACCTCATCTTCATACACCTCAGCTGCAATCATATCCCGCCCAGGGCGGCGGGATACATGTAGGAACTACAACACACACAAACAACTTAATTTCAGTTTAGGTGCCTAAATACAATTAATGGAGGTTTTTTGTACAATGTAATTACCTGACTGCTGCTGTATTAGTTAAAGGATTAGACCATTGGACCACTTAACACATCCAGCAAATAGTAGTAAAGGTAATAGGAAATAATAGTATGGATATAATAATAAAAACTAAAGTGCTAAGGCTAAGTGTTCTCCCAAACAATAGTTTTTTCAGAATAAGGTTTGTAGTCAGGAAGGCTTATATCTCTTCTCCCAAAGGTACTCCAGAGGTCCTAGGTGCACAAGTACCTTGTGTCTTGTCCTAATTTTTTACTAGTAGTAATGGTTAATGTTAGGAAACGCATTTGTGTTAGTACCTTTGGAATAAAGAGCAGCCCAAGTGTGACAGTGATAGTGGCGTGCGTGTGAGTGAACACAAGCAGAAGGATCCAGTCCGGATGAAGGTTGGGATGGTAAAACCTGAAAAAGGACAGGGAGTGGTTCAGGTGCAGGTTACCGTGAGATATTTCAGATACTGTGGTCTTCACTCAGAATCTGTAAACATGGCGACTTACACTCATGTTCAGCCTACATCATACTACATATACATACTAAACAATCATGACTCGGTATAGCTGCAAATACTACCATAGACTCATACCACAAGACTAAGAGACAGTTTCTATCCACAAGCCATAAGGCTGCTTAACCTCCCTGAACTGCCCTCATAGAGCCTTTTTTACTCCTTTTTTTCCCTCCCCTTCAACTACAAATTTGTCTTTTTCTTTTTCTTTTTTTTCTGAGCAAAACAATTTTTCATTGCTCATAAATGAAAATGTATGAAGCACATGACAATAAAGTCCTTGTATCCTTGTATCCTTGTATCCTAAATGGCGATAAGAAAGTAAACACTCTGCCATGTATTCCTTCTGCCTGTGCATTTAGCACTTAGATGATTCCACTAATGGGGCAGTGGTGGCCCAGCGGTAAAGGTATCGGTCCTGAGACCGCAGGATTGCAGGTTTGAATCCCAGGTCGCCAGTAGCACCACTGAGGTACCCTGAGCATGGCACCGTCCCCACACACTGCTCCCCAGGCGCCGCTGTCATGGCTGCCCCCATGCTCACGTGTGTGATGGGTTAAATGCAGAGGTTGAATGTTGTGTGTGCTGTGTTGTGCCATGTGACACCTTCACTTAATCAGGTGATCTTCTGTTTGGTGATTTTATGTGCTCATTAGGATCAACTGTTTCAGCAAATGGTTGGATCTAATATCTGTGGCAGGGTTTTTACTTTCTGAAGCCAGTATCTCCACCTCTGCCTACAGCTGCGCCATCTCTGACTATGTCACTGCTAGCAGCATGGAATTGTGCTACTGTCGGGATATCTAGGCTGCTGGTAGGTCTTCACGATCTGTCGTCTTTGTCAAACGTCTTTACCTACCGTAGGAAATGAAAGACGAAGGACAGGACCATTTCATTGTGGATAGCGATGCTCATGTAGCGAGGCTCGTGGAAGGCCGAGGGCACCGGCCTCGCCGCACTGCACAAGAAGAGGCCCCAGCAGAGGAACAGGCGCTCGGCTGAGAGCATGAAAAAAGACACAAAACAGAGATACTTAGGTCCTTGTATTTGACTTAGGGCTCATTCACACCGACTTGAGTGGGTACAGCGCGTATCCGTACACAATATGTTTGTATAGGGACAGAATACGCGCAGATCACATGTGCGGTGTGAACAGTCTAATTTGTTAACATGCATTCTAAACGAATATGGACAGAAAACGGGCACGCGTTGAATACAGAGAGTGTTTGGTGTGAATGAGCCCTTACAGCGCAAACGTCAGGAAAACCTATGTGGAATATAAATTCCAGCAATTTCTAAAGGAAATGAACTGGTGGTCTTGGTGAAAAAAGTAGGCCGTTCTCAGACTCCACACCTCATACTGTCCATGTTAATCAATTGACAGATGAACCAGATTGTCCTTTTCTGTCCTGTCGATCAACAAACCCGACAATTTTCTCATTAGCATTTAAATCTCCATTTAATACCCAATTCATTTGTAAAGTGCAGAAAAAGTACAGTGTCTAGTTGGTCAGGTGACCAGCAAGAGTTATCCTAATAGTCACATGACCAGATAGAACTGTCACTGGTCAGGTGACTGACAAGTCACTCACCCAAAGCCATCATGTAGTCCCAGCGGTCGATGTCACACTGGCTGAAGCGCTGGCCGCCTGACGTGACGGAGGTGACGAGGAGTGGGACGCCACGGGCGTGGTTCTGCAGGACGCCAGCGGTCCATGCACACAGGAACCAGCTCACGATGGCCACCATCAATCCCATCATCCTCAGCAGGCTGGTACTGGACATGTAGGGAATTTTCTGGGCGGTACGCGAGAGGAACACCTTCAGAACCCTGGGACGGAGTGAAAAGAGAGAGAGAGAGAGAGACGACCCCCAGTAATGGCACAGTATGTAACATGGAGTGCCTGACCAGCTAAAACTTTCAAAAGGATGGTCAATGTCTTTGCTGTTAATTTTTGTCTTTGTTGCAAGGCTTTATGTCTGAGGAATAGATAAGTACATTACACTTAGCTGACCCAGAGCCACACTTGCAGTTATGTAGGTACAGGGTACAGTCCCCTAGAGCAATGTGGGATTAGATACCTTGCCCAAGGGCACTTCAGCCATGGATGAGGCTACAAGAGAGCACTAGTTATTTACTCCCCTGCCCACATTCTTCCTATTGGTACGGGATTTGAACCTGCGACTCTCCAATCCTAAGACCAACTCCCTAATCATTAGGCCACAGCTGCCCAAAAATACGCTAACATAGCCCTTTAGCGGTCACCGTATCGCCGGCGTAATGACTCGCTGTGACTGAAAAACGAACTAACTACAACATTACAACATTACTACGACATTACAGAAAGTAACACATTACAACTTGTTTTTTGTCATTCTGCTAACATAGTTAGTTATAATAGGGGGTGCCTCTTAAAGGGTTAACTGTGTCACAGCAATGACATATACAGGCAGTTGTGGCCTAATTGTCAAGCAGTTGGTCTTGGGATTGGATTGTGGCAGGTTTGATCCCTGTATCAGTAGGATGAATATGGGTGAGCTACACTGTCCTGCACCCTCACTCACATGGCTGTCGTTCTCCTGAGCAAGCGCCCCCTTGTTACTACGGGTGATCGTGTAAGTCTAAGGCCTGATTCACACCGACTTGAGTGTGTACAGCACGTATCTGTATACAATATGTTTGTATAGGGACAGAATACGTGCAAGACTTAAAATGGCAGGAGACTGGATTAAGCACAAGCGATTCTAAGATTGGTAGCAAAAGCAAGCCTGTTATCGGCCCGTGTGGTGAGAAATGTTTGGATGCGAAATCAGTTTAAAATAAACGTTATAAGTTCACCTACTCAAACTAAAGGTTAAGAGGAGCTACTATTTAACTATTTGACTATCATGGAAATGACTTCTTTTTTCAGAAATTAGGTAAAGTCTCATTTTAAGACGAACAGCAAAAGAAATGGCTGATAATGGACAGCATGTTGATAGCAGACTTGCTTTTGCTAACTAACTAGCTAACTAACCTGTACATCTTGAGGGTAAGTGTGCCGTAAACGATGGTGAAACCCAGCAGTCGCACCCATCGCAGCAGGATGCAGCGGAAGCTACTGGGCCTGAAGAACAGGATGAAGACCTTTCCGGAAAAATTGGAAGAGTGTGAGTGTTTAGCTAAAGAAAGGAGTGAATATGCTGTCTCATACATGCAGTATGCAGCTCTGGAATAAAATGAAGGGACCACTGCAAATGTTCCTAAAGTCAGCATCTCTACGTGTATGACAGCCATTCCTCTCCAGCGTCAGTTGAATTTGGAATTTGGGAGAGATGTTGTCAGTAGTTTACAGAATAAAACAGATACACATACACCTATAAATAGTCAAATCAGAGAAACTGATAATTTTACAGTGGTCTCTTAATTTTTTTCCAGAGCTGTATGTGCGTGCATATTAAAGTGACAGACAGACAGACAAAAAGACAGACAAATAGAAGAGGGCTATCTTACACATGCAGAGTATATAAAGAAGACAGTGTGATAACACACTTGCACATGAGAGAGAGAAGGATAACAAGAAAGAGAACGAACATATAGCCTATAGCACACATAGAACACAGAGCTCCAGATCACACTAGAGCCAGATCAAGTGTGTGTGTGTGTGTGTGTGTGTGTGTGTATGTGTGTGAGAGTCAGAAAGGTGGCCGCGGTCCCCTGTGGATAGTCTGGCCAAGATGAGACGCACTGGGCCACCTGTGCCCTTTCCAGCTGGATTCACGCCAGACACTGAGAGGCTCTCCGCCATACTGACTGAGTGAGTGGGTGGGTCAGGCAAGGCAATCCATCCTTTTTGTTACATTTCAGCCATTTTGTGTGTAGGTACAATCACACACACACACACACCATCACTACCTGTAGGATTAGCTCACACCTGTAGTTGGTTAAGAAACTAAAATAAACTGTGTGTTTGTTTTTGCTATAAAAATCTCAGAGCCACTGCCAAGAAAGATTCTTCATCAAGTTAATATTTTATGAGACTGATATGAGACTGGTTTTAATGAGGCTGATAAATTAAGACCAATTATTACCTACACATATTTAATTGGTGCTGCACAATGACCAGTTGTACTTGCATGTATTGTCTGGTGTCTGTTACAAGTGCTGAGGTTTTATATTCTGAAGCATTCTGTTCGTTTTTGTGTGTGTAAGTGTGTGTAGTGTGTGTAGTGCATGTGTGTGTTTGATCATGATCTTGGACATGAATGGTTTAATCATTCTAAATATCTTCATGCAAATGCTTTGAATCTTTATAATTATCTCTATGCAAATGTCCTGAGTAATTTATTAATGGGGCTGAAACCTCAGCTGTCATAAGCCGATGCATACATGCTGTAGGTATGAAATCTGTAATAAATTGCATCTCAAGCTGTAGGTATGAAATCTGTAATAAATTGCATCTCAAGACTCTCCATTAGGATTAGATGTTTCCACAAGCACATCCAGATATATGGTAATGCTTATAGCAATTTGGGATCTGATGGATCACAATCGGTATTCTGTGTGTGTGTTTACTTGTGCATTTGTGTGTGTATGTTAAGTGTTTGTTTGTGTGTGTGCGTGTGTGTGTGTGTGTGTGTGTGTGTGTGTGTGTGTGTGTGTGTGTGTGTGTGTGTGTGTGTGTGTGTGTGTGTGTGTGTGTGTGTGTGTGTGTGTGTGTGTGTGTGTGTGTGTGTGTGTGCGCGCGCGCTGCGCGCGCGCGCGTGTGTGTGCGCGCGCGCGCGTGTGTACAACATCCCCGAATGATGAATCTGCAATCAATATTCTGTGATGGCATTTTGCAATTCGCATTATGCAACGAACCCTGCCCCATCCCATCCCCCAACACCCTCCCTCCCCTCCGTACACCAGCAGTCTAGGGCAGTTATTATCATATAATCCTAAATGCAGGGCGCTAATCTGCAGAGAATGTTTTAATCTGGCACTCACAGGGAAATAGAGCAGCAGCGACCCAAACAGCACCGTCTCCAGCAGCAACAGACCCGACGCACGTATCCTCTGGGATGAGAGAGAGAGAGAGAGAGAGAGAGAGAGAGAGAGAGAGAGAGAGAAGAGAGGGAGCAAAGGTTAGCAGTAGGTTGGCAGATTTGGGGGGATGATTAAAAGTCAGAGGAATATTATGAAAAGTCAAGTAGAGAACTTAAAGGCTGGGCAATAAAGATAAACAAGTAATGGTAAACAAGTAAATTGTTAACAGACAATATACAAAAGGTAAAAAAAAAACGTTATGAATATGTTTTATACTTTCAACTTAAATGCAGAAATAATTTTGCAATTTTGATGATATGTGAGATGTCTGTGTAGATTCTCTTTCATCCAGGTCATGGTAGTCAAAGGAGCTAAGTTGTAAGCAACTGGACTTCTTTTTGGAGCTTGAAGACATTTCACCTTTCATCCAAAAGGCTTCTTCAGTTCTGGCCAGTTGCTTACAACTTAGCTCCTTTGATGATATGGGAGAACATAAAAAATTAAAGAGGAGGAGAAGGTTGGCAAAGGGTTTGCAGAGGTTGGGGGGGGGGGGGGGGCAATCACATGTCATGGAAGGAAACTATAAGCAGTCATGGAGAGAACATAATAGGCAATCAGTAAAGGTAGAAGAAGGCTTTGCAAGATGAGCTGCCAATGGCTATAATGAATGGTTAACACATTCATTTTTTAATAAATTTTTTTCTACAGTACTCCCACTTTAAATGTAAACATAATTTTCTCACTATGTTTAATTTTCTCACTATGTTTAACAGGCCGATATATGATATGGAGAACATTAAAAATTAAACACCTTTCATTGAGTTCCCAGTGCTATAAAGTGCTCATATACAATATTTGCTGAGAATGGCATAATGTGCATAGCCATCTTTATGTTTTAATAATTTAACCAATACAAACACCATGTCACAAACACACCAATAGCAGCACAACATTATAATTGCCTCTGATCTTCCCATCTCTTTTTTCTCTTCTCCTTCTCCTTCTTCTTCTCCTTCTCCTCCTACTCCTACTCCTCTCTCTCTCTCTCTCTCTCTCTCTCTCTCTCTCTCTCTCTCTCTCTCTCTCTCTCTCTCTCTCTCTCTCTCTCTCTCTCTCTCAACATGACTTTCAAAATGCATGAAACGGCCACAGATAAAGGCTATGGTCTGCTACACACAGCTTAGTCGTCCCCAGGGCATAGCATATGCAGGCGTGACTGCAGGGTCAGACGGGGCTTGATGTTATGATATTGTGGGGATAAAAAACATGGTATTATGAGAGCCATGAAATGAGATTACACCGTTTGTTATAGATCTGCGGCCAGATTTCATAAACAAAGCCATGTCAGTGATGAATGTGTTTACTCCAGTCACTAAATGACTTCAGATAAAAGATCTACTTCATGGATGCCTTCAATTCATGCAGAGCCTGTGCTGTTGTTACTGGCTGAGAAGATAACCCACGATTATTATTACGTATTACATATTATGATATTACATTATTATTACATATTACATATTACTGTATTAGAAAAAGATGGACATACAAACATAATACAGACAGACAGAAACACAGACACACAACCACAACATACCCACATGCAGTATATTTTTTATATTTTGTATATGCCTTACACGCATGCTGTTTCTCTGTCTTACTGCCAGTAGGCCTAATGTATTTCCTTTGAAGGGAAAGTAGGTGTTTTGGCATTACCAATATCTGTGTCAAATAAGCAGCTATTCTGTACTGCCATTTCAGGCACAGTCCTAAGTCTTTGATCTCATTTTGGTGGCTGGCAGTGAGGATATTCCAAACACTGCACTGATCCAGACCGAGTGAACTCATTTTGTGCAAACTGGCCATATCTCAAGTTAAGCTACACAAAGCCCAAACACAGATTGGATGGTGGAGGGCAGATTTGTGAAAATTTCACACAAAAAAAACGTCAGTAAAAAATATCTAATTTTTTTGTTGCTCTACCCTTACACATGTACATATGCATGGGATTCATTAAAATAGTCAAAAATTAATCACTTGTCACATCTTTTAATGTGTTGTTGAATTATATTTGTTTGTTTGTTTCTGTTAATTGTATTCTTGAAATTATGGGGACCTAGCAGCAATATGAGGGCATAGAAGCCTAGCTAGACATAATTTCCACAAAAACAACTTGAATTTACATCGAGGGCAATGTGAAAAACATTTACTGTAAATTCTATGGCTATCAACCAAAGACCTGCCGAGATATGACTTTATGTTTAGTGGCTTTTGTTTTGACAAAACATGTATCCTGGTAAAAGTTCTATGTGTAAATAGATTTACACTGTGCTATACACTGGGGATTTAATAGTTTTTTTTTTTTATAGTAAAATAGACCCAATGTCCTTGTACATCTCTTTATTTAAAAATTTAATTTGTTTTAAACACTCTTGATAATTTTTTCTTTTATTTTTACAATTATTTTTTTAATTTATTTATTTGCTTAGTTGAATGTTATTTATGTATTTATGCACTTTGGTCAGCTTCAGTTGTATAAAACATGCAATATAACTATATTGAACTTGAACTTGAACAAATGAATGTCTTGAATTTTGATTCATTAAAGAAAGAGAAAGAAAGGCCAGTCTAGAGAGCAGTTTGAAATGAACATTCTAAATCCTTTGCTGCTGCCCCAGATTTAAATCAACACAGTTATCACCATGACAACTTCATGGAATGTTTACTCTCATTCTAGAACACCAAACTAGAATCTTCATGGTCCAAGTCCAAAGAGCTGCTCAGTCTAATTTCAGACACCAAAGAGAGAGGTTGCTAATGATGAAACTCTGCGCTATTTTCAACTGCTGCGTGTCAGTGCCCAATGAAGACTGTGTGGGCAAGACTGCAGAGTCAGAGGAGCGGAGGGACGTGAGAGAAATGGCCAGCAAGAGCAAGGAGATGGACAACAGCAAGAAAGGGGAAGAAACAGGATTCAAGAGCCTTGAAATGGCCACTCCTGAGCCAATGACCATCCACCATGCTGATGTGGTCAAGCCTGCAGAGAAGGCCAATGTCAGCACAGAGCCACTCAGCAAAGAGGCTCCCCTGAATGTCTTCCGCCTTCCTCTGCCCTGGTACAGATACCAGACCAGAACTTCTGTCAAGGCACAGCTGGTTCTGCAGGCAGACAAGCGGGTCCGACTGACCACTGAAGTGAGGCACAAGCTGGAGGAGGACAGGAGGGAAATGCTGATCATGTGGTTTATCCGCAGACGGGCTGCAGTAAAGACAGCATGTAAGTATCATATCATCAGCACTCTGCCCACAGCAAAGCTCCTCATCTCCTTCTCTTCTTTCTTCTTTCATTTATTCCTTACTTTGTTACATCCATCTTTGTCTTCTTCTGGCACCTGAGGTACACTCTCGGAAAGGGGTACAAATCTGTATCGTAAGGTACAATAAGTACTATTGTATCCCCAAAGGCTAATATTTGGATCTTAAGGTACTGATGTGTACCTATTCAACTCTGGAGAAGGTACAAACTAGTTGTAAAATAGTGGTAAAAAGGTATAATAATGTGGCTTTGAGGGTACTGCTGGCATGACAAGCTTTGTACCCCTAAAAGTAGAATTCTGTACCTTCTTTTCTGAGAGTGTATGGTCCTTTTTTATTCCTGTCCTAACTGATTGATTTTTAATCACTTTCATGACAGCTGCAGATGCGAAATACCTGGCTGCACAAGCAGCAGAAGATCAGGTGGAGGAGGAGAGGAGGAGAGTGCTTCGTGATTGCTTGAAGCGTAGAGAGACTGCAAGAGAGGCGGCTAACTGAAAGGATGGAGTGACCCCTTCTGTCCTCATTGCAGACACTTGGGGTGCATCAGCTGACACTGAGTCCTGAGGCAGTGAGGGGGAAGTCAGGCAGATGTACCTCAAGCCTACCGGTATATTACGAAGGGGACTGGACTCACATATGAAGCACATAATACTAAGCTAAAGTAAAATAATTTATTATAGATATATATTTTTAATAAACATGTTTTTAAGACTTTACAGAAACATCTTGTGTTTTCATTAGCGTTGTTAAATGCCTTGAAATAGCCTGGTAACCAGACATCTTGGATGTGATGCTTTGGGCACATAAAATAGCATGGTCTGTCACTGCGTCAAGGTGCTACCAAGAATGTCTTGCAAGTCAACTTGTTCTGCTGCACAGAACACCATCGCTAAAAAAAATTGTAATGTTGCCAGGAATCTCTATGAGTAGCCTATGTCATTGTTTGATGCCTAGTTCATGGTGGTTCAGTAGGGCATCTGAAGGATGTGATTAAAACAAAACGGAAAAGGACTCAGGAGAAGGTTTAAAAAGCAACAGGAGCTGAGTTGAGAGTGGGTATAATCATGGGTATAATGCTCTGGGAACTTACCTAAGGCACATCTATCTATCTCCTTGTGTGTGTGGGGGTCGGTGTGTGTCTGAAGTATCCCTGCTCTGGGAACTTACCTAAGGCACATCTATCTATCTCCTTGTGTGTGTGGGGGTCGGTGTGTGTCTGAAGTATCCCTGCTCCGGGAACTTGCCTAAGGCACATCTATCTATCTCCTTGTGTGTGGGGGTCGGTGTGTGTCTGAAGTATCCCTGCTCCGGGAACTTGCCTAAGGCACATCTATCTATCTCCTTGT
>CM050198.1:22389761-22392261 GCA_027475355.1 Coilia nasus
GGCATGGAGGGGTAGCATGCCCTGCTGCCATTGGCACCGCCACCTGCACCTACACCTCCACCTACACCTCCACCTACACCTCCACCTACACCTCCACCTCCACCCACTGGGGGGAGGGAGAGAGAAATGGAGGGATGGGAGAGGGAGAGAGATGGGGAGAGAGGGAGAGATGGAGAGCGAAAAGATGGAGAGAGGTGGAAAAACAGATGGAGAGAAAGAGAGAGATGGACAGAAAGAGGGAGGGAGAGAGACAGATGGAGAGAGATGTAGGGAACAGTGGAGTGGAGGAGGGAGAGAGAGAGAAAGAGAGAGAGAAAGATGGACAGAGGAAGGAAGAGATAGAGGGGGGGAGATAGAGAGAGGGAAAGAGACAGAGATGAGGAGAGAGCGAAAAACAGAAAGAGGTGGAGGGGAGGAGGGAGAGAGAGAGATGGAGAGAGGTGGAAAAACACATGGAGAGAGAGGGATAGATGAAGAAAGAGATGGAGAGAGATGAAGGGAGAGAGGGAGGAGAGGAGTGTGAGAGATGGAGAGAGGCGGAAAAACAGAGAGAGAGAGTGGTTGAAAGACAGAGAGATGGAGAGAGATGGGATGGAGACAGAGAGAGAGAGGGAGGGAGGGAGGGAGGGATGAGAGAAATGTAGAGGTGAAAAGACAGAGGGAGAAAGAGATGGAGGGAGAGAGAAAGATATAAGAAGAGGGAGAGAAAGAGAGATATGGAGAGAGGTGGAGAGAAAGAGGGAAGGAGGGAGATAGATGAAGAGAGATAAAGGGAGAGATAGAGTGGGAGAGAGAAAGAGAGGGAGGGGAGGAGGGATGGGTTGGGCGGATGGAAGACGAGCCTGGCTGAGCATATGTGTAGAAATGGTCCCTCGGGGATTTCAGCATTGTAAGTGTGTTGCCAGGGAACAATTTATAGACTGGTTTGACACTTTTACGAGTCTGACATTAGAAAGTTCAAGAGGGTCTTTATGGAACCAATAATTACTTGCACATAAATTTTAGTACGTACGGCTATACTACAACAGATGTTCCCTTGTGAATAAATTATTCATGGATGAAAAAAAAAAAGAGATGGAACATTCCTGCATCCTACTCGCTAAACACATTACACAGATAACCCTCGGAAAATTAAAAAGCATAAAACAGATGAGAGAGATCATGCTCTAAAAACAGAAACCTGAATCCAATTACTTTCACAATCAAAGTAAATTTTCTTCATTATGGAAGCGTGCTTAACAGGTTTGTTGTGATTAAAATTCATTTAAATTCCTCCCCGTATTGTTTTTCTTTCTTGGGTAACCATCCATAACCATATGTGAAATACAATACCTGAATCACTCAGTCATATTATAAAACAGGTGTCCTTGAGTTACACATATTATAGGCACATATAATAATAATAATAATAATAATAATAATAATAATAATAAAAAGAAGAAGAAGAAGAGTCATCATCATCATCATCATCATCATCATCATCATCATCATCATCGCACCTGTGCCTTGCTTAGCTGGTTTGGGACTGTAGTATCCCTCTTTGCAGCGACAGCAGTACTGACCCAGTCGGAAGCCCTGGCCAGGTATGGGTTCACACTGATCATGCAGAAAAAGAGAAAAGGATTTTTTAAAAACTTCAACTTAAAAACTAAAAAGGTCTGCCTTCTCTGGAAGTCTGCAAAAAAGCAAGTGCTTCAGCTTTTCAGTTTGATGACATTGATGTAATATTTCTTCAAGATGAACAAGCTCATAAATTACCCCATTTTTCTATAACCTTGAGTTTTGACAAAATGACAAAATGACTTGAACACCTTCTGACTTGATATATGGCAGGATTTTATGACTGTGAATCACCAGTAGAACTATTTCTCACCTTGTCAGTCTTCTGAGTACCCGTTTTAATGCTTGCTAATGTTTAAAAAATTTAATATATTTTATACATAAAAATCATGTTTTTTCTGCCTAAATAACTGCTAACCTCAAGATTGACAGAACTATAATACCTATGTAATACCTGTAGAATATGTAATATTGTAATAGCTCATGTAATAAGGTGGTTGTGATGAGGTAAGGGTGATGTTAGCTCCATATACACTTAAATGGTGGCAGCGTGCTGTGGGTGAGCAGGTTGTAGCACAGAGTAGTTCTGTCTGTGTGCAGTGAGGCGAGCGGGCCGGGCCCTAATCCAGTTCACCCCGGGGCGGTTCACGCATGCGTAATCACCACGCCGGTAATTACACCAGCCCTGAACAAGGCTGCAAACACAGCCCTCCCTCTCTCTCTCTCTCTCTCTCTCCCTTTCTCTCTCTCTTTCTCTCTGTCTCTCTCTCTCTCTCTCTCTCTCTCTCTCTCTCTCTCTATCTCTCTCTCTCTATCAATTCAATTCAATTCAATTCAACAGAGCGTTATTGGCATGACAAAAATACACATTGCATTGCCAAAGCATTTCTACTTGTACAGAGTATAAGTAGTGTGTTCATAACAAGACAAACAAGGACAG
>CM050198.1:22397261-22414761 GCA_027475355.1 Coilia nasus
CTTTCACACTGCTCTGTGTCCACCACCTCTCAGTCTGTCATGACGCTTTTAAAAAGGAGTGAGTGGCCAGCCATCCTCTCTCATCTTTCATGTTATTGCTCTGAAACACCTGTTTAAGACCCAAGCCCAGTGGGGAGGTTGGCAGGTTGCTTTTATTTACAAAGCCCCAGACAGCTGCACCTGACAGGATTCGTTCTGTGCCAGCCGTCTCTATCGCATGTGGCCTGGAAGATGAGTGTGTGCATGACCAATTTCATTGGCAGATGAACGGCAGGTGTACGTTTGAAGTCAATTTCACTGAAACACTGACAGGTTATCAAACCCCACCACCCCCACCCAACCCACCAGTCAAAAATAGAAAGACAAAAAGAATAATTTTGGTAATTGAGCCTGAGGGAGAGGCTCAGTCCCTGGTGATTTTTTTATATTTAGTAAATTGAATGTTTGTGAGCCCTTTGAGCTGGCCTTGAAATTTGTTGGATCAACGCTCTCCCTGTCTCTCTCCTTAAATTCATTCCACTCACTACGCGCCGTGGCCCAGAGGGTGGCATTAGGCTGGAACGAGGACTGACTGCCCCACATTGCGGAGGGGGACCAGATGTGACTCACCACCATGCTGGTGCGGTTGCACTCGTGGGTGTCGGCGAACCACACGTCCCCCGTGGCACACTGGTCAATGTCGTAGCCCTGGACGTTCACATCCAGCCGAAGCACACCCCTGAAAGACAGACATGGAGTAAGATAGACAGACAGACACGGAGTAAGACAGACAGATAGACATACAAACCAACAGAAAAATTGAGAAACAACAGAGGACTCAAGCCAGAAGTCCTACATCTATCTATAATAACAGTGTCACTTATCAACAACTGCAAAGAAAGCATCATAAAATGTAGGGTACAACATGATGCCCTTGAAGTCTCTGGTCAAGGGCGCTGATAAGGGGGGTAGATCAGGATGATTCAGGGGGCCCAGGGATTCACAGTGGCTCACAGAGGACTATGATATGGTTGGGGTGGGAGCCCAACATTGTTTTCTTTCAAGAGGCCCACAATTTCTAGCAGCGCCCTTGTTTGTGGTTATTCAAATCTACGACATCTAAGGCCATCACTGTGCCTCCATTAAGGTAACACCATCAAGCATGACATAAACAACATGCACAGGACATGAGAAACACTATAAATTAACCCAATTTAGTCATACTATTTAGTGCTTTGATCTGACAGTGCAAGGATGTGTTAAGAGTCCATTTTTATAATCAAGTTAAATTTGAAATATTCTAGCTGTTTCATACAGCTTAGACTTTCCGGTTGTGTGCTCTAATTCAAATTTCTTATTTCACAATAGCATATTCTTATTCCCTTCACAGCTAAAGCAGTGACTCACCTGATTCACTTAACACAAACATCAGCCAGAAACTGTCTCAGCAGACAAAGTATGATTTATTTCTTGGCTTCTTGGCTTGGAGAAATTGTGATGGGTCTATGCTAGAGCCCTCGTCAACTTAGTCCTGTCTAATTTCGTTTCTTTTTTTAGAGTTTAGTTTTCTTGACAATGGACTTCACAGGCAAGCAGACTAAAAGGCAAACATCCTATCTGACAGATGAGGGCTCTGAAGAGGACACTGGCTCATGGGTCTGGGGGTGGAGGTGGTGGAGGGGTGTGGGTTGGAGGTGAATTAGCAGTCTGGGAGCAGGTGTGCAGTAGGTAGACATTAGATTAGATCGGTCTGAGGAGCCACTGGTTAGACAGAAGGCTGCTGTGGTGTCCTGGGGCCAGTTAAAGTGATCTCACTTTAAATGAGGCGATCATAATGATATGTTTGCATGAAGACTTCGACAGCTCCGATGTGCAGCAAAGCAAACACAGATTGCATGTTCAACAGTCATTGTCATTTGAAGCTGAATGAACAATAACTCAGCAGTCTAACTTGATGTGACATGGGCAGAGATTGAAATCTAGTAGGCTATCTAAAATCTAAAATGGTCCTTTTCTATCATCCATGCCAATTACTGAGCAAGATCTCTCATCTTATAAAAATGGCTTTGATAAGACTAATACTACACGTGTTAATAATTACTCTGTCCTACAAAGCCAAAAGGCAGTAAGTACATATTTTGTCAAAAATTGTATAGACTGAAAATTGACTTTATAGCACCTCTTTTGTCTTGTGACTAAATATCTTGCTTCTTCCAAAATAAAAAGTATGTAAACGTATCACAACGTGTTGGACTTGTTGGTTAGTATGACAACTCCGAAGGCATTTTTCTCAGTTTCAATGTTTGCGTAGTTACTGCACTTTGCCTTTGTAGGGCAGTACTGACATTTGCCAGTCACAGCAACAGACAGCAACAGACTCACCTGAACTCAGGTGTGAGGTCAGGCTTGAGGCCGTAGAACGGCATGGTGAGCATCAGCAGCCAGCCGGGCAGGAAGCGTCCCTCCTCGCACTCCAGGAAGGTGGCGTCGGCCCAGCGCACGCCGCTGCCGTTGGTGACGTAGCTGTCGCCGCGCGCCCACTTGGGCGTCTCCAGGGTCTCCAGGTCGTTGACCAGCGCCCGCTTGCTGAGCCCCGCCAGGATCTGTGGTGGCCCGGCGAACTTGAGCGTCGTGAACCAGCCGTCGTCGGGCGCGGGGGGAGGCGGGTGGAGGCTTTCCCAGGCCGTGGTGAAGTCCTGGAGGAAGATCTCCTGGAGGTGTTGCCCCCCCAAGGGAAAAGGTGAGGCCCCACCACTACTACCATGCTCTTGTTGTCCCTGTGGGCCCCTGGAGGCTCGCAGAACCAGCTGGGGTCGCGGGGCGATGGGGTCAGCGTCGAAGGTCAGCATGGCCCGCCGCACCAGGCCCGGTCGGTCGGCCTCCAGCATGGAGCGGACCACCGCGTGGTACCACTCCAGGTCCTCGCGCACGCTGATCTCGCGCAGCTCGCTGGCCTGGAAGATGAGGTTGAGGAAGTTGGCGGCGTTAGCCAGGGAGGTGGCCATGGGGTGCAGGAGGGGCCACAGGCCGGGGGGCAGGCGGCCTCGCTGGGGCGACTGGCGGTACGAGCGGGGGCAGTTGGACAGGGCCAGCGTGGCCGCGTCACCTGTGTAGAAATAGGCCTCCGCTGGTGACCAGTCCTCCACCACCTCCTCCTCCTCCACTACCACCTCTCCCCCAGTGCTGCTGACGACAGTCGGGACAGCCGAGGCGTTGGAGGGGACCCCGGTCTCGGCCACACCGTCTCCCCCCACCTCGGTGAGGGGTGCGGGGGCAGTGGGCTGCGACGTGGGTGCTGCTGGGGTGGCTGGTGGTGCTGTGGGGAGAGGTGCAGGACTGGTGACCTGCCCCAAGTGTCCTGGCAGCTGGAGCAGCAGCAGCAGCCACAGCAACAGCAGGAGCGTTGACAGCACCCGTATCGGGACAGGACATCCCATCCTCACGACAGCAAACAGCAACAGCAGTGACAGCAGCAGAATGGCCCTGCTCTTCCTGTCCGACTCCTGTTTGTTTGTGTACCTGCTGCTGTCCCCTCTTTTAGCTGCTAAATCCAAAGAGGGCACTCTCGTCTCTCATCTCGTCAGCTCTCAGTCACTCACTCACTCACTCACTCTCACCGGTCTGGTATCTCTGGGTCCTCTCATATCTCTCTCCTCTCTCACCCACCTCTCTTCTGTCTCTCCTCCTCGTCTTCTCGTCCCCAGCGGAAAGCATCCGCTTCAGGGTCGTAGATCCAGCTGGTGTCCTGGTGTTGTGTTGTGGTCACTTGTGATGTGGGAGAGGAGGTCTCTCTCTCTCTCTCTCTCTCTCTCTCTTCAACCTGCTGGCTTGCTATTTGTTGCTGTTTATTTTTACATAAATTGCTGCATCTAAGTTTCTCTTCTTATCCAGATCTTATGCAAAAAAAACATCTGCATCCTTGTGTGCAGAGGAGAATGAATAATGGTTAATCCTGAAGCGTTCCCTCTTGGCTTGTACCTGCTTCTCGCCGCTTGTGTCGAGACTGGATGATAGTCCCCACTGGGGAAATTGACAGAAAAAAAGTGAGCATGGGATAGAGAGAGGTGGACAGAGGGAGAGAGAAACACACACACAGACAGAGACACAGACACAGACACAGACAGTGCATCACCTGTAGGAAAGGCTCCCTGCTCCGGCTTCTGCCTCTGGACTGTCAAATAGTCTACTGCAGAAAGGAACCCACCCCCCACCCCCACCCCCACCCCCATCCACATCCCCATCCCCTGTGCGAGAAGAGCAGGAGGGGGAGGGGGGGTGGCGGATAAACGAGAGAGATTACCAGTACGGAGATCCACAAGCCAACCCCCCCCTTCTATTCCTCTTCTCCTCCCCGTTTGACGTACCATCAAAGAGGGATCACCCCAAAGTTTCACACGCTACAGGCACTGAACAGAGACAGCCATGTGAGAGCGAGGGAGAAAGAGAGAGAGAGAGAGAGAGAGAGAGTTGGAGAGGGAGCAGAAGAGGGAAAAACAGAGAGAGGGGGATGCAGAGAAAAGGGAAGAGATGCTAAAACAAAGGTGTAGAAGCGATCTCTCTCATTCGGCTGTTTTGCTGTTTTCTCTCCTCGATGAGTTGTTGCTTTGCAGAGCCTCTACTGTATGTCTCTCCTTCCGTTAGTCTCTGCAGATTCCCAGCTCTGGCTGCCGACAGTCTCTTTCTTTCATTCTCTCTCTTTTTCCTCTTTCATTTACTGTCACTCTCTTTCTCTTACTCTCTTTTATCCCTCATCCCTCTCTCCCTCCATCCCTCATCCCTGTCTCTTTCCCTCTCTTTCCCTGGCTGTCTCTGCCTCATCCCTCTTTAGCCTTTAGAGACGCTCATGTAACAGCCGGAGCGGGTGATGAGAGTGGCACATCTGTTGGCAGAAAGGAGCTGCAGTGTGTGTGTGTATGTGTGTGTGTGTGTGTGTGTGTGTGTGTGTGTGTGTGTGTGTGTGTTCTCCGAGGGATAGAATGATGCAGAAAGGTTAATCTTCCTCCTCTGTATGAGCATCAGCACCTCGTCCCACTCTCAGGATTAAGCTACCTCTCTCTCTCTCCCTCTCTCTCTCTTTCTCTCTCCCTCTCCCTCTCTCTCTTCCTCTCTCTCTCTCTTCCTCTCTCTCACTCTCTCTCTCTCTTTGTCTACCTCTCTCTCACTCTCTCTCTCTCTCTCTCCCTCTCCCTTTCTCTATTTCTCTCCCTCTCTCTCTCTCTCCCTCTCTCTCTCTTTCCCTCTCCCTTTCTCTATTTCTCTCCCTCTCTATCTCTCTCTCTTTTCCCTCTCTCGTAGTTTCTGTTGAGCTGAGTCAAGGAGTGTTCATTCTATGCTATGGATTTGTCAGTGAGTGACAGTCTGCATACATAAATCTACCTGCAGGTCTTCCTGACTGCATGTGGTAAAGCGTTTTCAGTGTGTGTGTGTGTGTGTGTGTGTGTGTGTGTGTGTGTGTGTGTGTGTGTGTGTGTGTAGTGTATGTGTGTGCGTGTGTGTGTGTGTGTGTGTGTGTGTGTGTGCTGTATGTGCGCGCGCGTGCGTGTGTGTGGTGTATGTGTGTGTGCGCACATGTGTGTGTGTGTGTGTGGTGTGGTGTATGCGTGTGTGTGGTGTGCGTGTGTGGTGTATGTGTGTGTGTGTGTGTGTGTGTGTGTGTGTGTGGTGTATAAATTAGTTATGTATAAATGTGCATTCAGCTCCTGATAGGTATATGGCCTATGTGCAGGTTATGAGGTTGACCCGGAGGCTCAAATATTACCCTAACGGCCTCCTCCTCAGAAGCCCAAGCTCAATCAACACTTACGCTCTGGGGTATCGATTCACAGAGGTGAGGGGACTGCAGTGAAGGGTAAAGAAAAATACATTACTATCTGTTCATTTATACACTGTAAGAATGCCCCGACCAAACAAAGGAAGGATTGAAAGAAAAGACGAGAAAAGACAAAGAGGGAACTCACAATAGAAATAAGAGAGGGAAGAAGAGAGGAGACAAATGTATGCTTCCTCCCTCTGTCTGTCCGTGACGGAGCAGGCAACTCTGGGAAATTCAGGCGAATCCTTGCGTTGGTGTCATAGCAACAGGGCTTAGAGGACTGGCCGTTCATTTCTCTACCTCACTCCTCCCCAACATAGACACCTAGCTCTGTGAGGGGAGGAGATACTGAGAGAGAGAGAGAGAGAGAGAGAGAGAGAGAGAGAGAGAGAGAGAGAGAGAAAGGGAGGATATGAGTGAGAGAGAGAGAGAGAGAGAGAGAGGGATAGAGGGAGGGAGGATATGAGAGAGAGAGAGAGGGATAGAGGATATGAGAGAGAGAGAGACAGAGAGGGAGGATATGAATGAGAGAGAGAGAGAGAGAGAGGGGGGGGGGGGGGGGGGGGAGAGGGAGGGAGGGAGGATATGAGTGAGAGATTTGATTCAGTAGAGTGAGAGGGTGAGACAGAGGGGCAGATGATGTAAATATATTTCAAAGAGCACGTGTGTGTGCGTGTGTGTGTGCATGTGCGTGTGTGCATGTGTATTTGTGTGTGTGTGTGCGCGGCGCAATGCGGTGTGTGTGTTCGTGTGTGCACATTAATATCCTCTGTGTGCTGTGATGTGTGACTCTGAGGCACATATTTGATATTCATGGCTATCACCACCTGATATCAGAAGTAATGGCAAAGTGCACATACAACATTAGTCACCTATATGCAAAAACAAACAGCGAACGTCTCTCCTCTATCATATGCCTCCTCATTTCTTCAGGATAGTGCCTGGTAGAAAAGAATCCACTCTTGTCTAATGTTGAGAATAAAACATATTTGTCCTGATACTGCACAATGAACTAATCCAGCTGCCTTTTACCTCTAATTTGTTTGTATATCTTATTTTTCCTTACAACTTTAATGAAAGTCACATTTGAATTTGCCGTAAAGCCCTTATATGTCCATTTTGGCAAAGAGTAGGCTACCGTACCAAAAAATACTCGGCCAAGAAGAAGTTGCCTGCAAGATGTTTAAAATGGGACTAGGGTCTACAACACTCAAAAGTAACCGACGGCATTCGCCGTCTCCAGGCTGCAACAAATAACTGTGCATGGGGCGCCGCCTGCTGGAGAGGATGCAGAAGTAACTATGACTCAAGACTAGATTGTATTTATTGAAATAATAATGGAGCAAGCTTGACTAACAGAGCACAAAACTGGGAGCACTGAACCGTGACAGGTTGCTAGGCTGAACCTCCTGGCGTAGGAAGCATACACCGCCATACACAAATACAATTAAGAAGCTGTTTAAATGGGGTCCTTTATGCTGTAAGACCTAGGCCTTTTTTCTAAAAATAATGCAGCTGACGTCTGGCTATAGTTCATATACTGGGTTACACCAACATAAGAACTTCAAATGACCTGGTAAAGACACAGCTTTCAGAATTACAGTAAACCAGAAAGTAATTTTAAAATTAACAGTATGAAAATACAAGATATGGTGCAACGCAGATTGTAGGCTATAAGCATGTAGGCTGCAAGAAAAAAAAAACATTTATGGACAATTTCTGGCTTACAAATAAAAAAAAATTGGTGGCTACTGGGTGATTAGGCCTACTGATTACAATTTGAGTGCATCTCCATAATTCAAAGTCTTACATGAAATGCACACATCAGAGAGAAATAGGCCAGTGATAGGCTGGCTGTGACAGGCGATGTTTTGCTCTAGTTGTGCATGCAGGCAGGCAGGCTATCGGCGAGCACGTCGCTAAGACATCATATGGACCACTGGGCAGCAGGGGAGTTGAGAAACGAACACAAACGCATCGCATTTGCGGAAGTGATTGAGCGGGTGGGGCCTCAGTGTATGCTGTGGAGACAGTAATGTATGAGTTGAGACGTGCGGGGCTGCCATTCTCTTAAATGAAGCGTTTTACATGACCCTAGCGGGCCGTCGCGAATTTAAGAGCCTGGACATTTCGTTTGCTTGTTCGTCGTTCAAAATTGTGGTCGGTAAGGTCGGCCTTAGAAATGTCGAGAAAACGCTTTAAATAGTTTATTTTATGTGTTGGCTCGAGGCGGATTGTGTATTTAGTGGAAGCAAGCGGATTACACAAATGTTGCCGTGAAGACAGCCGACGAAGCAATGTGAAACCGTAATATTGGACATTCCTTTTGTAAACTGAGGAATAATAATAATGAACAACGCACAAGATATGTCTCCAGATTTTGTCTTGATGCGCCTGGTCTCCGCGGCCGAAGATGACCGCTTGGATGATGAGAATGGGAATTTATCGTCTAGCAGTGGAGTGGTGACTGGGTTCGGCCAAGAGGTCTTGGGTCACGGTAATTTGAAAGGTGTGTTCGAATGCTCGCAAACCCATTCTGCCAACCTCGCTCGGCATAGCCATCTCTCCGCGCTGAACAATGCACAGCAAAGCAGCGGAACGGAGGCACCTGACACTGGAATGATGGCGACGAGACCGGGGATGCCTGTTCCGCCTCCTCACCCCGGTTCTACCGAGGCCCAGGGTTACGAGTTTGGCCACAGAGGGAATATGCGGCCTCAGCTGCTGGTCTTTCGGAACATAAGCTGCGACGACGACGCTGGGGCAGAACACACTTCGGATGAAAAACATCCAGCTAGGGCTCATGTCGGCAATGATCAGTCATCCGGCTTTGCCTCTGACTCCAACAGTAGCATCAATAACAATACAGTTAGCGTGGATGCTCAACAGCAGTGTGCTAGATGGGCTATGCTTCCCCAGATAAAATCATCCACAATTGCCGCGGATACTGAGGGAAGTGAATTGTGCCACCGAACTGGTTTGATTACAGACAAATCCGACTGGTCCCCTCTGGATACATCCAACCCTCTCACTATGATCGAATCCAAATGGGGATGCACTCCGTCAGATACCACCATTCAGTACCCCGAGGGTTCTGTGTTCGAACTAGCCAAGAAATTCGGGAAACTGAGGGTGGCTCCGGTCTCAGAACTGTTGTTCAAGGACGGGGAACTGCCGCACTGCTCGTGTCAAAGCGTTCTTGGGTCAGCAGCTGCGGGGATTGGGCAGGGAGATGACCCAACCGAGACCAGCGACGCACTCTTGGTACTTGAGGGACTTGGGTCAGAGGAGGTGAACGGTTTGGGTATCAGCTCGTGTTCTCCCGGTGACTCAGAGAGCCGGGAGAAAGAAAGGGCGTTCATGTTACAAAGCAAAACAGACCTGGTGGAAAAGATGTCAGGTGCTTTCGCTCTGGGTTGCTGCCCCGCGGTGCTGGCGGGACAAGGGGATGGGCGCTCCAAGGGGAGTTGTTCAGCAGCTTGTCATGACACACAGGTGTGTTGTCTACTACAAAACAGCGTAAACCCCAGACCGCAGGCCGGCCCCGGTGACACGGAGCAGTCACCGGAGGCAGCGGCACCACCTGGAGCCCCTCCTGTGGAATCCTGTCAGGACCGTCCTGACCAGAAACCGAGCCCAGCGCGGCGGTCAGAGAGGAGCGTCAGTGTACCTCGGATCCGTGCCAGCCGAGGCGCGAGCGGTGGTAATGAAAAACCTGGACCCGGAAAGTCCAGGAAGGGGTCACTAAAAATTCGCCTGAGTAAACTTTTCAGAACTAAAAGTTGCAGCGGCTCGAACAACCTGCTGGACAAAAGACCATCAGTGACTTACTCAATATCCTCTGCTGGGAGTTTAGTGGACATGTCCAGGTCGAGCGGAGGAGGAGAGCAAGATACTAGCAGGTATGATTGTGGATCAGAGATAATATAGCCTACTTAAACTAATGTAAAGAAAGAATATATACGTGTAACTACACCTATAGGGTAAATTGGCACAATGACAGAAATGCATGGCGTTGGACTGCCACTTCTAGTTTTAATAAAAACAAACACTTTCTTTTTGAGGTTCCAGTTACTGTGTATCTACACCCTGAACTACAGTGTAACAACGTTTGTAACAATATGGAACATTGTGTACTTAATAAGTTCTTTGCAGCAAGTACTGGTTTTAAAAACTCTTAAAACCAGTAACAATACAATTATGTACTTGCACTCTACCATAGGGTCGGGGTAAGGGTTAGAATTAGGTTTTGTGTTAGGCATGTACATTGTCAGTACATGATATTGTTGTTACATTTAGATACACTAAAAAGGACCCATAAACAAAAGTGTTACCAAAAAAATGATATAGAAAAATGTTTCAGGACTGACTTCAGTCATTTCTGTTTTTATAAACCACATACAGTTGAAGAGGCAACCTAAATCTGCTGTTAGATTCGTTTTTTTTTTTTTTTTTTTTTACTGAAGAGAAGCATCAGCAGTTCCTGTATCACCACTGGCGTGTTATGTTGTCTGTAGCCTAGTCAGCAGCCAACAGTGGTCAGACTCAGTCCTTCAGTTTGCTAATCAATAGTATTGAAGTGGCTGTAGCACATGTCAGTGTAATACGAGAGAGCACACACTGCAAAGGGTGGGTGTCCATGTTGTAATAATCTATCGTGTGTGTCCCTTACAGCCAACCTACTCTCACCAGAGCCCAAAGCACATTCTCCGCTGCCTCCTTCAGTCCAGCTTTTACAGGTAAGGGGATGTTTCTTAGCAACAAGTCAAGGAAAGAACCAGGAAGTGGTAATTTGCTACAATTAAAAAATGCTTTTTTGAATTATATCTGTGTACTGTAGGTTCTCATTCATCCAGGTCATGGCAGTCAAAGGAGCAAAGTTGTAAGCAACTGGACGTCTTTTTGGAGCTTGAAGACATTTCATCTTTCATCCAAAAGGCTTCTTTAGTTCTTCTGTTCAGGCCAGAACTAAAGAAGCCTTTGGATGAAAGGTGAAATGCCTTCAGAAGAAGTGTAGTTGCTTACAACTTAGCTCTTATGGCTTTTGAGTTATAGGTTATATATAACTGCAAAGCAGTTAGTTGGTCTTGTGTTAAGGTCTGTTTCTTGTTTGGCAGGATGGGCTACTTTGTCTGTATGGAAATCACTTAATACATGCTTTAAATAAACTTAACCTATTAATATCTGCTTCTATGTTTATTTATTTTTCCAAGGGGCAGTGAGCATTAATTAACATGCCAATTTAAATAACTCTGCAAATGCTTTAGATAAAGCCAAAGGCTATTTATCATCTCTAGTCCCTGGCAGGTTGACATTATTAATATGTTTGTGGTCAATATGTTCATGCTCAATGTCTGATCAAATGTCACGACCAAACGTTTCCAGGGGAGACTGTGTCTCTGGTGGATGTGGACATCTCTCGGAGAGGGGTGAACTCCCCACACCCCCCGACTCCACCACCTCCCCCTCGCAGAAGTCTCAGCCTCCTAGGTACTGTCCCTGTCTGTCGTGCTGTCTTCTGTTTCTCCCGGCATGTCTTCCTCCACACACACACCCACATGCTCTCGTTCTGCTTATTTTTCTTTCTCTCTTCCTTTCTCTCTCTCTCTTCCCTTATCTCTCTCTGTCTCTCTTTCTCTCTCTCTCTCTCTCTCTCTCTCTCGCTGTCTCTGCCATCCTCAAACCATTTGTCATGCTGGTCTCACATCTTTTTGGCCTCTCGGTTTCTCTCTCTCTCTTGCTCTGTCTCTCTTTTTCTCTCTCTCTCTCTTTCTCTCTCTCTCTCTCTGTCGGTTACTTCCTGCATTTCTGACTTTTCTCACGTAATTTTCTCTGACTCAACTTTCTTTATCCTCAATCTTCTCGCACAGTATGCGTCATAGGTCATATGCCTTAGTTCCCTATTTTATATGTTGTATTTTTTTGTGGCTTGTTGTCTGTTTCACTCTCAGCCCATTTCCACGCAGTCATTTGGGAGGCATGGCAAATTGAGCACTCGCTGTAACCCAGGCAACCCGTCACTACTCCTCCACATTTTCTCTACTACTTGTTTTCTTTTTTTTCCTCATTCATCCACCCATCCTCAGCAAGGCGCAGATAATAAACACGTCTCTGACACACGCCATAAATCAGTCATGAAGTCACGAACGGCGTGGCTGACAAGTCAGTCAGGAGTCGGGAGGCAGTTTTTGTTGAGTTTTTTGCAGGAGGATTCGGAATTTTCCGGAAATTGAGTTCAAGCGTGCTCATTTCAAAATCAGATTATGGCTCTGTGATGTGTTAAGCGACGGCACGGACTACACGCTGTGTGTGAAATATCACTTTGGGTTTTTTTTTTGGGGTGGATGGGGGGTTGCTGTGTGTGTGTATGTGTGTGTATGTGTGTGTGTGTGTGTGTGTGTGTGTGTGTGTGTGAGTAGGGAAGAGCATGTGGTCGACTAGCAAAGAGGATTAGCTCCCTCATCTTGTGTTCTCACTATGAGCCGAGTGCACGTGTGTGGAAGAAGTGCTTTAAGTCTGGCGATCTGTCACCCCTTTTGATTGTGTATAACACGGTTAATTGAACATGGTAGTGTTAGCCATGCAGGGCTGTGTCTTGACACAGAGAAGGAAGTGTAGGAATTGTTTGTTCCTCCTCTGTGAATGCTTGGAGATGGTGTGATGGTGCAGAGGATGCTGCAGTGTACTATTTTTCGTCTGCTTGTTTGGGAGTTGGCTCACCTGGTGAGTCGCCCATCGCTGTAAGCCTACCTAAGCCTCTCAGCAAAGCTCTCCCCCTGTGTGTGTGTGTGTCAGTGAATGTGTGTGTGTGTGTGTGTGTGTGTGAGTGTCAGTGTATACGTGTGTGCATGTGTGTGTGTGTGAGTCAGTGTATGTGTGTGTATGTGTGTGTGTGTGAGAGAGAGAGAGAGAGAGTGTGTGTGAATGTGTGTGTGTATGAGAGTATGTGTGTGTGTTGACATTGTGCAGATTAGATAGCGTCAACCAAGACACATACCTGCACTCAGTCCTCTGTAATGCAAATCAGCACACACAGAATCTATTCTAACAACATCAGCTAGATCTTGGACGAGGAGGTCTGACAGAGTTATTGTATAGCTATAGTTGGACATACACAAGCTATTGCAGTTAGCCCATTGTGCAGTTATGAGCAGTCTGGCTTCATGAGCTACAATCCTACACCATGTTCTACCTGTGCAGTTTAATCTGGTGATTAACACTATCTGTTCTACCTAGCTGAAGACTTGTGGTCTTGCTGATTTAGATTGAATGGTTGGAACAAAAATTGATGGGACTGAATTGTAGGTTCTCAGGCCCGATTGTTGATAACTGCCATTGTGGTATCTGTGAGTATCGGCATTTGTTGCTTTTCATTTTAAATGTTGCCAGAGTTTTATTTGTTTAACCAACATTCACTTTGGTCACCCAGTGGCTTGCCTGATCAAAGCATGCATCCATTCATTCAAGTCTTCCTAAATGCACATGTCCAGCATTGATTCACTATTGGTTCCATGGCACAGTTAACGCGGATCAACGTTGAGGAGACATGGATTTTCAATTAGACAAGTTTGTCAACACTGACCGAAGCAAGCACAGCACGACACGGGATTTTGATCACAAATAAAAATCCTAACCTCACGGGAAATTGATCGATGCTAAAAAATTACTTGGAATCCATGTCGAAGCGGACACTGTCGCGGTCCGATGTTGAAACGTTGACCTGGCGTGTCATGCGTGCCTGATGACCTTGATGGAGAAAGTAGTGGGAGCTCTGTGGAGACGTCCTAGCCTGGTAAACCAGCCCCTCGTACTTCATTTCATTTTGTACAGAGAGTCTGGAGAGGAGGCGGTGAGAAACGATTTCTTCCTGGAGGTGTGGACTCTGCTGAAGTTTAAAACAAGAGCCTCTGCCTTTACCCAATCGCTAACGCCTGGTCGTCACGTATGCAATTAGCCTACCTACGCACTACAATTCAAATGTAGCACACAAAGTCAACGTCATGGCTCACGAACACACCCTCTGTTCGCTGATTGGATCAGTGTTGCTCGGACCGTTTACATGCTCCTCAACAGATTCCGGTCCAGACCCTCTGTACAAAATGAAATGAAGTACGAGGGGCAGGTTTACCAGGCTAGAGACGTCCTACCCTCAACCTCTACCCCTGTCCCCTCCTCTTACCCACCCCACCCCTCCAACCCCCCGGATCCCACCCCCACCCCTGCTTTGTTGCAGATGACATAGGTGGGCCGCAGCCTGGGCCTTTCCTAGTGAGCGTGGTGGGGGCCTCCCTGCAGTCTCTCCCCCTGCCTCTTCCTCCTCCTCCCCCCTCCCACGTCACAATCCAGCACAGTCTCAGCCTCAATGGTAAGACTCCTGCATGGGGTGAGGGGATCACCGTAGTGGGTGGGCATGAGGACTGGCTTTGGGGGGCTTAAAGTAGACTTCTTTTTCTTTGGCCAAGCTCTGTTCCCTACACACAAACAGTAATGGGACACTCTGGATTCAATAGCTCCAGTCTAGTACTACATAATCCAAATCACCTGGTTCTACCTGTGCAGCTAACACAGGTCATTTCACTGGTTAACTTATCTATGTGGCTGAAGAGATGTGCTAATTATAATCAGCTGATTTAGTAAATGGCTGGATCAAATACGTGGCACTGGATTGTACCCTCTGAAGCCAGCTTGTCCATCACTGCACAGAAAGTCCTATGTGGGTCAAGACAGTGTGCTATGCGCGGTATGAAGTGGGCTGTATGGCTGATCAAGGACTCTTTAAAGGCTGGAGAATAAGATAGATGGCCAGAAAAAACACATGAAGCGTTTTATACGTACTCTATATCAGAGTGATAATAAACCAAGCCATCAAGCCTTCTTTTATGCTGGCAAGCTCAAGAGAGTTCCCAATAAGAAAGACAAATGTGTGTAGAACAGAATCTTTCACTGAGTGTGGCTGAGAAAACTGGATAAGGTACCAGAGATGGGTACAGTCTACATTATAGTCTGCCTCGTCAAGCCTTTACTTGCACACATACTTAAAATACACCAAGCATATATGTCTTCCCATAGATTTTTTAAGATGAAGTCATCTCCAAGTGATGAGGAGGGGAACTAGAATCTGAATAAAACTTTATGCAGTACTGTAGAAGGAAAAGAGTGACAGGCAGCCAGTAAAAAAAAAAGCTCAAAGAAACCTTGTGCTAATGCAAGACATTTTGTTTGACAAAGCTGACGGCGGCAGTGGTGGTGGTGGTGGTTGTTTTTTTTTAGCACCGACAGTTGCGCATATAGATGTGAGATGCCACCAACCGCGAGAGCTATGGAAACCCAGCTGTGAATGAATAGCGCAGTGCTGCAGAACTAAACCGCAGTGCAATATGGTGGTGGCCGTCTTCTTGACTGCTCCTTTGGTGCTGATCTCAGTCAGATGTCCTGTGTGTGAATGACACGCTTCAATCACAGCTACTTTTATATATCTCGCATGACAGGTTTGACAGGAAGCTCTTTTGACGTCCTACTTAGGGACTTGAAGCAAAAATCTGCATATTCATTTTTTTTTATCTTCAAAAGGTGCAGAAACTGAATAAAGCTAGCATGTTCTGAATGCTTTGGAAGTACCTTTTGGTGTCTGTTATGATTTGTTTTAATAAAAAAAAAAGATGTTTTTATGTGAATATGCAAATATTTTCATATTTTCAAAAATAGGTTGGCCAGCCAGGACTATTGTATCATTGTATCATCAACACCTTACTGACCTGAGTCAATCCCCTTCCCCAACCACCATCCTACTCGCTCTCTCTTTCTTTAACAGCTTTGACAGAGAGTGATCATCACACAATTACCCCTAACCTTTTACAACTGTTCCCCCTCGTCAGCATCACACACACACACACACACACACACACACACACACACACACACACACACACACACACACACAGGCTCACCCGCAGGTTGCCCGAGAAGATATCATGATGGTCCCTCATCAGATTAATTTTTATCTCCCGTCCTAATCGCATAACACTCCAAATCATGCCTCCAGGCTAAGACTGCGAGTGGTTTGACCTGCCTTGAGATTACTCATTAAGTCAGGCGTGGCTTACACAAGTGGAAGATAAGAAAGAAAGAAAAAAAAACTGAGGCACAGCGTTTTGTCTTATTTATACTTAATCTCTCTTTCCCTCTCTCACTCTCCCTCTATCTATCTCTCTTTCTCTCTCTCTACCTATCTCTCTCTCTACTGTACCTATCTCTCTCTCTCTCTCTATCTCTCTATCTATTTATACCTCTCCCTCTCTCTCTATCTATCTATCTATCTATCTATCTATCTATCTATCTATCTATCTATCTATCTATCTATCTATCTATCTATCTATCTATCTATCTATCTATCTATCTATCTATCTATCTATCTATCTATCTATCTATCTATCTATCTATCTATCTATCTCTTTCTCTCTGTTTTCATTGGGTGTTTGCCAGACGCGTTCCTCCGGGTGCTGCCCCACGGTGCTGCCCCGCACGCGGACGCCCCCCACCAGCCCCCCCGTGGGCCCCCCGCGCCCCTCCTGTGCCCCCTCCGCCGGCCCGACTCCGGCACCTTCACCGCCAGCCTGAGGGAGCTGGAGAGGGTAAGAGCACACAGGACCACACACACACACACACACACCAAAATGTCCACTTGTTCACTATACGCTGCACTACATAGGAGTGAGTTACACTGTTCTCTTCTCTACATAGTGTAGTGTATAGTACATATATTGTCATTTTGGACAGATCCCAAGTAACATGTTGAGGTAAATCTATTTTGGATATGCACTTGTTACAGGAAGTCAGTTTCAGATAGAATATACTGTAGCAAAAACCAGGCACATATCATCCCTGTCAAAAAGTCTGGGTGCTGGAACTGGAGAGGGTAAGTGCACACAAGACCACACACACACACACACACACACACAGACACACACACACTTACACACACAAACACACACACACACACACACACACACACACACACACTCACACACACAAACACACACACACACACGCACACACACACACACACACACACACACAGACACACACACACACACACACACACACACACACACACACACACACACACACACACACACACACACACACCGGGAACATGTGGTGGAAAATACATTTTAGGTGCACTTGTTAGAGAGAATCAATCTCAGATACACGTAGTCTACTCACAATATAAATAGGCTAAGTGTATGAGTACGCTATGAGTAGGCTACTCTCATATTACGTGAGTCTGACTTCGCAATGCAAATCAGGCCTTGGCGTGTTCATTATGGAGCTGCACTGCCAGTCTGAGGGAGCTGAAGAGGGTACAGTAGGAGGGCCGGAAACACACATGACTGGTTTTATACGTGTTTTTATTGGAGTGATAGTATGCAGAGCCTTTTAAGGATTCTTTTGCACCAACAAGGATTCTATTACACCAACAAGTGACAGGAGTTCAAAATAAAAATGATAAATGTATGGAATAATAATAATAATAATAATAATAATAATAATAATAATAATAATAATAATAATAATAATAATAATAATAATAATAATAATAATAATGACAATTCTACTACTACTACTACTACTAATAATAATAATAATAATCTTTACTTGTATAGCACAATTCATACAAGATGCATCTCAAAGTGCTTCACAGTTTGGCAA
>CM050198.1:22419761-22554761 GCA_027475355.1 Coilia nasus
TTTACCAGCACACTGTATACTTGTATGTGGCTGTACTGACAAACAGCCTTGAGTGTCTTTTCAGTCACAAATAATGACATTAATTAGTAGTAATTAGTGCTACAGTATAATCACTATTCATCAGTAGAACCCCAGTACCATATGTTCCTACTACACTGCACTACATACATATACCCACATTGTTAGCTTATTATGTCCTCCTGTTAGCTTATTATGTCCTTCTTTTGTACGTTGCTTTGGATAAAAGCGTCTGCTAAGTGTAATGTAAAAAGTAATGTAATGTAATGTAAAAAGTAATGTAATGTAATGTAATGTAAAAAGTAATGTAATGTAATGTAATGTAAAAAGTAATGTAATGTAATGTAATGCATTATGGTACATTTCCGCAGGTCTCCCTCCCACTCCAGTGCAGCTGCTGTACCCAGTCTCGCGCTTCAGCAACGTCAAGTCCCTCCAGCACCTCTGCCGCTTCTGTGTGAGACAGATGGTCCGCATCGACCACATCCAGCAGCTCCCACTGCCCAAGTCAGTACACATGTACACATACAGCAGCTCCCACTGCCCAAGTCAGTACACATGTACACATACAGCAGCTCCTTGCCCAAGTCAGTACACATTAAGGCTGCTCGATTATGGAAAAAATCTGAATCACGATTATTTGGGCCAAAACTGAAATCACGATTATTCAAACGATTATTTTGTTTTCCTCAGTAACATGCTTCATTTATTGAAAATGTATTCAAAAAAATTTCGAAAAACATTCTTGTACCTTCAGATTTTCCCTAATACCTTTCTTCATAAACATTAGTAAGTCTCCTTTGATGTCTAATGTACAAACAGTAGAAAATAATTAGGGCAAAAACATTGTTGCCCTCGATTTTATTTGTTTTGAGATCGTTTGGCCCTGAAATCGTTATCACGATTAGAATTCGATTAATTGAGCAGCCCTAGTACACATGAACACATCCAGCAGCTCCTTGCCCAAGTCAGTACACATGTACACCACATCCAGCAGCTCCCACTGCCCAAGTCAGTACACATGTACACATCCAGCAGCTTCCTGCCCAAGTCAGTACACATGCACACATCCAGCAGCTTCCTGCCCAAGTCAGTACACATGCACACATCCAGCAGCTTCCTGCCCAAGTCAGTACACATGCACACATCCAGCAGCTTCCTGCCCAAGTCAGTACACATGCACACATCCAGCAGCTTCCTGCCCAAGTCAGTACACATGTACACATCCAGCAGCTTCCTGCCCAAGTCAGTACACATGCACACATCCAGCAGCTTCCTGCCCAAGTCAGTACACATGCACACATCCAGCAGCTTCCTGCCCAAGTCAGTACACATGCACACATCCAGCAGCTTCCTGCCCAAGTCAGTACACATGTACACATCCAGCAGATCAGTCAGCCCAAGTCAGTACACCATGTACTACAGTATGTCAGTAAGGGCTATTCACCACCCATCAGGTTGTATGATCGACAAGAATTTAGATACCCCTCATGTTTGGAGTAATATGACATGTCATTGTGCAATAAGTACAAATTATCTGTTAAAGTATTTATTTATGTATGTATGTATGTATGTATGTATGTACTGTATGTATGTACTGTATGTATGTATGTATGTATGTATGTATGTATGTATGTATCTATCTATCTATCTATCTATCTATCTATCTATCTATCTATCTATCTATCTATCTATCTATCTATCTATCTATCTATCTATCTATCTATCTATCTATCTATCTATCTATCTATCCACCTACCTACATACCTACCTACCTACTTACCTATCAATCAAAGTAGGTTTTGTTATGCCTGCAAAAATGTTCAGGGTGTACATTGCATATCTTTTCCAGGCCACTGATTGCCTACCTGAGCAAATTCTACTACTATGACCCTGAGGAGGAGATGTACCTGTCAATCAAGGGAATCCGCCAAGCGATGGGAGTCGAGCAGGAAGCAGATCCTCAGACGTAGCCCACAGAAGGGTCCTCACCCAAGTAAGCTACTTCTTTTTAAAACATTTTTCTTATATTTTATACTGCCCTACAAAGCCAAAAGGCAGTAACTGCATAATTTGTGAAATTGAGTTTAGACTGGAAATTGACTTTACGACACATCATTTGTCTTGTGACTGAATCTCTTGCTTGTTTCTATAAAGAAAGTACATAAAAGCATCACCACTATTACGTGTTTGCCTGGGCATTGTGACAACTTTAAAGGCATTTTTCTCAGTTTCTATGTGCACGTAGTTACTGCACTTTACCTTTGTAGGATAGTATAATTCAGGCCACGTTTTTTCGTTTATGATGTAGTGTTTTCAGTGTTGCTTAGGAGAAAAGCATCTGCGAAATACTACTACCATGATACATAAATACTAAATACAATGATAACAGTGACCATAAGTAATAAAGCCTGGGAATGGTGGTGGTGGAAGGATTTTAAACTTAGTGCCAGATGGAAGAGTACTGGGACCTTTTCCCCCCCTAAACCCTTGCTCATCAGAACCTTCAGAAACTTTTCATTGTCACATGGTTCAGAGTTACAACAAGCTGATTCATTCAGTCTGTTATTCATTCCAAAGTATACTAGTATACTGTACTGTACTCTCCCTTTTGCTGTATTCTGAAGCCCTGTGTGAGCAAGATGCCCATATACTGAGGCTGCAATGATAAATAATGCAAACACACATAATGAAAGTCTATGGTGACAGAAATGTTATATCCGAATCTAGGCAGAATTGAAAGGCAGAGTTCAATGACATATTCAGTGATGTTACCAAGATGCATAAAGGTGATGTTACCTGGTCGCATAAAGTCTCACTTATTTTAGCCCATTCAAGCAAGGTGCTTATCTCTTCCGATGTTTGTAAATAATCGACAGAATGCTTGCAATAATCGTCAGGATTGCACAGTGAATTTATACTTTTCCCTGTTTTTACTCAGAAAACATAATCAAATCATATAACATAAAGAAATGGAACTATTGTACTTGATTCTCCAAAGACTAGAACACTATAACAAGAATGTAAAATTCACCAATCATTGACTCCCTAATCGGCATATTCTCTCAATGTTTATTCCATAATCAATCGGATTTTAACGCTGTCTGCTCTTTAGTGCTGCTGTTTACCCGGTGTGTTTGCTTGGATTGTAAAAAAAAAAGATGAATCTGACACCAACACGCCTCCTTTTTGGCAGGCACTGTCTCTCCCTCTCTGTGCAGACGTGGTGTGGCGTGTCGGCGCTGGTAAAGCACAGCCCTGGGCCCTGCCTGTTCACCAGTCTTCCTGTTTCCAACTCCCACCCGCTTCCTTTCCACTCAGCCGGCGCTCCAGCGGCGACCTCCTCAGGGCCTCTGCCGGAGCCGTTCCTCTCCGTCGCCACGGGCAACCGGCGGAAGACGTGACAGACATGGAGACGAAGAATGATGATGGAACACTGGGGAAAACCAATAAGAATGGTGTCGCACACCAGAGCGAAGCTGGAGAATAGGCTTTTTCAGGCGAAACGAACTTGAAAACAACCAGACAACTCAAACTTGAACATACTTTGACTGGGACTTCTATCAGATATTGTTTTTGTTCCCCCCCCCCCCCCCCCCCGGTCGATCAACCCTTTGTTTCTGTAGGTTATTAAGTTATTCTCACATCGGCAGGATGAACGTTTGCAAAGTCAGACGATGTGATGGTTACAGGGAACGCTTCTTTCTCCTCCTCTCTTCTCCTCTCTGAGTATGACGCTTGTCAGGACTGGAGTTTGAGACTGTGTCATGTATCTTATGTCCGTGACTGGATCTGACTTGGTCTGTTCTTTTCTTCAGTCACTTCAGGTCATAGGAACAGTATTTTCAGTAAAAGAAGTTTAGAAAACTCTAGCTTCAGTATTGAATTTACACAAGTGCATGTGTGTGTGTGTGTGTGTGTGTGTGTGTGTGTGTGTGTGTGTGTGTGTGTGTGTGTGTGTGTGTGTTGGTGTGTTCATATACACATGTGTGTGTTGTCCTTGTGTGACTCTCAAAAGCCCATGAAGGACCCCAAATTCCACTGCAGAAAATCATAGTTTTCCTTCAGTGCAAATGCTGCATTAGAGTTCTCTCTTCGGCAGGTACATATTCTTTGTATGACAAAAATGGAAAATGAGTGGTTGACAGAATCAATAGCATCAATTTTTTATATATATTTTCCCCTCAAACCGTAACATTTGCAAGATTCCTCCATGGTATGCACTAAGCACAATGTGTATGGCAATCTGGAACATCCATAGGAGGTGAAATGAACAGGTAAGAATTCTCAATATATCATTTTTTAGCATCCCTTATACATTACACCTGGATGAACTGAAATATGGATAGGAAAGAATGAAGATGAGGAGTAGATTTTTTTGTGGGACTAAAATGTTATCATATCAGCCCATCTGCACACAGATTTATTTTTTTACAATTTATACAACATGTAGAATACTACTGCAAACAGATAGCCTAAATAAAAGTTTAAGGAATAAAAAAGAGTTACTATATTAGTTATAAATTACCTTGAGAATAACATCACTATATAGTAAATCTAGATGTATCTTCCCTGCAAAAGCTATACGGGAGTTTAACTGCATAACGATTGAACCTCTTTCTTGGAAAAGGCGTGTTCAATCTATAGGGCCATGTCAACCCAGAGCTGTCTGTTTAATGTCATAAGGCAGAGATGTTGCTGTGGCAGAATTAGGTTAGTAAAGAAAAATGAGAATGGGGCAGAATTTTAATATACAATCTTAGAGGTGCACTGCGACACCTTTCACAAAGTGGTACTGCATTTCAAAGTATAACTGAAGTATTACTGAACTTTTTGCCGTTTCTGTCATGCACTCTTGTTTTGAGGTCTAACTTGAAAAGGATGTGGCACCAGCTTTTAATGCGATGACAACTGTGGATGGACGCAGTGCAAGGGCTCATTCACACCAAACACTCTGCGTATTCAGCGCGTGGCCGTTTTCTGTCCGTATTTGTTTAGAATGCATGTTAACAAATTAGACTCTTCACACCGCAAGCGTGATCTGTGCGTATTCTGTCCCTATACAAACATATTGTACACGGATACGCGCTGTACACGCTCAAGTCCGTATTCGTTTAGAATGCATGTTAACAAATTAGACTCTTCACACCGCAAGCGTGATCTGTGCGTATTCTGTCCCTATACAAACATATTGTACACGGATACGCGCTGTACACGCTCAAGTCGGTGTGAATCCACCCTAAGGAGGTGGTCCCGGGTGATAAAATAAGATCTCAAGGGCAGAAACACCTGTTCCAACTGGCTGAGACAAATGGCATACTTAGGAACATGATGCATTTTGGCACATTGTTATAAACAAGTGACTTGTGCCCAAGTCTCGTGTTTGGATTCAGTCATTCCAAACTGGCCCAGTAAAAGATTGTTAATTCACACCGACCTGTTAGTCGAGCAGCTAAAATGCAAAACACCTTTACGTGTATAGGAGCCTAAAGGCTGAAAAGGCTGAAACATGTTAGAATGTGTTTCTCTGCAATGTGCTACATGTCAAACATACCCAGAAAAGTTTTTTTTTTTTTTTAAACAAACTGCCGTGATTTCCCTGCAATCAACTTTTCAACTGATGACCTAAAAGGTAAGTTATTGGTGAGTTTATATTTATATATATATATATATATATATAATCCTTAATGAATAGCTTGTCTATGATTTATGCCAATATCGCCTCTGCATGCTTTTACTAAAGGTGTGACCATTAGTAAAAGTCTTCTCTGAGTTTGGATCCGTATCATTACTGTCCGAAATGATCCATAAAATAGGCCAGGTCTTGATAAAGAAAATGCACTTTCAGTTTCACTGACCACCTGACTGGACTTTCACTTGAAAAAGTTGACACATTTCAAGTGTCAGTCTTTTTTTCTGGAATACAGATCTTTTTCTTCCCAACAACTAAACTAAACTAAAGAAGAAGTGTATTCTGTAACATCTTGGCTTATCTGCACCAAGCAAGCTGATCCATTTACAGAAAATGCATACACTGCATTACAAAATTTTACTCTGCTTCGTAATTGGACCAATATCTACTATAAACATCCATTTAATGATATTAAACACTGTGCAATAGCAGTGTGCAATCGTGTTTATTTGCCTGCTATGCATTGCTGGAATGGTTAGCATTTCAAGCAATTAGAAAGGAAATAATTTTTAAGTGAAATCACTAGGTAATTTAGGTAACTATAAAAATCCCCAAGCACAGTCTTCAGCTTGTAATCAGAATGGGTGTGTCTCACTCGCCCACAGTAGGCCTTCGTGCATTCTGATCTTACAGGAAGAGTTTATTTCAACCGTGTTTACATTGCACTGAGACGTTGCATCGCTCACACTCTGCTTCTGTGGGGAGAGTTACAGTCCCTATCGCATTAACCGCCTGTAGGAGCTACGGGCTGATTGACCAAAATGGATGTCAAGTGGAGTTTGACTGAAATGTCCCTGGGCTCGCGGACTGGGTGTGATATATGTCAGTGAAACAGAACACTCATATCATAGGCTCAGATTAAATTTTACATATTCACTTTACGCCCGCCTCGAAATATCCTAAACCGGCCATTTATTGGTTTTACAAGTGCCCATCGTCGACTTTATTAACACCCAGCGCTTGGATTGGCTAAGTGTAATTTCAATCTGAAGTATGGCTCTTACCCATTGGCTACACTTACCATCGCTCATTGACCCCTGCGCACGCCGATTGGACCAAGTGCGCAGGCGGTATCTTGCATGGGCTTGCTCTTGAAGGCTGCACGGAGAGCGAATGTCGTCATGAGCGGTGGGTAGGAATTATAAGATTGGTGTTTATATTACAATGTACTTCGTAAAACAATTCATCTACATTAACCAATGGAACATTTAATGTGTTGTGCATTAAATACATATGTTTGAATACGTGTAGTTGTACTTTGCTTGCAGGCTGTGCACTTCCGGAATTGGGCTGCCTTTTCGGTATCAAAGAGTTTGACTTGCTACGCGTTAGCAGGCTAGCCAGTAAAGCAGAGTCTTGTTTGTAATTTCAGCTAGATGCACATTGAAACTGGGTCATTTAAACATATGCGAAATACAACACATATACCGAACTGGCAGTGAAGTATGGTTACAAGCAAAATAGCTAGGCATCAAAGCTAGTCTGACTGGACAGTGTTGGGTTTATTTAGTAGAGATGCGTGTATCTAGAGCTATCTGGATGGCTAGCCAGTCATACGGGAACCATGCTAGCCCAGTATCGCGTCTCTTGCTGGCTAGCTGGATCTGCAAGTGAGCACAGCTAGTTTAAACGTAGGCGCTCGCTAGCTGCAGCTATCTTTTTTGATGGCGGCGCTATTTTCAGGCCCCGCTCAAACAGTTTTTTTCACTCGTGTACTGTATGCTAGCGAGCCAAGACTTAAAGAAACAGTTTATTTGTTCGTGGCTTACGTTTGCACAGGCTTAGTCCCACAAATAAATGAAATGTAAAACTTACACCAGAGCCCGTGGGACACTATGTTGCTGACTTAAACTGGACCAGCCCAGGCAGCTGGGAATAACGCTAGATTGAAACAAGAAGCAAACGTTAGCATTTTCTGCGAAGTTGACTGTCGACTGGAGCTGCCACTGAAGTGTTTGCAGAGTCAGATCAGCTAGCGAATTTGTATGCTCTGTAACGTCCACTATTTAGCAGTCCCCGCACGACTTCCCAAGGCTAGCTTGATGGGCTACCCTCTCAAAGCACTTTGTCCAAAAACACGATAACTAAAGCGTCCGTGCTCCCTTTCTGCCGATGTGCAATCATCATTTGCATGTCCAGTTGCAGGTAACTGAACAGTTGAGCAAGTGTTCTGATGTTTAAACAGTCATTTTTAAAAAGCGCTATAACCGAATTAGTTCATTTTCAGTCGTTTGCTCGACTTGTGTGAACTTGTCGCCGATATCACTGTCAGTCTGTTTGGCTACACTTCCCAAGAAGGCAAACTGCAGAGTGCCATTTGCATGTCAGATAACACGTACAGGTTATTGAACACTATTTCTCTGACGCATTAAATGAAACGATACGTAATTAATCACTCACACACACATCTACTGATGTAACCTATTTGTAGGGTTAGTAGGTTTGTAGTCACCAGTAGCCATGCTGATGAAAGTTGTGTCTGTCTGTGTGTGTGTATGTGTCTATGCATGTGTAAATGTGGTTAAGACCAGTCGAGTAATCATCGGCTATTTGATTCTTTGCAGATCAGAAGGACAGTATGGCCACTACTGTTGCTGTCAGTCCCAGTGAATACCTCCAGCCTTCAGCCACCTCTACACAAGTAAGGATAGCCTCTTGACCTTTCAGCATGTTAACCCTTAACCCTAAGCCCTGACAGAGCTTCTGTGCATTACCTGTTAAAATCCGTAGCTTTGTCTCTGTACGTTTATTCAAAGTTCTGCCTACACAGCCAGTGTGTTGCAGAAGCATAGGTGTAGGCGTAGGTGTGATAATCTTTATCACTGTTAATTGATGAACCTTCAACATTTAACCTGCTAAGAACTGAATGTTTTGGTACCACTGGTGGACTGTCAAGTACTTTGTGATTTAAGGCCATGTGTGCTGCAGTGTGCATGCGGTTGTGATGATCTTGGCTTTGTCCATTGCCTAGTTTTGAATAGTTTACCTGCATTTGACAGATGCTTAGGCCAGCATTTACTTAAAGAAGTTAAAGAAGTACGCTTTTGCAAGGAACAAGATATTGAGATAATGTTTGTGAATGCCAAACAGAAATAGGATTTCTTCATATTGTCACTTGGAAATGTTCCTGTCAAATCAGTCATGGGCAACCTGGTTTCAGAAGCTACAATTCAGTACCGCATATTTCAAGTAACTTGGCTCTTGGCCTGTGCACTTTCTACAGGTGGTTTTAGTAATTAACTCTTCTGTCTGGCTAAAGAGCTGTGGTAATTAGAATTGGTGAACAGCTGGTAGAAATATTTGCGACTATATTATGGCTCCTGAAGCCAGGTTGTGCATCACCGTGCTACATGGTGATTTGAAGACTGAAAAAAAGAACACAAGTTGGACCCTGTCTGAGTGTCTTTCTTGCCTTTCTCGTCTCATCACCGCCTCCCATCTGTTCACCTGCTGCAGGACTCTCAGCCCTCTCCTCTGGCCCTCTTGGCCGCCACCTGCAGTAAAATCGGGCCCCCCGCTGCCCAGGCCCCCGTCAGCACCCCCGCCACCCAGCCCACCACCCGCCGCCTGCACCCCATCAAGCCGGCGCCCATCGCCCCCGCACCCCCCAAGAACGCCCTGGGCTTCCTGGCCGCCAAGGGCAATGTGATCCAGCTGCCAGCGGGCCTGGGCGCCTCGGGCTCCAGTCCCATCCTGCTGACCATCCAGAGCCCCACGCGCCCGGCCCCCGCCCCGGCCAACATCCAGTACCAGATGGTGCCGCAGATCCAGGGCGCGCAGACCATCCAGATGATGCCACAGGGCAGCCAGATCCAGCTGATCCCCGGCACCAACCAGGCCATCATCACCACGCCCGTCACGCTGCCGGCCGCCTCGCCCGCGCCGCCCCAGCCCCTCGTCACCATGGCGACCGCCGCGCCCCAGAAGACTGTGGCCATCAAGCCGTCCACGCAGAAGCGGCGGCAGAACAGCAGCGAGCAGCAGCAGCGGGCGATGGTGCGCCTGCCCGGTGGACTCACGCTGCCCCTCAGCGTCACCACCACAACGGGCGACGTGGCCGGCACGCAAGTGCTCGCCGACACGCAGCAGGCCGTGACGCCGCAGCAGCAGCCGCCCCTCAAGACCTCCAGGAGGGGGCGCAAGAGGCAGACGCCGGTGGCGGCCGTGGCCCCCACGCCCGTGGCCCCGCAGCCCACCTCGCCGTCCCCTGTGGCCGAGCAGGTGGAGACGCTGCTGATCGAAACGACGGCAGATAACATCATACAGGTACGATACTAATGGCAGAACTGTCCAGGTGACTCTGCGCTAGGTTCAGGGATGTATGGGAATGAGGAGACATGCAGGTAATGCAGGCTGTTTCGTTGAAAACATATCAAGGTATATAATATATGTAACAGTGCTGCCCTACTAATGCCAAGGGGCAGTATGAATTTCGACTGGAAATTGACTTTATGGGCGCTTTCAGACTTATAGTTCGATTGCTTTGGTCCGCACTAGTCAGAAAAATGTTACAATGTAGCAAACAGACGTGGGTACGGTTGGCTTTCACATATGCATAGTTCTAAACTAACCAAAATAGACAGCGAAGATCATCGCCACCGCAACCAGACTAAAACGCACCACTTTCGATAATAATAATGCACTAAACTCTACTGTTCCGTCCAATTTGGTTTGGTTGCTTTCACACCAGAGGAACCGTACCAAAACAGGGCAGATAAAGCGGTCCGAGACCACCCCTTTTTAGCGGTCTCGGACCGGTTGATTTGGTGCGCACCAAAGTACCGAGATTGCATTCACACCAACGAAAACGAACCGTACTAAGAACTTTTGGTTCGAATGGGACGTTTGGTGCGCACCAAATCCTGTCAGTGTGAAAGCACCCTTAGACTTACTTCATTTTCTAGTTTGCTGCCTTTGGCACCTGTAAGATTACTTTTGAATGTGTGCACCTTGCCTCTGTTACACCAGTACAACACTATTTCTATCATTAGGTAACACTTTATTTTATGGTTCCTTTTTTAGTGTACCTACATGTAACAACATGTAATATTATGTACCTACACTGTACATACTTAAGAATAACTCTAAGGGCCCATTTACACCAAACTCTCTGCGTATTCAGCGCGTAGGCGTATTCTGAGCGTATTCTGTCCGTATTCATTTAGAATGCACGTTAGCAGATGAGACCGTTCCCACCGCAACCGTGTTCTGAGCGTATTCTGTCCCTATACAAACATATTGTATACGGATACGCGCTGTACACGCTCAAGTCGGTGTGAATGAGCCCTAACCCCTAACCCTATGGTACAGTGCAAGTACAAAATGTTACATATGTGTTGCACACTTCGTTACACCTGTATTCTATTGATGCACTGTAACAGGGACATTAAAATAAAGTGTAACCATATTATTACGTTTAAGTAAGGGGGCACAATACAGCGGTCCCTCGCTATATCGCGGTTTACCTTTCGCGGCCTCGCTGTTTCGTGGATTTTTTTTTGTGCATGCAATCTCCTGTACAGTACAGAATGCGCTCAGCTTGTAAAATTTACATAAATCTTTCACCACTAGCTGTGTGACTCTGAAGTGCTGTATGTTTGCAAGTGTGAACTTTGCCTGTCTGAGAAAAGTGTATAAGTGTAGTGAGGGGTTTTACAGCCTTAAAACATCTATAATAATTGTAAAAAATAAAGCTGACTATTTCGCGGATTTTGCCTATCGCGGGTTATTCTAAAACATCTGTTTTGTCTTGTGAGCAAATCTTGTGCTTCTTCCTATCAGGAAAGTACATAGGCATCACCACCACCATGCCTAGAACATGTTTGACTGAGCAGTAGGACAACTGTGAACACATTTATTTCAGTTTCAGTGCTCGCGTAGTTACTGCACTTTGCCTTGTAGGGCAGAGTAGAGGTATAAGTTATTATAAGTAGAGTGACCATACGATCACCAAAACGTCACATTTAGTTATGTTTGATGTAACTACAAAAAAAATCTTTTGTTGTTTTAAGTCCCTTTTTTTGAATCTGTTTTTGATTAAAGAACTATCCTGGTCATTTTCAACATGCAGCTCTGTTGCTCAAGGTGTCTGCTGATGTTGCATAACTTTTAGGGTGAGATTTGGAGCTTGTTAAGACGCTAAAAACACAGTTTAACGTTTTGCCCCCAGGGGTCAGCTGTCAGTGCAAACTCTCCGTTCAAGGAGATCTATATGGGTTGGACCAAAATTTCTCATGTCTTTGGTACTGGCAAGTCTCAGGTAGCTTGAGCAATAGACCTGCATGTTGAAAATGACCAAAATTGTCCTTTAATACTTTCATCCTTTTACCACACTTTTGAAATGGGGTTATTGTAACACTAGACACACTCTTTCTGCAATTTTGTCAAACTTTTTTCACTTAAGTATGAACAACTTAGTGGATCCCCAGATGAAATCATATTAATTGTATTGATTGTTTGATTGTCTAATCCTGAAGGTGTTTTGCATAAGAGACCAGTGGACAGTCCTGATGTGTGTGTGTGTGTGTCAGTGATTGATTCTGTTGTCGTCCTCACATGTGTGTCAGTGATGGATTGTGGGGTCAGTCCTGATGTGCATGTGTGTGTAGATGATGAATTTTGTGGTCATTCTGTGTGTATGTGTATGTGTGTGGATGATTAATTGTGTGGTCACTCCTTTTTTGTGTGTGTGTGTGTGTGGATGATGAATTGTGTAGTCACTCCGTGTGTGTGTGTGTTTGTGTGTGTGGATGATGAATTGTGTGGTGACTCCTTACGTGTGTGTGTGTGTCGTTGATGGATTCTGTCCTCCTCCTCTAGGCGGGGAACAACCTGCTGATCGTGCAGAGCCCCGGCTCAGCTGGGCAGGTGGTGCAGCAGGTGCAGTTGGTCCAGTCCAAACAGGACCCGCAGCAGCAGCAGATCCAGTCGCAGCCACAGCAGCAGCAGCATCAGCAGACGCAGCAGGTCGTGCAGATCCCCTCGCAGGCCCTCAAGGTGGTACAGGCCGCCTCAGCGACGTTGCCCCAGGTCCCCCAGAAGCAGCCGGCGCCCAGTGTACAGGTGGCCCCCGCCGAGCCCACTCAGGTACGCTCTGGATCGTATGAGTCTGGTCTTCGACTTCGTTCCTGGTTTGAGGGCTTAGGGCTGACCCACTGTCAAGTTGTAAAGTGCATTGTGGGAGCACTCCATGTTTTAAGCTTTTTAATAAATAGTTCCACGATAGTTACAGGGGACCTGCAGACATTGGAGGGAAACACCATAGTTACCATTTTGTCACTCAGTATAAGACAAATCAAACGGAAAGTGCAACTCTGCTTGCTTGACGAACAAACCACTTTTAATGGGAAAATGACAGAAAAAGTTGAGTCTTAAATGAAGTTCTGACTAACCGAAATGTCTGTAAGTTGACATTTTGGCAGACTTAGGTGGCGTACAGACTGCCACACATTTTTTTCTCCCCTCAGAAAAGTGAGACTCTGTACTGTTCTTCTAAAATGTTGATGTAGATGTTTTTTTCTTGTTCCTGTTTGTTGTGGTCAGCTGTGAGCGAGTCAGTTTGTAGCTATGCAAAGACCTATTGTTGGGGTGGGGGCACCAACCCAAAACTATTTGGGTTTGTACTAAGAGACTATTGTGTGTGAATGAATGAAGACTAGTGTAAGGGCAAGTAAGTTCCAGTAAGTAAAGGTAATCGGGTGGAAAGTTCTCCAAGTGCAAGCCATCTTAAATCTGTCCCGAGTGCTAAATGATTACAGTAGTTATGTTTTGTTATGTTTTAGAACTGTTGTAAAATGCTACAAAGGTGTGTACTCCCAAGAACTACTTGCCAAAATGTGAATGCTGATGTGTGTATAAAAGGATGAAGTATCTGAAGTGTCTGTTAAATATTTCTTTAATTTCATAATCTAATTGTAAGTCTAATTGGGACAACTTCGCTAAGGGTTTTAAGGTGTCTGCCTTAACTATAAAGCTACCGCCACTCGCCTATTGTGGGAAACACTGGTTTTAGAATTATAGTGATGCTCCGCTATATCTCGGTCCACCTTTCGCAGATTTTTTAATTAATATATAAATGCTATGTCATTATGCATGCTAAAGAAACATTCTGCAGAACAATAGCCTAATACATACAGCAAATGTATTAAAACAGTGAGTGAGACGGGTATTATAAGGCTTAAACTATAAAATAAGATGTATGGTCTCACTATAATATAATAGATTTTTTACCTATCGCGGGGGGTTAGACAGGGAATAGACAGGGAATCACTGTAGTGTTAAAATGCTAGATTGTGTGTGCCACCAGTATCCACTTTGCCAGAATACAAACGCTGGTGTCTGTGTGTGTTTGCCAACAGGTCCTGATAAAGACGGCGTCGGGCGAGTGGCAGGCGGTCCAGCTCCAGGAAGCTGTCACGCCCACCCAGATGACCACCGTCACCACGCCCACCATTCTCAACGCCGCCACCGGCGTTGCCTCCAACGCCCAGAAACGCACCCTCGCAGGGGCGCGGAAGGAGCGGACGCTACCCAAGATCGCACCCGCCGGCGGGCTGATCGCGCTGAACCAGCTGTCGTCCGCCGTGCAGGCGGTGCAGACCATCAACATCAACGGCGTGCAGGTGCAGGGCGTGCCCGTCACCATCACCAATGCTGGAGGTCAGTTGGAGTTCCCACAGCTGTGTGACACAACAGAGGGTGCTGCTACTGCTGACGAAGTAGAAATATGATTCAGTTTTTAATGTAGTTCCCCAAAATGTTAAAGGAACACCATCCTTTTTTTTGGGAAATGAGTTTGGTTATTATCTGTCTAACTCATAGTTAGATAAGAGGATATATACCCTTCTGTTCAAGGGTGGGACAATATTTCGATACGATAGTGTGTCGTATTACTAACTGCGATGCGATAACTGTCACCAAGTATCGATATGTTACAGAAAATAATGTAACAGTGTTGGTAATGTTCTTACCTGCGATTTTGTCAATTGGGCTCGCCAGAGCGTAACGCTCGTCAAATAAATAAGGATAGAAACAAAGTGGAGAACAGTGGCCGACGGCGGACAGGAGATAATTACATCAGCATCCTTTTAAGTCCAACATGTCCTGGGACTATTATAGCTTTCACAACTCTGAAGACAAAACAATCGGTACAGCTAAAACCGTTCTTGTTAATTTTAAATATCTGGGTAACACAACAAACTTGTACCCATTTTCCTCGTCACCAGTCTGAGATTGGTAAGGCCAAAGCAGATAACATTGACCAAAATTCGACTTGCCTGGCTTGACGTGATGTCAAGTGATACTGAATTAAATTTGTCACTGGACAGCTGTCAAATCAGAATGCACCTGACTGTCCGCTGGCAAATCTCATCCGATCTCGTTTGACGTAATGTCAAGCCGACCAAGTCAAATTTGCCCATTAAAAGGCAGCTTACAACTAACACTCTATGTCGACAGCTAAGTTCCCAGTTACTTCCGTGAAAGCTGCTTGCATACTCAGTGTATCACTGGATTTATTTGCAAGACATCGACCATACTTTGTGGTAGGAAATGAAGATGCTGAATGATTGAAGCATTCAAACCAAAGGTACGGCAAGGTTCGACGCATCGAGTCATAGCAATCCCAGCCAATGTAGACAAGAGCTGAGAAGAATCTGCCTTTTTGCCAGTATATGCTTCTTTTACTTTCAGAATAATCTGTAATAATGTGTTTGTTAGAGGCATTGAGGTAAACATCTTTGCCCCATGTTGTACATGATGTCGAAACAGCTGTCGATTGCAATAAATAAATACATACAAACATAAAGATTAATATATCCTGCTTCCTGACTGGTTTATTTTCCTTGTAGTTAGACAAATATTTATAGCATTATATAGCATTATATAACAAATAGCATTATACTGTAGCATTATATAAGAAATATAGCATTATCTTAAAATACATCGAGTATTGTAGAATCCCTGTGTCGTGGTGTCAGTGGTGTCGTAGCTAGTGTATCATGACAGTATCGTATCGTAAGTTACTCAAGGGTTCCCACCCTCCCTTTCTTCTCTGTGTGCAGTAACCCCAGTCTGATATCCCTTTCGTTGGACTAAGGTCATGTTTACTTTAGTCTATTATTTAAATAGAAATGTTACAAAGTTGTCAGGTTTTTATGCCTGTCATCCACACCAGTCTTGTTATTTTATTTTTATTTTTTTTCGAGCTCTGGAGTGATGCATTATAAACTAAGCCATTTGAAAACTGCAGCATATGGAAATAAAAACCATGTGTGTGGTCAGAAATCGTTTCACTTCTGAAACTGTAAAAAACGAACTAATGTGAACACAGCCCTGTTAAGTAAAAGGGAGTTACAGTACATTAGCTAGCCTGGAAGGTATAGGTTAGCTAATTAAACCAACTTCCAGTACATGATGTGAAACTGGGTTAATACTGGGCTATCAGACTTGATTGTTATTGTTTGCACAGAGTAGATAAGGGGTATGTATCATCTTAAGGTGGTAATACAACAAAGCAACTGTTTTGAGCAATGTTGGCAGGCAGTGTTACTGACAGATGTAGTTTGGGCTCTTTCCCTCTAATGTTAGGCAACACAATTATCAAGACAACTTAAATCATCAGCATGCCACTTATTCTAATCATCCAATCAGAACGCAGGATGCCTATCATGCTGTTGCCCAGCAACACTGCTCAAAACGTTTCTCCATGTATCCTCACCTTACCTGTAGATGGAATTCACTGGCGTATGTTCAGAGAATGCTTAGCCAAAAATAAAATCTAAATCAAGACATCGATAATTATCCCACTTGGACTAATCTGGTGTACTTGAATAGCATAGCACTCCAGTACAGTATCCTCCTTCCAACCAGCTCTGGGTCTTATGCTCACTAATTCTGTCATACTCACTAATCTAGTACACTTGAACAACATGCCCTACAAAGCCAAAAGGCAGTAACTACGTATTTTGTCAAATTGAGTTTAGACTGAAAATTGACTTCATGAACACTTCCTTTGTCTTTTGACTAAATCTCTTGATTCTTTGCTATTAAGAAAGTAGATAAATCACCACTATTATATCGACAACATGTTTGACTGGGCAGTATGACAACGTCAAAGGTGTTTTTTCCTCAGTTTCTGTGTTGACGTAGTTACTGCACTTTGCCTTTTGTAGGGCGTCCAGTCGTAGTGTCCTCTCTCTAACCAGCTGTGGCTTATCGTATTCACTAATCTGGTGTAGTCAGAAAAAAGAACAGGTGTGTTTCGAGTGCTGCAGGGTGTAAGTCTTTTTTCTTGGTGCTCCTCAGTGTGTGATTCTAGATTTGTTAGAAGTAAAAAAGATCTGAGGCACTCAAGATTGATGCATAAAAATAATTTATGTATTACTCTACAAAAACATGCCTACGTGTTTCAGCCCTGAAGAAGGCCTAGCAGGCCGAAACGCGTAGGCATGTTTTTGTAGCCTAATAAATTATTTTTCATTATCAATCTTGAGTGCCTCCGATCTGTTTTACGTCTAACTAATCTGGTGTACTTGAACAGTGTAGTGTGTCAAGTCGTAGTGTCCTTCCTCTAACCAGCTGTGGCTCACTAATATCATATTCACCAATCTGGTATACTTGAACAGTGGTAGTGTGTCCAGTCGTAGTGGCCTCCATCTAACCAGCTGTGGCTGATCATACTCACTCATCATATCATGTTCACTAATCTGGTGTACTTGAACAGTATAGGGTGTCCAGTTGTAGTTTCCTCCTTCTAACCAGCTGTGGCTTACTAAACATATCATATTCACTAATCTGGTGTACTTCAACAGTGTAGAGCATCCAGCCGTAGTGTCTTCCCTCTAACCAGCTGTGGCTTACCATACTCACTAATCATATCATATTCAGTAATCTGGTATAAATGTTGTGCACTTGAACAGTGTAGTGTGTCCATTTGTAGCTGTGCCAGCTGTGGCATATCATACTAATCACTAATCTGTGTTAAGGCTGCTCGATTATGGAAAAAATCTGAATCACGATTATTTGGGCCAAAACTGAAATCACGATTAATCAAACGATTATTTTGTTTTCCTCAGTAACATGCTTCATTGATTGAAAATGTATTCAAAAACATTTCGAAAAAACATTCTTGTACCTTCGGATTTTCCCTAATACCTTTCTTCGTAAACATTAGTAAGTCTCCTTTGATGTCTAATGTACAAACAGTAGAAATGGCTAATGTATACATCTAATGTACAGTACAAACAGTAGAAAATAATTAGGGCCAAAAACATTGTTGTCCTCGATTTTATTTGTTTTGAGATCGTTTGGCCCTGAAATCGTTATCACGATTAGAATTCGATTAATTGAGCATCCCTAATCTGTGTACTTCAACAATGTAGGGTGTCCAGTAGTAGTGCCTACCTAACCAGCCGTGGCTCACTAATGATATCATATTCACTAACGATATCATGTTTACTAATGATATCATATTCACTAATGATATCATATTCACTAATGATATCATGTTTACTCATCTGGTGTACTTGAACAGTGGTAGGGCGTCCAGTCGTAGTGTCCTCCCTCTAACCAGCTGTAGTGACTGCCCCTCTGTCCTGTCCTCTGTCCTGTCCCCAGGCCAGCAGCACCTGACGGTGCAGACGGTGCCGGGCGGGGGCCTGCAGCTGGGCGGGGTGGCGGGGCAGCAGGTGGAGCAGACGCTGGCGCTGGAGCTGCCCAGCAGCGTGCCGGGGGAGAAGAAGCGCCGCATGGCCTGCACCTGTCCCAACTGCAAGGATGCAGAGAAGAGGCAAGTGTAACCCCCGCTTACAGCGCACACACACACACACACACACACCCTCGCTGTCAAGCCGGCAGAGGGCGGTGGTTCTTGTGTTTAAATGCAGGGCTGAAAGATCTCAGGCATTGTGTCTGAAATCAGGCATTGGACAGTAGGGTGCATTAAACATTTGCTAGTCAATAGTCATCTAATCTTTTTGTTCAACTCAATAAATTGCTCATCATGGTTTTCTATCTGTCTATTCTGTGAGCACTCAAACTCCACCGGTGTTCAGAAGTTTGTAGATGGGTTTATCATTTGGATGAAGTAGTTCTGGCTCTCTGGCTTGTCTTACCTGTAGTGATGAGTTGTGGTATTTGTCCCACTGTGTTGTGTGGCCCTGCTAGAGGTCTTTGTTGTGTGTCACTATGTGTGCCTGTCAGTATATGCTAGGTCATTGGCTAAGTTCGTAACAGTGCTTGTGGTCATTATCTCATCTGATGGTAGGCAGCCGTGGATGTGTGCATGTGTGTGTGGGTGGGTGGTTGGGCTGTAGGCAGTTTGTACCACTAGACCTTAGTCATGTGTCAGGTGCAGTGGTCTAAGCCTGTGTCAGGTGCAGTGGTCAGTGTGTAGTTGAGGCTGTGCTGCCTCAGACTGTTAGCCCACATGTGCAGCAGTGTGCAGTTAAGGAATAATCAGCATCATTATTGCCTCTACCATTGTGGGAAGCTCCTGTGCCAGGTCAGCATAAGAGTAGCCACGGGTGGGCCGGCCTGTGCCCACTGCCAACCCACTTGTCAATCAGCTCCACCCAATCAGAAGGCTGTATAGATTTGATTGACTGTTTAAGTAATAATAGTAACCTGTAGCCCACCCATTTTATGATTTCTGGCTACGCCCCAGCAGGTCAGTGAGAAGGGATTTACATTGCATTGATGGTTTGAGTCAAAATTGGATCTAATACGCCCCATAGCTTTTAATGGAGTTTCAACAAGGACACTAAAGTTCAAGTGGATTTGATGTTGTGTAAATAATAAATCAGTGATTTAATCTGGCTGATTTATCCGTCTCTCTGCTTCTGTGGGACAACTACAGTAATAGATCAGCATGCACTGCATTCTGGAGAGTGTTTGTCTGCAGTAAAATCCTTCTAAAAGGTCACATTAAGCAGATGTGGGCAGGGAACCACTGGGGGTAAATCAGGGGAATTGGCTTCCACACAACAACAACAGGAGTTGAACTCGTGTGCAAATACATCTTTAGTGCATATTGTTTTTTATTTTTATGATGGTTTTCTTACACCTGCCTCCACCTCTGTTTTTTCTTAGCAGTGGAAAAGATGTGAGTGTAATTCTCTCACATCTGCAGAACAGCTGTTTAGCTTTTTAAGGTGTGAATATCTAACACTCAACCAAGTTGGCTTCAGTAATGCTCGTACACAAAGTGCTGCATAGAACCTACTCAAAAAACATCAAGCTAACATGCTGCATGGATATTTTTACATTGATTTAACATAACAGTACTATGTGTGTTCATAACATAAACTACTGCTTATTTCATCCAATGTAAAAAGATTTATGCAGCATGTTTACTTCATTTCTTTTTAAGTTTTATGCAGCACTCTTTTCCTGGGTGTGTGTAGTATGTGTGTGTATTGCGTGCGCGCGCGTGTGTGTGTGTGTGACTTCACATCGATTTGGCTGTGCTGCATCTGTGGTAGGAGCATAAAGCAGGAGCTACTGCTGTAGTCATAGCTGTGTGGTGTGGTGTGGTGTGGTGTGGCGTGGCATGTCACGTCACTGGGTCAGTCCCCTACGGGCTAGCCTGGGCTTCCTGCCCCAGACACCAGTGCTACTAATCACGACCCACAGCTAAGCCAATTAGCACAGAATGCCAGGTCACCATCTTACTGTGCAGGCTGTTTAATGGAGACCAGCTTAGGGCAGCCTGGATAATAGGATGATGGCAGGTGCAGGACTGCAGGTGTGTGTGTGTGTGTGTGTGTGTGTGTGTGTGTGTGTGTGTGTGTGTGTGTGTGTGTGTGTGTGTGTGTGTGTGTGTGTGTGTGTGTGTGTGTGTGGCTATGTATTGTGGCTGAAACTAGGGGCCTCATGGATGCTATGAATGTGTATTAAATTATTATATTATTGTCTTGTATATGACGTGTGTGTGGCTCTATGTAGTGTGGCTGGTACTGAGGCCCCATGAACTGTGTTTGTGGTCGTTGCTGCTGTTTATTATTTATGACTGTGGCACACTCAGGCCTGAGGCGAGTGGAAGAAGTGAAAATTCCCAACTCACTTGGGCCACATCTGCCTTATAGTAGCCCAAGATAACATGCAGTATCCTTATAGCCTCATATCTTTATCTGCCAGACAGTTACTTCTACTTACCTCTGTCACACAACAATTACTGGTACCATGCATCAGTTCCATACTGTTACAGTGCGTGTGTGTGTGTGTGTGTGTGTGTGTGTGTGTGTGTGTGTGTGTGTGTGTGTGTGTGTGTGTGTGTGTGTGTGTGTGTGCGTGTGTGTGTGCGTGTGTGTGTGCATGTGTGTGTGCATGTGTGTGTGTGTGTTGTCGTTGCTGCTCTGTATTATTTATGGCTGTGGCTAGGGCTGGGCAATATGGACCTAAATTAATATCACGATATTTCTGGGCTGACTGGCGATATACGATACATATCGATATTTCAAAAACAGGATGAGCAAAGTGTTTCATGTTAAGTTAAGACTGCTCTAAAAGAGCTGTGCAAATGAAAAAGTAAACAGTAACATACACAGGGGTACAGCTGAGTGATCCGAGAAAGCTCCGGCTGTCTAAACAGTGTGAACACATTAGGATAAGTGGTTTTGATAAAGTGGTATTGTATCATCGAAAATATATCGATATGGCGATATAGTGTCAAATACATATCTTCTTTAAAAATATATCGATATTACGATAATATCGATCAATCGCCCAGCCCTAGCTGTGGCTGTGCCAAACTCAGGCCTGAGGCCAGTGGACGAAGTGAAAATCCCCACTCACTTGGGCCTGTAGTAGCCCAAGATAACAGTATCCTTTTGCCTTATCTGCCAGACAGTTGCTTTTGTCTGAATTGTCTGTGTCACACACCGATTGCTGGCACTGTGCATCAGTTGCATATTAGTAGAGGGGCTGATAGTATTCAGGCATCGTGCCTGATTTCAGGCTTGGCGGTGTTTGTCTGCGAGAAAACAAATATAGGTCTTCACCGAGAATATTTAATAGGAAAAGCTTGTCAATTCTCGGATGTCACGTTTGAGTTGCCCAGAGAGGTCGAATAAGAGGAACCCAGCTTTTGTCCTCAACCAAAGAAGCACTGGGCTTACATCATGCTAACATTGCACTTCAGGAAGGGTGTTAGTTAGGTTTATCAAATCTTATAGTTAGCTAGATAGAGTGCAGTAAAAGTTCAGGCTCAGGATTTTTTTTGTACTATCAATCCTGTAGTAGTTAATGCACCCCACCCAGTCTCTGACATCAGACAGATAATCACAGATAGCTGTTTGACTGTTGTTATATGGTTTTATACTTTTTATATATGGTTCTATACAAATCTAGCAACTTTACAGTGCAGTTCTTGAGGTCTCCTGTCTTGGCTGGCAGCTGAAAAGCTTTTGGTGTCTTAGAAAGCGGCCTGTGTCAGATATATCACTTGAGCTTGTGCAGTCTACTAAGCACATACAGATAAAAGACACACAACTTAAGCTATTTGTTTTCACCTGAAGTGGAGGGATTAGGCTGTTTTTACACATAACATGTTTTTTTTACGGTACGCAGACAGCTGAAACAGTCAGGAAAGTCAACACAATCCTAGCATGCAGTCTTTAAAAGGTTTCTCCAGGTTAAGTACAGTGTTTGTGTGCAGGGGTGTGTGTGGGGGCAGGAGTGTTATGCGTGTTTGAAAGCTCTGTAGAGGAAGGCTAGACATGCCCCCGTTCTGTATTTATGTTTGCATGGTACATTAGTTGGCATGCATCTCCATAACCAGCAGAGGTCTTTTCCTATTGCGTCTTTCGTGCATTTGGCAGAAAGCATCAAGAACTCTGTCTGCTTTGTGCCTCAGACTGTGTCGCACAGTAATTTGATTTTGGACAACTACTGAGATACCAGCTATCGGGGCTGTTTGGAATTGCGTCAACAAGTGCCCTTTTTTTTTTCCTCAGTACAAGACACAGTTGCACAATATCCGACCCTCGTGTGCTTGAGTCATTTCCCAAACTCCTTTGGTCTACTTCCACCATGCACCGCATTCATGATTGTTTACCTCAGAACTTTGAGCAGTTAAGGGACTGTGATTTGGGAGTTTTAGCTCTATTAGGGGTTTTGGTTGGAAATAGGAAACATATTGCACATATTCTGGCTGTACTGTTATTGTCAGTCAAATCATTATTTCGATTCGTAACATGTTTCCTTCGTCTCTGGTGACATATTAGGACCAGTTTATGATTACTTACTGTAACTGTTTTGCATAAAGCGTACGTAAGTATTGGCCATGTGGTAAGAGACATTTTGGTGCAAAATCAGTAAAAAAATAAATAAAAAAAATCACATACTCAAACCAAAGGTTTACGGGAGCTAAAAGTTGTCTATTTTCACCAGGTAAAACCTCATTGTAAAGTGGAACAGCAACAGAAACAGCTGATAATAGGCAATATGTCTGTAAAGATTCATTCAGCTCATGGTTTTCAAGGAGCTGAAGTTGTAAGTAACTGGACTTCTATTTGGACTTCTGGAGCTTGAAGGCATTTCACCTTTCATCCAAAAGGTTTCTTCCCTTTTGTCACATGATGAGGGGTGTGGTCTACAGCTCCACCTCCACTGTCCAGAGATATAGCTCCTGGTTTCCCATCATCAGGCCAGAACTGAAGAAGCCTTTTGGATGAAAGGTGAAACGTCTACAAGCTCCAAAAAGAAGTCCAGTTGCTTACAACTTAGCTCCTTGACTAATAATAGGCACTATACAGATAATAGGATCATTTCCTTAGTCTCTGGTGACATATCAGGACCAATTTATTATTTCTTTCCAACTCACTTGTATTTGCCCATACTGCCATACAAAGGCAAAAGGCAGTAAATACATATTTTGTCAAAACTGGGTTTACCCTGTAAATTGACTTTGGAACACCTCTTTTGTCTTGTGACTAAATATCTTACTTCTTCTTATTAAGAAAATACATAAAAGCATTTTTTAATTTGTTTTACTTTTACATTTAACAACAATGCTTGACAATTTGTCTTCTCTCTCCCCTGCCTCTGCTGTCCTCCCCCAACTTAGCTCCTCGACTGACAGTAGGCACTGTGCTGCTGATATGATCACTTCCACGAGCACCTTTAACAACAATGTCTTTTGTTTTCTCTCTGCTGTCCTCCCCCACCTGTCTCTGTGTCCGTCTCTGTGTCTGTGTCTGTCTGTCTGTGTGTCTGTCTGTGTCTGTCTCTGTCTGTGTCTCTGTACCTGTCTGTGTCTGTGTCTGTCTCTGTCTCTGTCTGTCTGTGTCTCTGTGTCTGTCTGTGTGTCTGTCTCTGTCTGTCTGTGTCTGTCTGTCTCTGTGTCTGTCTGTGTCTGGCTCTGTGCCTGTCTGTCTCTGTGTCTGTCTATCTGTGTGTGTGTCTGTGTGTGTGTCTGTGTGTGTCTGTGTCTGTCTCTGTCTGTCTCTGTCTGTCTGTCTGTGTCTGTGTGTGTCTGTCTCTGCATCTATCTCTGTGTCTGTCTGTCTGTCTGTCTCTGCATCTATCTCTGTGTCTGTCTGTCTGTGTCTGTGTCTGTCTATGTGTGTGTGTCTGTGTCTCTTTGTCTGTGTGTGTGTGCAGGCCAGGGGAGCTGGGCAAGAAGAAGCACATATGTCACATCCCAGGCTGCGAGAAGACGTTCCGCAAGACGTCGCTGCTGCGGGCGCACGTGCGGCTCCATACGGGCGAGAGGCCGTTCGTCTGCAACTGGGTCTTCTGCGGCAAGCGCTTCACACGCAGCGACGAGCTGCAGCGGCACGCACGCACACACACGGGTACGTTCACATCGACACGCTATACACACACACACACATGCACGCACACACACGGGTACGTTCACATCGACACGCTATACACACACACACACATGCACGCACGCACACACACGGGTACGTTCACATCGACACGCTATACACACACACACACACATGCACGCACGCACACACAGGGGTACGTTCACATCGACACGCTATACACACACACACACACATGCACGCACGCACACACACGGGTACGTTCACATCGACACGCTATACACACACACACACATGCACGCACACACACACACGGGTACGTTCACATCGACACGCTATACACACACACACACATGCACGCACACACACACACGGGTACGTTCACATCGACACGCTATATACACACACACACATGCACGCACGCACACACACACGGGTACGTTCACATCGACACGCTATACACACACACACACATGCACGCACGCACACACACGGGTACGTTCACATCGACACGCTATACACACACACACACATGCACGCACGCACACACACGGGTACGTTCACATCGACACACTATACACACACACATGCACGCACACACACGGGTACGTTCACATCGACACACTATACACACACACACACATGCACGCACGCACACACACGGGTACGTTCACATCGACACACTATACACACACACACACATGCACGCACGCACACACACGGGTACGTTCACATCGACACCCTATACACACACACACACATGCACGCACGCACACACACGGGTACGTTCACATCGACACACTATACACACACACACACATGCACGCACGCACACACACGGGTACGTTCACATCGACACGCTATACACACACACACACATGCACGCACACACACACACGGGTACGTTCACATCGACACACTATACACACACACACACATGCACGCACGCACACACACGGGTACGTTCACATCGACACGCTATACACACACACACACGCACGCACACACACGGGTACGTTCACATCGACACACTATACACACACACACACATGCACGCACGCACACACACGGGTACGTTCACATTGACAAACACGCACACGCACGCACACAGGTACGTTCACATTGACAAACGCACACAAACACGCACGAACACACACAGGTACGTTCACATTGACGCACATGCACGTACACACACACGGGAATGTTCACATCAACATGCATGATCACACACACACTACACACACAGTACATTCACAATTGACACACACTACACGTACACACGCACGGGCACATTCACATTCACAATTCACACACTCTGCGCACACACACACACACACACACACACACGGGTACATTCATTCCTCATCGGTACACACTCTATGCACACACACTGGTGCGTTCACATGAAACATGCTTTAAAAATGTGTTTCCCGCAGGGAGTTCATTAGTTATGGTAGTGGTTGTATGCAAGTATACAAATACGTGAAGTGAAGGTTTTCAGGAAAAAAAAAAAAAGGTTTTGAAAAGGTCTGGAATTTTTTTTTAGAAAAAGAGCAAGCCCCCTGATGTGTTTATGATGCAAGCCCTCCTGGATTTCTTGAAGATGTTTTTTTTAGTGCATGCTTTTTTTTTTACAGCCCATTGTGTTCTGCACCCTGATTGGCTAAGGGACTGTAGAACATTGTCAATCAATCTCCTGTACAGTACAGAATGCGCTCAGCTTGTAAAATTTACATAAATCTTCCATCACTAGCTGTGTGACTCTGAAGTGCTGTATGTTTGCAAGTTTGAACTTTGAGAGTAGAAGAGAGAAATGTGAGAAAATGTCAATGCCTGTCTGAGAAAAGTGTATAAAGTGTGTAGTGAGGGGTTTTACAGCCTTAAAACATCTGTAATAATTGTAAAAAATAAAGCTGACTACTTCGCGGATTTCGCCAATCGCAGGTTATTTTGAGAACGTAACTCCCGCGAATAATGAGGGACCACTGTACATAATTTTTAACATATCCGCAGTGCCACTGAATTCCAGGAGACACAAGCATGTATTGTTAGATGTAAATTGTTGTGAAAACTATGAAGAGGCTCACTTGAAATAAAATCGCCTCAGTGCTTAGCAGACATCAGACCTGGCATCTGACATCTGTGTTCACTGTGTGAACAAGTTTATTCCCTCATGTGCCCTTTGCAGTTGAATTTTGAAACTGAAGTGAAGTTTCTTCCCCTAGTGATAAAGGCAGAAAAATACCTGAACCACCAGACAGTGTGTAAACAATCCAGAACTGTAACCTTGCACAAGGTCCTGGCATGGCTTCCATTCACGCACTGTGCCAGCAAATGTTTTAAGCGCTGGAGATCTGCGAGGCTTTGGCCCATCTGGGATTGATTACTTGAAGTTGTGGGGTTTCCTTCTTTTATTTCTAGCCACAGAGTTTAGTGCTTTTTGTGTAAGCTATTGTTCCTTGTTACAGACTGTAAACACTTTCTTTTTTCCTGAAAAATCTCACAACTGACTGAAAGTCATCCATGCTCAAAAAAAGTTGTTGTATTGAAAGAAAAAAATCTCTTTATTTGAAGTACTCTGTTGTCTTAATACAAGTGTTATGTTTACGTTTCATTCTGGACATGTAAGAGTCCACATAATATGTAATTATGGTCTTTCTGACATGGCAGAACATGTCCATGTGAATTCAGTCTGTGTTTTGTTGTAAGGTTACACAGATCCTAAAATACAACTGTCTTTGCACATACCAACAAATCTTTTCAAGACAGAAAAACTGTGACAGCTCTGCCTGCCCTGGTGTAGTTATGCAGTGTTGGGGCTGTCCTCAGCCATAAAATTTGGAGTTTTGGAGTGAATGTGATTCCCATTTGTCATTGTGAGCACACACAGTACACACGACAAAATTCAACCTCTTCATTTTAACCCATCACACGTATAGTTGTGCTCATAAGTCTACATACCCTGGCAGAATTGATGATTTTTTAACCATTTTGCAGAGAATCATTTTGGGTAGTTTCTGTTGTCATTGTGATTCAAATAAAGTAAACACAGGTGTTTTAAATGGCTATAAATGGCTTCAGCCAACCACTAACCATGAAGTGGTTAGTCAACCACTAACCATGAAAAAAGTTTTTGTGTTATCATTTATATCCTACCCATGCTCAGAGCACCTCAGTCACAGGGGAGGATGGAGGAAAACTCCCACCTGTTGGTGTGGGGAATTGAACCTATAATGCTTTGGCTAGTCCAACTGCTAGCCCAAGACTGCCCCTTTTTAGATGTGTCAGTGCTGGCACAGGGTCGTGTCAGTGCGACAGGGTCTGACTGACATTGCAGTCCATATGAATAAAGTAAAAAAAATGTTCTGTAACATTACACAGATCTTAAGATCACCACTGTCCTTACACATACCAACAAATCTAACATAAAAAGGTCTGCAGCTCTGCCTGTCAGGGCTTAGGTGCACAGAGTTGGGGTTTTGGGGTTTTCCTCTCTTTTTTTCTAGGTATGAAGTTTAGATTTTGTTTTTCATGCCTTTCTTGTTTATCACAGAGATAATGATCACTAAAGCTGTGTGTGGTGTCTGTCTTGTGTGTCTCGGCAGGTGACAAGCGTTTCGAGTGCTCGCAGTGTCAAAAGCGCTTCATGAGGAGCGACCACCTGACGAAGCACTACAAGACGCACATCAACACCAAAAACCTATGAGCCGCTATGAGCCCTCCTCTTCCCCCCCGGACCCCCCCAGTGCAGACACGTGCCGGCGGCAGGCAGGCAGGCAGGCGACACACGATACGCCCCCTTGTGGCGCTCGGACATACCTACCGCCGCCATCGCCCCCGACACTGCTAAGACTGACCTACAGACACCAGCAACCGGAGCCGAGGAAGCTGCCTGTTGGGGTTGACGAGGGGGGGCCAAGGGGTCCGATCCAGATGGATGCCCACAACCGAGGCGCCCGCCCTGGCTTATCCCGCCTCAGCCTCCCCACTCTCTCACCCCCCCAACCCTCCATCCCTGAAAATCTTTCTCCTTCTTTTCCGAACCTCCTCCTCCTCCTCCTCTTCTTCCTTCTCCAGAGTGGTGCCATGTGGACGACGCGAAGCGTTTCTCCTCCCCAGTGTGTTTTCCTCCCAACACTGGACATGAAAAACGAGACGGAGGCCAGCTCCCCTTACTCGTAGTCGCGTTACGTAGATTATGTGCGTGCAGTATGAGTGTCGGAAGACACTTGGGAACCTCGGGTCAAGCCAAAGCTTCTGAGGTCTATAATGCAGGCTGTGGGCCTGCAAAATCCCTGTCCCAACACCCCCCCCCCCCATATCTTCCTCCCAGCTTTTTAAGCTCCCCCCTAAAAAAATAAAATAAATTCACCTCATGCCCTGCGTGCCCTGTGCCACGCCTTAAGATCACCTGCAAAGCATTGTGGGTAAAGGATAGTGAGGGTGAGAGGAGAGACCTCGTCAGGGCATCACCAACAAATACTCCAGCCAAAATGTTTCCCATCATTTCTCCTCATCGTTTAGTTTAACAAAAGAGGCATTGTTGGTTTTTTGTTTCTGTCTTTGTTCTGTTTTGTTTTGGTATGGTTGTTTTTGTTTGTGTCTTGTGTGTTGTGTTCTTACATTTTAATGTTGTAGTATGCCCCCAGACATAACATTTTTTTGCGTTTTCTGTCTGCTGTTTTGTTGATGCAGTTAAACAAAAGGTCGGCGTCTGCGCCTACTTTAAGCAACGTATTGCTTGGTGCGTCTGCTCACAAAAAATCAGAACACTAGAACAAAAGAATGAGGCGCACACAAGACTTTAGAACCAAAAAGGTGTATTGTAGCCGAAAATTAACAAAAGAGTTTTGACAGACGTTTCGGATCTAGTCCATCCTCAGTGTCTCCAGTAGGAGTCGTACTGGAGACACTGAGGATGGACTAGATCCGAAACGTCTGTCGCTCCAGTTTTAGATCCTCAAACTCTTTTGTTAATTTTCGGCTACAATACACCTCTTTGGTTCTAAAGTCTTGTGTGCGCCTCATTCTTTTGTTGTAGTGTTCTGTTGATGCAGACATGCATCAATACTCACAAGATGAGTAGTACCGGCTCACACATAATTATTGATTTTTAAATCCAATGAATCGTTTTGGCCTCCTCTCAAGCGGTGAATTTGTATCCGCTCTCGTTTATAACACTTGCTGTTAAAGAAGACAAGATTATGTCATTTGTAATAATGATTCTCTGTGGAGTTTTTTTTTCTATGATGAGACAATCATATGGGTGTGGGTGGGGTGGGGGAGGGTGGGTCGGGTCGGGTCCTAACATTCAAACGACGCTTCAGCCTTGTAGCTTAACCTCCACGTGATGTACCAGCGACGCTTCTTTTGCGTGAGGCTCGCCGGCCGCAGTTTTTGTGGCATTCGAGATCGCAGGGGTTAGAACCCCCTCAGTAAGCAAGACCATGAATCCTCATTTTTAGTAGCTTGCAAAAAGCACATTATGTACGAGTACGCTTTCCCCTTCCACGTATGTATGGGAAAACCCCATACATACTCACTCGAGACCATTTTTCAGGTTTTTTTTTCCTCCTTTTGTCTTTTTCTGTGAATTGGATTCTCCCCAATATCCCCACACACATTTTTTGAGCCCCCCTCCCCCACCTATTTATACTTAATGATCCTTGAGACAAAATGGACCATTCCTATGTTGAATGGAACATACGGTTCAGTATTGTGTCGTCAGGAGGAGGATCATCATGGCTGACTGTGGCAGAGGCAGTGACTGACTGACTGACTGGTGTGACGGTTGCACAGTGGTTGGTGACGACACTGGCTTGATGAAGCACACTGCCGACACTCAAGCAAGCCCCTTCCTCTCCGGCGACCTTGCCCAGGAACCTCAACCAGGAGCTCCTGGTAGATAGGAAGATCCCCCTGTGCTTATGGGTGTTTGTACTGTAAGTCTGTATTTGTATATATTGTGTCTGATTACGACGTCTGGAAAATTGGTTACAAAGAGCCTCGTAGGTTTTCTTTTTTTGTTTGTTTGTTTGTTTTTGTTTTGGCTGAACAGGCCGAAAAGGAAGCCTGAAGCAACACGGACTCTGTACAGTGTAAATGAGACGAACACAAGAAATGAAAAGGAATTTACTTGTATAGCTTCATTCTTGCGCAGTGTGACCCCTTTTTTTAATAACTAAAAAAAAAAAAATGTTGCCTTAGACCGTTGCAACCAGTATTTAATGAAATGAGATTTTCAGTCTAATTCCAGGGAACTGCATTTGTAGAGTGGCGTTAATATTATTTTTTATTATATATTTTTTTTCTTGGTCTAACTTATGTTGTACGATGCCAGTTGATGTGCACTGATTACACCCCCCAGTTTTGTGTGATTTTCCTTTTTTATATATATATTTTAAATAAGAGTTTGACCATTTCAGCTTCTTAGAGGTCAGACTGGTCATACATTAAAAAAATGACTCCGATTTATGGGGTCATAAACATATCCTCCCCTAAGACCTAAAACCCTTTGTTTAATATGATAGACTCCAGTCTAACTTCCCATTCGCTTCCTCTGATTCACACGTCTCAATGACTTATGAGGTGCTTACATTTGAGAGCTTGCTATATTTTTTTGTATGTCACAACCCCTGTCCCATTCTCCCTTCCCCCAATAAAGCATTCAAACCACACTTGGTGTCTCCCTCTGCAGTTGATTTTTTTAAAGAAACAAGAATAAAAACATTACATAACACTAAGATGCTTTACCTAGATCAACAAGTCAAGCAACACAATAAAAAACATTTTGTTTGGAATTTATTTTAAATAACATTCAGCTATTTCGGAGGTTTGACTAAGTGTACATTTTCACGTTTTTATTTTTTAACACTATTCTCACCTAAGAAAGCTGGTTATTAAATGACCAGGGGCATCGACTTCTTTTTCGACAGGCTTCTTCTCCGTGGCTGCTTACTGTGACCACTGGGGGGCAGTAGCTAGGTTTACTACAGTAGTCCTTTCCGGCGATCGAAGGAGGAGAACAAGAAAGGCGAGTGGAAGTTGATTGTTTTGCTGGTATGACCACGTACACAAAATATAATTTTATCCAATTCTGTAGTGTTCCTTGAGAAATATACGTGTGCCGTTTAAAATATCAGTTAATTACTTGTCTTGATTGGATGAATTCAGTGGTGGTCAGCGTATTTTTATAGAGATATAGATAAATGTACCATTCCATCTGGCTAATTTTAGGCTTACTAGCTGTGGCTTCCATCTAAACAAGTTTGTTGTATGTAACGTAATACCTGGAGAACCAACAGCCAAGTGTTTTCTCTCTTAATCTTACTGTTGGCCTTAACCACGAAACCTGAAAACGTATCCACGAAATAGTAAAGTGTTGATATGTGATTTAAATACCTTCGACAGTTCACGGTTTTTAGGATTGCTAGGTAGTTTCAGTTTACATACCACCAACCAGCTAGAGCTAATCTTAACCATGGTGTGGAACCGAACACTGCCATGCAAAAGCACGTCGATACGCTTCAGTAGTTAACTATAACTGACTAGGGTGTCATTTGTCCCAACAGGTCGTCGTTTACATCGTATTTGGTCAACCAGACGAATCAGCTGTCAAAATGGTTGGTGTCTGTCTCTTTCGATTTGACTTGTTTTGGCGTGGTAAATTGGTTGTGAACATTCATCCATGCTGGAACTTGGCAGTTGAGTTTTGTAACTTTTTTGCTTTTGTCTTTGTAGGGTGAAAGAAAGGGAGTAAACAAGTACTATCCGCCCGACTTTGATCCGGCTAAGGTAAGATTGAGTGACTGCACTGAGCCTTCTGTCAATGTGTATACTGGAGATGCAGAATAACGACAAATGTAAATGTAGTCAGGTAAAAAAGAATTTCTAGATGCATTCTGGATACAAGACGCATTTGAATGAGGAGTGTATATAATCTCTTCATAGTAATCCTTACTTGTATAGCACATTTCATACAGAGGATGTAGCCTAAAGTGCTTCAATAGTTTGTCAAGGGAACACAAGACAGAAATACAGTGGTCCCTCGCTATATCGCGGTTTACCTTTTGCGGCCTCGCTGTTAAGCGGATTTTTTAGTGCATGCAATCTCCTGTACAGTACAGAATGCGCTCAGCTTGTAAAATTTACATAAATCTTCCACCGCTAGCTGTGTGACTCTGAAGTGCTGTATGTTTGCAAGTGTGAACTTTGCCTGTCTGAGAAAAGTGTATAAGTGTAGTAAGGGGTTTTACAGCCTTAAAACATCTATAATAATTGTAGAAAATAAAGCTGATTACTTCGCGGATTTCGCCTATCGCGGGTTATTTTTAGAACGTAACTCCCGCGAATAACGATGGACCACTGTACATGACAAGCTTTGTTGTAGTCAAGTAGCACCAGAAGAAATCCATTAAGCCGCTGTGGAGAGCTCCACTTATGTCCCCCTAGGCGCAAGCACCAGGGTGACGGGGATGAGTAAAATACGTTTTGCATTGGTATATTTAAGTTGAGGAAGAAGCTTTAGGCAGAATGGTGGCCCCTAGGGAAGCCCATTTGCCGGGCTGGTAGAAGGAAAGTCTCTGAGTGTTTGAGAGACAGCCCATCTCTATGCCAAGTGTCCACTCCAACCCGAATGTGCCTTTCCTCACATATGATGCCATGTGAAGGAGCTTTCGGCCACACAAAAAACAATTACGCAAAATGGCATGTGGCTGGGATGTATGGACATAATGCAATGGACTGGTTGAGTGCAACATGAGTCGGAGAGTGGAAAGAGTAAAATGAGCGAGAGAGAGAGATTCATGAATACTTTGCACAGGTGCACAGAAAATCGACTAATAACTCCCCTGCTGCTACAATCAATTAATCCATTGGTTGAAAAAGGTGTAAAAGGGGTAAAAATAAAATAAACATCCCCCAGGAAAACTATGAATAAGTAATCAAACACCACCTGTGAACTTCCACCCACCCACTCCACCCACCCAAACCTCTGGCCAAGTGTTTTTCAAAAAAGGTGGAAGAGCATTGTGAAATCCAGAGCACTTAAGACAAATTCTCTTTCACCTACAGTAACCATGACTCCCTTCTGAGATTTTGAAGAAACCATTTTGTAATAGGTGCTTGATTAAAATAAAAAACATGACCCTTTTTTCCACTGAATAAGGTTTTTTAATTTTATTTTTTTTATTCATCTCAGCACATGTATCTCTGCCACTGAAACATGAAGCCAATGATTGACAGCGCTTAGTGTGCTGAGCAAGATCACAAGGTTTAACATTAACAAGCATTAACAACAACAACAACAATAGTAATATTCATCATTAATAATCATTAATCATTTTCAACCGTTTTTGATTTCAAGCCTCCTTCAGCAGGAGGTTGTACGGACGAATGGCGCCCATCACAATTTTCCTCTCCTGGTCTGGAGGAGTGCCCGCGGGCACGGGCACGAGCCAGTAATCTGGGTAGGCACAGATCTTCCTGACGCAGGGGTTGATCCTGTTCTGCAGGCACACCTTGTAGGTCTTCCCGTTTTTGGCGGACACGAATGTCTTGGTGTAGCCGTGCGTTTCTGCGATCTTCACGTCCGGCGTGGAGTAGACGCCTCGCCCGTACGCCTGCCCGCTGCCCGGGATGTAGTGGTCGTCGATGATGCCCTGGGCGCCGGGCCGGTTGGTGCCGTGGTAGGAGACGGGCCACTCGTTGGGGTCGGAACCCTTGCGGTAGCCTGCGGACCCGAGCCAGGCGTTGCCGTCGGCGTACTTGTCGAGCACCTTGAGGGCGAAGCGCCTCCAGCCGTACGGCCGCTTGTACACCTCGTTTCCCCTGGTGTACGTCGCCGTGTCTTTCGTGTTGGTGAAGTCGCAGTCGAACCTCGGGTCGAAGAACTCCTCGTCCATCACGAAGAGGTCGTTGCGAAAGGGAGGGCTGGCGCGGCACCCGGTCCTGCGTTCGTGCACGTCCTGCCAGTAATCGGTGTCGAACCAGATGGCGGACAGCAGGTCGGTCACAGACAGGACATCGGCGTGCGGCTGGGGGGACTGGTAGGTCCTCAGCAACTGTTGAGACGCCTCCGATTTTGGCCTCACCTTCACTCCCACTATTGCCGACAGGCCCTCGAAAAGGATGTCCCGGTCCATTTCTTTCTCCCAAGGATACAAGAATATATTTCTTCCGTGTGAGAGAGAGAGCTGAGGTGCCGCAAGGTGCTGTTGTTGAGGCCAAAAGCTGCTGCTCGCTTTCAGTGTGCAAGTAGAGGGTCACACCACTCTTTATATACCAGTCCCACCCGCTGTCACGGCTTCCCAAGAAGTTGTGAGACTGGGTTAACCAGTCATTTTTCAATGCAGTTTCCCAATACAATTCCCAATAAGTGCAAGGGAGTGGAGTAAGGTGGAAGTCTCGTCAGTACTCTTTCACAAGAGTCCTGTACCCACTCTTGTGAGAGAGTGGGGTGATCAGAAGGGTGGAGCAGGAATCCACCTGATTTACTGCACACTGTATTGCACAAGGCCAACAGAACTGTTTTAACGTGTCTCACCGAGATGGCTGCCCCTATTTAAACATTTTGTAGTGAGGCATACAGTATGCCAACCTTTTATAATAATAATAATGATAATGATAATAATAATAATAATCTTGTATAGCACAATTCAAGCACAAGATGCAGCTCAGAGGGCTTTACAGTTTTCAAGAACAACACAAGACAACATTTCTTGCAGTCGAACACAGTAACGTAATGCAATGCCCCGTTAATGTGAGCTCTTGCGTGACGAAATAATGCAATGTCGCAACGATTTTTCCAAGGTTGTTTAGGTACACACTTTTATCAACACATCACCTGTCCTGGCCCTTGGACACTGAATAGTAGGACTGACACCCCTGGCGACATGGGGTAGTTATGTCCCCAGAGGCACTAAACCACATAGAAACGAGTTACCTATAAGTAACAGAGGTATTCATTAGAATCGAATTTAGGTGTGAGAAAATTAACGGTTTAACAGTTAGCCTTAAAGGTTAAAATTAATATCCCATCCAAACCAGACCCAACCCCAAGCATATCCTCCCAACCACCCATAGCCCCCCCCCCCCCCACACACACACACACACTAATGCCAATTCGCATAAACTCTATGAATGCATTATAACCCTTCATTAATGTGTTTATAGAGCTTTGTGAATAATGGGCTCATAAAAAGTGTTACTAAAATATTCCTTATCAAAGGAACTTTTGTAATAGGAAATAAACCAAAATGAAACTCGTACTCGTAATTTTTGTTGACATTTTGTTCAAACTAATTTGCACAACGGTGTACATTGGGGAGCTTTGTTTGTTTGCGTTGTGGCCTTTTGTCCACACGGCGCCTGCGTTTTGGGTGCCCCGAACGGGTTCCAGAGTGGAAAAGTCTGACAACGCTGCCGTTTCGTTGACGTGTGGACAAGGAAAACGCAACTTTTTGAAAACGATGACGTCATCGCCCCTTCACCTTTCGCTGCACATCTCATAACAATAGCTTCAAACTTTTACAAACTTGTTGCTGTCGAATAAATTGTGATTTGATTAGCTTGCAATGTAGGCTGGCTGTTATGTAACTGTTTCTATCCATTAAACTGGCTGTATGGCTAGTATGCTATAACATACTAAGTATGCTATACTTCTTGTAGGCTTTCATTATTCTTAATTAATTAAAGAGCAACTGTCGCTGCTTCCAACTCCCCTCAACAACACGCATTGCTAAAATCAACATATGACACGTTTTAAGCAAATAATTGTGCAGTTGTCTTAGGTTTATTTGCAGCTCCTTCTATTTTTTTCATTTTCTGCTCTGTATCGCTGAAGTGGGTCAATTTAACGCCGTGACATGTCACAACAGTGTCAGACGTTTACAAACAGGTTGTGAGATACTTCGGGGTATAAATCGTCTGCAGTGTAGGCTGGGTGTAATGCAACTGTTTCTCCCTTCTGACATTGAACTACAGGATGTTTTTTGTATACATCGCTAGTTCAGCCCAACATACACTATTTGTATGTTATGCTTATTAATAGGCCAACTGTCACTGCATCCCACCCATCTAAACGAGAGCACACATTGCCAAATTGTTTAAAGTGAATCATTGCGCTTCTGATCATACACCTCAAGCTGGGACAGCACACCTTCCGCAATGACAACGCAATGAAAACATTCTCGTCTGGACGTAAATATTTACTACTCCGTTGTCGTGTGGACGCGATTTTTTTTTTTAACCTACAAAGAAAAAAATCCAGGAGCGTTGCCGTGTGGACGGGCTCTTAGCATCTCACGGTCAAGAAAAGGTCATATGCCTTCTGGTACAGGGATAGCTAAGCTACAACTGTTCACCGCTACCAAAAGAAACACCACAGGATGAACTCCTGACCATTAAAGGTGCAGTCAGCAATCGTTAGAACCTAAGAAGGGGAACCTGAGAAGGGGACTCCCTCTGTTGGGGTTGGAAGGGGGGAGGTCTGAGTGCCTGAAAGTATTTCAGCAGGGCAGTTAAATGTAGGCAGTTTAAACATGTCAACAGATTCTGCCTCTCTGATGTTTTGGGGTAGGGCATTCCATTTTTTGGAAGGTAGTACGAGAAGGCTGCTTCTCCGATGGTGCCTCTGGAATCCTAAGGAGGCTGGCCTCAGCACATCCAAGGACTTGTGCAGGAATGTAAAAAGACAGTGTGTCGGTAATATCGCATGGTGCTAGACCCTAAATGGCTTTGAATACTAGTAAGAGTACTTTAAATTACATTTTTTAGGACACGGGCAGCCAGTGCAATTCAGCTAGTATTGGAGTCTTAGATCAACATAACCCTACGATATACATATTTCTTAGATGTTTAAGGACTTTGGGGGGCTTTTATTGCCTTTAATGAGAGAGGACTGTTGAGAGATGATGGTAAAATGAGTGGGAGAGAGGGATGGCAAATGACCTTAGGCTGGAATCAAACCTAGATGTCCAGGTTTATAGTATACTCGCCTTAGCCAACTGCACTTTGGTAGGGGATTGCTAACGCTGATGATCACACTTGTGTTTTTCCAGCATCGCTCCATCAATGGATACCGAAACAGCCACCCCCTCCGAGAGAGGGCAAGAAAGCTCTCCCAGGGCATCCTCATCATCAGGTACACACACATGACATTACATTTAGCAGAAGCTTTTATCCAAAGCGACTTACAAAGGAGGTACATAAACAAGCTAACAGAGGTGTAGAGGTACACTGGAGAAACACAGAGTCAACAAAGTAAAGTTAGAGCAGCGTAGGGTTCACACCAGGAGGGAACACACAAGGAGATAGATGTACCTTTCAGTAAGTTTCCCGGAGCAGGGGCACCTCAGACAACCCCCCACACACACATACACACACACACACACACCCACACACACAAGGAGATAGATGTGCCTTAAGTAAGTTTGCCGGAGCACTGACATTTCAGACACACCCCCCGACACACACGCAAAAGGAGATAGATGTACCTTAAGTACGTTTCCTGGTGCAGGGACACTTCAGACACACCCCCCCCCACACACACGCACACACAAGCATCCAGATAAAGTATTGGTTAGTTGAGGTTAATTTTGTTAGGAAGGGAAGCACTCTCAGAAAAAAAAGAGTCTTCACAAGCTTCTTAAAGTTCAAGACACATGAAATAGAGATATTAAATGTATTGCTTTGTCAACTAGTGATTCCTGTGCTGAGTCTCTGTTTTGTGCTTGTCAGATTTGAGATGCCCTACAACATTTGGTGTGATGGCTGCAAGAACCACATTGGCATGGGTGTGCGATATAATGCAGAGAAGAAGAAAGTGGGAAACTACTACACCACACCCATATACAGGTAACACTGTATACCCATAACACAGCTTGACAAGCTACCTGTAACAAAGACGAGGCTATGATTTAGACTGTAATCATTTCCCATCCTCCATCTTCATATACTTTAAAGACACGTAACAATGAAAATGAGAATAATTGCAAAATATATTTTGTGGGAAATGTTTTCAGACTTATTTTACACTCTCGTGTGGTGGGGCTGCTTTGCAGTCCTTGCTTATAAGCAAGCATAGTCAGACTCTGTGTGTGTTTGGCCACAGATTCAGGATGAAGTGCCACCTGTGTGTGAACTACATTGAGATGCAGACAGACCCGGCCAACTGTGACTATGTGATTGTGAGTGGGGCGCAACGCAAGGAGGAGCGCTGGGACATGGCTGAGAACGAGCAGATCCTAACCACAGGTAGCACCCACCCATTGCCTATGCAACCCTCTCATTATTATTCATTATTCATTATATTACATTCATTACATTCTCAATCATGCCATACCACTGTTTTATGAGTACTTACATTTTCAACATTGGAGAGACTTGCTATCTCTCTTCCCATCTATCCATCCATACATCTATCTATTCACCCACCCATACATTTATCTGTTCATCTATCTATCTGTCTAGCTGTTTATATTTCTTTCTTTTCTAGCTGTGTATCTATCTTTTCATACCACTGTTTTATGACAACTTAATCTGTGAACTTTGGAGAGGATGTCTGTCTGTGTACAGTTGAAAGAAAAACCCTTTGGGATTACTTGGATTTCTGCATAAATTGGGCATAAAATGTGTCCCGATCTTCATCTAAGTCACAACAACAGACAAACACATTCTGCTTTAACTAATAGTCCAAAATGATGCCCAATTTATGCAGAAATCCAAGTAATCCCAAAGGGTTCACATACTTTTTCTTGCAACTCTATCTATCTATCTATCTATCTATCTATCTATCTATCTATCTATCTATCTATCTGTCTATCTGTCTATCTGTCTATCTGTCTATCTGTCGATCTGTCGATCTGTCTGTCTTTCTGTCGATCTGTCTATCTTTCTGTCGATCTGTCTATCTTTCTGTCTGTCTGTCTGTCACTGCCTCTCTGTCTGTCACTGCCTCTCTCTATCCACCTCACTGTTCTCCTGTGTCTGTCTGGCTATCTGTCTGTCTGTCTCTGTCTGTCTCTGTCTGTCTCTCTGTCTGTCTGTCTGTCTGTCACTGCCTCTCTCCCTCCATCCATCTGACTGTTCTCCTGTGTGTCCAGAGCGCAGTGAGAAGGAGAAGCTGGAGACGGATGCCATGTACAAGCTGGACCACGGGGGGAAGGACAGGGAGAAGCTGCGGGCCGCCCTGCCCTCCCTCAACGAGCTCCAGGACCACCAGTCCGCCTGGAAGGATGACTTCCACCTCAACAGCAGCCTGCGCAAGAAGTTTAGGGTGTGCATTTGTTGCTATTTTGGATTATTATTACATTATTATTATTACATTACACTTAGCTGACGCTCTTATCCAGAGCGACTTACAGATATTTACAGGGTTTCAGTTACAGTCCCTGGAGCAGTGTGGGGTTAGATGCCTTGCTCAAGGGCATTTCAACCATGGATAGGGTGGGATTCGACCCTGCGTTTCTTCAATCCCAAGACCAACTCCCTAACCACTAGACCACAGCTGCCCCAATGGATGTATAGTCATCTCTCACATATAATAATAATAATAATAATAATAATAATAATAATAATAATAATAATAATAATAATAATAATAACAACAATAACAACAACAATAACAACAACTAGAAAAGCACTCAGAGCGCGCAGACCTCCGCCAAGGCAGCTCAGATCACCACCAAAATTGTATCACTTTTAAGATAGCCACAAGAGGGCGACAGTCCTGTAGGGAACAATTTGGCCCTATCTCCCAATGGTAAAGAATCCTTTAAAAAATTCCTGGATCCAGATGGTGATCTGGATCACGACCAAAATCTAATCACTTCTCACTTAGCCCATTTCTGAGCTATCCTGAATAAATTTCAGCAAAATCCATCCATAACCTTTTGAGTTAAGTTGATGACAGACAAACAAACAAACAAACGGGGACGAAAACATAACCTCCTTGGCAGAGGTAATGATTATAATAAATTTCAAGTGCCTTTCAGAAAACCCAAGGACACTTTACAGAGATAATAAAAAACAACAAATAAAAATAAAAAAACAACAAACATAAGGGCAGAAAGGCTTATCTATTAAATAAAATCTATTAAAATTGTAATGTTGCAGGGCCCACTGGGTAGCCAAGGCTCTGATGATTGTTATGCATATGGTAATAGAAAACTATCCTAGCTGTCGCACCAAGCTCGCAGACTAGACTTGGTCTGGCAAACCTTCCACAGACAGGAAGTTCTCAGAGGCGGGATTAACGGACATCTTTCAAATGCCACTGGACAGAGCTACCACCAATCAGACCACTGATTCAGATGACCTATGCGTAGCATTCGTTTTTAATTGGTTACGGATTTTTCCCGACCAGGAAGAACTGAGAATAGGCAGTTTGGCCAGACTGACTTGAACGTGAAATTCAATGCAGCGTCACAGGCAGTATGGGCGCGCTCAGGCTAATAGAAAACAGATTTCATTGATAAAAGTGCTTTTCTACTTACAAGATCATTCAAAGCGTACACACTCACACAAAAAAACTTTAAAGCAGGGTGCCATCCCCAGTTTGGGGTTCATGCCCACTCCTTAAGCCCCTTAGCAACTGCCACCCTATGGGCCTCTATGCACCTCTGTCACTATTTCAGCTGGCCTCAGAACAGCTGTGCTGTTTCTATGCTTCATGCATACTAACAGCACAAATTAAAATCAAGTTCAAGTTAATACGTTATTTTTTTTTATAGGTTATTTTGGTATTCGCGTACATAGTCATAACAGTGTATAACTTGGGGTTAAATGTGTGAAATGCTGTCCATTTGAGATTACCATATACAGAAAAATCTTCAAAACCCTGCGTGCTGAGTGTAGCTGCTATAAAGTGTGTGTGCTTCATGTGACAGGGTGGGAAGAGAGTGATAGCTGCTATAAAGTGTGTGTGCTTCATGTGACAGCGGGAAGAGAGTGATAGCTGCTATAAAGTGTGTGTGCTTCGCATGACAGTGGGAAGAGAGTGTAGCTGGCTATAAAGTGTGTGTGTTTCCTGTGACAGGGTGAGAAGAGAGTGATAGCGGAGCAGGAGGAGAAGGATAACGAGGTGCGGAAGAGGACCAATCTGTCCATCCCTCTGGTCCCGGAGAAGGAGGAGGACAAGAAGCTCGCCGCACTTCTCACCTTCCAGAGCCCAGACTGTGAGTGGTAGTTTCTTACTCTCTCTCTCTCTCTCTCTCTGTTTGTCTCTCTGTCTCTCTCTTTTTCTCTTTCCTTCCCCCTCCCTCCCTTTTGTAACATGTAACATTATGTGCTTACACCGTAGCCTAAGGTTATGGTAAGGATTGGGGTTAGTGTGAGGTGTGTCCCACGTAAGTATATTATGTTACATTTTGTGACTTGTTGATATGTTATGTTGCCAGAGATTATTACATTCTGTACGAATACAGAAATAAGTGCATAAGTACATTAATTATGACGATGTATTATGATTATCCTGATCTATAAACCATGCCATGGTATTACATTTTGTGATACATTATGTGACCAGAGATTACTATATTTGTACAGAAATGAGTGCATAAGTGCATTATTTATCATGTATTATCTGCTTATTCTGACCTATAAAAAACAACATATTTTGTGGTCTCCTTCAGCCTATGACGACCGACAGCAGAGCAAGCGCAAGGAGATCACCTCTCGCTCGTGGTTCAGCTCCCCGGCCTCCGCACCACCAGGGCGCGCTGCAGGCGGCCTGCTGCACAAACTCAGCCTGCAGGGCAAAGGGGCCGCCGCCACCAAAGCCCTGAGCTCCCCAGCTGCTGCCAGTGCCCTGAGCCTGGTGCGCCGGAGGGCCAGCGACGACCTTCCACCCGAGCCCTCAGCAGCCGCCTCCAGCAGCTCGGCCATGGGGAACCATTCACACGAGGCGGGGGAATCCACAGGGACTGATTTGAATGTCGCACAGACCACCCAGACAGGAAAAGAGACGTCAGTGGTGGCGCTAGGGTGTGTTAATGAAAATGGGGAAACGAGCACAAGCAGCACAACCAATGGGTCAGCAGGGAATTGGGGGCCCAATGAGGATCACACAAACAAGACTTTTGGTGTCATCAGATCTCTAGTAGCAGACTACAGTGACTCTGATCCTGACAGTGACAATAGTGAGCCTTAGCCACCAAAGTACCTCCGCTTGTAGGGTTTTTGTGCTGTTGATATGTGTCTGTGTTCAGTGGTGGTACAACGCATTGACTCTGGACATCAAAATATCAGGTGTGTGGGGAGCGTAGAGATTATTGATAGTGAACACCGTGATAGAAGCTGAGAGAATGAGGACTGAAGCTTAATGTCACAGACCACATGTTGAACATGTTCTAATGCTATACACTGGCTGAAGCTTAAATGTCACCTGATCACTTTTTGAATCTGACTGTCAGAGTCCTTGATTTGCCTATTCTGTAAGTGGGGGGCTGTTATTGTAAATGTATCGTTGTCTGTTGTAAGACAATCTACTGGGGTTAAAGAGATCGTAAGTAAAATGTAAAAACCCGTTTAGCTTTAGGCAGAGAATGTCTGTGTGATTAACTTGCGCTTGTGAGAATAAATCTGCCTTTTCAGTTGATATGCTTGTTTATTTATTTGGGAAAGGAATGTGTAGGGGTAAAAAAATATTTATAATTCTGAACTGCAGGGAGAGTGAAAATAGTGAGTGTCTATGATCTACATAAACCAAAATGCATTATAGAGCTGCAGACCTGTGGGAAAGGAAAGATGGCCTCTGGGAACCACTCCTCAACGAGAAGAACAGCCAACTTAAAACATCCATTAGGATTGTATTCGTTAAGGGGTGTAGTCTCCCAACTGTGTGTAAGTCTCTATCTTTTCTCAAATTTTTGGAGTTAACCAGCCTAAATTTCACTGTGAGTTGTGCTTGTTATAACTGTGTATGTGACAAATAAATTTAAATGATCTTCTCTTACAGAGGCATTTGAAAGACACCTGTTGCTCCCGCCTTTGAGAATGACCTGTCTGAGAGGTTTGCCAGACCAGCCTCTGTCCGTGAGCTTGATGTGACAGCCAGGCTAAGCTACACATATTACATTCATTGAAGTGATTAAATTACGCGAATACAATAACTGCATCCCAATGGTAAGACTACACCTAGAAAGCTAAGCTATGCAAACATATTTACTTCATTTATATGATATTTTTTACCTTTAAGAAAGTCAAGCTATCACCATTCTCAACTCATCTCCTGTTGATTTTTAAAAATGGTCTTATTTTTCTTTTTCACCACTTCTTTAATAGGAAAATGAAACTGATGTACTCGTGGACATTCCTGGCAACATTACAAATTTCCTTTAGCAATGATGTTCTGTGTAGCAGAAAAGTTGACTTGCAGGACATTCTTACGGCACCTTGACAGAGTGACAGAACACATTATTTTATGTGTCCAAAGCATCACATTTCAAGTGTTTGGTTACCAGGATAACCCATGTGAAAGAATTGCCTTCAAAAGTGTTTTTTTGTTCTATTTCAAGGCATTTAACAACTATAATAAAAACACAAAAAATTTTGTATACATAAGGTGTTGAAAACATGTTTATTAAAAATATATCTATATATGTATAAATATTAATTTATTTTAGCTTAGTATTATGTGCTTCATATGCGAGTCCAGCCTCCCTCATAATATACCGGTAGGCCTGAGGTACATCTGCCGGACTTCCCCCTCACTGCTTCAGGACTCAGTGTCAGCTGATGCACCCCAAGTATCTGCAATGAGGGCAGACGGGCTCACTCCATCCTTTCAGTTAGCCGCCTCTCTCGCAGTCTCTCTCCGCTTCAAACAATCACGAAGCACTCTCCTCCTCTCCTCCTCCACCTGATCTTCTGCTGCTTGTGCAGCCAGGTATTTCGCATCTGCAGCTGTTATGAAAGTGATTAAAAATCAATCAATTAGGACAGGAATAAAACAAGACCATACCTCAGGTGGCAGGAGAAGACAAAGTTGGATGGAAGAAAGTAAGGAATAAAAGAAAGAAGAGAAGGAGATGAGCTTTGCTGTGGGCAGAGTGCTGATGCTATGATACTTACATGCTCTCTTTACTGCAGCCCGTCTGCGGATAAACCACATGATCAGCATTTCCCTCCTGTCCTCCTCCAGCTTGTGCCTCACTTCAGTGGTCAGTCGGACCCGCTTGTCTGCCTGCAGAACCAGCTGTGCCTTGACAGAAGTTCTGGTCTGGTATCTGTACCAGGGCAGAGGAAGGCGGAAGACATTCAGGGGAGCCTCTTTCCTGAGTGGCTCTGTGCTGACATTGGCCTTCTCTGCAGGCTTGACCACATCAGCATGGTGGATGGTCATTGGCTCAGTAGTGGCCATCTCAAGGCTCTTGAATCCTTTTCCTTCCCCTTTCTTGCTGTTGTCCATCTCCTTGCTCTTGCTGGCCATTTCTCTCACGTCCCTCCGCTCCTCTGACTTTGCAGTCTTGCCCACACAGCCTTCATTGGGCACTGACACGCAGCAGTTGAAAATAGCGCAGAGTTTCATCATTAGCAACCTCTCTCTTTGGTGTCTGAAATTAGACTGAGCAGCTCTTTGGACTTGGACCATGAAGATTCTAGTTTGGTGTTCTAGAATGAGAGTAAACATTCCATGAAGTTGTCATGGTGATAACTGTGTTGATTTAAATCTGGGGCAGCAGCAAAGGATTTAGAATGTTCATTTCAAGCTGCTCTCTAGACTGACCTTTCTTGCCTACTCTTTCTTTCAAGAATCAAGAAATGTATTTGTTCAAGTTCAATGTATTTATATAGCACATTTTATACAGCAGAAGCTGACCAAAGTGCATACACAGAATAAACAAATAAATAATAAGAATAATGGTAAAAATAAAAAAGAAATAAACATACACGGAAATGTAGGCCTAATATAAAACAAGATAGAAAAAAATCTTAATCACGGGTAAAAGCCAAAGAAAATAGGTATATTTTAAAATTATACTTAAAACTATGATGATGATGACAACAACTCGACTTAATTGAGTAGGCTGTTTCTTTGTAACCATAACACTGTGGCCTTCTTGAATACCCACCCTGACATCATCAAGATGGTGGACAAACATGCCCCCCTGGAGAGACCAAAGCACCATCATGAACATCATTACCAAATGCCAGTGCAGGTAACTAATGTTCTCAACATTAGAAAACATCGGGTTCTATTTTCACGAACATATTGCGCAAGTTGCTTTGGGGGCGTTCCCAAGACATTACATTACATTACAAGACAATATATTTTGACGAGGGGAAAAGTGAATATTGCGCCTGGCGCATGGTTCTAAAGGGTTGGTCCTAAGTTACCTAATTAATCATAGGAGTGTTCGGGGCGTAACATGCAATAAATCAATCAGAATTTATACTCTCATTCCCTATAAAAGCAAGCCGCGCTTTGTCCATGGCCTGTTACGATGGCGTGTTTCCCATCAGGAGCGTTTTTCTCTGATCTGCTCATGCATGAGCAGTTAATCTTCGGGGATAGATATTTAGGTCTGCTTTTTTTCACTTATTTGTGTGAAACACATAATTTCCCTTTGGTTATGAACAATGTGTAGGCTATATGTTGAGATTGCTCAATAAATGTGCGTTATTGCAAAATATGTGTCAGTGTTTATGTCTTTGCACTTAGTAAACAGTCAGATTCGTAGTCGTATGTTGGACATCTTTTTGGAGCCTGAAGACGTTTTAAGCACTGTTGTTGGCATGATGTGTGTGCTAATAACCATGCCTTTATGGATAGCCATCGTCCCCTAACAGCGACTCATCAAGATGCCTCTTGTTATATCCCAAAGCGTTGTGCGCCCATAAAATCGCTTTCAGCAATGCGCAACTGACGACAGACCAGGGGTGTGTTGGTCACTGGCGGATTTAGTTTTTGCCTCCTTATAATAGCAACTGGCACGCTTTGCGCCAGACCACACCCTTTTCTTTTCGCTTACACACCCGTGACTGCGCAGTGTCATCTGCTATCGAGGCAACATGATTTTTTGCCTGAAAAAATGAACGATGCGCTGGCACAGTATAGTAATCACACCATGCGCATGTCGCTAATGCACAGTGCGCCGCGGCGTGATAGGGCCCACCATAACATCACCACCAAACATGAATGTTGGTTTAATGTTTAGTTATAAGACAGGCAAGGGGGGTCTGTAGATCATTAAAGAAACCGTTTACACGTGTGTTTAGGTTTTATAAAAATGCCTTGACTCAGACTGAAAAGGAGAAGTTTAAACAGTACTTTTTTCCAGTAAGGTATAAGCCTATAGCAAGCAGAAGCTAGTTGCCTAAGTAGCATAGTAAAGTAGGAGGCTACATTACATAAACTAGTTCATTAGCGTAATTGCCCGGTCAACCAAATATTGATGCTTCAGCAATCCTAAAATAACTGTTAATGAGGTTTCAACTATATGGTAACAGTGGTTCAACATCTGTTCTAAAACTTTAATATGAACTATTTGATGATTCAGATAATAAATCAATATTCAAATCAATATATGTCTGCTTGCTATCTGGGATCTGATTAATGTTTCTGCCTGTGCTACTGTTCGGAGGTGAACTAACGTCTTTCTTCCCTCGGAACCTCATGGACGTCAGTAAGAGCAAGAGTTGTCCAGAGCTTCTGGAGCTGTCAAAACCACCTGTCTCTGACGTCATAATGATGAGGTCATAATGCCACCTAGGTGTCCCCTGACAAAAATGCTATTTTGCATCACTTGTTGCAAATTATTATTCAGATCCAGCAGCTTGCTTTATGTATATGGATACATTTAATTTTCCTATGAGTCTACAATTTAAAATTTTATGTAAATTTAATATTTTTGTATTTTAAGTTCATAGCTTTTCATCCTCAGTATTTATACCTCTCAGGATACAGTCCTTGGTGAATTGACTAATTGAAGAATCGATGGATTCCTCAAGGCTTAAAGAGGGACGAAGTAAACTCCAGGCTGCAACCATGAAAAGCGGTGGCTCCCTTCTGCGACCCATGCCGAGGGTGCTGCCCCCCATAGCCTCTGCACCCCCACAGCAGCAGCAGCAGCAGCAGCAGCAGTCTGGGCTCCTGGAAGGAGCTGCCTGCTCTTCCTCCTCGTTGCTCGCTGATGTGGACCCAGCCCTGCTAGAGGTCTTCCTGGGTGACAGAGTGCCCTCTGGGATTCTGAAACCAGGTGCCCTGCGTCCTCTAGGCAGGAAGAACATGACTGGGCTTGACCACGCCCACCCGCTGAAGCCACTGTTCAACAGAAGCGTTTCCAGGGATGCTGGAAGCAGCAGCTCCATGGCACCGGTTCCACCTACTGTTGCCAAGTCGACCAGGGAGAGCCCAACAAAGCTGAAGCAGCTACAGGCCAGGCGCTGTGGCAAAGTTGTCCATGATGTCGGCCTGAAACCCAGCGGACACCTGGACGACAAGAACAGCCTGGACAGCAAGAAAAGCCATGCAAACAGCTGCCCAGCTGACATCAAGTTGGTGCAGGAGGATGGTGATTCTGTGCTGAAAGTCTTGCAGGCGATAAAGAAGATGAAGGAGTGGCTTAGACAGGAGACCTTGCGTGTTGAGGAGGAGATGAGACTCACTGCCATCGACCTCGACTCCTTCGTCATCTCAGTCCGCTGAGGCAGCTGTGAGGGCAACATCAGCCTGGTGGACCTCGACTCCTGTGTCATCATCTCAGACCGCTCAGTCAGCTTTGCGGGCAACCTCAGCTCGGTGGACATCAGGACCCCACTGGAGCTGTGTGCTCTGCCCTCACTCAGGACCTCCACTCCGCCCACAGTCCCCACTGTCCCTGCCCCCCCACAGGCAACCAAACCACAGACAACCAATAGCAGACAGTTCTGCAGTGGGCTGCCCCGCTTCAGGAATAAATAAATCATATGTCAAATGTCCATGATCTCTTGTAGTCACTTCTGTAAAAGGTGGGCCATGCACCAACTGTATTGTCTTATATTTAAAGCCTTGTTACAGGCCATGAAAAGTATCTAAACATTGAGTAGGCCAGAGACACACATCCTTTCAGAAGAATAATAATCTTTACTTGTATAGCACAATTCATACATACAAAATGCAGCTCAAAAGCCATGATGTCCCCCAGTTAAGCGCAAGTGCAGTGCAATGGTTCATAAATGGTTCTAAGAAAGCTACAGCTGTTTATATTTTCATGTTGCTTTTGGTTGACTGTGTTGTTGTTGTTGGTTGTGGTGCTGCAGGGAGAAGAAGGTGGAGGCCCTGACCTCCATCAGATATCTGTGTGAGCACCACACTGAGGTGCTGCTGCCCATGCTGCATGACCTGTGTCTGGCCGTCACCAGAGAGGTCAGACCCTCTCTGATGGGAACCATGGTGGAGCACCCATGCTGGGTTTATTGTTCCAGAGCTGAGAATATTTGTGTGGGGATGGCTTCATAATGCCACATAGGACTGAGATCATACCTCTCCGTGCTTTTACAAAGTGTAATGTCATTAGGCTATGACTGGTTCACATTTTGTTATACAGCAGCAAGACCTGTCGGTGCGTTCAGCATGTGTATCAAAGTGAATCAAGGTCTTACTGTACCAGTGACCCAGGTGAAGAACCTGCGCTCAGTGGTGTCCTTTGCTTTGTTTCTGTATGGTTCATCTGATTCTCTAGATCTGTGTCTGGTCTCCTGGTCTTATTGGGTCTGCTGTCTCTCCCTCGGGTCTCTGACTGTCTCTTTGCTCCTCAGGCACCCTTGTCCTGGGAATCCTGGCCGGGGCCGTGGGCCCTCCCGTCTACTGTCCAGCAGGAAGCAGCTGACCGACCGCTTCATCTACGCCTTCAGCTGTTTCGCCCTCGACTCTGCACAGGAAGTCAGGTGGTCGAACATACGTCCTGTTCATCATCAGCCACAGACTGACAACCACATCATCAGTCACTTACTTTATTTAAATACAATCAGCTGATGTTATAAATATATATAGCAATGCAGAATTTTAAGACTGCCTTTTAGTCTAACAATGCATGTTTGTCACTGTTAATAGATAGTTTGGAAATGCAGATGGATTTGATATTCAGGAAATGCATTTTGCATTTTGATGTAGAGCCCTGTTGCATATCAATGGATGGTGATTTCTGTGTGGTCTGTGTCTGAAATAGGACCCACGCCCATAAAACTCTTCTTGGCTTGGCATTCTTGGCCTCCCACCCTGCTGTCAACAAGATGGACAAATTTGCCCCCTAGAGAGACCAAAACATCATCAAGAACATCATCAACAAATGCCAGCACAGGTAATGAAGTATTTATTACAAGACACCGTACCAACAAACCTCAATGTCCTAGATAAAATATTACGGTCATATAAATTTTGTTTTACTTTGTTATAGGAGTGTGTGCTCAGGTACACACCAGAAATTTAAGAGCAGCATGACCAACTTCTGCCATCCGTATACTTCTATATTCAGAAAGGAGTGTCCACTGCACTCTTAGAACATTACATGTCTTTTGGACCCACATGCACCTATACTTCACTACATTGAATGACAAAGCACTTTATTTGTAATTAAAATGACAGTGTTGGTCATTTTCCACTTAATCGAGTTAATCGAAAGATGATAATTTGACAGCACAAATAGTAGGCCTACCTCACCATCAAAGGGTGCTAACCATAATTACACCTTATATACTTTCAGTGGATAAAAAAAACTATAAGGCAAGCAGCATACATTATAAAAACTGTGTCAAAATCATTCCAATGTATTTCCAAGGGGTGGCAGTATAACACCGAAACGATTCCATGCGCGATTGTAAGCCCTTTATTACTGTCTTTTTTTTTTCATTATTATTATTTATTGACTGTTTTACTTTACTTTACTTGGTTATCTTGGTCAGACTGTTTAGTGTATTTTCCATTCAAGAGCCAAGACTGTACTTAAACATCTGAGTTTGTATGAAGGCAGTGAAGGCAATATGTCATAATATTACAGTTATGAGCTGTGACTGAATTTAAATGCTTTTATAATTTTCTGAAGAATATGTTTTTGTCCCTCTCATTTATTAGGACACAATTAGTTCATTTTATTATTCTCTCACTAAAATTGTGATTTATTTCATATTCGACAAAAATGCATTTCTTGCCTAAGCTCACCTATGGTGAGTGGCACCATATTGCTGTGGCACCTATAGCTTTGGCACCCTGTGCCTGATGTTCGCCGCTCACTCCGAGAGGTCCTACTGCAGCTCCTTTGCTTAAATAAATATTAATTATTACATTAGAAGAGCCCTTTATTAACTTGAGGCCCTGATTCCTAAACATGCCTGTACATGTCCCTGCTATATAGTTGTACTCATATGTTTACATACACTGGCAGAATAGATGATTTCTTAACCATTATTCATCCATTATTTGTATTATGATAATACAAACACTTTTTCAGTCATGGTTAGTGGTTGGCTGAAGCCATTCATTGTCAAACACCTGTGTTTACTTTTTTAAATCATAAAGACAACAGAAACTACTGAAATGATTCTCTGAAAAATGGTTAAGAAATCATCAATTCTGCCAGGGTGTGTAAACTTATGAGCTCAACTGTATGTGGGGCCCGTACAGTCATTCTAGCTGCTCCTGCTTATCCCCATTGCTTATCTTGGTGTTTGTGTGATGACATTTTATGGAGATAGAGGGCCAGTAGTGTGGAGTGGATGACCAGAGTGCCTTGAAGAAGAGCAATGGAGAATGTTGAGTTTTGTGTAGACTAGAATTGAGTTTGGATTATTTCAAGTCATGTATCTTTCCGTTGAACTGATTTTTGAATTATTTAATAGAGGCTGTAGACATAATTGACATTTTGAAAACATCACACTTCTAGTCCTACTTGGTCTAAAGTCTCAAAGTCTAAGCTTGTTCTCAAGAACAAATATCCTGTTTTAATTAAACAGTTTTGGAGTTTTAAAATAATTTAATCAGTCCCTTTGCTTCGTTTCTATTGTAGCAAGCTTCCACCTACCTGTCCTATATTGAGTGCCATTGGTCAGATCAGTGAGCTACTAATTATCTCATTGGCTGTCATTGTTACTGGTTAAGGTTACCTGTGGGTTATCAGGGTCATTTCAGAGCACGAGTAAATCAGAGCACCCCCCCACCCCCACCCCCACCCCCACCCCACACACACACACAAACACGCACACCACACACACACACACCACACACACACAGTAAAAACTTCAAACCTGCGCACACAGGTTACAGTGTCACTATCATATGTGTGATCAGTTTCCTTATGCTGGTTTCTGCATATCGGAACTCCATCAGTTCTCTGATGATGCTGTTATCAGCCTCCGTGATCAGAGCGTACTTGCTTGAATGCCAGTGAAAGCGAAATTGTAAACAACACAAACTGTCTGGAAGTCACCTAATCTGCAATTTCATCACAATGTTGTAAACATGTGTGACCTGGTCAGGGTATCTCATTTACAGTGTCTCAGTCTTGAGCTGCTATAGCCTCAGTGTAACAGTGTGGTGCCTTTTAATCAGTCTCACAAGGCGATTTGATTAAATGCTAAAATTTAAAATTACACACAGTTAGTGAAACCAGACACAATGAGCAAAACCTCAGACCAACTTTGCAAAGATATATATGCATGTTATCAACTTTACACTAAATTTGCAAAAACACTAAACATTAAACATGCCTGTCTAATGCGATTTTCTTTCAGTGCATAAATTTCAAAGTTCTGGTGTAGTGTACATTTCTCTGATAAAAAATCTCTACTGCATCTGTATAACAACAAAAACAAAACACAATAAAACAAACAAAAAAAAAAAACAGTCGTTATTCACCATTTAGAAAGCAGATGTGCTCTAGCAGTAGTGCTGTTTTTAAAATTTAACTTTAAAGTTAAAGTTTATTTTCCAAAGTTCAGCAAAAAGATTATTTTAGGATAAATGAATTTGTTAAGATGTTAATAATTAACATAAATAAATAGTACTAAGCACTGTTTAGGTAAAGAATTTGTTCACACATTAAGGTACACACATACAACACACGTACACACATAGGTACCCCCCCTGCAACCCTCCGCTCCTCTCACTGCCAGCTGTGGCCTAGTGGTTAGACAGTTGGTCTTGGGATCAGAGGGTTGCAGATTTGAATCCCGTTCCAGTAGGACGAATGTGGGTGGGGGAGTAAAACAACCAGTACTCTCCTGCATCCTCCTCCATGGCTGAAGTGCCCTTGAGCAAGGCATCAAACCCCACATTGCTCCAGGGACTGTAACTGAAACCCTGTACCTAAATAACTGTAAGTCCCTCTGGATAACAGCATCAGCTACGTGTGATGTAAAAGCTGAAAAGCAACACTTAAAACTCACCTGTTCTGATTAGCCTACCCCACAAACACCTCTTGACCTTTTCGTATTATTATTATTATTTTATTGTTGTCTTTATTGGTTTATCATTGTGTCTGTTTTATCTATTGTAAAGTGACATGGAGATTTGTGGAAGGTACGAACAAATAAAATATATTATTAATATTATAATTCTTATTTCAATTGGGTTACTTGGTTTTTATATTTGGCTATACTTCTCAGTATTACAATACATTTCTGGAAAATGTTGCTCTTCCTTGAACTTCCCTCTCACATTTTTGTTCATACATTCACGTCAAACAACATGCTTGACCAGATTGTACTTTTCACTCCTGCATACTTTTGGTGGTTTACATTTTGGATCTTTATCATGGAATGGCATGGTTTATGGCATCATGGCATGGTTCTGGGAGACTGGTAGTCTCACCTTGTCGACAGGTCATTGGCCAGTACCTTGATGTATCTGCGAGCATTCAGGGTACATCCACCTGTTGCACCCATTTAGCTTTATATCGGCATACCCCCTCCTTCATACACAGCAAAAAGGCCAGTGTTGAATATATCTTAACTATATAGTTAAGATTAACACTTTCAAAATGTTAAATAACCCCAACTACGGACACTGTTTAAATCATTTCATCCCATCCCACCCCAAATCAATCATCCCAAGTCACATTTTGGGATTTAAAATAAACTCCCAAAATGTTTAACCCTGAAATTTTAACTCTCTGATTGTTGCTGTGTATCTTACTGTTGGGATCATTCACTCACTGTGCAAGTCCCAAATAGCAAAGTTGGTCTGGTGCAGAAGTGGCCCACACATTCCACTTACACTTGGCCCACATGTAGTACGTACTGCGTAGCGGCTACCAGAGATGGCCCAAGTGCGCTATGTGGGCCAAGTGTAATGTAATGATTAGGGTCCTCTTAGCAGTAGGGGCCCTGGCAAGTCAAAGGCGACGAAAGGAAAGGGAGGCCCCACAGAGACTGCTTGTGTTCGGGGCCTAGTGTTACGGCCCTGCCCATCACACCTGTAGCCTGGTGTTATCTAACTTTTTTTTTTTTCTTTGCAAACAAGTGACAAGTACTTTCAAGTGACAAACCTATATGTGCGACACAAAATGCATTTTTAGATTAAAGTAACAACAATAGAAATCGTTGGAAACACTAAACAAATACAACTTACAAATAAATGTAGTGAGAAGAAAGGGAACAGTAACAAATGTGCTTTCAATGCCCATGAGTGTCATCAAAGTAATAAATGTGTCTTCAGTGACCACAAGGCTTGTTGCTATGGTGTTAAAGGTCGTTCACACCTACTGTAGATAATTCTAACTATAACTTTGTAAAAATCGTTTTAACTTAAGTGAATGGTGTCGTTCACATATCTGCTATAACGATAGGCTGAACAATATTGTAGGGATTACTTTCAGATCGATTTTACAAACTAAAAAAGTGTCAGCCAATCAGAATTCATAAGAACTCACAGGACGTCATGTTCTATTAGATGTTTAAATCACGACTAGAATGTTGATGTTATAACGTTGTTCTGCGGTGAGGACGCCCATATCGTTGTAGTTATAGTTGTCGTTATCATTATAGTTCTTTGTGTGAACAGACCTTAAGTCAGACTCTGGTGTTTTTACTGAGGGGGTTTTCCATAAAGGCTGATGTTATGTAATGTATGTGGCACTGTCTGAGTGGTGACAGAAACTCTGATCTGATCTGTGATCTGGTAACCCCAGTGAGTCTGCAGCACCGACCTGTTTGTCTTTCACAGCTTGACAACATGCAAAACTGTGCCTAGCATACTGTCCCTTGCATACTGTCCCTGGCATCATGTTAACCTTTCTGTCCTGAGTACTGCTACAACTATGTTTCAATTGATTTGTAGCTAGTCACCAATTTCCACCTGTTTTCTCCCACTGTACTGTCTTGCTTTTTCTTACATTTTGCTTCACTGTTAGTTTTTGTCCACACAGAGCTGTGGCACACACAGACACAGTCCGTAATCCCCAAATTACGCAAGTTCTGGTGTTTTCGGATCATATCATATCCTTGTCCATGCAATTGGATATGAGAGGGGATCGTCTACGACGTCTACGACAATCTCATTCATCCTCTTCACCTTCAGTAAGAAGTTTGTTGTCACTGCACCACTTGACCAGGTGGCTCACCTCACTCCTGTAGCGCATCTTATTGTCATTGCTGATGTAAATTATATTCTAAATTAGACTACAGTGCTGGTACCAAAACAGGCCGAGCACTAGCTTCAGAACAGTTCTTCTTGTGTCCCTCTGCATAGGTCCAGGCCTTTTGTTACTGTCCATGTGACCTTGCCGTCCTGTGCAGTATTCATTTTACATTCCTAGGATACAACCTTTGTTAGTGCCTTTAGATGCCCTCCAGTTGCATATTTTATATGTATGCATCTGTGAGCTGTGCCGTAAATTACTGGGCTGGAGGTGTGGGATGGGGTTAAATGAAAAGTACCTGAAACCTACCAAACTAGTGTATCTCTGCAGATGCGTGAGAATAAATTTCTCCCTCATTACCTTGACATCTTTGTGGGCATGTGGTGGCAAAACCTGAATTTCTGCCCATCATTTGACGGCATGATAGTTTGGTCGAACTACATTTTCACCTGAAGTGTAATTAGTATGGGTTGAAAACGCTCCCCAAAGTGTCTTCTGGTAAAGTTTAAGGAAACATGAAGACTAGGGAAGGCCTGCACACCTTGGAGGGGAATTCCACAGGTGCCACTATATATCTGGCCAGGGTTAGGTTTAGGGTTACTAGGGTTACCCTAGGGTTAGGGTTAGGGTTAGGGTTAGGGTTACTAGGGTTACCCTAGGGTTAACCTCATTAAGGGTTAATTCAAATGAAAATGATGTGCGAGAAACACCTAACAATACACTGTAAGACACTGTAAGATACATTGCTTGCCACCCCATAAATATTTTTCCAGATCCGCCCCATCCTCATGTCATAAAGCTGTCATCATTGGATATGTTTTACGGTGTAGTCTGTCATTGTTATAGTTTTCAAATGAACATGATGTGCGAGAAACACCTAACAATACACTGTAAGACACTGTAAGATACGCTGTATGCCAACCCATACAATTTTTTTCTAGATCCACCCCTGTGCTCGTGTCGTAAAGCTGTCATCATTGGATATGTTTTACTGTGTAATCTGTCATAGTTACAGTTTTCAAATGAACATGATGTGCGAGAAACACCTAACAATACACTGTAAGACACTGTAAGATACGCTGTATGCCAACCTATAAATATTTTTTTAGATCCACCCCTGTGCTCGTGTCGTACAGCTGTCATCATTGGATATGTTTTACCGTGTAATCTGTTATAGTTTAGTAGCTCTTTTTTTTTTAAGTTCCATTTTAGTGTATCTGCATGTACAACATAATATTGTGTACGTACACTGTACATACCTAACCCTAAACCTTACCGTATGGAAGGCCTGCACACCTTGGAGGGGAATTCCACAGGTGCCACTATATATCTGGCCAGGGTTAGGTTTAGGGTTACTAGGGTTACCCTAGGGTTAGGGTTAGGGTTAGGGTTAGGTTTAGGGTTACTAGGGTTACCCTAGGGTTAGGGTTAGGTTTAGGGTTACTAGGGTTACCCTACGGTTAACCTTATTAAGGGTTAATTGAAATGAAAATGATGTGCGAGAAACACCTAACAATACACTGTAAGACACTGTAAGATACACTGCTTGCCACCCCATAAATATTTTTCCAGATCCGCCCCATCCTCATGTCATAAAGCTGTCATCATTGGATATGTTTTACCGTGTAATCTGTCATAGTTGTTGTCCACTAATTTGTTAGTGTGATGTCAGCAATCTTAATTGTCATGAAAGCTTAGTAGCTCTTTTTTTTAAAGTTCCATTTCAGTGTATCTGCATGTACAACATGTAACATACCTAACCCTAAACCTAACCCTATGGTACAGTGTAAGTGCATAATGTCACATATTGTTACACACTTTGTTACACTGTACCTAATTGATGTAACATGGACAATAAAATAAAGTGCAGCCGAGATGACCTGTTGACCTTTCGTGTCTCTCCGTTGTTTTGTTTTTCCAAGTACTGTAATTTATTCCGTGAACTCGGAGCATTCAGAATGTCTCCTTGATACCCATCTCCACATGATCAATATGCCATGCAGGACATTCCACTGATGCATGCGAGAGTAACTGCACACAACCTGTTTTACTGGTTTATAATGCATGTGGTTTGATAATCCCCACCTCACTAATGTTGTCATTTTACTATAAAAGCAGTGGGTAGCATGATACCACAGCATCTCGGCTGCACAAAGGTGAGATTCCAATAACTACGCATGGCAATACTTAGCAATGCACTTTAAATACTTTTACCGCAATTTATGAGATAATAATGACACTAATTTAACTTTAAAAAGTGTTTAACATTTAAAATGTTAACTTGATGTTATCACAGTGTTTCAAGCTCGAATGTGACAGAAATCTCAGCTGGCCAGCATCATGGTAAGCTAAGATGAAACGGTCATGGTTGTATTTTTTTTCCTTTGACATTTCTTGAAAATGTAAATTACCAACAAAAACGTTATTATTATTAATATTATTACTATTATTATTATTATTATTATTATTATTATTATTATTATTGTTGTTGTTATTATTATTATTGTTATTATCATCATTATTATTATTATTATTATTATTATTATTATTATTATTATTATATCTGTTTTTCACCATTCTCTCTCTCTCTTTCTCTCTCTCTCTCTCTCTCTCTCTCTCTCTCTCTCTCTCTCTCTCTCTCCATCTCTCCATCTCTCCATCTGTGTGGCCCTTGCAGGTGTACCTGTGCCTTGCACTGCTGCTTCCCCTCATGGTGCAGTCCCACCTGTTCGACCGCACCTTCCTGCCCATCGACTGTGAGGAGTACTTCCAAAATGGAACAAAGCACAACGGCGTGTACACCATCTACCCTGCGGGGGAGGACTCCGCCATGGAGGTCTACTGCGACATGGGCTGCACAGAGAATGAAGACCACGAGGGCGGCCAGTGGACCGTGAGTAACATTCTTTAATCACTCATAATCAGTGTTGCTGCTCCTGAAGAGGGTTCCTAGTAGTAGAGACAGATGCATTGCACTCAGTTACGGTACGCACTATATTCAGAGGCGACTCTAGACTCTGTTGAAACTCTGTTTGCCCCGAACAAAACCCACCACTTTCACTGAAAACGGCATTGTCACCACTGTAGTTTAAAGATTGTTAGCCCACCGAAGCCCTTTAGTGGCCTGGGTGCCCCAAGCAGTTTGCCTGTGTTGCCTGTTGGCTAGCTATTTACTTTTGACCAGCATGTGGCTGAGGTGTAAAAAAAAAATTCAACAGCCTGTAGCATGTACATAAAACATTATGTTGTAGATTGTTGGTAGTTTCACACAGGGTTGCTGTAGGGCAACTTAAAGGAACTTAGACAGATTCTAACAGCGGGACCACAGTAAAACATAATGACAGATAATTAATCAAATTATAATTACATTAACATTATTTGTTTTTGAGAATAATTGCCCCCTTAATGTCTCAGGTGATCCAGAGGAGAGTGGATGGCAGTGTGAACTTCCACAGGCCCTGGGGCGATTACAAGGAGGGCTTTGGAAACAAGAGTGGAGAGTACTGGCTGGGTGAGGCATTTACACAATTAATAATGCTGAAGTCAAGACTGGCTTGGTAAAGCATTTATCGTTATTAATACTGAAGTTGAGGCTTGAGACTAAGTGGGATAACAGCCTTCGAGGCGTGCATTTGATGAAATTAATCAACTTTGTTGATGGAAGTTATTCGCCTCCGGCAGCGTTGATTAATTCCGTTGAATGCACGCCTCGGCGGCTATTACCCCTTACATAATGCTGAAGTCAAGACTGCCTTGGTAAGGCATTTATAGTTATTAATACTGAAGTTGAGGCCTGAGACTTAGTTTTTATTCCAACACCTATTTGTCGCACTTTTAGGTTTGCAGAACATTTATCTCCTGACGTGGGGGCATAAGTATGAGCTTAAAGTGGAGATGGAGGACTTTGAGGGAGGAAAGGTCTTCGCGCTGTACAGCTCCTTCGCTGTGGAATCAGAAGATGAAGGGTACAGACTCCGTGTGATGGACTTCAATGACGGTGGTGCAGGTAAATAGCCTCATTTGACCACGCATATAACATATATAATACATAACATATAGTACTACATTTTGATAATTGGTGGCTGAATGTTCTCTCCTCTCAGGTGATTCTCTGCAACATCAGAATGGAGCCAGGTTCTCTGCCTTTGATCGGGACCAGGACAACATCTATGTTAACTGTGCAGATTATCATAGGGGAGGTTTTTGGTTTAACCAGTGCTACTACTACTACTACTACTACTACTACTACTTTGTTGGGTCTAGTCCAAATGGCATCTACAAATGGAAGGACTACAATAACGGGTACGACGGGGTGATTTGGGGTACCTGGAAAGGCACCTACTACTCACTGAAGAGCATCACCATGAAGATCAAAAGAGTGCCCCTTCCTGAGGTAGATTAGTAGCCACAGACATACACAGTCTGCATATGTCTACAACCTTTAGTTCCTGGCTGTGATTAATTTCCTGTTTAGAAAATAAGCATAATCAGTGGGTGTCAGATCCTCATCATTGTCACATAGACCTTCGTCATATGATCTCTCCTAACCGACATGCAGTTCAGTTATAACAGACAGTTCGGTACCAGTACATACAAAATCTGTTCTGTTTGTTTTTTTTCTTCCTTTATGTCTTCATGTTAATTTTTTTAATTTTCAGTTAATTAAAAGCATAAAATGTATGTGAATCATTGGGCTAAACCTGAGGATTCCAGTCTTGTCTTGATTCTGTTTCTGTTTTAAAAGCAAATAAATGTGAGAAACGGGTAGAAATGGTATCTTTTTAACCGCATCATACATGTTTATATCTATGTTTATACCAAAACAATGTATGTCTGTCCTGTATTCACATGGCCTTTTTACCTAAAATATTTTGAAATAAAATATTAAATAAAAATAAAAATATTTTATTTTTAATTTTGGCAGTGTGGAGACCCTGAGTCCTGCTCCCAGTTTTCATTAGGGATGTGCGTGCTTTGACTGAACTCTGACCAATGGCTTCCCCTGCCACATCCATAGAAACGCCACGTCTTGCTTATCAGTCAGTGTAGTATAATATAGAAACTTTATCAGTCAGTGTAGTATAATATAGAAACTTTATCAGTCAGTGTAGTATAATATAGAAACTTTATCAGTCAGTGTAGTATAATATAGAAACTTTATCAGTCAGTGTAGTTTAATATAGAAACTTTATCAGTCAGTGTAGTATAATATAGAAACTTTATCAGTCAGTGTAGTATAATATAGAAAATTTATCAGTCAGTGTAGTATAATATAGAAACTTTATTGTGCCCATGGGTTTTTTTTTCTCAGCAAGAGAGGCACGAAAACATACGGCATGTTGTTCTCCGCCTCTGTTTTTGACATAACCAATCAGCTGAGCAGTGGTGGCCTAGCCGTTAAAGGTGTACTTCCACGAGAAACCGTTTAGTACTTGCTCTTTTGAAATATGATAGGTCACCCCGAGTTGCATATGCATGCTGCATATCAAAATGTTTTTCTACCCCCATTTTCTATATCAGTCAAAAGAAGACAATAGGCAGGAAAAACGACCCAATGCGAAAAGGGCCTGCAGGTTGACGTAGACGTGTGCAAATAAATATAATATAAATAAATATAAGACAAACTGACCGAATGGGCTTTAAATGATGTTAGCCTGTGACTGACTCGCATAAGATTAGCAGGCTAGTTGAATTATTGAACTGCATTTAGCTGGGCACTTGCACTGTTTTGTAAAGTAAAATATCTATCAGTAAAATTGCAAAGACTGTTGATAGTGTGAAGAAAAAAACGTTTCCAGCTGTTTAGCTATTACAACTTGTGGGCATGATGGCGATCGCCACAAATGTCCATCTCTTTCAGAAAAAAACTTTATTTGTCATGCAGCTGCAGCTGCCTCTGGTGAAATCGTGTCGTTCTCCCGGCCCCGCCCCCTCCACCAAACTAAAACAGCCTGAAACAGAAGCACTAGAACATTTTTTTCATTAAAACCAGCGCACAGGGCAATTATTAATATTAGAGAACACCGCAAAATTAATGAAAACACGATGGAAGTACACCTTTAAGGTATCGGACCTTTGACCGCAGTTTCGAATCCCGGGTCACCAGTAGTGCCACTGAGGTACCCCGAGTATGGGACTGTCCCCACGCACTGCTCCCCAGGTGCCATTGTCATGGCTGCCCCTTGCTCACATGTGTGATGGGTTAAATTCAGAGGTGAATTTCGTTGTGTGCACTGTGTGTTGTGCTGTGCCGTGTGATCACAATGACAAAAATGGGACTTTCACTTTCAACCGAACAAGGTATCAAGAAACAAACACTCACAGACCTCAAAACACATTAAAATGGTGATGATGGTAGAAGTTTGATGGTGATAAATAGTGGATGTTTTGAATCTGCTTTAAATTTGTTTATTTTACCAAGTGGATGGATTACCATACCATGGATGACTGGTAAAATCTTTACTGGGCCAATCAGCAAACAGAGGAAGTGTTCGTAAGCGATAAGGTCGACTGTGCAACATTTGAAGTGTAGTGGTAGGCAGGCTTATTGCAGAAGAAAAAAGAAGAAAGTAAGAAAAGAGAAAATTAAACAGTAATTAAAAAATAGTAAATTAAGTAAATAAGTAAACTAATTAAAAACCCATCTGGCATAAGTCTGCACTGTGTTGCTTCAGTCCAAAGTCTTGTGCCACAACATTTAGCAGTATTACAGTGTCCTGCTTCAAATTACAAACAGTTACTGTATCTGTGCATCATAATAACACAACCTTGCGCTTTTCTTTTACCTCATCTCTGATTATATTTTCTGTAGATTTAAAACTGTGAAAATCTATCAGATTTTTTTTTTTTTTGTTTCTTGTGGTAAACTGTTTTTTTCTTATCACCAGATTATCTTGTGACCTCCATTTTATATTGTTTCTGGCATACCCTCTATCACTTTGCACGTTTGAGGTTTTTGTGGCTCTTATGGAAAACAAGTGTTTGTATGTGCAAACAAACTGACCAATGCACCCATTTCTAACTAAAAGCACCCGGACAGCACAGACAGGATGACTCTCTCTGCCAAGGCAGGATGACTGGATCACTAGATCTGGAATATTGTGAGGATCGAGATCACACTCATTGGTGTTGTATGGGGGGCTATAAAACTGGCCAAGCACCCTAGGCATTCCTTAAGGAGTTATACAGCATAATGTGAGAATTTGCCCTATCTCCTAATAATAAAGAATCTTTTTAAAAAATCCTGGATCCAGAAAGTAATCTGGATCAGCACTGAAATCTAATCTTTTTTAATTGTCCCATTTCCAACCTTCCCAGAAAATGTCCTGCAAATACGTCTTTTCACATAAAGTTGCTAACAAACAAAACAAACAGACAGACAAACAAATCAACGCTGGGAAAACATGACCTCCGTGGCTGAGGTAATTATGTGTTTGTAGAGCTTCTCTCTTAATGTTATTGAGTCATAAAAATAATGTAAAACGAGTTTAAGTACAATCTTGTTCATTGTACTACCGTCTGCACTTATATATCTTTGCTTGTGACATGTTTACACTGGTGTCCCCGAGCTGCTGTTTTGCCAGGTCTCGGTCTTATAGTGCCACCTGTTGGCAATGCATTCAAAAGCCTCTGCTCCCTCCTCAGTCTCTGATGGTTCTGTGGTTTTATAGGCCTATATATTTATTGTGTTTATGTCCAACATTATACAATTTCAAAGATGCAGGCAGGAGAAGGCTTCTTGCTTATATGGCTAATTGCTGTAAGCTCACCTTAAACTCTTATTTGGTATTTCCAAACTGAAAGTTGTCCTTTTACAGTCTTATTTTCCAGCAAGAAATGTAAAATTCAATGTAAAAAAATACTGCATTACATTTCAAGCATTAAGCCATCATGCTTCATGCATCAAGCCTTTCACTATAAAGTTGGCCACAAGCCAGAAATGTAATATTGACCACCTCTGTGGAAAAAAAAGGAATACAATGTGAACGCTGGGTGTCAGTAGTTCGTTAAAAAGGCTCATAGATAAAGTCATATTTCTCAGTCACCCAGACATGATGTACAGTAGCGCAGACATCGGTGACAGATTCACTGAGGCAGATTCACCAATTTGGTATAATTGGTTGATCATAAACCTGAGTACATAGACTTTGTGTGAACCCCTTTGTGTGAAATGGTGCTGGTTTCAAGGCACTTGCCTAAAACGTCAAAAAACAACTTACGCCCATTAGGTCTTTTCAGTCTCATGGGTGTCAGCCTAAAATTTTTGCTCAGTATTGTGTGTACAGAAGTAAGCTACCAGCTACCAACAACCTACCAGTCCCTACAAGAGCAGCAACTTCCCTCTCGACCTTCAAAAAGCTTGTGAAGACCCTTCTTTTCTGAGACTGCTTAACAAAACCAAATTCTACTAACCATCTCTTTACATAGGTACCTTCGATGTTCTCTACACATGTGTTTGCTATTATGTCCTCCTTTTGTAAGTCGCTTTGGATAAAAGCGTCTGCTAAGTGTAATGTAATGTAATGTAAAAAGCTGCCTTCCTTTGTGAAGATACATGTTTGTGTGACACTGACAGTGAATTAGGCCTTGTTTTTTTTGTAAGGAAAATGACCAAAATCTCTTTATGATCAGTCTATTCTATAGATTTTAGAGCACAATGATAACGTAGATATTTCCTTTGTTTTCTGGGTATTTCTGCAATTCGACAAAAACAACTGAAAAAGCAATATTTACCTGTACGGATGTAATTTACCTGTACCTGTATGTACAAATGTTTTCCTCTTCCAGAGGTTTGCCAGAATACCTCAGAGATAACTCAGTGTATTGTTGAGCAAAGTCATCAACAGCTTTATTATTTTGCACACAGCCATACATTAACGTCTGTGTGCTAGTATGTTTGTCAGTTTGGTCACAAAATGCCACAGTGACATTAGAAAACACTACTGTGTAAGTAGAACCATCCAATGACCCCTTTAAAGATGGGGTGAAACAGCTGTCATATATTTCTTGTGGTCATATTACTCTCCCTAAAACTCCTACTTCCTACATTAAATTTGACGCTTCTATCAAGAGCAACTTACAGTTATTTTAGGTACATGGTACAGTCCCTGGAGAAATGTGGGATTAAATGCCTTGCTCAAGGGCACTTTAGCAATGGATGAGGGTACAGGGCTAATTATTTGCTCCCCCACCCACATTCTTCCTGGTGGTGCAGGATTTGAGCCTGCGACCCTCCAACCATTAGGCCACGCCTTCCCCCTAAAAGCTTGTCCTGCTTATCTTTACTTGATTATCTGGATCACCTACTAATTAGATAAGCAGTGAAAATGTACGCTTAGCTACACCTACACCCAGAAGGGGGGATAGCACAATAATTGGACCTTTCCAGAAGCCCAGCCCTCTCCTTGGGCAGGCCTGTCTTCTCAGAAAGGCTTAAATCTCTTCACTCTGCATGTCGGTTAGGAGGGATCATATGACGAAGGTCTGTGTGACAATGATGAGGATCTGACACCCCCTGATTATGTTTATTTTCTAAATAGGAAATTAATCACAGCCAGGAACTACAGGCTGTAGGCATATGCAGACTATGTATGCCTGTAGCTACTAATCTACCTCAGGAAGGGGCACTCTTTTGATCTTCATGGTGATGCTCTTCAATGAGTAGTAGGTGCCTTTCCAGGTACCCCAAATCACCCCGTCGTGCCCGTAATTGTAGTCCTTCCATTTGTAGTCGCCATTTGGACAAGCATCGTGCGTTATCTCTACACTGTTAGGAGATTAAAAAACACTTCTCACAGTTCATCTTACTGTTAGAAAATAAAGCTTCATTACAGACCTTCAGAAGCTGCAACTGATAAAGGCTAACCTCCAAGCCTGGTGTTTTCCTGAAAATTAACCCTCACCCAACTTCCTGACACAACTTCTTCCCTGTCCTTACTTAAAACCATAGATATTATCTTTCAACAGACACCCAACCCTGAGGTTTGACCATTGTGCTTTAGCCAAACAACCCTTACACCAGATGAGTACAAGTTTACATGAGGGCCATACTGAATGACACTGAGACGCACGTCTTCAGAAGTATTTAATTATCTTCTTAATAATCATTTGGTGAATGACATGTCCTACCAAGACAAACAGAGACATGCATGATTTAATGACTACAACAACAAGGTTTACATGTCACATTCAGGAAGAACCTATCATTGACAACAATTTTTATAAGATCTTGGATGGCAATTAATCAAGGTGAAATTCTACTGAGGGTTGATACAATTTTGTAAAATATTTAAAGCCAAGTAACTCACAAACCAACATGTTCAACATTTTATATTAAACAAAATTACAAATTTTGTGTGATGTAATTCTGCTGAATTATAAAACATACATTTTCTAATGAGAGAATTTGTGTAACTGAGCAAAATGGTGACACCAACATTGATTCACAGATGAATAATACAGTATATAACTTAAAGCAACAAACATGTTGTTAGTTTTAAACAGTCTATGTGTTTTGTGCATTAGTAAACAGCATACTTGTTGCAAACCTCTTTTTACTTTCGTTGCATGAGATTGTATTATCAAAATGTTAGATAGCTTTTTTTGAACTGCAGTTTTCAAAAAGCAGCTTTTATCTTATTAATGGCTTCCATCTTTATTAGCAGATATATTAAATGTCCCCTCGTTTCCTTTCATCGTACCCTGACATCCTCAGTCATTTGGTTTGTGCTTTTACTTCATTGTTGGTGTAATGGGAGTTGTCATGTGTTAGCATTCTTCATAAGTCTGGTACTGACTATAGACATCTGTTAAGGGTGGGCAAGCGCAGTGTTATGCTCTCTTTCAATTCTGTGTTTGTTTTGTTTTCACACCTCTCTCCAAAGTAATTATCTTTACACTTGCACCATGCTTGGTTGGAGTCCAGCAGCGTTTCACATGTTCCATTGTTTCCACATTCGAGATCACAGCGATGTGACATCTTGGATGCATGCACGGCAATTGTATAATATGAGTTTACATCCTTTGTTATCACTCTACATGTCAATGCTCTATATGGTTTGGGGGCCTCACCAAAGTCTTGTTTGTCATAGGTTTTCTTGGTGTAATGTGTAACTTTCACATGATCTACTAAATTTAATTCGAATTTCGTACCATATATATTAGAAACGGTAGTTTTGTTTTCAGTCAAACAAGATAAAGATTTATGACTACACCAGTTGACTGCATAGCTAGCTTTTTCCTCCATAACACCATGCTGAGTGTGGGTCACGGCCACAATGATATCATCACTAACAGGGATCTTAGTCATGGTGTTGTGTGGTATCACACCCTCCTCCTCTTCTCTTGACCTCTTGTACACTATCACCACCCATTTGTACCAACTATACTTGTTGTCCAGAGCCTCTTTTACCCTCTGAGCAATTCTTTGCAAATCAGAAATAATTGGTTTGGCGGTCGTCTCTACGTCTTTTTCCACATAATCCATATGTTCCTTCAGGCATTTGTTAATAACTTTTGATTGAGCTTCAAAGACAGTTTTGAACATATTGTTATGTTCAGCTTCTTTCTCTGCTGTATTAAAACCAATAAGTCCCCAGTAAAAAGTATTGAGGGTCGTGCCCTTCAACAGCACAGAACTCAAATGCCAATTGTATTTGATTATTTTCCTAACATCACATTTCAACTTCGTAACTAGCAACTCGTTGAGGTTTTTGGTAAGGTAGGTTTGGTTGACTGTCAGGTAATGGTACAGGTTGTCCACACTGGCTTCAACCTGTGTGTACTCATAGTAGTTGACAAATGCTTTGGCCAAGTAGTTAATGTCATTTGACTGAGCTTTTTCAAAAAAATCTATGTACTTCTTCCAGGTATTAAGGATGCGGACTTCATCTTGAGAGTATACGCTAGCATAATTGAACCATTCCACATCTGTCACCAGGTCAGAGATCTGGACGGAGATTGAGTCTAGCTTGCTGTTCACCACAGCGAAGCTTTTTTTCAACTCCTCCATCACTAGATCACGCTGTGGTACGAATGCCAGAAATGTATTGATGATAGAGAAGGCTGCCCCTATGACGGGGGCTGCTTCGGCAAATTTGGAAAGGCCCTTAAGGAGAGTTGACAATGTGTCTTTGTGTTTGCTAGTCACGTCAATCACATATTTCATTACAGACACAGTTTTTTCCACAGAATCTAGAGCCTGTTGTGTTTGTCCTCTTACTTCAAAAGGCAGTTCTTTCGCACCTGGAATGTAGTTGCCTGAGGGGTCTAAGCCAGCAAAGGAGGTTGTCCAGGAGAGAAGGATCAAGGAAGCCAACAGCATCAAGGCCGGCCACTGTAGCGAACCCATGACTGCAACACACATAACATGCATTTATTTCCTAACTTTCTTTACATATACATATATCCACACATGCATACTATTAGCACACTTCCCGAGACTGAGGCACATTTTGGAGTAGTGTACACATATTACTTCACTCTGCACACACACACACATACACACGCACACAGACACACACACACACACACACACACACACACACACTAAAGCAAACTAACAAAGGCATAACTGAATGCTGGATTTTTTTTCCTATTTTCATGAAGGGGTTTTAGGCATCTCAAAATGCAGCAGCTTTTCTGAGTTGTCCGGGAGTTAAAGTTAAACATTTTAAACTGCGGCAGTCAACAGTTTTACAAACACATTGATAAAGAAATTTGTTAGTAAAAAATTCTTTGATTATAAATGACTCCTGATGAACAAACAATCTCTTACTGACAATTAATCAGGTCCATGTGCAATGAGACAACATAATCAAAAAGCAGAATCATAACCAACATCCAATTTTCCAAAATGTTATTTTACAAAATATTTAAGTTCAGTTAGTTTTGTTAACTCTTCATTGTTAATGTTAGTAATAGAATGTACACAAAGCAAGCAGAGTCTGCAGACCTGTACAGAGGCTGGAGGAGCTGGACACCAGAGGTGGTACTGGACACTGGACCAGAGAAACCGGACCGGAGGGATACTGCTGATGATCAGACCCGAGAGATCAGACCAGAGAGAAAGACCGGAAGACAGATATGTTGCTGGAGACTAGACAAAAGAGATGTTGCTTGTGTTGTGTGATCAGCTCAGTAGATGGTGACTGAAGGTCTGAAGGTTGTTTGGGTTTTTAAGAGAAATCCTCTGATCTCTGAGCTTGACTGGACAGAAGCCGTCACTTATATAAGAACCTGAATGGCCACACCTGCCCTGCTAATCGATGATCTCGTCCATAGTGGAGTAGGTGGAGCTTAAGAGATGGTTTGCCTTGTAAGGAAGACACACACACATACACACACAACGTTTGAAATTAATGGTCACCGTGAGTGTTGTGACCAGCTGCTTAGATGGCAATCTCAACAAGTGCATACAGAAATGGCAACCTGGTCCCCATGTGGACGGACAGGGTCATTGCAGGCTAACAGACACACAGACAGACAGACACACACACACACACACACATGGACAGGATCATTGCAATACCTGGTCAATCCCCTCCAGGGGACCAGGTAATGACTAACACATTCTTGGTTGTGTGTGTGTCACAAAAAGCACTGTGGCAGGCCAAGGCAGCACAAGGCAGTCTATCTGTAATCCTTCAAATATGTCCTCTTGAGCCTTGAAGCATATCTCTGGACATTTGTAATCCTGCGCACACACACACACACACACACACACACACACACACACACACACACACACACACACACACACACACACACACACACACACACACACACACACACACACCAAACAGCATGTCTTTCCTGTTTTCATCTGTAACGACTCTGTAATATTCATTTGGACCCTCACTTCTGTTTGCCTGTTAAACCAGTGAGATTGCTCGGGCCCTTGTCCTGTTTTTGATGACTGACTCCTGGACAGGCTCTTGTGTGGGCTCTGACTCCTCTGCTGGATGCATGATTTGTCCTATAATATACAATAATATAATATAATATAATATAATATAATATAATATAATATAATATAATATAATATAATATAATATAATATAATATAATATAATATAATAGAATACAATAGAATAGAATATAATAGAATATAATATAATATAATATAATAAATGACAAAACCCTGAAGCATGCACACACACACACACACACATGATGACTGATTGTTGATGCATGATTTGTCCTTTAATATAAAATATAACAAATATATTATGTAATATAATATAATAAATTATAAAACCTTTTCATACTTCAGTCACAGCTCCTGTCTCCAGGTCTGCATGTGGGCATCTGTCATCAGGCCCTGCAGTCTGTCATTCTGAAACCCTAACGTCCATCTCCCGTCCACTTCCCCAAATAAGGTCCTCTTGTGTCTTTTATGGGTATATGTAAAACAGATATCAACTCTCTCTCTCTCCCGCTCTCTCTCTCTCTCTATCTCTCTCTTACACATACACATATATACATATATTTCAGTTAGTGCATATCAGCTTATATACACACATCATTGGCATAAAGATATCAGCTCAGACACACCAGTGTCAACTGTTAGCGCACATCAACTGTTAGCTCATGAAAATCTACACACACACACACACAGAGGAGATAGCATGTCATTATCTACTGAAGCATGCACACACACACACACACACACACACACACACACACACACACACACACACACACCTACACACACCAAACAGCATGTCTATCCTGTTATTATCTGTAATGACTGTAATATTCATTTCGACTCTCACTTCTGTCTGCCTGTTGAACCAGTGAGATTGTTCTGGACAGGCTCTTGTGTGGGCTCTGCCTCCTCTGCTGGATGCATGATTTGTTCTATAATATAATATAATATAATATAATATAATATAATATAATATAATATAATATAATATAATAAATTATAAAAAACTTTTCATACTTCAGTCACAGCTCCTGTCTCCAGGTCTGCATGTGTGCATCTGTCATCAGGCCCTGCAGTCTGTCATTCTGAAACCCTAACATACATCTCCCGTCCACTTCCCCAAGTAAGGTCCTCTTGTGTCTTTTATGGGTATATGTAAAACAGATATCAACTCTCTCTCTCCCCCTCTGTCTCTCTCTCTCTCTCTCTCTATCTCTCTTTCTCTTAGACACACACATATATTTCAGTTAGTGCATATCAGCTTATATACACACGTCATTAGCATAAAGATATCAGCTCAGACACACCAGTGTCAACTGTTAGCGCACATCAACTGTTAGCTCACGAAAATCTACACACACACACACACACACACACACACACACACACACACACACACACACAGAGGAGGTAGCATGTCATTATCTACTGAAGCATACACACACACACAGAGACACACACATGATGATTGATTGTTGATGCATGATTTGTCCTATAATATAAAATATAATAAATATATTATGTAATATAATATAATAAATTCTAAAACCTTTTCATACTTCTGGTACAGCTCCTGTCTCCAGGTCTGCATGTGTGCATCTGTCATCAGGCCCTGCAGTCTGTCATTCTGAAACCCTAACATACATCTCCCGTCCACTTCCCCAAAAAAGGTCCTCTTGTGTCTTTTATGGTAATATGTAAAACAGATATCAACTCTCTCTCTCTCTCTCCCTCCCTCTCTCTCTCTCTCTCCCTCACACACACACCCACACAGTTAGTGTATATCAGCTTATACACATCATTAGCATAAAGATATCAGCTCAGACACACCACTGTCAACTGTTAGCTCACGAAAATTAGCTGGAGAAGATGAGGGCACATAAGACCTTCACATCTCTGACACATCTGTGGGCTGTGACTCCTTTGCTGGATGCATGATTTGTCCTATAATACAACTAGTGGTGGGCATAGCTAATTTTTTTTAATCTAGATTAATCTCGCTGTAATCATAAAATTAATCTAGATTAATCTAGATTAAAATGGCTCATTTGAATTCTGGCGTCCGTGCTAAAATCCGTGCTAAAATATATAGGTACCGGTAGGTATGCATCCGCGCTAAAATATCAAGGTGAAAGCAGAGAGTGTTGAGGGAGGGAGAGTCGGCAACAGCCGTTTGCTTCGTGTTCGCAAGGGGGGGGGGGGTCCCCCTTTATGCAAGGGGGGGGGGGGGGGGGGAATCCCCCTTTATGCAAGGGGGAGGGGGGGGGGGGAATCCCCCTTTATGCAGTGCAGAGCAGATTCTAGGTTCGTTTCATTGAAATGAATAGGACACATGTGGAGTTTAACTAATAAATTGGTCATTACGTTTTTCTGGAGTTGTTAAGGGTTTTTTGGAATCATGTGTCACAATCCGCAACTATTTGTAATAATTTCAAGCCTAATAGTGTAAGTTGTTACTGTTTGGATTTTGAGAAAATTAGCTTTATTTCAGGTCAGGCAGCAACCACTTATGTGGTTGTTAGCGCACTAACGCTAGCGAACTACGCTAACGTAATATTTTAAATTGAAAGCTGTCACTTTTCTCACTAACACCCACCTAGATAATGTTACTGGTTATAGTGTAAGCAGACAAAGTAATATAAAGTTATAGGGTTACAGCAATGTATTAAATTCAAGGTGAGTCCAATCGCTGTTTTAGCACATGGTGTTGTCATAGTTACTACCATTCACTTGAATGAGCTACAGCTAGTTCGTTAGCTTGCTAGCTCGCTTTACAGACACACTAAATTATTTTCTACGAGTTCGAAATAGGAATTTGTTGGCATTTTGGTCCCATAGTAACGTATTATGTTGGCTTATCTTTGTAGAATCTAAGGCTATGTCCACATTAATGCGGATAAATATAAATTCGCTTATCCGTAGTAAAAACAATCTCCGTCCACACTCGTTTTTAGAAATGTCTGCTATCAAAAATTCCGAAATGTTGTGATTGTTACGTCACTCCAGTCCTGCCAAACTCCAGTGCACTTCAATGTTTTATCCTCCATTCCAAGCCGGCGTATTCGGATCTCTCCACTTCAGCGGTCGTTTTCCAAAAGCTCCGTTTGCCGTGTTCGAATTCGCCGTGTTAATGTGGACGGGAGGCGCAAACGAATACATTATTATGCGTTTGCATATGTATCCGCATTAATGTGGACAGGGCCTAAGATTTTTGGTGAAAGTCATCGGTTTGTGTAGTATAGACCCAGCTCCCAACCCAACTTTGAGAATAGATTAAGTTGGCGATATTTTTCGCCGGAGAAGAGTCTCACGTTAACGCAGCACGTTAACGCCGATAACGGCCCACCTATAAATACAACATATAATATATAATATGTAACAAATTATTAAATCCTGTCAGCATATCAGCTATACACACATCATTAGCATTAAGATATCAGCTCAGACGTGTCAACTGTTAGCGCACATCAAGCAGCACACACACAGGTGATAGCTGTCAGCATAGACATACTATACATATATAGCCTACACTATGTCTCAAATGAACCCCTGTGCACTGCGCACTGCCACATAGTGCACTGTGCGCACTGTACACTGACCAGAGCACCGTTTAGTGCTGTTTCAAATCGAATACCCACCTTTTGCACTGATAGGAAATGACGTGGGACGCCTCGGCACGTTTTGCAGTGACGAAGCACTTCAGTTCAATTTTCACCCGCGGGAATGTGATTTGTTTACTTTGTGCTTATTTTTTGTTTATCCACTGTCTTTTGCAAAGTGGAGAATGGCATCCATCAGTAGGGTGGGGTAGGGATGTAGGGTGTGTTAATGAAAATGGGGAAACGAGCACAAGCAGCACAACCAATGGGTCAGCAGGGAATTGTGGCCCCGACAAGGATCACACAAACAAGACTTCTGGTGTCATCAGATCTCTAGTAGCAGACTACAGTGACTCTGATCCTGACAGTGAAAATAGTGAGCCTTAGCCACCAAAGTACTCCTCGATTTACTATAAAGAGTTTCACCATGACCTCTGCTTGTAGGGTTTTTGTGCTGTTGATATGTGTCTGTGTTCAGTGATGGTACAACACATTAACTCTGGACATCAAAATATCAGGTGTGTGGGGAGCGTAGAGATAGTGATTGATAGTGAACACCATGCTAGACACTGAGAGAACGAGGACTGAAGCTTAATACCACAAACCACATGTTGAACATGTTCTAATGCTATACACTGGCTGAGGCTTAAATGTCACCTGATCACTTTTTGAATCTGTCAGAGTCCTTGATTTGCCTATTCTGTAAGTGGGGGGCTGTTATTGTAAATGTATCGTTGTCTGTTGTAAGACAATCTACTGGGGTTAAAGAGATCGTAAGTAACATTTTAAAACCCATTTAGCTTTAGGCAGAGAATGTCTGTGTGATGAACTTGCGCTTGTGAGAATAAATCTGCCTTTTCAGTTGATGTGCTTGTTTATTTATTTGGGAAAGGGATGTGTAGGGGTAAAAAATATGTATAATTCTGAACTGCAGGGAGAGTGAAAATAGTGAGTGTCTATGATCTACATAAACCAAAATGCATTAGAGAGCTGCAGACCTGTGGGAAAGGAAAGATGGCCTCTGGGAGCCACTCCTCAACGAGAAGAACAGCCAATTTAAAACATCCATTAGGATTATATCCGTTAAGGGGTCTAATCTCCCAACTGTGCGTAGGTCTCTATCTTTTCTCAAATTTTTGGAGTTAACCAGTCTAAATTTCACTGTGAGTTGTGCTTGTTATAACTGTGTATGTGACAAATAAATATAAATGATCTTCTCTTACAGAGGCATTTGAAAGACACCTGTTGCTCCCGCCTTTGAGAATGACCTGTCTGAGAGGTTTGCCAGACCAGCCTCTGTCCGTGAGCTTAATGTGACAGCCAGGCTAAGCTACACATATTACATTCATTGAAGTGATTAAATGACGCGAATACAATAACTGCATCCCAATGGTAAGACTACACCTAGAAAGCCAAGCTATGCAAACATATTTACTTCATTTATATGATATTTTTTTACCTTTAAGAAAGTCAAGCTATCACCATTCTCAACTCATCTCCTGTTGATTTTTAAAAATGGTCTTAATTTTCTTTTTCACCACTTCTTTCATAGGAAAATGAAACTGATGTACTCGTGGACATTCCTGGCAACATTACAAATTTCCTTTAGCAATGATGTTCTGTGTAGCAGAAAAGTTGACTTGCAGGACATTCTTGGGGCACCTTGACACAGTGACAGAACACATTATTTTATGTGTCCAAAGCATCACATTTCAAGTGTTTGGTTACCAGGATAACCCATGTGAAGGAATTAGCTTCAAAAGTGTTTTTTTTGTTCTATTTCAACAACTATAATAAAAACACGACATTTTTTGTATACATAAGGTGTTTAAAACATGTTTATTAAAAATATATCTATATATGTATAAATATTAATTTATTTTAGCGTAGTATGGTGTGCTTCATATGCGAGTCCAGTCCCCTTCATAATATACCGGTAGGCCTGAGGTACATCTGCCGGACTTCCCCCTCACTGCTTCAGGAATCAGTGTCAGCTGATGCACCCCAAGTGTCTGCAATGAGGGCAGACGGGCTCACTCCATCCTTTCAGTTAGCCGCCTCTCTTGCAGTCTCTCTCCGCTTCAAGCAATCACGAAGCACTCTCCTCCTCTCCTCCTCCACCTGATCTTCTGCTGCTTGTGCAGCCAGGTATTTCGCATCTGCAGCTGTTATGAAAGTGATTAAAAATCAATCAATTAGGACAGGAATAAAACAAGACCATACCTCAGGTGGCAGGAGAAGACAAAGTTGGATGGAAGAAAGTAAGGAATAAATGAAAGAAGAAAGAAGAGAAGGAGATGAGGAGCTTTGCTGTGGGCAGAGTGCTGATGCTATGATACTTACATGCTCTCTTTACTGCAGCCCGTCTGCGGATAAACCACATGATCAGCATTTCCCTCCTGTCCTCCTCCAGCTTGTGCCTCACTTCAGTGGTCAGTCGGACCCGCTTGTCTGCCTGCAGAACCAGCTGTGCCTTGACAGAAGTTCTGGTCTGGTATTTGTACCAGGGCAGAGGAAGGCGGAAGACATTCAGGGGAGCCTCTTTCCTGAGTGGCTCTGTGCTGACATTGGCCTTCTCTGCAGGCTTGGCCACATCAGCATGGTGGATGGTCATTGGCTCAGTAGTGGCCATCTCAAGGCTCTTGAATCCTGTTTCTTCCCCTTTCTTGCTGTTGTCCATCTCCTTGCTCTTGCTGGGCATTTCTCTAACGTCCCTCCGCTCCTCTGACTTTGCAGTCTTGCCCACACAGTCTTCATTGGGCACTGACACGCAGCAGTTGAAAATAGCGCAGAGTTTCATCATTAGCAACCTCTCTCTTTGGTGTCTGAAATTAGACTGAGCAGCTCTTTGCACTTGGACCATGAAGATTCTAGTTTGGTGTTCTAGAATGCAGGTAAACATTCCATGAAGTTGTCATGGTGATAACTGTGTTGATTTAAATCTGGGGCAGCAGCAAAGGATTTAGAATGTTCATTTAACCTGTTGGCGAGTACGGTCACAAATATGTGATGAGCCGCGGCTGGTCTCCCAGGAGTACGATCACAAATATGTGATTGGAACGCCTCCCGGAACGAGAGTTCGGTCTATGACGCGACAATAACCTGGGGGGATATTTCTGCTGTGAAGCAGCTCGGAAATATTAGACTACAAGTTTCTAGCGACAAATATTATAATTGTTAACCACGTTTTTATGAGGGATAATTATTAAAAACTTTTGCAGGCATTAATACACACTTAGCCTTACAATCTAATCCATCAGTCGCACGTTATGTTACCGATGACGGCAACATTAGGCTAAAGCTATGCTGCTAACTATCTGTTCAGTCTAAAATCATATACAACAGTTTGTACGACTCACCTCAAACGTTTCCAGTCAGTGGTGTCAGTCGAGTGATGATTTGTAAGTGCAAATACCCAATACATTACCAATATGTGCAAACACGCTAAAGCTGCTTTGTACAGAGCAATCTTTGAAATTCATTTGACAACGACAGACTGATTCAGGGGGACGCCATATTGTATACATCTCGATGTAAACAAAGATGGCTGCGCCCATGTCCAGTTGTAGAAAAAAAGCCGGTAACAACAAAGATGTTTCTTGTGTATTTATTGTATTACAAAGACATATTTTGGCACTTTTTATGTCTATAAAAACCGGAATACATGTACTTTTAATGCATGAAGTTGTATAAAGAATAATACACAAATAAAGCTATCACCAGCACAATAATCTTGTGTATTTCCTGATGCAATCGTTAGCCTGGCAAGATAGCAACATTTTACCTCAGGTTTGATACAATGACAAAACAGCCATTCACTTCGCGATTTCATTTTGCTGTGTGGAGACAACTGCTTGTCTTTGTGTGTAGACATATTAATAGTTAAGTTAATTGAGGAAAAATGGCAAGAAGAGGGATAACAGTTGAGGAAGTGGTGAATATGATGTTCGATGATGAAGTCCCGATTCTGGATTTTAGTTCAGAGAGTGAGTCAGACTCAGATGATGACTTGATACCCCAACTTGTGGAGGAAGTCCTGGTACCTATCCCTCAGGATGAGGTGCCTCCAGTCAATGAACTTGGCTGGCAATTTGCCAACTCTGACCACAGGCCCTGTGATTTTGTTTTTGAGGCCTCAGGGAGTGGTGTTCAACCAGAGCTGCCATCTACGGTCACTGAATATGACTGTTTTAAACTGTTCATTTCGGACGAGCTAGTTGGCCATGTTGTGGAGGAGACCAATACCTTTGCTGAGGAGCTAAAGCAGAGGTCAGAGGCGGGGAAAATGGAGAGGTGGGTGGGAACAACTGTGGCTGAGTTTTTCACCTTCATCGCCACCGTCCTCATCATGGCAGTTGTGAGAAAGAAGTCACTGAAGGAGTACTGGACGACAAACTGCATGTATCAGACCCCCTTTTTCAAAACCCTGTTCTCCCAAGACCGATTCCTTTTGATCATGCGGGCCCTGCACTTCATTAACAACACCACGATGAATAGGCTTGACCCCTTAGCGAAAATTAGACCCATCCTGTCTAGCCTGACATTGAAATTTCGTGAAGTCTTTGTGCCTTTTAAAAACCTGTGCATTGATGAGTCGCTACTGTTGTGGAAGGGTAGGCTTGCATTTCGTCAGTACATACCATCCAAACGGCACAGATTTGGGATAAAGTTTTTCATATTGTGTGATGTGCTGACTGGCTATGTTCAAGACCTCGTGATATATACTGGCTCTACAACAGACATTGTAAACATTGATGGCCTGGGTGTATCTGGCTCTGTGGTGGTAAATATGCTGAAGCCCTACCTTGAAAAAGGACACGCTCTGTTTACAGATAATTGGTATAGTAGTCCCACCTTGTTCCTTTACCTGATGAAACACAGAACAGGAGCCTGTGGCACTGTGAGGGCAAAGAGGAAAGGAATGCCAGAGTTCAGAAAAAAGATGAAAAAAGATGAAGTAGAGATGAAGTGTGCTGGGCCCCTCTTGGCAGTGAAGTGGCATGATAAGCGCGATGTCCATGTCCTGTCCACAATCAGCAGTGCATCGATGGCGGATTCTGGAAAGGTTGACTTTAACACTGGAGAACACAAAATGAAGCCCTCTTGTGTCCTGGACTATAATAAAAACATGGGAGCAGTAGACCGGTTCGACATGAGAAACAGCTTTGTGGAGTGCACTAGAAAAACTATGAAATGGTACAAGAAGATCTTCTTTCACTTGGTTGACTGTGCCATTCATAATGCATACATTGTTCACCAACAAGTCACTGGCCAGGTCATCCGTCCGCAGGCGTTCAGGGAGAACCTTGTCCGGCAACTTTTGGAGCACCACCACACTCCAAGGAATGCCCCCACTGGCGGCCGACCATCACTGGACACTCCTCTCCGTCTCAAAGCGCGCCATTTTCCCTCAGAGGTCCCACAGACAGCTGCTCAAGGGAACAGCACACGAAGGCACTGTAGAGTGTGCCTTCACAGCTCGCGAAGACCCCGGCAGAGGAAGCTCACGCGTTTCTTCTGTGCTCCCTGTGACACAGCATTGTGTGCAGTGCCATGCTTTGAAGAGTTTCACACCCTGAAAAATTATTAAACACAGGCTAGTGAAAATAATTATATAGGCCCATATAATCATTTTACTTTCATTCTTTCAGCCTGATCATATTACAACTTTTAAGTGTTCAATCAAAATGAAGAACTCGAATGGCTTTTTCTCTTCATATCACTCAGTGTTCAAGTTTCATGTCCATGTTTGTCACTTGTTCATCACTCAGTACTCAAGTTTCCTGTTCATACTAATGAATTACATTTTTTCAGTTTAACCTGGCATAATTGTCAAATACGAGTGTGTGTGTGTGTGTGTCTCTTCATATTTCTACACTGAATGAACGATAACACCAGCTAAAATGTAGCCTAGGTGCAACAGGCTTCCGCTGCCAAAACAGCTATAAACATTAATATAAAATATAATATAGCCTAATGTCAGTGTATGTTATCATGTCAATAATTTACAACAGATATTAACAATGCTATCGTGTAAAAAAAATACTTACCATCAAGTGTTGGTTTAGATCGTAATCTTGACGGTAACGTGTCCATGTGGCCAATTCGACTCGTCAACTCTAAACTGAATCAGCTGTTGAGTGCTATCAGCTGATCATGTAAAACAATTACGTAGCCTAAATGTAGGCTGCCACAAATTTTCAAACACTGACTTTTCACTAGGTCTACTAAAAAACGATCAACCATCCGACTGAGATACGAATTAGCCGAAAGGTGCTCGGTAAAAAAGTTGAGGTAAAATCATCAGCTGTTGCACTCAGAGTGCATGCGCAAAACGTGAACAACGTCACAGGAAGTTGTTTCTCACGGGATTGACCTGACCTCGACAACACATTATTACATTTTATAGGTAAAAGGAATATTTTTTTAAACAATTGGATTCATACATTCTTAATTTAACATGCTGTTCAAATTTTAAAAAAAGTTGAAAGTTTATGAGGCCTAACCATTTTATTTATAGGATCTCGCGAGACTTCCCATACCCTCGCAAGACCTTCCAAGTGGTCTTCTGCCTGTCTGAATGGTTTTCCGGCTGGTTCGTGATGTTGCTGACAGATTTTGCAGCAGTTTTTGGAAAATTGACAAAGCCTTTGCAGCAAAGATTGGGTTTTTTTAATAAATGGAATATTGAGATTATAGAACGTTCGAGTAGAATTCTAGAAGGATACAGTAAAATAACTTACTCCCTGGGGCAAGAGCATTGTTAAAAGAACTTACTCCTCAACAGGTTAAAGCTGCTCTCTAGACTGACCTTTCTTGCTTACTCTTTCTTTCAAGAATCAAGAAATGTATTTGTTCAAGTTCAAGTTCAATGTATTTATATAGCACATTTTATACAGCAGAAGCTGACCAAAGTGCATACACAGAATAAACAAATAAATAATAAGAATAATGGTAAAAATAAAAAAGAAATAAACATACACGGAAATGTAGGCCTAATATAAAACAAGATAGAAAAAAAATCTTAATCACGGGTAAAAGCCAAAGAAAATAGGTATATTTTAAAATTATACTTAAAACTATGATGATGATGACAACAACTCGACTTAATTGAGTAGGCTGTTTCTTTGTAACCATAACACTGTGGCCTTCTTGAATTCCCACCCCGACATCATCAAGATGGTGGACAAATATGCCCCCCTGGAGAGACCAAAGCACCATCATGAACATCATTACCAAATGCCAGTGCATGTAACTAATGTTCTCAACATTAGAAAACATCAGGCTCTATTTTCACGAACATATTGTGCAAGTTGCTTTGGGGGCGTTCCCAAGACATTACATTACATTACAAGACAATATGCTATTTTGACGAGGGGAAAAGTGAATATTGCGCCTGGCGCATGGTTCTAAAGGGTTGGTCCTAAGTTACCTAATTAATCATAGGTGTGTTCGGGGCGTAACATGCAATAAATCAATCAGAATTTATACTCTCATTCCCTATAAAAGCAAGCCGCACTTTTTAAGCACTGTTGTTGGCATGATGTGTGTGTTAATAACCATGCCTTTAATGGATAGCCATCGTCCCCTAACAGCGACTCATCAAGAGGGGGATGCCTCTCGTTATATCCCAAAGCCTTGTGCGCCCATAAAATCGCTTTCAGCAATGCGCAACTGACGACAGACCAGGGGTTTGTTGGTCACTGGAGGATTTAGTTTTTGCGTCCTTAAAATAGCAACTGGCACGCTTTGCGCCAGACCACACCCTTTTCTTTTCGCTTACACACCTGTGACGGCGCAGTGTCATCTGCTATCGAGGCAACATGATTTTTTGCCTGAAAAAATGAACGATATCGCTGGCACAGAATAGTAATGACACATGCGCATGTCGCTAATGCACAGTGCGCCGCGGCGTGATGGGGCCCACCATAACATCACCACCAAACATGAATGTTAGTTTAATGTTTAGTTATAAGACAGTCAAGGGGGGTCTGTAGATCATTAAAGAAACCGTTTACACGTGTGTTTAGCCTTGACTCAGACTGAAAAGGAGAAGTTTAAACAGTACTTTTTTCCAGTAAGGTAAGCCTATAGCAAGCAGAAGCTAGTTGCCTAAGTAGCATAGTAACGGAGGCTACATTACATAAACTAGTTCATTAGCGTAATTGCCCAGTCAACCAAATATTGATGCTTCAGCAATCATAAAATAACTGTTAATGAGGTTTCAACTATATGGTAACAGTGGTTCAACATCTGTTCTAAAACTTTAATATGAACTATTTGATGATTCAGATAATAAATCAATATTCAAATCAATATATGTCTGCTTGCTATCTGGGATCTGATTAATGTTTCTGCCTGTGCTACTGTTCGGAGGTGAACTAACGTCTTTCTTCGCTCGGAACCTCATGGACGTCTGTAAGAGCAAGAGTTGTCCAGAGCCTCTGGAGCTGTCAAAACCACCTGTCTCTGACGTCATAATGATGAGGTCATAATGCCACCTAGGTGTCCCCTGACAAAAATGCTATTTTGCATCACTTGTTGCAAATTATTATTCAGATCCAGCAGCTTGCTTTATGTATATGGATACATTTAATTTTCATAAGAGTCTATAATTTACATTTTTATGTAAACTTCATATTTTTCTATTTTAAGTTCATAGCTTTTCATCCTCAGTACTTATACCTCTCAGGATACAGTCCTTGGTGAATTGACTAATTGAAGAATCGATGGATTCCTCAAGGCTTAAAGAGGGACGAAGTAAACTCCAGGCTGCAACCATGAAAAGCGGTGGCTCCCTTCTGCGACCCATGCCGAGGGTGCTGCCCCCCATAGCCTCTGCACCCCTACAGCAGCAGCAGCAGCAGCAGCAGCAGTCTGGGCTCCTGGGAGGAGCTGCCTGCTCTTCCTCCTCGTTGCTCGCTGATGTGGACCCAGCCCTGCTAGAGGTCTTCCTGGGTGACAGAGTGCCCTCTGGGATTCTGAAACCAGGTGCCCTGCGTCCTCTAGGCAGGAAGAACATGACTGGGCTTGACCACGCCCACCCGCTGAAGCCACTGTTCAACAGAAGCGTTTCCAGGGACGCTGGAAGCAGCAGCTCCATGGCACCGGTTCCACCTACTGTTGCCAAGGCGACCAGGGAGAGCCCAACAAAGCTGAAGCAGCTACAGGCCAGGCGCTGTGGCAAAGTTGTCCATGATGTCGGCCTGAAACCCAGCGGACACCTGGACGACAAGAACAGCCTGGACAGCAAGAAAAGCCATGCAAACAGCTGCCCAGCTGACATCAAGTTGGTGCAGGAGGATGGTGATTCTGTGCTGAAAGTCTTGCAGGCGATAAAGAAGATGAAGGAGTGGCTTAGACAGGAGACCTTGCGTGTTGAGGAGGAGATGAGACTCACTGCCATCGACCTCGACTCCTTCGTCATCTCAGTCCGCTGAGGCAGCTGTGAGGGCAACATCAGCCTGGTGGACCTCGACTCCTGTGTCATCATTTCAGACCGCTCAGGCAGCTTTGCGGGCAACCTCAGCTCGGTGGACATCAGGACCCCACTGGAGCTGTGTGCTCTGCCCTCACTCAGGACCTCAACTCCGCCCACTGTCCCCACTGTCCCCGCCCCCCCACAGGCAACCAAACCACAGACAACCAATAGCAGACAGTCCTGCAGCAGGCTGCCCTGCTTCAGGAAGAAATAAATCACATTTCAAATGTCCATGATCTCTTGTAGTCACTTCTGTAAAAGGTGGGCCATGCACCACCTGTATTGTCTTATATTTAAAGCCTTGGTTACAGCCCAAGAAAAGTATCTAAATATTGAGTAGGGCAGAGACACACAGTCTTTCAGAAGAAAGGCATGACATTGCCTAGTTAAACACAAGTGCAATGCAATGGTTCATAAGAGTAACATGGCGTTTGCAAAGGCAGTACAGACAGGTAGTCAACGAGGAAAAAAAACTGACCTTTGTGGAAGGAGGAAGATGGAGGAGGTAAAGGAGGTTCACATTTTGTTATGCAGCAGCAATGACCTGTCGGTGCGTTCAGCATGTGTATCAAAGTGAAACAAGGTCTTACTGTACCGGCGACTCAGGTGAAGAACCTGCGCTCAGTGGTGTCCTTTGCTTTGTTTCTGTATGGTTCATCTGATTCTCTAGATCTGTGTCTGGTCTTCTGGTCTTGTTGGGTCTGCTGTCTCTCCCTCGGGTCTCTGACTGTCTCTTTGCTCCTCAGGCACCCTTGTCCTGGGAATCCTGGCCGGGGCCGTGGGCCCTCCCGTGTACTGTCCGGCAGGAAGCAGCTGACCGACCGCTTCATCTACGCCTTCAGCTGTTTTGCCCTCGACTCTGCGCAGGAAGTCAGGTGGTCGAACATACGTCCTGTTCATCATCAGCCACAGACTGACAACCACATCATCAGTCACTTACTTTATTTAAATACAATCGGCTGATGTTATAAATATATATAGCAATGCAGAATTTTAAGACTGCCTTTTAGTCTAACAATGCATGTTTGTCACTGTTAATAGTTTGGAAATGCAGATGGATTTGATATTCAGGAAATGCATTTTGCATTTTGATGTAGAGCCCTGTTGCATATCAATGGATGGTGATTTCTGTGTGGTCTGTGTCTGAAATAGGACCCACGCCCATAAAACTCTTCTTGGCTTGGCATTCTTGGCCTCCCACCCTGCTGTCAACAAGATGGACAAATTTGCCCCCTAGAGAGACCAAAACACCATCAAGAACATCATCAACAAATGCCAGCACAGGTAATGAAGTATTTATTACAAGACACCGTACCAACAAACCTCAATGTCCTAGATAAAATATTACGGTCATATAAATTTAGTTTTACTTTGTTAGGATTAGATAGGAGTGTGTGCTCAGGTACACACCAGAAATTTCAGAGCAGCATGACCAACTTCTGCCATCCGTATACTTCTATATTCAGAAAGGAGTGTCCACTGCACTCTTAGAACATTACATGTCTTTTGGACCCACTAACACATGCAGTACCTCCACTATATAATACACTTATACACATGCACCTATACTTCACTACATTGAATGACAAAGCACTTTATTTGTAATTAAAATGACAGTGTTGGTAATTTTCCACTTAATAGAGTTAATCGAAAGATGATAATTTGACAGCACAAATAGTAGGCCTACCTCACCATCAAAGGGTGCTAACCATAATTACACCTTATATACTTTCAGTGGATAAAAAAAACTATAAGGCAAGCAGCATACATTATGAAAACCGTGTCAAAATCATTCCAATGTATTTCCAAGGGGTGGCAGTATAACACCGAAACGATTCCATGCGCGATTGTAAGCCCTTTATTACTGTCTGTTTTTTTCATTATTATTGTTTATTGACTGTTTTACTTTACTTTACTTTACTTTACTTTACTTTACTTTACTTTACTTTGCTTTACTTGGTTATCTTGGTCAGACTGTTTAGTGTATTTTCCATTCAAGAGCCAAGACTGTACTTAAACATCTGAGTTTGTATGAAGGCAGTGAAGGCAATATGTCATAATATTACAGTTATGAGCTGTGACTGAATTTAAATGCTTATATAATTTTCTGAAGAATATGTTTTTGTCCCTCTCATTTATTAGGACACAATTAGTTCATTTTATTATTCTCTGACTAAAATTGTGATTTATTCCATATTCGACAAAAATGCCTAAGCTCACCTATGGTGAGTGGCACCATATTGCTGTGGCACCTATAGCTTTGGCACCCTGTGCCTGATGTTCGCCGCTCACTCCGAGAGGTCCTACTGCAGCTCCTTTGCTTAAATAAATATTAATTATTACATTAGAAGAGCCCTTTATTAACTTGAGGCCCTGATTCCTAAACATGCCTGTACATGTCCCTGCTATATAGTTGTGCTCATATGTTTACATACACTGGCAGAATTGATGATTTCTTAACCATTATTCATCCATTATTTGTATTATGATAATACAAACACTTTTTCAGTCATGGTTGGTGGTTGGCTGAAGCCATTCATTGTCAAACACCTGTGTTTACTTTTTTAAATCATAATGACAACAGAAACTACTGAAATGATTCTCTGAAAAATGGTTAAGAAATCATCAATTCTGCCAGGGTGTGTAAACTTATAAGCTCAACTGTATGTGGGGCGCGTACAGTCATTCTAACTGCTCCTGGCCCCATTGCTTATCTTGGTGTTTGTGTGATGACATTTTATGGAGATAGAGGGCCAGTAGTGTGGAGTGGATGACCAGAGTGCCTTGAAGAAGAGCAATGGAGAATGTCATGTATCTTTCCGTTGAACTGATTTTTGAATTATTTAATAGAGGCTGTAGACATAATTGACATTTTGAAAACATCACACTTCTAGTCCTACTTGGTCTAAAGTCTCTTAGTCTAAGCTTGTTCTCAAGAACAAATGTCCTGTTTTAATTAAACAGTTTTGGAGTTTTAAAATAATTTAATCAGTCCCTTTGCTTCGTTTCTATTGTAGCAAGCTTCCACCTACCTGTCCTATATTGAGTGCCATTGGTCAGATCAGTGAGCTACTAATTATCTCATTGGCTGTCATTGTTACTGGTTAAGGTTACCTGTGGGTTATCAGGGTCATTTCAGAGCACGAGTAAATCAGAGCACCCCCCCACCCCCACCCCCACTCCCACCCCACACACACACAAACACGCACACCACACACACACACACCACACACACACAGTAAAAACTTCAAACCTGCGCACACAGGTTACAGTGTCACTATCATATGTGTGATCAGTTTCCTTATGCTGGTTACCGCATATCGTAACTCCATCAGTTCTCTGATGATGCTGTTATCAGCCTCCGTGATCAGAGCGTACTTGCTTGAATGCCAATAAAAGCGAAATTGTAAACAACACAAACTGTCTGGAAGTCACCTAATCTGCAATTTCATCACAATGTTGTAAACATGTGTGACCTGGTCAGGGTATCTCATTTACAGTGTCTCAGTCTTGAGCTGCTATAGCCTCAGTGTAACAGTGTGGTGCCTTTTAATCAGTCTCACAAGGCGATTTGATTAAATGCTAAAATTTAAAATTACACACAGTTAGTGAAACCAGACACAATGATCAAAACCTCAGACCAACTTTGCAAAGATATATATGCATGTTATCAACTTTACACTAAATTTGCAAAAACACTAAACATTAAACATGCCTGTCTAATGCGATTTTCTTTCAGTGCATAAATTTTAAAGTTCTGGTGTAGTGCACATTTCTCTGATAAAAAATCTCTACTGCATCTGTATAACAACAAAAACAAAACACAATAAAAAAAAAAAAAAAAAACATTCGTTATTCACCATTTAGAAAGCAGATGTGCTCTAGCAGTAGTGCTGTTTTTAAAATTTAACTTTAAAGTTAAAGTTTATTTTCCAAAGTTCAGCAAAAAGATTATTTTAGGATAAATGAATTTGTTAAGATGTTAATAATTAACATAAATAAATAGTACTAAGCACTGTTTAGGTAAAGAATTTGTTCACACATTAAGGTACACACATACAACACACGTACACACATAGGTACCCCCCCTGCAACCCTCCGCTCCTCTCACTGCCAGCTGTGGCCTAGTGGTTAGACAGTTGGTCTTGGGATCAGAGGGTTGCAGATTTGAATCCCGTTCCAGTAGGACGAATGTGGGTGGGGGAGTAAAACTACCAGTACCCTCCTGCATCCTCCTCCATGGCTGAAGTGCCCTTGAGCAAGGCATCAAACCCCACATTGCTCCAGGCACTGTAACTGAAACCCTGTACCTAAATAACTGTAAGTCGCTCTGGTTAACAGCATCAGCTACGTGTGATGTAAAAGCTGAAAAGCAACACTTAAAACTCACCTGTTCTGATTAGCCTACCCCACAAACACCTCTTGACCTTTTCGTATTATTATTATTATTTTATTGTTGTCTTTATTGGTTTATCATTGTGTCTGTTTTATCTATTGTAAAGTGACATGGAGATTTGTGGAAGGTACGAACAAATAAAATATATTATTAATATTATAATTCTTATTTCAATTGGGTTACTTGGTTTTTATATTTGGCTATACTTCTCAGTATTACAATACATTTCTGGAAAATGTTGCTCTTCCTTGAACTTCCCTCTCACATTTTTGTTCATACATTCACGTCAAACAACATGCTTGACCAGATTGTACTTTTCACTCCTGCATACTTTTGGTGGTTTACATTTTGGATCTTTATCATGGAATGGCATGGTTTATGGCATCATGGCATGGTTCTGGGAGACTGGTAGTCTCACCTTGTCGACAGGTCATTGGCCAGTACCTTGATGTATCTGCGAGCATTCAGGGTACATCCACCTGTTGCACCCATTTAGCTTTATATCGTCATACCCCCTCCTTCATACACAGCAAAAAGGCCAGTGTTGAATATATCTTAACTATATAGTTAAGATTAACACTTTCAAAATGTTAAATAACCCCAACTACGGACACTGTTTAAATCATTTCATCCCATCCCACCCCAAATCAATCATCCCAAGTCACATTTTGGGATTTAAAATAAACTCCCAAAATGTTTAACCCTGAAATTTTAACTCTCTGATTGTTGCTGTGTATCTTACTGTTGGGATCATTCACTCACTGTGCAAGTCCCAAATAGCAAAGTTGGTCTGGTGCAGAAGTGGCCCACACATTCCACTTACACTTGGCCCACATGTAGTACGTACTGCGTAGCGGCTACCAGAGATGGCCCAAGTGCGCTATGTGGGCCAAGTGTAATGTAATGATTAGGGTCCTCTTAGCAGTAGGGGCCCTGGCAAGTCAAAGGCGACGAAAGGAAAGGGAGGCCCCACAGAGACTGCTTGTGTTCGGGGCCTAGTGTTACGGCCCTGCCCATCACACCTGTAGCCTGGTGTTATCTAACTTTTTTTTTTCTTTGCAAACAAGTGACAAGTACTTTCAAGTGACAAACCTATATGTGCCACACAAAATGCATTTTTAGATTAAAGTAACAACAATAGAAATCGTTGGAAACACTAAACAAATACAACTTACAAATAAATGTAGTGAGAAGAAAGGGAACACTAACAAATGTGCTTTCAATGCCCATGAGTGTCATCAAAGTAATAAATGTGTCTTCAGTGACCACAAGGCTTGTTGCTATGGTGTTAAAGGTCGTTCACACCTACTGTAGATAATTCTAACTATAACTTTGTAAAAATCGTTTTAACTTAAGTGAATGGTGTCGTTCACATATCTGCTATAACGACAGGCTGAACAATATGGTAGGGATTACTTTCAGATCGATTTTACAAACTAAAAAAGTGTCAGCCAATCAGAATTCATAAGAACTCACAGGACGTCATGTTCTATTAGATGTTTAAATCACGACTAGAATGTTGATGTTATAACGTTGTTCTGCGGTGAGGACGCCCATATCGTTGTAGTTATAGTTGTCGTTATCATTATAGTTCTTTGTGTGAACAGACCTTAAGTCAGACTCTGGTGTTTTTACTGAGGGTGTTTTTACATAAAGGCTGATGTTATGTAATGTATGTGGCACTGTCTGAGTGGTGACAGAAACTCTGATCTGATCTGTGATCTGGTAACCCCAGTGAGTCTGCAGCACCGACCTGTTTGTCTTTCACAGCTTGACAACATGCAAAACTGTGCCTAGCATACTGTCCCTTGCATACTGTCCCTGGCATCATGTTAACCTTTCTGTCCTGAGTACTGCTACAACTATGTTTCAGTTGATTTGTAGCTAGTCACCAATTTCCACCTGTTTTCTCCCACTGTACTGTCTTGCTTTTTCTTACATTTTGCTTCACTGTTAGTTTTTGTCCACACAGAGCTGTGGCACACACAGACACAGTCCGTAATCCCCAAATTACCCACGTTCTGGTGTTTTCGGATCATATCATATCCTTGTCCATGCAATTGGATATGAGAGGGGATCGTCTACGACGTCTACGACAATCTCATTCATCCTCTTCACCTTCAGTAAGAAGTTTGTTGTCACTGCACCACTTGACCAGGTGGCTCACCTCACTCCTGTAGCGCATCTTATTGTCATTGCTGATGTAAATTATATTCTAAATTAGACTACAGTGCTGGTACCAAAACAGGCCGAGCACTAGCTTCAGAACAGTTCTTCTTGTGTCCCTCTGCATAGGTCCAGGCCTTTTGTTACTGTCCATGTGACCTTGCCGTCCTGTGCAGTATTCATTTTACATTCCTAGGATACAACCTTTGTTAGTGCCTTTAGATGCCCTCCAGTTGCATATTTTATATGTATGCATCTGTGAGCTGTGCCGTAAATTACTGGGCTGGAGGTGTGGGATGGGGTTAAATGAAAAGTACCTGAAACCTACCAAACTAGTGTATCTCTGCAGATGCGTGAGAATAAATTTCTCCCTCATTACCTTGACATCTTTGTGGGCATGTGGTGGCAAAACCTGAATTTCTGCCCATCATTTGACGGCATGATAGTTTGGTCGAACTACATTTTCACCTGAAGTGTAATTAGTATGGGTTGAAAACGCTCCCCAAAGTGTCTTCTGGTAAAGTTTAAGGAAACATGAAGACTAGGGAAGGCCTGCACACCTTGGAGGGGAATTCCACAGGTGCCACTATATATCTGGCCAGGGTTAGGTTTAGGGTTACTAGGGTTACCCTAGGGTTAACCTCATTAAGGGTTAATTCAAATGAAAATGATGTGCGAGAAACACCTAACAATACACTGTAAGACACTGTAAGATACACTGCTTGCCACCCCATAAATATTTTTCCAGATCCGCCCCATCCTCATGTCATAAAGCTGTCATCATTGGATATGTTTTACGGTGTAGTCTGTCATTGTTATAGTTTTCAAATGAACATGATGTGCGAGAAACACCTAACAATACACTGTAAGACACTGTAAGATACACTGTATGCCAACCTATAAATATTTTTTTAGATCCACCCCTGTGCTCGTGTCGTACAGCTGTCATCATTGGATATGTTTTACCGTGTAATCTGTTATAGTTTAGTAGCTCTTTTTTTTTAAGTTCCATTTTAGTGTATCTGCATGTACAACATAATATTGTGTACGTACACTGTACATACCTAACCCTAAACCTTACCGTATGGTACAGTGTAAGTGCATAATGTCACATATTGTTACACACTTTGCTATACTGTACCTAATTGATGTAACATGGACAATAAAATAAAGTGCAGCCGAGATGACCTGTTCACCTTTCGTGTCTCTCCGTTGTTTTGTTTTTCCAAGTACTGTAATTTATTCCGTGAACTCGGAGCATTCAGAATGTCTCCTTGATACCCATCTCCACATGATCAATATGCCATGCAGGACATTCCACTGATGCATGCGAGAGTAACTGCCCACAACCTGTTTTGCTGGTTTATAATGCATGTGGTTTGATAATCCCCACCTCAGTAATGTTGTCATTTTGCTATAAAAGCAGTGGTGAGCATGATACCACAGCATCTCGGCTGCACAAAGGTGAGATTACAATAATTACGCATGGCAATACTTGGCAATGCACTTTAAATACTTTTACCGTAATTTATGAGATTTATGACACTAATTTAACTTTAAAAAGTGTTTAACATTTAAAATGTTAACTTGATGTTATCACAGTGTTTCAAGCTTGAATGTGACAGAAATCTCAGCTGGCCAGCATCATGGTAAGTTAAGATGAAACGGTCATGGTTGTATTTTTTTTCCTTCGAGATTTCCTTAAAATGTAAATTACCAACAAAAACATTATTATTATTACTATTATTATCTTTTTATCTTTTTATCTTTTTTATATATTATTGTATCTGTTTTTCACGTCTCTCTCACCTCTCTCTCTCTCTCTCTCTCTCTCTCTCTCTCTCTCTCTCTCTCTCTCATCTCTCCATCTCTCCATCTCTCCATCTGTGTGGCCCTTGCAGGTGTACCTGTGCCTTGCACTGCTGCTTCCCCTCATGGTGCAGTCCCACCTGTTCGACCGCACCTTCCTGCCCATCGACTGTGAGGAGTACTTCCAAAATGGAACAAAGCACAACGGCGTGTACACCATCTACCCTGCGGGGGAGGACTCCGCCATGGAGGTCTACTGCGACATGGGCTGCACAGAGAATGAAGACCACGAGGGCGGCCAGTGGACCGTGAGTAACATTCTTTAATCACTCATAATCAGTGTTGCTGCTCCTGAAGAGGGTTCCTAGTAGTAGAGACAGATGCATTGCACACAGTTACGGTGTGCACTATATTCAGAGGCGACTCTAGGCTCTGTTGGGACTCTGTTTGCCCCGAACAAAACCCACCACTTTCACTGAAAACGGCATTGTCACCACTGTAGTTTAAAGGTTGTTAGCCCACCGAAGCCCTTTAGTGGCCTGGGTGCCCCAAGCAGTTTGCCTGTGTTGCCTGTTGGCTAGCTATTTACTTTTGACCAGCATGTGGCTGAGGTGTAAAAAAAAAATTCAACAGCCTGTAGCATGTACATAAAACATTATGTTGTAGATTGTTGGTAGTTTCACACAGGGTTGCTGTAGGGCAACTTAAAGGAACTTAGACAGATTCTAACAGCGGGACCACAGTAAAACATAATGACAGGTAATTAATGAAATTATAATTACATTAACATTATTTGTTTTTGAGAATAATTGCCCCCTTAATGTCTCAGGTGATCCAGAGGAGAGTGGATGGCAGTGTGAACTTCCACAGGCCCTGGGGCGATTACAAGGAGGGCTTTGGAAACAAGAGTGGAGAGTACTGGCTGGGTGAGGCATTTACACAATTAATAATGCTGAAGTCAAGACTGGCTTGGTAAAGCATTTATCGTTATTAATACTGAAGTTGAGGCTTGAGACTAAGTGGGATAACAGCCTTCGAGGCGTGCATTTGATGAAATTAATCAACTTTGTTGATGGAAGTTATTCGCCTCTGGCAGCGTTGATTAATTCCGTTGAATGCACGCCTCGGCGGCTATTACCCCTTACATAATGCTGAAGTCAAGACTGCCTTGGTAAGGCATTTATAGTTATTAATACTGAAGTTGAGGCCTGAGACTTCATTTTTATTCCAACACCTATTTGTCGCACTTTTAGGTTTGCAGAACATTTATCTCCTGACGTGGGGGCATAAGTATGAGCTTAAAGTGGAGATGGAAGACTTTGAGGGAGGAAAGGTCTTCGCGCTGTACAGCTCCTTCGCTGTGGAATCAGAAGATGAAGGGTACAGACTCCGTGTGATGGACTTCAATGACGGTGGTGCAGGTAAATAGCCTCATTTGACCAAACGTGCAAATGAGTGCATAACTTTTTTTTATCCACACACATAACATATATAGTACATAACATATAGTACTACATTTTGATAATTGGTGGCTGAATGTTCTCTCCTCTCAGGTGATTCTCTGCAACATCAGAATGGAGCCAGGTTCTCTGCCTTTGATCGGGACCAGGACAACATCTATGTTAACTGTGCAGATTATCATAGGGGAGGTTTTTGGTTTAACCAGTGCTACTACTACTACTACTACTACTACTACTACTATGTTGGGTCTAGTCCAAATGGCGACTACAAATGGAAGGACTACAATAACGGGCACGACGGGGTGATTTGGGGTACCTGGAAAGGCACCTACTACTCACTGAAGAGCATCACCATGAAGATCAAAAGAGTGCCCCTTCCTGAGGTAGATTAGTAGCTACAGACATACACAGTCTGCATATGCCTACAACCTTTAGTTCCTGGCTGTGATTAATTTCCTGTTCGATACCAGTACATACAAAATCTGTTCTGTTTGTTTTTTTTCTTCCTGTATGTCTTCATGTTAATTTTTTTTAATTTTCAGTTAATTAAAAGCATAAAATGTATGTGAATCATTGGGTTAAACCTGAGGATTCCAGTCTTGTCTTGATTCTGTTTCTGTTTTAAAAGCAAATAAATGTGAGAAACGGGTAGAAATGGTATCTTTTTAACCGCATCATACATGTTTATATCTATGTTTATACCAAAACAATGTATGTCTGTCCTGTATTCACATGGCCTTTTTACCTAAAATATTTTGAAATAAAATATTAAATAAAAATAAAAATATTTTATTTTTAATTTTGGCAGTGTGGAGACCCTGAGTCCTGCTCCCAGTTTTCATTAGGGATGTGCGTGCTTTGACTGAACTCTGACCAATGGCTTCCCCTGCCACATCCATAGAAACGCCACGTCTTGCTTATCAGTCAGTGTAGTATAATATAGAAACTTTATCAGTCAGTGTAGTATAATATAGAAACTTTATCAGTCAGTGTAGTATAATATAGAAACTTTATCAGTCAGTGTAGTTTAATATAGAAACTTTATCAGTCAGTGTAGTATAATATAGAAACTTTATCAGTCAGTGTAGTATAATATAGAAAATTTATCAGTCAGTGTAGTATAATATAGAAACTTTATTGTGCCCATGGGTTTTTTTTTCTCAGCAAGAGAGGCACGAAAACATACGGCATGTTGTTCTCCGCCTCTGTTTTTGACATAACCAATCAGCTGAGCAGTGGTGGCCTAGCCGTTAAAGGTGTACTTCCACGAGAAACCGTTTAGTACTTGCTCTTTTGAAATATGATAGGTCACCCCGAGTTGCATATGCATGCTGCATATCAAAATGTTTTTCTACCCCCATTTTCTATATCAGTCAAAAGAAGACAATAGGCAGGAAAAACGACCCAATGCGAAAAGGGCCTGCAGGTTGACGTAGACGTGTGCAAATAAATATAATATAAATAAATATAAGACAAACTGACCGAATGGGCTTTAAATGATGTTAGCCTGTGACTGACTCGCATAAGATTAGCAGGCTAGTTGAATTATTGAACTGCATTTAGCCGGGCACTTGCACTGTTTTGTAAAGTAAAATATCTATCAGTAAAATTGCAAAGACTGTTGATAGTGTGAAGAAAAAAACGTTTCCAGCTGTTTAGCTATTACAACTTGTGGGCATGATGACGATCGCCACAAATGTCCATCTCTTTCAGAAAAAAACTTTATTTGTCATGTAGCTGCAGCTGCCTCTGGTGAAATCGTGTCGTTCTCCCGGCCCCGCCCCCTCCACCAAACTAAAACAGCCTGAAACAGAAGCACTAGAACATTTTTTTCATTAAAACCAGCGCACAGGGCAATTATTAATATTAGAGAACACCGCAAAATTAATGAAAACACGATGGAAGTACACCTTTAAGGTATCGGACCTTTGACCGCAGTTTCGAATCCCGGGTCACCAGTAGTGCCACTGAGGTACCCCGAGTATGGGACTGTCCCCACGCACTGCTCCCCAGGTGCCATTGTCATGGCTGCCCCTTGCTCACATGTGTGATGGGTTAAATTCAGAGGTGAATTTCGTTGTGTGCACTGTGTGTTGTGCTGTGCCGTGTGATCACAATGACAAAAATGGGACTTTCACTTTCAACCGAACAAGGTATCAAGAAACAAACACTCACAGACCTCAAAACACATTAAAATGGTGATGATGGTAGAAGTTTGACGGTGATAAATAGTGGATGTTTTGAATCTGCTTTAAATTTGTTTATTTTACCAAGTGGATGGATTACCATACCATGGATGACTGGTAAAATCTTTACTGGGCCAATCAGCAAACAGAGGAAGTGTTCGTAAGCGATAAGGTCGACTGTGCAACATTTGAAGTGTAGTGGTAGGCAGGCTTATTGCAGAAGAAAAAAGAAGAAAGTAAGAAAAGAGAAAATTAAACAGTAATTAAAAAATAGTAAATTAAGTAAATAAGTAAACTAATTAAAAACCCATCTGGCATAAGTCTGCACTGTGTTGCTTCAGTCCAAAGTCTTGTGCCACAACATTTAGCAGTATTACAGTGTCCTGCTTCAAATTACAAACAGTTACTGTATCTGTGCATCATAATAACACAACCTTGCGCTTTTCTTTTACCTCATCTCTGATTATATTTTCTGTAGATTTAAAACTGTGAAAATCTATCAGATTTTTTTTTTTTTTGTTTCTTGTGGTAAACTGTTTTTTTCTTATCACCAGATTATCTTGTGACCTCCATTTTATATTGTTTCTGGCATACCCTCTATCACTTTGCACGTTTGAGGTTTTTGTGGCTCTTATGGAAAACAAGTGTTTGTATGTGCAAACAAACTGACCAATGCACCCATTTCTAACTAAAAGCACCCGGACAGCACAGACAGGATGACTCTCTCTGCCAAGGCAGGATGACTGGATCACTAGATCTGGAATATTGTGAGGATCGAGATCACACTCATTGGTGTTGTATGGGGGGCTATAAAACTGGCCAAGCACCCTAGGCATTCCTTAAGGAGTTATACAGCATAATGTGAGAATTTGCCCTATCTCCTAATAATAAAGAATCTTTTTAAAAAATCCTGGATCCAGAAAGTAATCTGGATCAGCACTGAAATCTAATCTTTTTTAATTGTCCCATTTCCAACCTTCCCAGAAAATGTCCTGCAAATACGTCTTTTCACATAAAGTTGCTAACAAACAAAACAAACAGACAGACAAACAAATCAACGCTGGGAAAACATGACCTCCGTGGCTGAGGTAATTATGTGTTTGTAGAGCTTCTCTCCTAATGTTATTGAGTCATAAAAATAATGTAAAACGAGTTTAAGTACAATCTTGTTCATTGTACTACCGTCTGCACTTATATATCTTTGCTTGTGACATGTTTACACTGGTGTCCCCGAGCTGCTGTTTTGCCAGGTCTCGGTCTTATAGTGCCACCTGTTGGCAATGCATTCAAAAGCTTCTGCTCCCTCCTCAGTCTCTGATGGTTCTGTGGTTTTATAGGCCTATATATTTATTGTGTTTATGTCCAACATTATACAATTTCAAAGATGCAGGCAGGAGAAGGCTTCTTGCTTATATGGCTAATTGCTGTAAGCTCACCTTAAACTCTTATTTGGTATTTCCAAACTGAAAGTTGTCCTTTTACAGTCTTATTTTCCAGCAAGAAATGTAAAATTCAATGTAAAAAAATACTGCATTACATTTCAAGCATTAAGCCATCATGCTTCATGCATCAAGCCTTTCACTATAAAGTTGGCCACAAGCCAGAAATGTAATATTGACCACCTCTGTGGAAAAAAAAGGAATACAATGTGAACGCTGGGTGTCAGTAGTTCGTTAAAAAGGCTCATAGATAAAGTCATATTTCTCAGTCACCCAGACATGATGTACAGTAGCGCAGACATCGGTGACAGATTCACTGAGGCAGATTCACCAATTTGGTATAATTGGTTGATCATAAACCTGAGTACATAGACTTTGTGTGAACCCCTTTGTGTGAAATGGTGCTGGTTTCAAGGCACTTGCCTAAAACGTCAAAAAACAACTTACGCCCATTAGGTCTTTTCAGTCTCATGGGTGTCAGCCTAAAATTTTTGCTCAGTATTGTGTGTACAGAAGTAAGCTACCAGCTACCAACAACCTACCAGTCCCTACAAGAGCAGCAACTTCCCTCTCGACCTTCAAAAAGCTTGTGAAGACCCTTCTTTTCTGAGACTGCTTAACAAAACCAAATTCTACTAACCATCTCTTTACATAGGTACCTTCGATGTTCTCTACACATGTGTTTGCTATTATGTCCTCCTTTTGTAAGTCGCTTTGGATAAAAGCGTCTGCTAAGTGTAATGTAATGTAATGTAAAAAGCTGCCTTCCTTTGTGAAGATACATGTTTGTGTGACACTGACAGTGAATTAGGCCTTGTTTTTTTTGTAAGGAAAATGACCAAAATCTCTTTATGATCAGTCTATTCTATAGATTTTAGAGCACAATGATAACGTAGATATTTCCTTTGTTTTCTGGGTATTTCTGCAATTCGACAAAAACAACTGAAAAAGCAATATTTACCTGTACGGATGTAATTTACCTGTACCTGTATGTACAAATGTTTTCCTCTTCCAGAGTTTTGCCAGAATACCTCAGAGATAACTCAGTGTATTGTTCAGCAAAGTCATCAACAGCTTTATTATTCTGCACACAGCCATAAATTAACGTCTGTGCTAGTATGTTTGTCAGTTTGGTCACAAAATGCCACAGTGACATTAGAAAACACTACTGTGTAAGTAGAACCATCCAATGACCCCTTTAAAGATGGGGTGAAACAGCTGTCATTCATTTCTTGTGGTTATATTACTCTCCCTAAAACTCCTACTTCCTACATTAAATTTGACGCTTCTATCAAGAGCAACTTACAGTTATTTTAGGTACATGGTACAGTCCCTGGAGAAATGTGGGATTAAATGCCTTGCTCAAGGGCACTTTAGCCATGGATGAGGGTACAGGGCTAATTATTTGCTCCCCCACCCACATTCTTCCTGGTGGTGCAGGATTTGAGCCTGCGACCCTCCAATCCCAAGACCACATCCCTAACCATCTTCATGGTGATGCTCTTCAATGAGTAGTAGGTGCCTTTCCAGGTACCCCAAATCATCCCTTCGTGCCCGTAATTGTAGTCCTTCCATTTGTAGTCGCCATTTGGACAAGCATCATGCATTATCTCTACACTGTTAGGAGATTAAAAAAGACTTCTCACAGTTCATCTTACTGTTAGAAAATAAAGCTTAATTACAGACCTTCAGAAGCTGCAACTGATAAAGGCTAACCTCCAAGCCTGGTGTTTTCCTGAAAAATTAACCCTCACCCAACTTCCTGACACAACTTCTTCCCTGTCCTTACTTAAAACCATAGATATTATCTTTCAACAGACACCCAACCCTGAGGTTTGACCATGGTGCTTTAGCCAAACAACCCTTACACCAGATGAGTACAAGTTTACATGAGGGCCATACTAAATGACACTGAGACGCACGTCTTCAGAAATATTTAATTATCTTCTTAATAATCATTTGGTGAATGACATGTCCTACCAAGACAAACAGAGACATGCATGATTTAATGACTACAACAACAAGGTTTACATGTCACATTCAGGAAGAACCTATCATTGACAACAATTTTTATAAGATCTTGGATGACAATTAATCAAGGTGAAATTCTACTGAGGGTTGATACAATTTTGTAAAATATATAAAAAGCCAAGTAACTCACAAACCAACATGTTCAACATTTTATATTAAACAAAATTACAAATTTTGTGTGATGTAATTCTGCTGAATTATAAAAGATACATTTTCTATTGAGAGAATTTGTGTAACTGAGCAAAATGGTGACACCAACACTGATTCACAGATGAATAATACAGTATATAACTTAAAGCAACAAACATGTTGTTAGTTTTAAACAGTCTATGTGTTTTGTGCATTAGTAAACAGCATACTTGTTGCAAACCTCTTTTTACTTTCGTTGCATGAGATTGTATTATAAAAATGTTAGATAGCTTTTTTTGAACTGCAGTTTTCAAAAAGCAGCTTTTATCTTATTAATGGCTTCCATCTTTATCAGCAGATATATTAAATGTCCCCTCGTTTCCTTTCATCGTACCCTGACATCCTCAGTCATTTGGTTTGTGCTTTTACTTCATTGTTGGTGTAATGGGAGTTGTCATGTGTTAGCATTCTTCATAAGTCTGGTACTGACTATAGACATCTGTTAAGGGTGGGCAAGTGCAGTGTTATCCTCTCTTTCAATTCTGTGTTTGTTTTCTTTTCACACCTGTCTCCAAAGTAATTATCTTTACACTTGCACCATGCTTGGTTGGAGTCCAGCAGCTTTTCACATGTTCCATTGTTTCCACATTCGAGATCACAGCGATGTGACATCTTGGATGCATGCACGGCAATTGTATATAAATATGTATTTTTATTCTTCGTTATCACTTTACATTTCAATGCTCTATATGGTTTGGGGGCCTCGCCAAAGTCTTGTTTGTCATAGGTGTCATAGGTGTAATGTGTAACTTTCACATGATCTACTAAATTTAATTCGAATTTCATATCAATTATATTATAAACGGAAGTTTGGTTTTCAGTCAAACAAGATAAATATTTATGACTACACCAGTTGACTGCATTGTTAGCGTTTGCCTCCATAACACCATGCTGAGTGTGGGTCACGGCCACAATGATATCGTCACTAACAGGGATCTTAGTCATGGTGTCGTGTGGTATCACATCCTCCTCCTCTTCTCTTGATCTCTTGTACACTATCACCACCCATTTGTACCAACTGTACTTGTTGTCCAGAGCCTCTTTTACCCTCTGAGCAATTCTTTGCAAATCAGAACTAATTGGTTTGGCGGTCGTCTCTACGTCTTTTTTCACATAATACATATGTTCTTTCAGGCATTTGTTAATAACTTTTGATTGAGCTTCAAAGACAGTTTTGAACATCTGGTTATGTTCAGCTTCTTTGCTTGTTGTATTAAAACCAATAAGTTCCCAGTAAAAAATATTGAGTGACATGCCCTTCAACAGAACAGAACTAAAATGCCAATTGTGTTTCAGTATTTTCATAACATCACATTTCAACTTCGTAACAAGCAACTCATTGAGGTTTTTGGTAAGGTAAGTTCGGTTGACTGTCAGGTAATGGTACAGGTTGTCCACACTGGCTTCAACCTGTGTGTACTCATAGTAGTTGACAAATGCTTTGGCCAAAAAGTTAATGTCATTTGACTGAGCATTTCCAAAAAAATCTGTGTACTTCTTCCAGGCATTAAGGATGCAGACTTCATCTTGAGAGTATACGCTAGCATAATTGAACCATTCCACATCTGTCGCCAGGTCAGAGATCTGGACGGAGATTGAGTCTAGCTTGCTGTTCACCACAGCGAAGCTTTTTTTCAACTCCTCCATCACTGGATCACGCTGTGGTACGAATGCCAGAAATGTATTGATGATAGAGAAGGCTGCCCCTATGACGGGGGCTGCTTCGGCAAATTTGGAAAGGCCCTTAAGGAGAGTTGACAATGTGTCTTTGTGTTTGCTAGTCACGTCAATCACATATTTCATTACAGACACAGTTTTTTCCACAGAATCTAGAGCCTGTTGTGTTTGTCCTCTTACTTCAAAAGGCAGTTCTTTCGCACCTGGAAAGTAGTTGCCTGAGGGGTCTAAGCCAGCAAAGGAGGTTGTCCAGGAGAGAAGGATCAAGGAAGCCAACAGCATCAAGGCCGGCCACTGTAGCGAACCCATGACTGCAACACACATAACATGCATTTATTTCCTAACTTTCTTTACATATACATATATCCACACATGCATACTATTAGCACACTTCCCGAGACTGAGGCACATTTTGGAGTAGTGTACACATATTACTTCACTCTGCACACACACACACATACACACGCACACAGACACACACACACACACACACACACACACACACACTAAAGCAAACTAACAAAGGCATAACTGAATGCTGGATTTTTTTTCCTATTTTCATGAAGGGGTTTTAGGCATCTCAAAATGCAGCAGCTTTTCTGAGTTGTCCGGGAGTTAAAGTTAAACATTTTAAACTGCGGCAGTCAACAGTTTTACAAACACATTGATAAAGAAATTTGTTAGTAAAAAATTCTTTGATTATAAATGACTCCTGATGAACAAACAATCTCTTACTGACAATTAATCAGGTCCATGTGCAATGAGACAACATAATCAAAAAGCAGAATCATAACCAACATCCAATTTTCCAAAATGTTATTTTACAAAATATTTAAGTTCAGTTAGTTTTGTTAACTCTTCATTGTTAATGTTAGTAATAGAATGTACACAAAGCAAGCAGAGTCTGCAGACCTGTACAGAGGCTGGAGGAGCTGGACACCAGAGGTGGTACTGGAGACTGGACCAGAGAAACTGGACCGGAGGGATACTGCTGATGATCAGACCCGAGAGATCAGACCAGAGAGAAAGACCGGAAGACAGATATGTTGCTGGAGACTAGACAAAAGAGATGTTGCTTGTGTTGTGTGATCAGCTCAGTAGATGGTGACTGAAGGTCTGAAGGTTGTTTGGGTTTTAAAGAGGATTCCTCTGATCTCTTAGCTTGACTGGACAGAAGCCGTCACTTATATAAGAACCTGAATGGCCACACCTGCCCTGCTAATCGATGATCTCGTCCATAGTGGGGTAGGTGGAGCTTAAGAGATGGTTTGCCTTGTAAGGAAGACACACACACATACACACACAACGTTTGAAATTAATGGTCACCGTGAGTGTTGTGACCAGCTGCTTAGATGGCAATCTCAACAAGTGCATACAGAAATGGCAACCTGGTCCCCATGTGGACGGACAGGGTCATTGCGGGCTAACAGACACACAGACAGACAGACACACACACACACACACACACACACACACACACACAGAGGAGATAGCATGTCATTATCTACTTAAGCATGCACACACACACACACACACACACACACACACACACACACACATGATGACTGATTGTTGATGCATGATTTGTCCTATAATATAAAATATAACAAATATATTATGTAATATAATATAATAAATTATAAAACCCTTTCATACTTCAGGTACAGCTTCTGTCTCCAGGTTTGCATGTGGGCATCTGTCATCAGGCCCTGCAGTCTGTCATTCTGAAACCCTAACGTCCATCTCCCGTCCACTTCCCCAAATAAGGTCCTCTTGTGTCTTTTATGGGTATATGTAAAACAGATATCAACTCTCTCTCTCTCCCTCTCTCTCTCTCTCTCTCTCTCTCTCTCTCTCTCTCTCTTACACATACACATATATACATATATTTCAGTTAGTGCATATCAGCTTATATACACACGTCATTGGCATAAAGATATCAGCTCAGACACACCAGTGTCAACTGTTAGCGCACATCAACTGTTAGCTCATAAAAATCTACACACACACACACACACACACACACACACACACACAGAGGAGATAGCATGTCATTATCTACTGAAGCATGCACACACACACACACACACACGATGACTGATTGTTGATGCATGATTTGTCCTATAATATAAAATATAACAAATATTATTATGTAATATAATATAATAAATTATAAAACCCTTTCATACTTCAGGTACAGCTTCTGTCTCCAGGTCTGCATGTGTGCATCTGTCATCAGGCCCTGCAGTCTGTCATTCTGAAACCCTAACGTCCATCTCCCGTCCACTTCCCCAAATAAGGTCCTCTTGTGTCTTTTATGGGTATATGGAAAATAGATATCAACTCTCTCTCTCTCCCGCTCTCTCTCTCTCTCTTACACACACAGTTAGAGTATATCAGCTTATATACACACATCATTAGCATAAAGATATCAGCTCAGACACACCATTGTCAACTGTTAGCTCACGAAAATCAGCTGGAGATGATGAGGGGCACATCTGGCTATTTGCGGATGAGAGCCTGGCTATAAGACCTTCACGTGGTTCTGATGTGAACGTACACAAGACATGCGCAAACACACACACACACACACACACACACACACACACAGGTGATAGCTGTCAGTACATGGCAATGGACAGGAGGAAAGAAGTGCACATTCAACCACTCCAACACTTCCTGGCAGTGGCGGTTCTACATTGAATTACTCCCCGGGCGAGGAAAAACTCTTATACAAAACATCCATAAATTACAATTTCATTATGATAGCATGCCCTTACATGCCAAATGTCCGTCATTAGACGCTATCTTTTAGGGAGGAACAATTGGCTCCTTGGTTACTGCCTCGAATTCTACAGTATGCTTATTACACGTTCAGGTATGACTGGTTTACTATGCTAAACTACGAGTTGCAAACTATAAGTTGCAGCAAATTGCAAATATTGAAACTACCATAACATTTTGTTGGCTAATGACAGCTCAACGTTAACCCAAATTATGGAAATAAATAAAAACTTAACTTGTAACCGTTTTGTTGCAAAGCCAAATCTTATGGTGAAATTAGATCTTGTGTTTGTTGAGCTAAGACCAAATTATTGTTGAGTATAGCAATCGTAGCATCATAGCTAGAAGGCTAACAAACGTAAGAGTTATACCATGATTAACATTAGCCCTTCATTCATGGCATAGATAACGTGATCATGCAGAAAGAACAGTTGCATACCTTCATCTTTTGCTCGTTTCTACACTTCTAATGGCTTTGACCTTTTTCTGTCCATCTCCTGTTTGTCACTCGACAGCCAACATACTGTATTTCCCATCCCCGAACACTGTCACCTTGGTGACCGCATATTCATTTTGTATTGCCCTGTTTTATTAGCCCTTTCACACAATTAAAAGATGTGCAGGAATTATAAACCAGTAAATATAATGGTAGGAATAAAATGTGCGTTATTGGGAAGGAAGCTTATGTGTGACTGACTTCGCTCATTAATTGCAGAGTATTGCCCACTTGTGCATTGCATTTGAGAGACGCAGAGGTCCCCCTGTCCCCCGTGCCCCCTCCCCTTTGCCCTTCTCTCGCAGCTTCTGTGCACTGGAACTTCAGCAGGGGCGCGGGCAGCCAAAGGGGGCGCCAATTTGCCAATTTCGTACACAGTCATGTGATAGATATTAAACACTTTTTTAGATGATATATATCCACCTTATGCGCTGAGCATTCTATTTCCCATGATACATTGTGGCTCAACGGACACGTACTGTTTGCTATTTCCGGCCGATGTTTGTTTACGTTGAAGCTAGCGGCTAACGCCTGTGGTGAGAGCACTTGTAACTTCATTAAGCCTTGAAGATGGCACATAAACGGTGGTTACACACCACCGACGAATTAGTTAGCAATGAACGTGGAATTGATGGTCAGGTTCTTCGTATTCCTCATCCTTTTAAATTAGCGAGATGGGTTGATGATATGAGGCTATGGCCAGCAGTCAGCTATGTTGATATCATCAACTATTTTGTCCTGTCAGAGGGTGTTGATGGCGAAGAACTTCGCAACTACAAAAGTACTGAGGCATACAATTACTTTCACAGTAATAAAGTGGGACGTGTTTTGGTACACACACACGGTAATTACGTGTTTTTGAAAGCGGAGGTGGAGAGGAGCCAAAGCATTAGCCAGGCTAAACATAGCGCTTGGGCTATGGTACAACAGGGCGGAGTAGTGGAGACAGTGGGGTGCGCCTGCATTGCCGGTTTAGGGAGATCGTGCAGTCATGCAGCAGCTGTTCTGTGGAAGGTATGGATATATTGTTGTTCTATATATTTTCCCTGTACGAATTATAAATAAAAAAAATCATAATTGAGTCATTCTGCATGGTGTTTTCCTCCACCTTGCTTCCGTTTTCCTGTTCACTGCTCTGAGGTGCTGAATAAGATTATACATCAAAATAGGTTCCCTTGCTGTATTGTAATTACAGATTGAGAATGCAGTTATCACTGGAAAAACAGGGCTTGCTTGTACTGATACACAGCGCAGTTGGAATGAAGGGACAGTCAGAAATCTTGAGCCAAAACCACTCCGGGACATCAGATTCAGCCACCACAGGGCAGGGAGTGCATTTAACAACAGTGTCTTGCAAGCACACCCTCTACCCCCCACCCCACGGTATCTGTCTCATTCTGAGTTTAAAAAGCATGTTGATAGTGATCCAGCACAACCATTGTTCCTACTAAAAAACTGTCTGTTGGGCAAGTGCTACAGCGTTAATCCTGTTGCCCAACCCAATGTTGCAAACACTGCAGTTGATGCCCGGTTAGTAGGACCGCATCAGACTCACAACTGTTCTAACATTCTATGTGAGCCATGCAAAGCCTTCTATGAGTTGTTTGTGCAGGTGAATAACACACAGGCAGCTAGGTTGGAATTGGAGACAAGACAGCAGAGTGCTTCAGAACTGTGGCACAGTGCAAGAAAATTGAGATTAACAGCCAGCTCTGCTAAAAAGGTTCCATCCAAAGCATCCACCAACCCTGATAAATTTCTGGCAGAGCACATGTACCCCTCATTTCGTGGTAACTATGCCACGAACTATGGAAAGGAGAATGAGGTGGTTGCCTGCAATACTCTTAAAGAGCAGGGCATGAACATTACACACAGAGGGATTGTTGTTAATGAGCAAGAGCCATGGCTCTCCGCAAGTCCAGATGGGGTGATCAACTCCTCTGTCCTACTGGAAATAAAATGCCCAGTCCCCAACAAGCTCTATCCCACCCTCTTGGATCAGCTTACCCAAAATGGCAGTGATGTGAAGCTAATAGACGGAGTACCACAACTTAAAAAAACAGGTGTCCGCGGATACTACATGCAGGTGCAGCTGGGCATGTTTTGTACCGGCTTTAGGATGGCCAAATTGTTTATCTGGAGCCCAAATGACACCATTTCATTCTCTGTACCATTTGATGAGCTCTATGTTCAGGAGAGGATAGCACATCTGAAGCGATTTTACTTCTCCACAATGTTGCCTCAGCTTGTCAATGAGTTTGTTGGTCAGCGACTGAATCTGCATAGCGCATATGCAAACATAATGAGTTCCTAGAAAAGGACTGCTCAGACACTAAAATCTCATAACAAGAGCACACTCAGTTTTATTGTTAAAAAAAGATTCAATGATGAAAATCTGAGATATATACAAAAAAATTATATGAACTATATTTACACTATATTTCCAGTGTTATTTACACAAATATTTACACAATTCACAACTAATCAAATGTACTGTACAAACATTGAAATATGAACATGTATATTAAATATGTTATTGATTTAAAGTATGTATGATATTAATGAACTAAATGTTATGAATGTGCATTACAAAACAATTTAATCACAGGGGTAGTTACTAATGTGTTTGTAAACGTGTCAAGATAATCAAGTTCACAATCACATTCTTTAACGAATGAGGTCATTTCTTAAGTTGGCTAAGGCAGCACAGATGCGGAGGATTTTGTCCATCTTTGGTGACATGTTTATGGGTACTACCTGAGACAAGATCTTGTAAACTTTTAATCGTCTAATAGCTCGCTCAACGTGAATTCGAACATTTGCGATTCTTCGTGTGCTGGTAACCTGTTCCTCTGTTAACTGACCACCACCTCTGGTGAAAGCAGGCAGAACCAAGTTCACTCTTCTCTCAAAGAGAATGTCCCGAATTAAAAAGCCTCGATCTGCCATGACTTCATCTCCAGGCCTTAAGTAGTCCAGGATACCAGAGTTCATGGTGATGTACTTGTCACTGGCACGTCCTCCATAGGCAGATGATATAAACATGATTAATCCACAGGGGGCAATTCCAACAAGGTACTTGATTGTGTTATGGGAATAATAATGGCTGTAGGACTCACCTCTAGAGTCAAGATTTTTGGGCTTCTGCAACATGCTTTCACTACAGTCAATGACACAGGTGGTATTTGGGAAAAACTTCTGAAATGAAGCTGGCATTGTTGCTTTGATGGTTTCTCTTGGTAGCCAGACAATAAGGGGTCGCAGGCCTTCCTCCATTTTATCAATCCAGTGTGTGATGATTCTACTGGCAACACTCTGTGACACATGGAACTGTCTACTGAGATCTCCCAGCACACGGTTTAATTTCAGTTTCATGATTGTCATAAGAATTTGATCACGCACTGAAAGAGTAAGAGTCCCATTTCTAAATCTTTCTAATGTTGACACAAGGGTGTTGAATGTGTCTAGTGGGAGCCCTGTGTACAGGTATGCATCGGTATCACTCTGGAGCATGAAATGGCTGAAGTCTCCAGATTGTGTGGCTGCATCCGTCATCACATGATTCTGTATTGGTGTGTCCACTCCCTGGCTTCTTGCATAACTGTGATCCCAGAGAGAAGGGTCTTCCCATTGTGTGGCCACAGTCCTGCGAGATTCCTCAGGAACTCCTTCACCCTCCTGGCTCACCTCCTCTGCTACTGCTGTAAAACATTGCACTTAGATTAGTTCACAAACTTCTACACCATGTCACCCATGTTGTATTACAATTGAGCTTCATCAGCTGTTAACAAAAAGACATTTAAAAGTGGTTAATTCATAAAAGTGTTTAATGGTTCGGTGATATTTCTGACATTTAAGGGGAGAGTAAATAGTTGATAACAATTTAACACATTGCTGATGGCAATTGTAAGTTACTTCAAACCCAATAACCATTGTTAGATGGATAGATAGATACTTTATGCATCCCGAATGAAATTAAGGTGTCCAGTACCATACACATAAAGGCACATGAACAGAGGACATCCAAACAAATGTACATACACATACTACTGTGTCATCTAACGTCATAAGTTAGTATTCTATATGTTGTAGGCTACTAGCATCCCCACTACACCAATAACGTTATATTATTACTATTAACTAGACCATGCGTTTGACTGCAATACAATACAGTACAATAATGTTTGTAACAAGTAAGCGAGGCTCGAAATGTACACTTAGAATTATACACTGCATTGCACTGTTGAGTTGATAGCGTTAGCGTTAATGTTAGCAGAAAACTGTCGCTAGCCGGTTAGCTAGCTCCTGTAATGTTACTGATATTCACTCACCTAATGTTTCCCCGCGAACAATTGTCCGCCTCTTCTTCTGCACAGGTCTCTCATAACCAAGGAAGAGTTCGGGATTTGGGTGTTCATCCGTTGGTCGCTTATTTACGAAGTGATGTGAGCAAACGTACACTTTCTTCGGAGGATATTTTAGCCTCAGCGCCGCAAGCCATTCCAGACGCCTACTGGCTGGCATGAAATGTAGAGAGTACGGTGGTGGACAAAGGCATTCTCTCCTTGTTACTTTGTGTGTGTAACACTCTGCTTCCATAAAATGTCTGATCTTGTTGCTGCTGTTACTGCAGCCAACAACCGAACAAGTAGAGCCTGAACTCATGTTGACTACTAGTCCCTAGTAGTCCAGTTGCTACAACGGCGACCGGAAGTGGGGAACAGGAATGGTCGTCATGGCGCCACACATTGTTGTATCGCGCATAAGGTGGATATATATATATTTCAAGCGCTCGTGAGGCCAATAGCACGGCGCCCTTCACGAAATTGCGCCCTGGGCAAAGGCCCAGCCCGCCCCCCCCTAGAACCGCCACTGCTTCCTGGCAAGAATCCCACTGAATTCTCAGTGTCCCCCCTAGAGCAGGTCATAGACCACAGAACTGCTGATATTGTGTTTACTACACAGCAGCTACAGGAGAAATGCTATATGAACAAAACACTGATATCTATATTGCATTTGTGAGCCCAACAATGGAAAATCATTGCCGTGGATTACTTCCGGTATGACGTGGGGATAAGATGTGTCGCTCCTTTTTATTGTTTGTGTCTGCCAAGTTACACAGGGTGTCCATAAAGTCTCTTTACGAGTTAAACAATTTATTACAAAGGCAGCTGTAATATAATAATGATAATGTAATAATAATAATAATGTAATATAATATATCTTAACCAGAAATGTAATATTGACCACCTCTGTAAACAAAAATGAATAAAAAATGTGAACACTGGGTGTCAGTATTGAGTTACCTAACGATCAACCCAAATGAAAAGCAAAAACCTATTGACCTCCTTCACCCTTCTGCTTTGCAGAACTCTCCTTCACCCGCCCCTCTAATAAGCCTGCTTTTGTGTTTGTAGGATAGGGTGCCCCTCTTTCTTTTGAAGATCAAAGAGTGTCAAAGAGTTGAGGCACCTTTCCAAATTGACTGACTTCAGATGCAGATTCCAGTGGAAGAACAAAATTCCAAGGATGCTTTGAAAATTCTGGTACTTTTAGGACAGAAAATGGTTACCTGCCAGGACCTCCCTGGGGTTCTAAGCTACATTCTGCACTTGGCGGCCTTCTAAACAATGTGAGCCAAAATATACACATATTTTTCTACAGTTACCTGACATCCCAGTGCTCTCCAACTACAAACGTCACTTTGTTAAAACAGATTAATTTGGACAGATTGCAGATTAATTTTCTGAACTTCATCGGGTCTATTTAAATGGGCTATACTAATTTAATATTATCCCAACTTTCTATTCCATACATACATGACGGTGGTAATTAAAGAACTACTAACTATTGCCTTAGGAAGCGTACAACCATATGTGCACACACATCTACTTTACAGCAGTTTGCTGTTTCATTTCTTGCAGATAAATATATATGGCTTTAATAAACATTTCCAGTTAGTGTTTATGAAACATAACATGCACACCATGCAAATGTAACATGCAATTTTTTGTTAAGTGCAATGTTTGGGGACGGCATGCAAGTAAGCAAAATGCAGAAATTACATTACACTTAGTAGAAGCTTGAATCCAAAGCGACTTACAATGGAGGACACAAATCAAGCTACAGATATGCAGAGGAGAAAATGAACTGCAGTTATTTCACGTTTTTTTTTTTTTTTTTTCAAAGCACTTTACAATAATGCTTCACATTCACCCACAGCCACACACACAGCGATGACTCAGAGTTGCCATGCAAGGTGTAGGCTACAAGTGGCCTACTGTGTGTGGCGGGAGGTAGAACGTTTACTGTATATGTAGTCTATAAATGTACTCTGTATTTTATGTATGTATTGTTTTATGTATGTATTATGTGCACATATATTGACCATACACTACACCAGAACTTTTTAATTTACACACTGAAAAAAAATGCATTATGTACAGTAAAACAGGAAAGTTTAATATGTAGTGTTTTTGCAAATTCCATGTGAAGGTGAGAACATGCATGTATGGCTTCGCAAAGTTGGTCTGAGGTTTTGCTCATTGTGTCTGGTTTTTACTGTGTGTAATTTTTAATTTTGGCACGTAAGCAATCGCACAAATCTGTGAGACTTATTGAAAGGCACCACACTGATACACTGAGGCTATAGCAGCTCAAGATTGAGACACTGTGACAAAATATCCTGACCAGATCACACAGGTCGACAACATTGTGATTAAATTGCAGAATAGGTGATTTCCCGTTTGTGTTGTTTACAAGTTCGCTCTTACTGGCATTCAAGCAGATACGCCCTGATCGCGGAGGCTGAAAAAAGCATCATCAGAGAACAGGTGGAGTTGCGATATGCGGTAACCAGCATAAGGAAACGGATTACACATTTGTCACTCTGTGACCTGTATGTACAGGCCTGAAGTGTTTTACCTTGTGTGCGTGTGTGTGTGTGTGTGCGTGTGTGTGCGCGTGTGTGCGCGTGTGTCATTTCACCCAATGTTGCTGTCTGGACAGGCCGTTGGAAAGGAAGGTTTTAATCGGCACCTCACTGATGCCTGCTTTGTGTGTGTGACTTGTTAGACAGTGAAGGCAGCGAGGCAGGAAGCCTTGACATAGCCTTTGCGTGTGTTTGTGTTTATGTGTGTGTGTGCTTTGTTATTACACACAGCAGGTACACTTTTTAAGGTGCTTCCACGCTGCCCCAACAAACGCCAACCAACTCCAACATTCTAAAGTTGGCAGTTGTTGGCACCTAGCAGCTGGCAGTTTTTAGAATGTTCAGAAAACCAAATGCCAGTCCACACTGCCCAGACTAAAAACTGACAAGACTAACTGTTGTCACCATCTGTTTTTGATCTTCAACATTTTTTTAACATGGGCAAAGTTGAAAGTGTACTGAATGTGGCCAAAGTAATTTTTGGTCTACATTGGTCAGACATTGTACAACTCCACCAGACCGGACCGAACATGTTGAACTCTTCCAACTCCATCCAACAAGAACAAACTAACACAGACTGGTGGTCCACACTGCCCCAACTGTTGCTGTTTGTTGGAGTTGGTTGGAGTTGGTTGGTGTTTGTTGGGGCAGTGTGGAAGCACCTTTAGCTGTCACTCCACTTCAGTTGGTGATGTCACAGTTTCTTAACATTCCAAATTCAAAATGACAAAAAAGGCAGTTGGTCCAGGTCTAGCTGCCACAGTATTTGCTGCCTTGCTCAGCCTGAGTATTCTACCATTCATTTCAATGTGACAAAATATCACTGTAAAACAGGAATAACAAACAAATGACAGTGTAGTGACAGAATAGTGTAACCATTTCAACACATGATGGTGTCCAGATTGGACTGAAAGTTTCAAAAGTTGCAATGCCGTCTTTAGTTCGAAAGGCCAAGGAGGAACAGGGCAACAAAAAAAACGAGTGAACGTACTACAAAAATAATACCTAGACTGCATTTCCAATGCAGAAAATGCAAAAAGTGTGCTTGCTAAAATGTTGCTGAAAGTAGCTTTAACAGATGAACAACACATGAGAAAGTGGATATTATTGCAGAGAAGACAAAGTTGACTTGCTAAAATTAATATAACATTTTTACAGTGTAAGAATTTATTTTGCGAAAGCGTGTAGACACAACCTGTGTATGTGCACTCTGTGTGTGTCTCTTTGGTGTTGATGTTTCTATCTTGCTTTACCAGTTGGACTGCAAGACTTCGAGACATTCCTTTACGTGAGGTTCTAATGAAAACACACAGTCAAACAAATGAATAGTATTTTGGCAGCACTGTGTAAGTTGTCACACAACTGACTCTTATGTAACAGACTGGCTGTTGGTCTCTGTGCGCGGAGTATGCAGGTAAACATCCCTCCCGATACCACCAAGGCCTTTAAGTAACTTAATACCCTCGCTGTTTTTCAGCTCACTTGGTAGCGCATCCTCATACCAGTCCGTGGAGCTGCAGATTTGTTGGTTCCAGTCCAGGCTGATGCAGGGCTCACCCTTGCGGTAAACACAACACAGACTACACTTGGACGTGCCCTACTGGCTAACTCTGGGCCCAGTTCACAAGCAGTCTCTGGGGGCCCCCTTCCTATCTTCACTTTTACTTTTTTCTTCAGCAGTGTGATGGGAATACTGGGACGATGAAAGTTCTTAAGAATGTTGGGCTCCATAGAGCATAATGTTGAATTGTAGAAACATTATTGTAGAATGCATTCTTTTGGTAGAACATTTATAGCACACAAACTGTTTGCCCTCTTACCATCTGGAAAGCGCTACCGCAGCATGCGGTGTCACACAAATAGACTGAGAAACAGCTTCTTTTAACAGGCCATCAGGCTAATCAACACAGGAACATGTTACTGACACCCAAAAACAATCTTACACACACTGATGTCCATGCTGCTTTCACACTTGCACTTTACCAACTGCACCTTCACTTACTGCACCTTACATATTGCACATTTTACTTTTTCTTTTTTTCTCCTACACCAGCTACCAAGAAGAGCTATTCGTACTTTCCTTCTTGTTGGAAGCGTATATGTTTACCTGAATGTCTTATGTCTATTTATTGTGGATGTCTGTGCACAATTCATGTCCATGAGTGTAGCGGTGTGGTTGTGTGTGTGTGTGTGCATGTTTGTAGTTCAAATTGCACATTTGGTGTATGGTGAAATGCAATTTCAGTCCTCTGTGTAATGCCTGTTACATACTGAATTGACAATAAAGTACACTTTGACTTTGACTTTGACTTATACGTATATTTCCTCATTGGGTCTGGCCTGTCAGCCCTCTGCTGCCCCTCCAGCCCTGGCTAGTCAATCGCACTTATTGTAAAGTAATATGACTGTAATTACATCAGCATGGTGGTGTTGTGAAGGAGTAAAATGTTGGTAAGTACATGGCTGCTATCAAATGCTATGACGTAACACAGGGATGAAAGAGACTAACCAAGGCATTGTAGTAGTTAGCTGGTAAAATGTCATATTGTTTCAATACTACACTGAAACAAATGAAGTAATTTCACACCATCTATATGGTATCAGGGCTGTAAAAATACACTGTCGCATGTTCCTACTTAATTTCTCAGCTGTGTTGATATACCTACCAAGTATCGTCCTTACAATAGTGTTATTTTCGTGTAATTACCTTGAAATAAATGATTTAGTTTTAGGAAATTGCAAAGTATCAGGGTTGTAAAATGCAGACCTATCACCTATTTCTACTCGGTTACTTAGAAATTTAAAAAGGAACAAATGGTAGTGAATACAGTACCCACAAAGGTTCACATTATTGAACATACATACTGCAAAAACTGTTCTGTTATAGTGGTAACATGAGGCATGACGAGAACAAACAATAAGGACCACAGAACTTGTAATTGCCTTTCTACCAGCATCGTTTAACACCACTATTTTAAGGAGTCTATTTGTAGTCAGGAGTTATACAACAGCACTTTATGTCATAGATGAATATTACTTTAGCAAGTGCCAAACCAGTAGGCTAGTATCACTTGATCATATGTATGTGCATGAAGAGATTGGGGAGTTTGATTCCTTGCACACAGGAATCTTACAGCACGATAAAGGGGAGAATCCATAGGCAGAGGGTAATCCACAATATAATACACGTCCGGTGCATGTAATCTGATTACCTTTTTGCAAGGGAGTAGGAACATATACAGTCTATGGAACATATGCGTAAGTTGAAACCAGCAGAGCGCAACCCGGAAAGGGCCCAGTGGCCTTTAGCATTCCATAGATTTCCATAGATTTCCATTTCATTTCATTCATTTTAGCGTTATTCATTTGAAATCAAATAACTTTAGGTGAGAACCACTCCGTACCTTGATATTGGCATTATTGTAAACCGGAGAAGACACAGGAAAACATATTTGCTCCAATCAGAAATCTGTCATGTTATTGGCATGACCTCACAAATCATGTGCGGCCAGTGAGTTTCTGTCAAGGGGGTAGGAGCATAGGTGGAAGTTGAAGCACCCATGGGGAAATCCCAACCCAGAAAGGGCCCAATAGCCTTTAGCATTTCATTAACTTCCATTCATTTTAGCGTCACTTTGAAATCAAATAACTTTAAGAGACTTCAAGACATTCCCTTCTGTAAGGTTCTAATGAAAACTCAGCCACACAGTCCAACAATAGTATTTTGGCAGCACTGTTTATATGTAACATGAGACAAAAATTAAATGGGCAGGTTTTCTGCAAAACCACTTCCCTGATCAGAGATTACTAGAAGTGTATATAAGAAGTGTTGATGTTAGGAAAGCACCAGATGGAAATCCCTGCCACCACTGCCTGTGAACTAAGGTGAGATTACGATAAGAATTATCAGGACAACTGCTTTATGTTACTTAATTAAATAATTGTGAGATTTGTGTGAGAAATGGTAGTTATAGCAACCACACTTGGACCAAAAACAGTAATAAATCTTGTATTTGCCATTCCCAGACACTAGGACTAAAGACCATGATGGTAAGTTTTGTCCGTAATTCATTTTTAGTCAAGTATGAAAGAAAAAAAAACACAATAATGAATTTATGTTTCAGGCAAATATTTAAGGGTCAGTTTTCATGTACAAATAGTTCACTGCCTATATCTGTATACTGTCTGCAATATGCTGTATAGTGTTAGTATAATCACTGTGGCTACATGTATTTGGTCTGTGATTCCATTCCTGTATACTTTTTATGTTATAAAAAAAACATGATAATTTCTTATCATGAAATAATGTGATAAATTCAGTATAACAATATCTTAATTTTAGTATAACCTATGTTATCAAATTTTAACAATATTTGTCACATTATAGATTTAAATTGTAGCATTATTTCATGATATGAATTTGTCACGCTATTTCATGACATCATGATATCATAACATGGTATTATCATGTTATTTCATGATATGACAAAATTTTGTCGTAACGTAAACACATCTTATCAATGTAAATGTATAATGTCATGTTATAATGTAAAAATACCATATGAAATTATGTGATAGTTGTATATCACAAAACAATGTCATCATTTCATATTGTGAAATAACATGATAAGTTTGTATTATAAAATAATGTCATAACTTCATGTTATAACATGATAAATATATTGTTAAAAGTAGCAGGTTACACTAAGCTGACGGTCTTATCCAGAGCGACTTACAGATATTTACAGGGTTTCAGTTACAGGGAGCAGTGTGGGGTTAGATGCCTTGCTCAAGTGCATTTCAGCCATGGGTAGGGTGGGATTTGAACCTACGACTCTCCCATCACAAGACCAACTCCCTAGCCACTAGACCACAGCTGCCCACATGATAACATATTAAAACAATAAACATTTCACTTAATAATGTGATACTGATCCCATTTTGTGTGTGTGTGAGGCAGCAATATGACTAAATAAATACATATAGTATCATTGTAATGTCTTGCCCGCTAACATTTCCAGGTGTACCGGTACATTGGCCTCCTGTTTCCCCTGTTGCTGCTGGTGCAGTCTTTCCCGATCAACCAGGAGTCTCTGCCGCTAGACTGTGAGGATGTTTTCATGAATGGGTCGAGACATGATGGTGTTTACACCATCTACCCATTTGGGGAAGAAAAGCCTCTAGAGGTGTACTGTGACATGGGCTGCAATGAAAATGAAAGCCATGAAGGAGGCCAATGGACAGTGAGTACTGTAGGCTAGGCTAATGTACCTTGACTCATAATTCTACTGCTCATGCTAGAAAATAGTCAGGCTAAAATGTATCATCTTATTCTGACCTGAAGTTTAAAGTGAAGACTCGTACAAGAAAAATGAACCCAAAACACAGTTTAACATGTGTGTGTGTGTGTGTCTGTGTTCATGTCGACCACTCCACATGCTAACAATGGAAAAGCAGAGGGGACTGGGCCTTCACAGTCATTGGCCCTAAACTCTGCAACGAGCTTCCACTCCACATACGCTTGGCCCCTTCCTTAGCTGTTTTTAAAACTCATCTCAAAACCCACTTTTATGCCTTGGCGTTCAACTGTGTATAAAATGCTTTTACTTTAAATATCTCTTATATGGGTTTTTTAGTTTATGTATTTGTTTTAACTCTTATTTGTTTTTATGCACTGTCTTAGCTTATTTATCACTCTCTCTTAGTTATTTATTAGCCTTAAATCATTTTACACCTTGGCCTCTTATACTATATGCTTTTTATTTTGCAAACATATTATTTTGTTGTATTAGTCATCCACCGTCAGTTCAATCCCTCTGTGTTTTTATGTTGTCCTCTAGTCATGGTGTCCTTGTGTTTTAGTCCTTTTACCTACTTGTTCAGCACTTTGGTCAGCTTCCTCTGTTGTTTTTTAAAGTGCTTTATAAATAAACTTGACTTGACTTGACTTGACATGTTCACCTCAGGTGATCCAGAGAAGATTTGACGGCATGGTGAATTTTTTTAGGAACTACGAACAGTACATGAATTACTTTGGGGTGAAGGATGGGGAGTACTGGCTTGGTAAAGTATATCCAGTTTTGCATCTCCTTTTTCGAAATTTGAGCTCAGTTAAATTACTGGAGGTAAGCCTACAGGGTTCTTCTGAGTCATGTCAGACTAAGGTGGGATAGGAGTGAAGGTGGGGCATTGAAGGTAAAGGTGTGTACAATCAGTAGGATTAGGAGTGTCATGGTGGGCAGCAGTGGCGGTTCTACATTGAATTACTCCCCGGGCGAGACCCCCTCCGAGCGCCCCCCCCATGACGACAAAAAAAACATAATTTTGTACGTTTTGTTATGAGCACATAGTGATTCTTATTATTGAATTGCACTTGAAATTAACATCAAAACACTGTAGGCTACAAAAACTCTTATACAAAACATCCATAAATTACAATTTCATTATGATAGCATGCCCTTACATGCCAAATGTTCGTCATTAGACGCTATCTTTAGGGAGGAACAATTAGCTCCTTGGTTACTGCCTCGAATTCTACAGTATGCTTGTTACACGTTCAGGTATGACTGGTTTACTATGCTAAACTACCCTATAGTTAAACTGTGCAAACTATGAGTTGCAGCAAATTGCAAATGTTGAAACTACCATAACATTTTGTTGGCTAATGACAGGGCTCAACGTTAATCCAAATTATGGAAATCAATAATAACTTTACTTGTAACCGTTTTGTTGCAAAGCCAAATCTTATGGTGAAATTAGATCTTGTGTTTGTTGAGCTAAGACCGAATTATTGTTGAGTATAGCAATCGTAGCATCATAGCTAGAAGGCTAACAAACGTAAGAGTTATACCATGATTAACATTAGCCCTTCATTCATGGCATGGATAATGTGATCATGCAGAGAGAACAGTTGCATACCTTCATCTTTTGCTCGTTTCTACACTTCTAATGGCTTTGACCTTTTTCTGTCCATCTCCTGTTTGTCACTCGACAGTCAACATACTGTATTTCCCATCCCCGAACACTGTCACTGCCGACTAGGAGTTAAGACTTATTCACCTTGGTGACCGCCTATTCGTTTTGTATTGCCCTGTTTTATTAGCCTTTTCACACAATTAAAAGATGTGCAGGAATTATAAACCTGTAAATATAATGGTAGGAATAAAATGTGCGTTATTGGGAAGAAAGCATATGTGTGACTGACTTCGCTCACTAATTGCAGAGTATTGCCCACTTGTACATTGCATTTGAGAGACGCAGATGTGAACTGTCCCCCGCGCCCCCTCCCCTTTGCCCTTCTCTCGCAGCTTCTGTGCACTGGAACTTTTCAGCAGGGGCGCGGGCAGCCAAAGGGGGCGCCAATTTGCCAATTTCCTACACAGTGATGTGATAGATATTAAAAACTTTTTAGATGATATATATATTTTTTCCAAGCGCTCGTGAGGCCAATAGCACGGCGCCCTTTCACGAAATTGCGCCCTGGGCGAAGGCCCAGCCCGACCACCCCCAGAACCGCTACTGGTGGGCAGGAGTCAGGAACTTCAGGAGAGTGAGGAATGGGTGTGGAAGGTAGAGAACCTTCATGTTACTGTACATGTTGGCCTTCAAGTTGACATGTAATTTTTCATAATGTTAAAAATTAGTGATGATTAAAGGTTAATACTTTTTAATCCCACTCTGAGTGTCTGGTCTAAATCCATGTTGTGGTTTTAGGTCTTCGGAACATTCACCTCCTCACATGGGGTGGGAGGTATGCGCTGCAAGTGGACATGGAAGACTATGAGGGGGGGAGGGCCTCTGCTTTGTACAACTACTTCCATGTGGAATCAGAGAATAGCGGATTTGTTCTCCGTTTTTCTGATTTCAAGAATCTTGGCGCCGGTAAGAGTGGTTTCACTCTCTCTCTCTCTTTGTTTTTGGTCTTTATACAGTGCAAGTCTCCTCTTGTAAGCATGATGTGCCCACTCCACATTTTTACAATAACTGACAAAATTGTTCTTTCAGGTAATGCCCTGGCCTCACACAATGGGGCTAAGTTCTCTACCTATGACAACGATCAGGATGGCAATAGTTGGAGTTACTGCGCATGGCCGAACACCAGAGGAGGATTTTGGTTTAATAGTTACAGTAACTGCTTGACTGCCAACACCAATGGGCTATACAGATTGGAGGGCGATCACCATTCTGGTTTAGAAGGTATCTATTGGTCTACTTGGTCGCCAGCCTCACTGAAATCCATCACTATGAAGATTAAAAGGAGACCATTGGCTGAGTTAATCGCAGAGTGAGAAAACATTTGTTGTTTGTCGTGTCTCTGTGGTACAGTCAGGAACTTCTGTGTAAAATCAAAATAGGAGGGTATATTTCAGTAATCTCAAGAGCTGTGCTTTAACTGGTCACCCTGCTTAGGCATGGCATTGATTGATCGATTTTGAAAATGTTAAGTTGGTAAAATTAAAAATATGGTGCAGGTATTTCTTTTGTCATTTCTTGCTGTTGTGCTCTGATCAATAGTACAATGTATGTGAAGGTATTATCATTATGTAGTAGATGTGTGATGGGATCCATAGCTTCTTTGAAATGAAATGTACAAAAACACACTGCAATATTTCTTAACTTTTGGTGGAAAATGAAATAAATACAAAAATGGCAGTTTTGTCTGTTATGTACTGTCTTTGAGCTCTAACTGAGAATGCACTGTATGGGACTGGGACAATGTCAAGGGCTAAAACAGGTATTAAATATGAAGCTATTGATCTCTTGGGTCTACAGTACCTAAGTGGCCAAAGAATGGGCTTTTCAAGTCAAGGGCATTTATTCACAATTCACTCATCTGTATTAGCAGTTGTGATTAGCATTTTAAAGAAGGTATATAAATCACACATACACACACAAAACAAAACAGAAACTACTAAACAAAAAAAAATGATGTAGCCTATATGATTAGAACCACTCAGTCAGCCAATGAAACAATGCTTTTGAAATCAACATGATGCTTTGGCACACTATCATATGACTTAAAAATACATTCTGTAAAAAAAGGCCTGACTTACAGCAAACAGTTAATGGCTTGCTGTCATTATTAAGCATTTTCCTAAAGCCACTACAAACCGGTCCAGCCTAGCATCGCCACACCGCTGAATGTTGTGTTTCGCTACTTACTCCATCAGGCAACTCTACTGGGGCTTCAGCTTGCCCCGACCACATGATTTGGTTTGCGTGTACAGCATGCCTCATTGGTTGAGGGCAGAGCCAATCATTTTAAATCAAAGAGAAAACAATCTACCTGGCTGTGCACAAAGTGAAACAAAGTGTGGTCCAACACCAGTTGCCTATTCTTTTAAGGGCAGGGGTATTGTTGCACTCAAGATGTGCAGAAAAGATCAGTAGGTGCGTAAACCCAAAAAAGACCGTTCAAATGTAAGAGAAGGTTCGCACACTGAAAAAGCACAGAGAGCACTGATGAAGGCAGAACCCTGAAACGTCTGCTCTACTCTGCTCTCAGAAAAAATAAAAATAAAACAGAACTCCTTGTGCTTGACTTTAGTGTCTTTTTCAGTGTGCGAACCTTCGCCTATTCTTTTAAGACATTTGATGCCTCCATGTTAGGAACTGAAGACATGTCTCTCTCAAATCTCCTTACATCATACAAACTGATTTTTGAATACGACGTGACTATAGCTACATCACATTTCATTTACTGTAGGTGATGATCATAGCCAGAGTGACATACAGTGAGTAAGGTACAGGGACGGTCTTCTATGAGCACTGTGGGGGCAGATGAATTGCTGAAGGGCACCTCAGCCACGAATGTTTTTTTCACTCTCCCACCCTTGTTTTTCCCATACGAACTGCAGCAACCTTAGTTAATGCCCTATGGTGTGTACAGCAGTAGTAGCTGGTATCAGCAGCAGGGGGAATTTACCTGTGCTGCTTGCCACACATGCCGTTATGGCTCAATGAAAGGAAAACAAAAATCAGGCATGTGTGTGTCAGAACAGAGGTGCATTGTTCAGAGAGATGAGAGAACAGCAACCTGACAGGTCAGGTATTTTGGATTTGTTCCAATTTGAAAAAAAAAACAAACAATTTTTTTTTCATTGCCTTGTCAGTATCATATAGCCTAGTTATGGTCTTTGCGTTATGGGTTTGCTCTTTTATTTTCTCATGCTTGTGTTGTAAAGCACTTTGTGGCAACTCTTTTGTTTTGTTTAAATGTGCTGCAAAGATTTGTGTTCGACTTCACGTCCGGATTTTAATGCCCACCCTTGCTGTGACCAGCAGTTCTCGTTGACATAATGCAGATAGACACAGACAGACGAGTTTGTAAGTCGAATGAGCCTAATAGCGAGACAAATGCAGCTGATTACGTGCAGCGATGCGTTCTGGCTTTTTGGGAAATTGTGTCAGACTTGCTCAACAGGTATGAGCATAGACATTTTATTCATCCAGACTATCACGAGGACGATGTTATGACTGGTATGAGGATGTCACCAAAATGCGACCATGACCCGAAACTCGCAGGTGCAAGATGCTTACAGGCAAATCTTACTCTTACTCCCTTGCAGATGGTTCCACACAACTGCAAGAAGCTAGCAATCTCAACGTCTACACCTACAAATATTTGACCAAAAGTGATGTAAATCGGCTCACCATAAACACTATTGTCTGAAATATACATGTGCAAATAAAAACATCTGCGGTTGCTCGTGTATGGAAAAGTACTGTGTCTTTTTTTAAAGCCTTGTCTGCATGATCTGAATTGTTTCTCCACTCAGCCATAGAGTTCCAGTAACTTTTTGTAACATATATATATATATATATATATATACAGTATTTCCTCTGGTATGTATTTCCTTGTACTGCGTGCCCGACATGACCACCTTTCAACTAAATTTCTGTTTGCAGACAAAAAAGAACGAGATTGTTCAAAGAGAGAAGGTAGCATTTGGCTTTCCTTAAAGGCTATCAACTATCAGTTGTATCAAGTTACTTATGCACTGCATTGGCACAGCCCTCCAAATCAACAACTTCAGGCACTCTGATGACTTCCATTGCCACAGGTGAATAGAATAAAACACCTACATGCAGATTGCTTCTACAAACATTTGTAAAAGAACTAGATGCACCACATAATGGTACATGGTAGGACCACCGCAGTGTGCTGTGAAGTTCAGCACAAAGGGAATTATAGTGGCCCTGTGGAACGAATGACCGTTCTGTATAGGCACAAGTGAAAAAAGGTAAAAGTAAAAATCAGAGTGTCCACTATGGAACAAATGTTACCAAACATAATGTGCTTACAGAGGTTGGAGTAGTCATCCTACATAGCAAATTTGATGCAATAATGACTTTCTCCTCTCCACTCTGCTTCTTATGTTACCACATCGTATGATTTGAAAAAAGTGGATTGTGCTGCTTTATGCTTAACTGAAACTGTTTATAGGATGTGACATCCACAGCTGAGGTATTGCTTCAAACCGTCTTTCTGTGGCTGCTTCAAACCAATACTTCTTCAACTGGAATGACCTTAAAAATAAAATGATTGACTGTTTACTACCTAGGCTTCTATGTGTTCATATTACACCATTGTTTTTGATAGTTATATCTCAATTAGGGCACTTTTCTTCTTCGAATACAAGCTGAGGTTAGTACGGCCACTGCACAGTCTATATTGAGGGATGTGCTGGACTGGACAATCTTCGCGGGGCTTAGGGATTTAGACGCCACCTAGAGAGAGGCATGGAGTTAATGTCGGAAGTTCCAGACAGAGAAAGCCATTGAGGTGGCACTGGACATCTTGAATGCATCGATTGTAAACCAGGTTGCTGCTGAATTGGAGAATGCTCTTAAAGAAGGTAGCGTTTTGTAGTGTTCTTAAAGTAACAATAATTTAGGTCACGCTTTATTTAGATTGTCCTATAGGTGCTGAGACTAACAAACCATTTGTTCAAAAACTTCATTGGGGTTGATCAAGGTGATCATTTTTTCAGAGAATAATTTGAGTAGTTTCTGCTGTCATTGTGATTTAAATAAAGTAAACACAGGTGTTTGACAATACATGGCTTCAGCCAACCACTAACCATGAGTGAAAAAAGTTTTTGTATTATCATTCATACCCTCTGAAAAATGGTTAAGAAATCATCAATTCTGCCAGGACATGTGAACTTAAGAGCACAACTGTACATATACTCTTCTTGGAGTTCAGTATTATATGTGTGTGTGTGTGTGTGCATGTATGTGTGGCGAAGGGGAGGAGCAGTCACCCCAACCAGCTTCGAACCCAGGCCTCCAGGGTACCAAACAGGGGCTCTGACCGCAACGCCAAAGAGCCAGGCTCATTGGGGTGGCAATCAGAGCACACCCACAACTCTAGTGATGGTCACTCCATCACAGTATGTATGTAACCAGTAACCATTTCTGAAGATTTCATTTAAATGACAAATAGCAGTGTGTTTCTGTGCATGGTTAGACAGTCACGTGTGTATTATAGCCTATTACTTTGTGTTTTTCCCACTTCTGAGTTGTGCAGTAAATTGAGGACTGTGATTTCTGTGCCACCTACTGGTTGCTGTGAGTTTTTTTATTTATTTTTTTTTTTTTGTACTTTCTCTTACACCTGTAGTTCTTTATTTTGAGGCTGTTTGATCGATATAGAGAACACAAGGTTATTTATAACCTATAGATTATGAAAGTATTTCACTTAGTTTATTACATATATACATTACAAACACCAACACCTTGACGGGGAGCGCCGAGCATCTCATTTCCTTAATCTTGCTGACTCCTCCAGTGTCTTAGTTTGAACCAGTCAAAAGAAGGCTCGTGCAGGGGCCTCAATGCCACCAGCAGCAAGTCTGGCCATGGTCAATTTGTCATTGTCTGTAGAACAACTCAGTCGGAACTCGGAGTTCCTGGTGCAACACGGGGTCAGCTGGCCAACCTGGTGACACATCTTCATCGCCACCAGAGGGCAGCAGCACACATCCCACAGACGAGCGTAGTTGACTTTGCCCAGGGAGTACAATCATCCCAGACATTCTCTCAAACACACATTTTTTAGTAAAATGAAGAAAATACAGCCTTTACTACCATTTATCAAAGAAAGTTAGACCATTGTATGTATAAAAAGAATATTGTTTTTCACAATTTACCATAATTTAACACTATAGCATGTCACATGGATCTAAAGAACAAAAAGCCACAACTGCAAATCTGTATTACTGTAATAAATATTACTTTACTATTTACAATTTGATATTACCACCAATTACATTAAAATAATATATATTTATCTATAAATAATGAGATTTTTAACACTACATTGTTCTAGGAAGGTAAACAGAAAACAAAGCTCAGAGGTAGATTGCTTTTGTTTTTTATTTATTTTTTTTACACATAGAAACACACAATCTTACACTTGTCTAAATACAGCTGTTTATTGGACACATTTGTATAGCGATATTATATAAGTTTTATATTTATTCCAAAATACAAGACTAATCGTCCAAGTCGAAGGGAAAGGCTGTAGAAGAGGATAGTCGACACAATATGCACCATACAGAATTAGACATGTTTGTACAGAACTATTGTAATGCCCCCAAGATTTTTTATTTTCTTTCACACACGCAGATAGATTGTTACAGCCTTACATATACGGCCATCTCCTGACGGATTGGCATTCAACCATGAGTATTGACAAATCATTTATTGTGTGAATCCATAACTTTTGATTCAACGAAATGAATCTACACAAATCGATATTTAGTGAAACCTACTGTGTTTTTGTCACGCTTTTGCAATTTCAAACAGTCAACTAACATTAAGCTCTAATTTGTCATTTTGAGCCTTCATTAACTATGCAGCCATTTTGAAAACATGCAATATTACACTGTCTTCTCTTGTGACTTAAAAGGCTTTAATGACTTAAAAAAACTAATTTCCATCGATGCCCAATCGGTTCGGAGCTGACTTCATCTACATAAAATTCAGAATCTGTATAAACATGTATTTATATTTATGTACATACACTGTTTAGTCACACGGACAAGCCTTACAACAGAGAACTAAGGAAGTTTGCTTTTATTTTCTCATGGATTGGAGCGAAGGCAAACGAGAGCTGCAGTGTTGACTAAGTTTTTTTAAAAACACACTGACTTTGAGATGAGAGCATTTAAAAAAATAAAGATAGTTAAAAAAAAAAAAAATTAAATGCATTAGGATGAAGGAGGCAGTTATGTGTGTTTAAATGTACATACTACTCTTCAGTTGTCCCTCCCAAACAAAGCGCTTTTCTTCCCCTTGGCTGGCTGGGGACTCTGAGGTTTGTCAGGGTGGCAATTTGACACAAGACAGTTAGCATCCTGCTAGTAAAAGCATGACGATAGGTTGGGTGTGGTAGTGGGAGTCTTGTTGCCAAACACTACGTTGTGTATGTGTGTGTGTGTGTGTGTGTGTGTGTGTGTGTGTGTGTGTGTGTGTGTGTGTGTGTGTGGTAGTTCGAAATGACTGGCAGTCAGCACACAAGGCCTGTGATATATATAAGAAGCATTAGGCAGTCAGGTCACCCTAACAAGCCCTGGACACACACGCACACACACACACACACACACACACACACACACACACACACACACACACACACATACTAAATTTGCAGGTATGGTCTGACTTTTGCTCACACGTATGTTGCAAAAAATATAAATGACACATCCAAACACAACAATGTGTGGTCAACTCTTGATATTTTGTTCACATTCAGTTGTGGACTGGAAAAAAACAAACAACCACATCCATATCATTAAAGTTTAGAAATCTGACACCTCAGGTTGAAGTGCATACACAACTAGGTAATAGACATCTGGGCTATTCATATAATACTCTGCCTGATAAACGTACACACCCGCACCCACACTCACACCCCACACCCCATCCCCCCAACATGGCAGTCCTATACTGTAGCTAGTCTCAAACATGGCTGGCATATTCTTCCATTACCAAGTCTCTGTTTGTGTCTTTGCAATTACACAGCTATTGTTTCCAAGTAGTAGAGTATGGAGGTCAGTGTGTGTGTGTGTGTGTGTGTGTGTGTGTGTGTGTGTGTGTGTGTGTGTGTGCGTGTGTGTGTGTTCTTCTTGGCTGTCTAGGTAATATAAGGCTGGGGCAGACAGAGGGATTGTGAGCTGAAGGCAAAGCACAGCCTTCTTCTACCACATATGCACACACACACACACAGACACAGACACACACACACACACACACACACACACAGACACACACACACACACAGACACACACAGACACACACAGACACACACACACACACACACACACACACACACACACACACACACACACACACACACACACACACACAGCATCCACATAATACTCCACTGGAACAGTTTTGCCAAAAATAGTATGAACACCTAAAGATAGCATTGTATTTTGTATGTGTGTGTGTGTGTGTGTGTGTGTGTGTGATGGTCCATATGCATCTATGAGGAGTTGATATTGGTCTGGTTTATCTACATTAGATTTGGAATGGGCTAGCGGGACTGCTAATGAGTATTTGACATGTTACATGGTATATTAAAACATGAATGTGTGATTTAAACCATCAGATAGGACATCTGTAGCAGAGAATGGACCTCACTCACCAACCCACATCTAGAAAGGGCCGCTGCGCCCTGTGTAATTTTCTGCTAAAATTATCGAGTGTCTTACTAGATAAGCTCATTCTCGTGAAGTCTGATAAAATGACAGCATTGTTGGTGACCTGTCCGACCACAGCTGTTTTCCAGAGTGAGACTTCAAGCTGTCAGCTCTGCCCCTCTCCCCCTAAATGATTGCGACTTCTCAAGATGGCCGAAATCTTCACCTAATGATGAAAGGAGGTCCGGATAGTCTTTGATTAAGAACTGAGCTGAGTGTAGTTTGGCAGCACCAAGCTAAAAATTCCCAACGTTTTTCTCAGTTATGAGCCTATGAGACACAATAACATGGCATAGAAATGTGTGTGTGTGTGTGTGTGTGTGTGTGTGTGTGTGTGGATGAATGTGTACTGGTGTTGGTCTAACCTGTAGGGGGCATTTGAGTTTCCCTAGAAACACCTACCACATAAGATGTACCACACAAGAAACAGACATGTTCTGGAATATGACAACTGTTTTCACTGTGATTAAAAAGACACACCCAGCATGCCCTTCCACTACCATGCTATAGCCATCTTCTAACACACCCCTCTCCCCCATACACCCACACCCACACCCACACACACACCCTATTCGGGGGGCCGCTCAGTAGTCCTGGCGCTGGTATCCGGCCGAGCCGTTGAAAGCGTCGGTGCCGATGGCCTGCTGGTAAGAGCCCGACCCTTCTCCTCCTCCTCCTCCTCCGCCGGCTCCGGGGCTGGCCAGCTCGTCGGCAGCCGAGAAGGCGCTGTAGGGGGCGGCCCCCGCGTCCTGGCTGGGGTCGGTGTAGTCGGTGGAGAAGAGCGCCGAGTCGGCACCCAGGAGGTAGCGCTTGTAGGCCAGGAAGGACAGGCCCGCCTTCAGGGGCCCACGACACGGGGAAAGGTGGATAGAGGAGGAGGAGGGGAAGAGCAGGAGGGAGAGGAGGGAGATGAGGTGGAGGAGGGTGAGAGATAAAGGAGAGGAAAATGGAGGGAGGGGAGAAGGAGGAGAGGAAGAGGAGGAGGAGGGGAAAGGGGGATAGAGGAGGGGAAAGATAAGAGGAGGAGGAGGAGGGAGAGGAGGAGGAGGAAAAGGAGGATGAAGAGGAAGATGATGAGGAGCAGGAAGACCGGAGATAAGGGAGAAAGAGATGGAAGGAGAGATGTGCCATAGTGGAGAGATGGTGTGATGGACGGAATAGCAACGCAGTCGTGAGAGGACAGAGTGACGGAGGTGTAGCGATGGAAGATGGAGGAGGAGGAGGAGGAAAGGTCACAAAAACGACATGTTATCAGAGGGACGGAGGTGAAGGATGATGGTGAAGCAGGAGTGTGTGGTCACGAGGAAAGAGGAGTGGAAATGAAAGAATGACAAATGAAAAAGGAGGGGATGAGGGAGGGCAAAACAGAGATTAGAGGTTAGTTAGTAGGAAACTGAAGCAGGTTAAATCAGCATGTTAGAGCAGCATAGACAGTTGCATTATTTTGTTTGGTCGATTCACATTAATCATGGAATTAGTATTGCACAGAAAGATGCTCTGATGAAGTCAATGTAAACCGCAGCTTTGCGAAAGACACTATACATACCCTTATCGACATGTTTATTTCCACACACTGTAAGGCTTAAACTGTAACAAATACACGTATTTGTACACTGTGCCTAATACCTGGCTCACAATGTGAGCACAACACACACACACACACACACACACACACACACACACACACACACACACACACACACACACACACACACACACACGCACAGTCTCTCTTCCTTATTGGTCTTTGGCCACATGAATCTTTGTCTGTCTCACATCACATCAATATATTGCTTCATTCAGCAGTTAAGGTTTCGACCTGTTCTTACATATATTTTACCAGTGCATTTCTCCTGTTTCTGTTAACCTGAAATAATGATCTTGCAACACTTATTTGGTCATTTGTGAAATCACAGTGCGTAGCTGTCAGCAGCAGAGAGACAGAACAGAGGAATTCAATATTTCTGTGTGTTTGTACGTGTGTGTGTGTGTGTGTGTGTGTCCGTGTTTGTGTGCTTCATTATGAATGTGTGCGTTTGTGTATATATGTGTATATGTGTGTTTGGATGCTTGGGCATGTATGTGTATGTGTGTGTGTTTGGGTATAAGTGTGTATGTATGTGTTTGTGTGTGCGTGCACACGTTTTGCATGAGTACACACAAGAGCAGAAGTAAGCTGGTTAGAAAGAGAGAGAGGGAAAGAAAGGGTGATGGGGGAATTGAGAAAAGAGAGAGAGAACCAGAAAGAGAAAGAAAGAGAAAGAGAGAGAAAGAGAAAGAGAGAGAGGTAGAGGTGGTCAGATGATGGGGGGAGGGGGCTGTGGGGTAAACAGCTTGTTGTACTCCTCCTCGAACGACACACTCCGTAGCTTCTCCAGGGCCATGAGCATGAGGCCGCCCTAAGGAACCCACACACACACACACACACGCACACACACACACACACACGCACACACACACACACAGTAATACAGCACAAACGTCAGCACAGGGCCTCAGGAACCCACACCCGCACACACACACACACACACACACACACACACACACACACACACACACACACACACACACACACACACACACACACACACACACACACACACACACACACACACACACACACCACCTCCGCCACTGGCCCTAACACAAGCCTTCACACACCAACGTCCCTGACCCCCAACCTCAGCCTCTCCGAAATGTCTGTCGGCTCTCTACTGACTCTGTCTCAATTGCATACATGTTCATAAATTGACTTTTCATTGGCCAGTACTGCCCTACAAAGCCAAAGAGAGTAACTAACTGCATAATTTCTCAAATTGAGTTTAGACTGCAAATTGACCTGCTTTATCTTGTGACTAAATCTCTTGCTTCCTATTAAGAAAGTACATAAAGGCATTACCAGTATTATACCTACAACATGTTTGACTGGGCAGTGTGACAACTTTAATAAAAGCATTTTCCCCAGTTTTTATGTTCATGTAGTTACTGCACTTTGCCTTTGTAGAGCAGAATAAGCAGCCATCATTGAAACAACTAAATACACTGATCAATAAGGGCAATGATCTAAGCAAAGCCTAATAGCACAAGATAAAAAATGAATGACTATGCAATACATCAAATAATGACTGCGTCGCACTACATTAATGTAGAGTATATGGTCTAGGTGTATTCAGCACATATGCCTCTGTGTAAATCTCACTGGATGCACTTCCACTGGGCCCCAGGGCTCACTGCCTCCACATTAACCCTTTAAGAGGCCCCCGGAATGGCAATGACCAAGTTGTAACGAGTTACTAAATGTCGTAATGTACTGTAAATGCTCTATCTATAATAACGTAGTAATGTTGTAGTTACGTTTTTTTTCCCAGTCACAGCGAGTCATTGGGCCAGCGATATGGTGACCACTGAAGGGCTAACAGGTAGGGTAGGAGATGTTCCTGCAGCACTTTTTACTTTGTCCCTCCCCCTGAAGAGTCTGAAGAAAGGGGGTTGGACTTTTGGATTGTGTACTTTTGAAATGGAGCTTGCTTGAACATTTTTCCAGGAGCTGCTACCCTACCTTTTCTTAATTGCACATTATTTCAGCCAACACTATGCGCTTGAGTATGTAACTAAAAGTAACTTTACTGACAGACAAATAAACAAACGCTGACACAGAGTGGTCGTAATGATCTGTTTTTACCTACTGTCTGTCTCACGATTTTGGGTTAAAGAAAAGTTTGGTAATGAGGAAAATAATAATAATAAATAATAAACAAACATATTGTAACAGTAATCATTGTTCTTTAGCTTTCATTCTGTGCGTGCATGCTCGGGCAGCAGTATCGTAGCTCTGTGCCAAACCATGGCAAACTAAAACCCTCACACCGAAAATAAACAAACAAACAAACAAACAAATAAATAAATAAAACATTCAGACTACACCCGCTGTAAGTGCCATTATAAATGCAGCAAAGGAAATAAGCTTTGGACAACAAGTACGAAGCATGTGCCTAGTTACAGTACCACTATGGTCTTCCCTTAAGCAAGCCTTAATGAGTTTACAAATAACGGCTGCAAACCCATGACCCTGCCCTGCCCGCCTCTGATTTTAACATATCAGCAATAATAGGCAGCCTTGCTGTGACGCAGCCCATGCCTGTGAGAATGTGACTGGTGGGTTTAGATAAAGAGTTCAATGTGTGTGTACTTTTAACTGTGTTCTTAAATATCATGCCCTTGGTTTACATCATGTGTTTACATTGTGAATGTGTGTGTGTGTATGTGTGTATGTGTGTGGTTGGGTGGATGGATGTAAGTGTAACAGTCTACCCATAATTCCCTCATTTTACATCCTGCAATGTTATCTTGAGTGCAGGACTATGTTCTGATATCTATATGGAAGTCAACATCGAACCCTTAGAATGCAGATGTAAATTAGCCCGAGGATAACTCTGCTGCAGTACATCAAATTGTGACATTTATGTTTAAAATTGCACATAGTCCCTATAAATAACATAAATGACAAGTGCGATGCTTGTGAAAATGAGAAAAGTATAAATGCAAGAAACATACACTCAAGTCACACTCCTTCAGCAAACACTTCATATTTACTTCATGACATTTGTAGCACAGGGACCTAAGAGGTGACGGAGGGAATAGCAGAAACAGAGAGAGAGAGAGACAGAGACAGAGACAGAGAGAGAGAGAGAGAGAGAGAGAGAGAGAAAGAGAGAGAGAGTAGAAAGAGAGGTAGACAGATGGGAGTGCACAGATGACAAAAGAGGGAGAGAGGAGAAGAGGAGGAGGGAGTAGAAGAAAGGAGGGGAAGAAAGAAAGGAAGGAAGGAAAGAAGAAAGGAAGGAGGAGTTACCCAGGTGAAGATGGAGAAGAAGGAGAAGGTGATGGCAGCCCGCGCTGCGTCCCCTCCCTCCCTCAGGGGGTTGTCCTCGTGCTTGGACACCTGCCACTGGTTGGCCAGCAGACAGAAGCCCACGAACCACATGAAGGACCAGAAGGCTGTGGAGAGAGAGAGAGTGAGAGAGAGCGAGAGAGAGAGGAACAGAGAGTTAGAGAGAGAGCGTGAGAGAGAGAGAGCGTGAGAGAGAGAGAGCGTGAGAGAGAAAGAGAGAGAAGACGAGAGAGAGGGAGGGAAGAAAGAAAGAAAGAAAGAGATAGAGAGAGTGGCAGAGGGAGAGGGGGAGGGAACAGGGAGAATGGAAGTGAAGGAGAGAGAAAAAGAGAGAAATGAAGAAAGACAGAGAGAAACAGATTGAGACAGGGGAAAAGAAAGAGAAAGAGAGAAGATAGGAACAGAGAGAGAGAGAGGTGAAGGAGAAGAGAAAAGTGAGAGAAAGAGAGCAAGACCGAAGGTGGGGAGCAAAAAAGGAAGTTGAAAGAGGGATTCAGAGGAGGAAAGCGGATATGAGAAAAGACACAGATAAGAGACAGAGATAAGAGAGAGCAAGACAGAGAGAGAGAGAGATGGTGAGAGAGAGAGAGAGAGAGAGAGAGAGATGGTGAGAGAGATTATTTGGGTCATATTGCAAATGTAGTGAAAAGCATTATGAGTACATTTTATTAAAAAAAATGTTCTAGTGTGACAATGATGTCCATAGTAAGCATTTCTGCCTGCAGATGTTCTGTCTCATGCGCTTCTCAGTGATGATTAGAAATGAAATGACCCCTAAAGTTGTACACCTGTCTACCACCAGGCAGTATCAATCTCTCTAACACACATACACACACACACACACACACACAGACACATTTAATCAGGAAGGATGTTGCGTCTGTCAGTGAAGAGAGGTTGACGCCAAAAACGTCCTCATTCCCACTTAGCATGCACCATTGTCATAATCATTCGTGAACTAAACTGTCCGATTGATTTCTGTCTCCTGTGGCCTTCCCAGGAGAAGTAGACCTCAAGCAAGAAGCAAAGACCACATCTAGTCCAGGAAGTCATCTGAGAAGTAGGGCTGCACAATATATCAAAAATATTGTGATATTGCAACATACAGTATTGTGATACACATACCGCAAAAAACATGGCTTAACTGGAATAAATGGGACATTACCGTGAAACAGCTTACAGTAATATCCAATTTATTCCAGTTAAGCCATGTTTCCACATATGAAGATATTTCAGGAATCAAATGGAGTCTTACTGTCCTTGATATCCACCCCATAGGCTGCGCACTGGCTGTAGCCTAGCGGTGAAGATTAAGCTGAAAGATGTTAAAACTATATTTCAATATTTGTTTATTTATTGCAAAACATATTGTCATCGCAACACTCAGCAATGTTACCGCATATCGCACATTTCTAAAATACCGTGCAGCCCTACTGAGAAGGAGGAGGCCAAAAACTCTTCCTTCACAATCATATCTACCTTTGCGAATTATGTATGGTAGCTTGTTTATGTCCTCTTTTGTGAGACACTTTGGATAAAAGTCTCTGCTAAGTGTAATGTAATGTAATATAATGTAAAATGCAATGTAATTATGTCAAATTAATCTCCTGTGTCTTTCTGGAATGGAGCACAAGAAACAAAGACACAACAAGGGCATTCAGTTTGTTGTGCCTGATGATGCTATAGCTGCTCAGGACTTTCCAAATATAATAACTGAGGAGCTTGTGTTGACAACTCCAGAGAGAGAATCAAATGTTCTCAGTGCTCTGCGTCAACCATAATCAATCCTAACTGCATTAGTGGCTGCTTCTGCTTTAGCGCAGTGTTTAGCGCAATCTTAGGATGGACTAATTGTATACTCACCACCACCCTCTATAACCCATCAGATCATCTGTTGTTCAACTGTCTGTGGCTTTTGATATACTCTTGACTGTGTGTGTGTGACTCTGGGTGTGTGTGTGTGTGGGGGGTGTATGTGTGTGTCTGTGTGTATAAGTGTATATGACCCTCTCTCTTTGTCTTTCTCTCTCTTTCTCTTTCTCTGGCTGTGTGTGTGTGTGTGTGTGTGTGTGTGTGTGTGTGTGTAAGTGTATATGTCCCTCTCTCTTTGTCTTTGTCTTTCTCTGACTGTGTGTGTGTGTGTGTGTGTTTGTGTGTGTGTGAAAACGAGACTGAGAGTGTGTGACCAGGCTCTTTTATTCCCTACCCAGCAGCAGCTCTGTAGTGGGACCGGCTCCAGATCGGAGCTGCGTACGGCCCACAGTCAGCTGATGGATGTCTGGCTCAAGCCCCCCCTCCCCCCTCGCCTTAAACCAACCCGCTGTTAGTGCACGCCTTCATTGTGGCCAACCGGACAACAATGCCTATTTGTGTTGGCTATGTATGTGTATTGTGTGTGTGTGTGTGTTTGTGTGTGTGTGTGTGTGTGTGTGTGTGTGTGTGCGTGTGTGTGTGTGTGTGTGTGTGTGTGTGTGTGTGTGTGTGTGTGTGTGTTTGTGTGTGTGTGTGTGTGTGTCTCTGTGTGTACATGTGTGTGTATGTGTGTGTGTGTGTTTGTGTGTGTGTTTCTCTCTGTCTATCTGTGTATATGTGTGTGTGCGTGTGTGTGTGTATATGTGTGTGTGTGTATGTGTGTGTGTGCATGTGTATTTGCTCCAAGAGTAAAGGCTCTATTGTGTCATGGTGCTGTTGAGTTACTCTGAGTAACAGTCATGTGTTGTTGTTAATGGGCTGGCCCAGCAGGGAAACAACAGCAGGCAGCTAGCGCAGCAGCTAGCGCAGAACAACTGTCCACCATGAAGAGCTGTGGTGCAGAAAGAAAAAACTAATCTATGTATGTAATGTATGTATGTATGTATGTATGTATGTATGTATGTATGTATGTATGTATGTATGTATGTATGTATGTATGTATGTATGTATCTATCTGTCTGTCTGTCTGTCTGTCTGTCTGTCTGTCTGTCTGTCTGTCTGTCTGTCTGTCTATCTATCTATCTGTCTGTCTGTCTGTCTGTCTGTCTGTCTGTCTGTCTGTCTGTCTGTCTGTCTGTCTGTCTGTTAGTTTTTTGTTTGTGTGATAGGGATAATATATGTATGTTGTAGTATATATACATGAATATCAGTGTAAAATATATAATATGTAAACATGCCAGACACAGCAAATAAATCTTTGTCAGTAGACTCCAGCTCCTCATTTAGGTCTAGGCGGTCTGTTGTGAATGCGTAGCAGTAACTGTAATGATGTACGGCTGCGACTGCAGAAACAGAGTGCAAATATTGACATGAGGCCTGCCTGGTGCTGCTATTGTGTGCAGGATGCGTCCTGACAGTGTCTACTCAGCAGCTGTGTACTGTATGTATGGTGATGTATGTATATCAGCTCTGGGGGCAGAGAAGCAAACAGAGGGATCCTACATGCACAGGAGGAGGAGGAGATCCTGGCTTCAGAAAGTACAGAAAAACTGCCACATGTTTCATCATACTGTTTTCTGAGCCACCTGATCAAAGTCATTGCACAAATAATCAGACATCAAGATCAGCTAATAAGTGACATCACCTGTGTTAAGTGCAGATGCAAAATGAATACATGGTGGAGTATATAAAAAAATACAAACAAAAAACTAAACAAAACAAAAAAATGTATGTTAGTATTGTTATGATATGGGATGTGTGTGTGTGTGTGTGTGTGTGTGTGTGTGTGTGGGGGGGGGGGGGGGTGATGTGGGTCACTGAGTTGATTTGAAATTTGGGTCGCAACTTACTGGTGATGGGAAATTATATGAGTCCCTAGGCCACACCAGTTAAGAACCACTGCTATACTATAATACACTACACTGTACTGTACTATACTATACCAGTACTATACTATTCAATACTATACTATACTATACTATACTATACTATACTATACTATACTATACTATACTATACTACAATACACTATACTCTACCATACTACATTACACTATGATACTGTATTATACAATATATTGTAGTATATGGTAAAGTACTATGCCCTACTGTACAATATGTAGTAAGAATATGTAAGGAGGATGCAATGTCATAGCACAGGAGAATGTTACAGTATAAATGACTCTGAGATATAGGGCAGTATTGTGCAACAACACAAACTTTGCATTTAAGGTCTGTGGCCTACTTTGCTCCCTTGAGGCCTAACTCAAATAGTCTCAAATAGTCACATTAACTATTTAGTCAGTTTATCTGATTTAACTGTTTATAGGTATATGTGTAAGTAAAGTGAACATTTTGTTTTATTTTGTAAACTTCTTCTGTAAACATTTTTTTCCAAATTCCCAATTCAACTGACACTGGAAATGTCATAGTATTTAGTAGCAGAATATTACAGTATAAATGACTCTGAGATATAGGGCAGTATTGTGCAAAAACACAAAGTTTGCATTTAAGGTCTGTGGCCCACTTTGCACCCTTGACGCCTTACTCAAATAGTCACATTAACTATTTAGTCAAGAAAGACTCAGTTGTACCAGAGACGCCGACGTCAGCCAGCACGGCCTTCTTGCGGTCCTTGACGCTGCTGATCTGGGGGAAGTAGACGTCGAGCGCCAGGAAGGCGAGGCAGGAGAGGAAGGCCAGCGTGCCCATGCCCACGGCGTAGTTGCAGGCGTTCTGGTTGCGGTTGAAGATGCAGTGCTCCTCCACCTCGTCGGGCCGGTTCACATAGCCCTCGTTGGCGATGCTGCCGAAGATGACGATGGCGAAGAGCTGGGTGTTGGAAACAAGGGAGGGAGGGAGGGAGGGGGGATGAAGGG
>CM050198.1:22564761-22572261 GCA_027475355.1 Coilia nasus
GAGTTGAGCCAGTGTTAGCAGTACTGACTAAACTGAGAAGAGATTTGGACAAAATCTTGATTCTCTTTTCAGACGTTAAGCTGCTGCTAGTCTTCCCAGGGCAAAAGCCAGGGGAACTGAAATGTTATCTGCAGACAATGATGCGCGTCGAGGATAAACTCTGCTGACATTCCCACATAAATACATAAACACACAAGATACACAAGTAAGCAGGCTTTCACAAACAAACAACGCCACAGTTAAAAAAAAAAAGGGGAAGCTGGCACGCTCTCTGACCCAAAAACATAGCTGTATGAAGTGTTTTGGAACAGCATCACAATCTATACTATCCTCACCATCTCCCGCAGTGTGTGTGTGTGTGTGTTTGTGTGTGTTTGTGTGTGTGTAAGGACGGAGCAGTAGTAAGACATCCATTGGCAACTGTATTAAAGGCTACAGCTTGTAGGTAAGAATACCTCTGAGACTATTGACCCCAATGCAGCTGCAGCAGCAGTAGCAACCCTCTGCAGATAGTACAAGACTAATGAGCACTAACAGCACTAAAAGCACTGCTCTGGTCACAGTGAATAACCATGCTAGAATCACAAACTGTGGAAGTGGAGATGCACACACACATACACACACACAAAATACATTTTATCCAGGGCAATAGCTGGGTAGAAAATAGATAAATACTGTATATTGGAGAAATACCAAATCTGAGCCTGACCGAATTTCACACTTAAGAATTAAATTTTATTAAGATATTGACGTCAAATACACTACATCCCTCAGGCACAATGCATTATGCTGTAGGTTACACTGGTGATGTGATGTATTCATTTTTTATCAATGCATTACTTTAGTAAACTATGTTGTGTTGGGTTTGACACACTGTAGCACTAACACTCACCACCACCAAAGTTCCAATCTCTATCTTTTATGGATGCCACAGAATGCTAGTCTGATTCTGATTCTGCTGCAAGAAGCTTTTTGTAATGACATTATCTCCTAATGTCTTATCTCCAATCTATAAGAAATGCATTCATTGGGATTTCCTGTTTTGATGCAGTTAGGTAATTGTGCTTGTACAAATGCCACACATATGGCTATGTTTAAAACAGCTACATACCAAGGCTTTGCTGTTTATTTCTTTTTTTAAGCAAATTTACTGACAGCTTGGGAGGATTCTACAAGACGGCAGGTATTTTTTTTATCATTCTGATGATACTTTCCCATTGCTTGCTCATACTTCTCTCTAAGTGAAGGAACAAGGCACATTAAGATGCATTTATAAAAATATACTATGAGTGTGCCTAGTGTGACTTGGAAACTAATGTACCAACTGTTCCGCGCTTACTCATCATAACACTTACAGTTTGGACATTTGGGCCTCTGCTCTTTCATAACTATAGCTACAAACATTTACACACGAACATGCACACTCATGCCCTCTCTCTCTCTCTTTCTCTCCCTCTCTCTCCCTCACACACACACACACAGACACATAAACATACACACACACTTGTGCCCTCTCTCTCGCACTCGCTCTCTCTCTCTCTCTCTCTCTCTCTCTCTCTCTCACACACACACACACACACACACACACACACACACACACACACACACACACACACACACACACACACACAAACACACACACAAATACAGACAGACACAGATACAAACAGAGACTTGGAGGCAGACACACACACACACACACACACACACTGCTGCACTTTTGACAGTGCAGTGCTGCAGTACATTGTAGACATGCCATGCCGTTGCAGTGCATTCCTCAGGCCTGCCCACGTGCTTGGAGTTAGGCCTTGTGACTAATGAGGGACTACGTGCAGCACTGCTTTCACTGAGGGCAAAAAATTGTCACACACTATTTGGGTGGTCCTATAGATGACCCTATAGCCTGTCCACAGATGTTGAGACTTTCAATAATCACCTCAAAAATAATAAAACTAGTATCTGTTAAAACTCTTTTATCTTGTCAAGATTAGGGATAGGGGTTGGTCTGATTAAAGTGATAAGTTAGTAAACACTGTCATGTAATGCAGGATTGGCAGGATATCACTGTGTAACAAATAAAATGTATTATTATTATTGTTGTTGTTGTTGTTGTTGTTTTTGTTGTCGTTATTAATAATAATAAATAAAAATAAACACAGTGAAACGGAATTTCAGGAAACTGCCTATACAGTCTCTGTGGGTGAACTGTGCAAGTCAAGTATTAGAAAAAAAATCTATTCATCTGACCCCTGTAGTTATGTGATCTGGTCTTCTACTGTCTTCAAGAAGTCATGCTGCCAAAACAACAGTTTTTAAAAAGCATTGTGGGTTTGCAGAAATTACCTCACTGTTGGTGCGTAGACCATTTGTAAACTGTCCTACCGCCTTTCAAATCAATACTCTGGATCTATCCATCAATCACACACTGTTCACTGGAACCACACAGTGCGCTGTGAATGAAGGCATCAAAGACAAAACGATCACAAATCACACACACACATACATTTACACACACACACACACACACACACACACACACACACACACACACACACACACACACACACACACACACACACACACACACTACATTTACAAACATCAACCAGCAACACGCACAGACACACACATAGACACACAAAGACAATCCTGACACTCTCTCACACACTCACACTTGCATGTCCGCACACACACTCTTTCTCTCTCACACACACTCTCACACACACACACACACACACACACACAAAAGCTAATGGCAAATTGTTTGAAGCTGCCCTCCCACCTTGTACTCCCTTATTCATTTACTGTCACAAGTCTTTCATTGCAGCGAGATGACGAGCTACCAAGGACAAACCCCGGTCAGGAGTGAAGGGAGAAGATATGGAGGGACTGGAGAGAGGAGTGATACTCGTCTACTCTCCCCCTGTTTTCCCACCAACACTCCAAGATATGGAGGGACTGGAGAGAGGAGTGATACTCGTCTACTCTCCCCCTGTTTTCCCACAAACACTCCAAGATATGGAGGGACTGGAGAGAGGAGTGATACTCGTCTACTCTCCCCCTGTTTTCCCACCAACACTCCAAGATATAGAGGGACTGGAGAGAGGAGTGATACTCGTCTACTCTCCCCCTGTTTTCCCACCAACACTCCAAGATATGGAGGGACTGGAGAGAGGAGTGATACCCGTTAGGGCTGCACAATATACTGTATCGAAAATATCGTGATATCGCAATATACAATATCGTGATATACATATCGCAAAACATGGCTTAACTGCAATAAATGGGACATTACTGTAAGATGTTTCACGCTCCACATATGAAGATACTTGGGAAATCAAATGGAGTCCTACTGCCCTTGATGTCCAACCCCATAGGCTGTGCACTGGCTACGGCCTAGCGGTGAAGATTAAGCTGAAAGATGTTGAAACTATATTTAAATATTTAAATGTTGAAACTATATTTAAAAATGTAAGTGTTAATTTATTGCAAAACATCTCATCATCGCAACATTCAGCAACGTTACCGCATATCGCACATTTTCCCAATATCGTGCAGCCCTAATACCCGTCTGTTCTCCTCCTGTTTCCCCGCCAACACTCATTACTTTGCAAAGCTACTCTCTTGTACATTAACCCAAAGTGGTTCAGGTGTTGTCCTTAAAGACAGTGATGCTCCGCAACACACTCAATTTAATTTCATTTAATTAGCCTGTGCATTTTACTCTCTCTCTCTCCACCTCTCTATAAAGATAGCGATGCACATGACTCAATTTCATAATGCATCTCTTTTGCTCTCTCTCACTCTGTCATATTCTCCATCTCTCTCTCTCTCTCTCTCTCTCTCTCTGCATATACAGCAATGGAAAAAATTAAGAGACCACTGTAAAATTATTAGTTTCTCTGACTATATATAGGTATATGTTTGAGCAAAGTCAACATTTTTGTTTTATTCTGTAAACTACTGACAACATTTCTCCCAAATTCCAAATTCAACTGACAGTGGAAAGAAATGGCTGCCATACATGTAGAGATGCTGATTTTAGGAAAAATTTGCAGTGGTCTCTTAATTTTTTTCAGAGCTGGTATGGTATACATACAGTATACATGGTATGGTATCTCATCGACACATCATAAGAGACTTTGCTTACTTAGGAACAAGCAAATGGAGACAGAGGGCAGAGCCGAGGTGGCCAAAAGAAGTACTTTCTTTTAACGGTCTAGCTTGTGTTTAGCATCTCCCTACAATAGCAGTGGCATATGATTCAGAGGACTTTCCTGTGGTGACCACGCAAGGGCTGGGCTGGATTTTTCACAAGTGGACTAATTACACAGGACGCACCTGTACCTACTGTACACCCACACACTACGTCAGTCACATCCTCAAGATAGACCCAGTAACTATGCAGTGCCAGAGAGAACAACTGGGTGGATCATCTGAGTATACATGTATGTGTATGAGTGCACAGATGTAACCAAGGTCATCTAACATGATTTATTCCCAGACTCGAACCCGCGACCTCACAGAAACTCCTGATTGAGAGTTGAGCATGCTAACCAGTCGAATGAAAAGCCCAGGTTGCCAGTCGACTGAAAAAAAAAAAAAGTCTCTTCAGGTGTCAGGAGGGAGGTTTGTGCTAATGTTTCGTGCACACAGCTAGGCTGACTGGCAAGAAGGCATTAGTTACACAGACAAACAGGTGGTATTGGTGTGTGCCCAAAAGCATGTGTTCAACAGTCTATTTTAACGACCCTTAACACCTTAGCTTCCCAGCCTCCTCCTAATTTGCACTTCTCTACATGTCTTTCCTGCATTTACACCATTTCAGCAGAGCTGGGATTTATTGCTTTCCCTTTAATCTCTGGCAGTGTCTGTAGCCTGGTTGTTCCTCAAGTGTAAGTTGCCCTGTATAAAAATATCTACTCAGTGTCATGTAGACCTAATGTAACCTCTCACGAATGTGTGGCATCTCATTTCGTCCAATCACTCCCCCTCTGTTTCTGGGAGTTTGCTGAAGGAAACAATGTGATGTCATCATCATTATGAGCAGCACTTCCCTCTAGTCTCTAGGGACCAGGACGTGAATCTGAACACACAATCATGGAGGCTGAGGCAAGGTTGAAAGCTCAACTAACTATGCAGAGCTCACTGACTGCCTGTGGGCCCCAACAGGTGAATTCTTATTCTCCCCCTGTCTTACTATGAGCATTTACCATGGGTTGGCCTCTGAAAAAAAATCTCTCTAAGAATAGCAATTACTGAAATACTGAAAGCCTCATCTCTCTAAGAATAGCAATTACTGAAACACTGTTATGTACTGTATTTGTCTTTGGGTACAGAATGTATCCCTGCATGTGCACTGCTTTAGAGTATAGCTTAAGATCAAAGTGAACGGGCAAATGTTACTTTTAGTACGAGTGGTATTTTTTATTTCAAGGTATATGCGGACGTCACCATGACAGACCTGTAGATGCAGAAATACCAATACCTGCTACATCAACACTCGCATGAAGTAGGCCTACGACTATGGCCTGTTCCTGCTTAAACTGTATTCCCAAGGCTACAGCAGCAATACTTTGGGAAAACAACTACCTACTTACTCAATACCACATAAGCAACAGGGGGTAGACGAAGCCCAGTGTGCCACCAAGATGTTGGTGGGAGAATTCTACGTCGCTTTTACATCAGAACTTCTTTCTTACATAAACTATTTTGTCTGTGAGCCACGCGGTCTAATGGCGCAACAGACTTCAACAATTAACTGTAGTCAGAAAAATATTCTAGTATCTAACCGGGCGCCTCCACATACACGCCTGTGGCAGAAGACAACAGTAACCAGGTGACTTCGATTTGTGACAGATTCGTGGGGCGGCGACAGCGCGTCCAATAAGGATAGCACGAAACAAATACAATCAATGTTTGACACCGTTACTTTAATTGCAAAATGGACTATTATTTTTTTTAGAGTTAAACTGTTTCCGCTGACATTCCATAAATTCCCATTTATCCATCAGTCAAAGCGGTCACTACAAAGCTGGCGTTAAATTGATAAAAAAAAAACGATGGCAGCAGCCTACTATGCTACACTATGGCCGTAGACTATGGCCGTACGCTTAGAGCTGTATGGTTTCAAACTAAGGAGGACATATGAAATATCCCTGACACAATATAACAATGCACTGCTTAAGGTCACCCACGGCACAGGATGGTTAACAGAAACACACTGATCCAGGCAGACAGCCTGAACTAGCTATATTTGCAATGGGAAACGGTATCTCACCCAGGACACTATTCGGAGAATAGTATTAGGCTGCTGGACGAATGTGATGGGGTCGAAGGCTCCTCCTGCCTTCCCTGCTCCGTATGCCATCCCCTCCATCTTCTGCCTGCCTGGTGTCTCTCCTGTCCCGGAATCGGTAGCCTACGAGATAGCTCCGCTGCCAATGAAGCAAGCTTGTTGAGGAGGTGTCTTGATTATCCTCGCTGGTAACGGCTCTTTTGCCTAACACAAACAACGCTACTAACAGCTAATTAAACAATTATACCGCTCTGCCTCCTAATTCTCTGCGTGTAGGTTACGATATCCAGGAGCACGGTCACTGAATTAGACGGTCCGTTTCCCTTACGCACGGCCGTATTCCTCTCTCCCTCTCTCGTGATGCGAGGACAAGGACCAGGAGAGGAGGAGTAGGCAATGGGGTTGTAAAATGTCGAAGCGGCGAAACCGGTGGCAAAGCGCTCCAATGGTTAGTGCTCGCGCTCCAGGCTCGCTGTCAAACCGTCGGCGCGCTTTTGACAAATACTCTCACGCGCGCCCCCAACTAATTCGCTATTTTTAAAAGGGGTTCATCTAGCTTTGGGTTAACCTACAAGGTGGGCAAGTTTGGTAGTTACGAGAACCCTCTAGAGTTTAGGTGGTCATGGGTAAGAAGAGGGGAAAAAAAACATTTTGAGGTCCAATAAGCGCGATTGCTTTCACATGACCAGCATGTTTTTACGCGTGATGTGGCATAGCACGGCTCAAGGAAGGGGAAAAAGTGCTTGGTTGCTAACCCTCAGGTCTTTATTGTGTGCTCTGTTCTTGCTCAGATTCCAACAGCGTTTTCTTTCTTATCTTCTGAATTAACATTTATTTAGGCGCCGGGCTTTGACCTGATCGGGAATAGATTGATTTGGAGGCTATTTTAGCTATTTCGTGGAAGTTATTGTACTACACTGAAAACACTAAGAAGGCACAATGTTATCGTTTTTAACCGAATTAAGCTCTGCAATGTCATCATAACACACAGCCTGTATGTGGAAAAGGCATCACCACCCCGGGACCATCATCATGATTTAGTGCGTAATGCAACGATATCACAAACAGTGGCCTCTAGTGGCTATGCTGAATTATAACGCTGGGTCGACGTAGGCATGGACGTAAACGCCCCTTGGTTTGCGTCAAATACATTATCAGCCAATGACATTAGCCTACCACATTTTCTCTCTCAGGTTACTATG
>CM050198.1:22577261-22579761 GCA_027475355.1 Coilia nasus
GGCCATTAGCATTTGAACAGGGCTAGGTGCGCCAGCTTCCTGGTGCTGTGGATTGTGTCTTTGGCATTTAAGACTGTGAAGCTCCCCCCTAGTTGTGACTCCAGCTCACTTCTGGACAAAGGGGGGCAATTTGGCCGTCTGAACGCTGCGCTGCAACCAGGTGTGGAGGAGATTGCTTTTGAAGGATGGAGTGTCAGATGTTCCCCCCCGAAGTAGTTATAATGCAAATGGAACGTAGTGCTCACAGTTTAGTTATTGTGTAGTCCCTTAGGTTTATGTACAGTGGTCCCTCGCTATATCGTGGATTTTTTAGTGCATGCAATCTCCTGTACAGTACAGAATGCACTCAGCTTGTAAAATTTACATAAATCTTCCACCGCTAGCTGTGTGACTCTGAAGTGCTGTATGTTTGCAAGTGTGAACTTTGCCTGTCTGAGAAAAGTGTATACGTGTACTGAAAGGTTTTACAACCTGAAAACATCCATAATAATTGTAGAAAATAAAGCTGACTACTTCTCGGATTTCGCCTACCACGGGTTATTTTTAGAACGTAACTCCCGCGAATAACGAGGGACCACTGTATACCTTTGGTTACTGTCGGAGAGAAGAGAAACGGTTCAGTTCTTCTGCATGTCCTGCACATATAGTAAGGCTGTCAAATAGATGATGAGGGTAGATGATGACCCACTTTGCGCTACATCATGTTGCAGTCGCCAGTTGCATAGATTGATGCTGGTCCCAGCTAGCCTGGTAAACCCGCCCCTCGTACTTCATTTTTTATTTTGTCATGTAGTCGGCCCCAGCAAGGCCGATCCAATCAGCGAACAGAGGGTGTGTTCGTTAGCCGTGACGCTGACCTTGTGTGCTACATTTGAATCGTAGTGCGTAGGTAGGCTAATTGCGTACGTGACGACCAGGCGTTAGCGATTGGATAAAGGCAGAGACACTTGTTTTAAACTTCAGCACAGTCCACACCTCCAGGAAGAAATCGTTTCTGATGGTGTCTGGTCCAGACCCTCTGTACGAAATGAAATGAAGTACGGGGGGCTGGTTTACCAGGCTAGGTCCCAGCCTCACTGGTTGAAATATGGTACAAGGTGCAGGGTTCCACTTTCCCAAGTTTCCCACACACATTTTTGCATGTTGTCTGATTGCGACAGAATCCCCCAGCATAGTTTTTAGGCCCTTGGATGTTTCACATCATTTTCTTCTCTTCAGACAACTGTGGTGGAAGTGCTGGCGAAATGTGTGAACATCCCTGACAGCAGTGACAGTGTGGTGAGTCTGTGTGACCTGTAGAGTTTGTTCAGTGCTTTAGTGCTTAAAATAAAGCTACATTTGTATTTCTTTATTTATGAATGTATGTAAATGTATTCACGTTACAAATTCTTCCAATCTAAATGATTTTTTTTCCCTTGTATTCTCACAGCTTCTCTGTTTCAGCTGCAGTGTATTTTCTAAGCTTTTTGTTTTATTGTTTGACTGATGAAAATCAATAGATATATGCCAAGAATCTCCTAAAACATGCTGATGATACTGAGTATACTCAGGATAGTATTTTTATGGCCAGGACAAATAGAATGGTGTTTTTAAGCACCTTTCCATATCAATTCCTGTCCATTGGTGTAGGAGCTGTACATCTTTGACTCGCCGGGGAGAGAAATCTTTGCAGAAGCCTGTGAGAAAATGGTATGCGTTTCTTTTTATAATGTTACAACAGATTGAAAGTTATTTTCTCTTTCATGACCCAAAGGCTGTATTAAAACATGCCATGTACAGCACATGTCCAGGTTATGTTGAAATTGAATGCACATACCTCTCTTTTTAATGTTATATGTGTCTGTGGAATGACTTGCGTGCATTCTACAGACCTGCCAACATGTACGGATTTTGTATAGCTGATATACATTTTTATGAATTTCTTCAAGCTTGGCAGGTCTGATTCTAAGTGCACACTCGTGTGTGTGTGTGTGTGTGTGTGTGTGTGTGTGTGTGTATTTGCGTGCGTGCGTGTGTGTGTTGTGTCTGTATGTGTGTGCGCTGTGTGTGTGTGTTTCCCCTCCCAGTGGGGGCAGCCGTCGGTGATGTGTGTGGTGTTTGACATCAGTAGCGAGGCGTCCTTCAAGAGCTGTGCCCGCTGGCTGGAGCGTGTCAAAGGCCAGTGCCACGGCCTCCAGGTGCCCGGTAAGAGCAACTACCACACCGCACAGCACCATTATCACACAGCACCATGACCACACACACACACACACACACCGCACTGCACCATTACCCCACACACACACACACACACACACACACACACACACCGCACTGCACCATGACCACACACACACACACACACACACACACACACACGCTGCACTGCACCATTACCACACACCCACACCACACAGCACCATGACCACACAAACACACACACATACACCCACACACACACACCCACACACACACACACACAACGCACTGCACCATTACCACACACATACACACACACACC
>CM050198.1:22582261-22587261 GCA_027475355.1 Coilia nasus
AATAATCAAATCTAGAAAGCACTCTGCCAAGGCATGAGCCTGGCAAATCAGCCCCTCAGCCCCTTAACTTCTTTTCGTACAGAGGGTCTGGCTGTACTGCATTGACAAACGTTTGCTTCCTTGGATATATAGACTGTTTGAAATGAGTTTAAAACTACTGGATCTGCCTTTACCCAGTTGCTAACATCTGGTTGTGACATATGCAGTTAGCCTGGTTATAAGCCTGCCTACACACTACAATTTAATTGTAGCACACAAAGTCGACATCACTCCCTCTGTTCGCTGATCGGTTCGGTAAAGATTCTACTGGAGTCAACAATGTCAATGGAAGCACAGACAGACCCTCTGTACGAGAAGGAGTGTAGTACAAGGGTCTGGCTAACCAGGCTGCCAAGTCATGTCCTATCCCCCAATAATAAAATGTAATCTTTTTTTTTTCATTTGCCCAGTCCCAACCTTAAACAAATAAAATAATCTGCATACTTCTATCTGGGCAAAGTGGTATTTTTGCTCAAATCTGTGCAAGCTTTCAGTCGGTGGACTTTCCTCGGGCAGAGTAAATCTGGATAAAAACCTGGATTTTCTCTGCCTGAACAACGTCTACTGACTGAAAGCTTGCGCAGATTTGTGTAAAAATTCCTCTTTGCACAGACAGAAGTGTGCAGATTTTCTTTCCTGCACCTTGATACAGATGAGCTGAGCAGTGATCTTTGACTTCATTACCCATTCCCAGCTTTCCCAGAAAATTTCATGCAAATCTGGATATATCTTTTTGTGTAAAGTTGCTGACAAAGAAACCAACGCTTCCAAAAACAAAATCTCCTTGACAGAGGTAAAAATTGTTTCACACATAGACAAGGCTGAGAGACGAGAAATAAAAAATGACACCACCCCAGGACAAAATGCCTTTAATCTTGTATTGAACAACTATGGGCAGTTTACTGTGTAACGTTAGTTTTTTTTTTTTTTTTTTTGTAATAAGCACATACAGTCCAGCCTTCTAACTGTAAGCTTGGACACTGGGCCATTTTGTCAGGACTGAGCCTTGCAGCAGCTATCTTCACCAAATACAGTTATACAAAAATATAAAGGAGGAATGACAGAGAGAGAGAGAGAGAGAGAGAGAGAGAATAAAGGGATAATTACAGTTTTTAATTTCAAGGCTAATTCAAAACGGGGTCAGGAAGCATTGTCCCGGTTCGCCGCCCCTGTGACTGCGGCGCCTTTTGAAAACAAAGGGCTCCTTCCTTCCTCGGTCTGCTTCAGAGCGCAACCGTTGGCCATTTAATCCGATTTCACTTCCTCCGTCAAGCCCGCTCACTGACAGTCAGACCGACCGACCGACTGACCCTCAGCATGCTCGGCAGGGGAGACGTGCGAAAAGACCGTGAAAAACTCCAGTATCCTTTCTTTCTTTCTTTCTTTCTTTCTTTCTTTCTTTCTTTCTTTCTTTCTTTCTTTCTTTCTTTCTTTCTTTCTTTCTTTCTTTCTTTCTTTCTTTCTTTCTGCTGTCACAGAGTCAGTAAGGAGAATGCATCCACGTTAAATACTGTAGTGGATGAACATATGGCAATGAATATGGTAATGTAATCATATTTTTTGTGCTAAGGTCGCAGTTATGAGTCGAAAGGCTACGCTCATAAATCTGCCTTTGTAATTATAATGGTAATTACTGCGGGCTGCATTTCAACACATTTGACAGCCATGCGGCAAGGTATTTGTAATATTATTTTGTTTAGGTGTAGGTAGCTATGTGATTATGTGAAGGTGTGTCACTGAAAGTCAAAGGGGAGTCTAATTACCGTGTACAAGTAGTAGGACGTGCTAGCCAGATGGACCAAACTTAATTTTTCCTTAGTTTGACTTTATGCACAGAGTCAGGTCGGGCTAGCCTGGCTGTAAGCCAGTCTACACACTTCCGCTTGAATATCTTCTCCCTACAGTCGTAGTCTGGGTTTGCTTCCATTGACATGGATGACTCCGCTAGAATCTTTACCTGGCCAATCAGTGAACAGAGGGTGTGTTTGTGAAGCAATAGCGTTGACTTTGTGCTACATTTGAATTGTAGTGCGTAGGCAGGCTTATAGCCAGGCTAATTGCATGTGTCACAACCACACGTTAGCGATCGGGTAAAGGCAGGTGAACACCTCCAGGCAGCAATTGTTTCTCAGAGCAGCACTGCCAGACCCTCTGTACGAAATTTAAACACACCTGACAGCCATGCACGTACAGTGCAGTGTTTGTTTGTTTGTTTGTCGTTATGTTTGCTTAGCTATAATGATGTGTAGATATCTCCCTGAAAGCCAAAAGGAGTCTAATTACCATGGACTAGACGTACGCTAGGCAGGACGTTAGTGGATCAAATAACCATTGTGACAGCAGCATCAAGAACTCGGCGTCATGGCAGCAAATCTCTCATGCATTGTGGCCAACCAGCTCTGCACACATGTGTGTGTGTCTGTGTGTGTGTGAGAGTGTGTTTGTGTATGTGAGTCTGTCTGTTTATGTGTGTGTGTGTGTCTTTTTGTGTGTATGTGTGTGTGTATGTGTGTGTGTCTGTGCGTGTGTGTGTGTGTTTGTGTGTGTGTGTGTTTCTGTGCATGTGTGTTTGTGTGTGTCTGTGTGTGTTTGTGTTCATGTGTGTGTGTCTGTGCATGTGTGTTTGTGTGTGTGCATACTTGTCTGTTTGTGTGTGTATTTGCGTTTGTGTTCGTGTGTGTGTGTGGTGGGACGAGCAGGCAGGCAAGGCTTGCACCGGGGCGGTAGCCAGACGCCACACTGAGGCTTGGAGGTGACAGGGAGGGCAGCTCCCAGATGGGTCTGGCCCAGCGAGCCCTCTCTTGGACGGGCTCCTGTGCCGGGCAGGGCCTGGCCTCCTGGCACGGGAGATGGCGCAAGCTGGGCTGAAAGGGAGACACCCAGACTGTCCTCTGATTTGTTTATTTATTTAATTTTCCTCTCTCTATCTTCCTCTCTCTCTGTCTCTCTCTGTCTATCTCTCTCTCTCTTTCTGCTCTGCAAAGCACGCATGGACCACATGGGCACTCACATGGAAGTACACCACACACACACACACACACTCTCACACACACTCACACTCCTGACCATGCAATGCTGTTTCACATGCACACACATGGGTATGCATGCACGCATGTGCAAACACACACACTCTCTCACTCCTGACTGTGCAAAACTGCCAACACAAACACACACACACAAACAAACACACACACCACACACGCTGTGACACACAGATAAACAACATGTAGCTACCACTAGTATGGCTAGCACACACACACACATAAAACCTCACACAGACACAAACAAAGAATCTGGACCTGGTCCAGCCAGTAGCTCTTACCATTTGTTACCTCACATGGCCCGGGGCGAAAATCAGGCACCACAGAGATAGCCACAGCCAATCAACAACAAGAGATAAATAAATGAACCAATCAATGAGTGAAGATGAGTAAAGACTTTGCACTTGCCTTTGTGCAATTGTGATGTTCTCTAAAAGACTAGTTATCACGCTTGATGGAACTGCTGTTCACAAAAGCTGCAGCAACAGCATCCTAGAAATCCAGCAATCTGGACGTACAGTAGCGGTTGCAGTTGAGTTTTCTATCCTGGGTATAGTTGTAGCCATGACCTATTGAAGTAACATTTCTCCAAAACCTGGATGGACTGTGAAGAGTGTGTGTGGGGGGGACGGTGAGAGGTGGGAATGTGGACATGCTAGGTGTGTGTGTGTTTGTGTGTGTGTGTGGGGGGGGCAATGCTAGGTGTGTGTGTGAGTGTGTGGAGGTGGGCAGGTGTAGATGCGAGAGAGGAGTCTGTGTGGAGGGGGGAGGTGAGAGGTGGGGGTGCAGAGACCCTAGAGATGTGTGCATGTATGTGTTTGTGTGTTGTTGGGGTGGGGGTGTGGAGACGTTGGAGAAGGTCGGTGGGGTGGGGTGGGGTGTGGGTGGAGATGCTGGGTAGACCCTGTGGATGTGTGGGGTGGGTGACCGGGGGGGTTTGAGGGGTGCATAGGGCTATGCAGAGATGCTGGAGAAGTGTGTGTGTGGTAGGTGGTTGGGGGGGGGGGTGCTTGGGGTGTTGCAGAGGTGTGTGTGTGGGGAGGGTGTGTGTGTGGGGGGTGTGTGTGTGTGCGTGTGGTGGGTAAGTTGGGCGGAGTGCAGAGACACTGTAGAGGTGTGTGTGTGTGTGTGTGTGTGTCTGAGAGAGTGGGCGTATGAGGGACGGTCGCAGTGGGTAAGTGTGTGTAAGGTACGGCTGCAGTGTCTGCTGCACAGCCATTAGTATTCTGCACCGACTCTGCTCCCTCCTTCTTCTCTCCGCGCTTGGTTACACACAAACACACACACGCATACACATAGCCTAACTCAGAATTGCAGTGCACCTCTGCACCAACAGAGGGAGCAAGCGGTCAAGCTTTACCCTGCTCATGTGGTAGAGAGCGAGAGATTAAGGCAGCACTTTGCCTCTGTGTCTCTCACTTTTTTTCTCACAGTGCAGAGGATGTGTGGTAAATATGTTTAGCTTGTGACATGACGTGACGTTTCTACTGCTCCCATGCTCATGGTTCCATGTGGGTGTGTATGTGTGTGTGTGTGTGTGTGTGTTCATACACATCACTAAGTCCGCTAAAGGCCAGTTCAGACCGAAGATTCACCATGAGACAAAACCGTTGCAGAGAGTCGCGTTGTGAATCTTTGGTGTGGAGCCTACATAAGGGTTTGGTTACAGAACAGAACCCTGTTAATTCATATTTTTTATGTCTCTATGTCATGTGTAGGACAAGATTGAAATGGTAAACCTTGAGAAAAAACATTACTGAAATTCTCACATCACACCTATGCCTGCCTCCTTTCACAAAGACAAAACAATTATTACATATTATATATAATAATATAATAATATTATAACATGACCCTATCATAACCCCAGTGGACTGAACTAGATGCCCCAAAAGTCTGGTGTTCTGAAATCATCTTTTG
>CM050198.1:22589761-22609761 GCA_027475355.1 Coilia nasus
ATTTTCTCCTGCTAGCTCGATTACACCAACCTCTAAATAGATATTATAATAAGAGCAGAATGCCAATAGACATCCTGTAGGATTGTACTGCATCCAGCGACAGCACTTTCTAAACAGACCACAGAGTAAAAGAGAGAGAGAAAGAAAGAAACAGACAAACAGAGAGATACAGAGACAGTGTGTGTGTGTGTGTGTGTGTGTGTAAGACAGAGAGGGTTGTGTGAGAGAGTGTGTGTGTGTGTGTGTGTGTGTGTGTGTGTGTGTGTGTGTGTGTGTGTGAAAGAATGAGTGTATGACATACCCTGCAGTTTGCTGGACACCCCTGTGTCCATTGTAGTCATTGTAAGATCATCCCAGTGCTTTTATATGTCAGGCTAAAGTGGCAGTGGTATCACATTCTCCATTTTCCCCACTATGGCTTTAAGGCAATGTTATTAAACACCACTTGGCTTACAATGGAGGGTAACCTAATCGGGGGATAGTGTATAAAATGCGCCGTTTGTGCTGTATATCAGGAGAGTGATTCACATTTGTGAGTGTTTTCGCAGCACCAGGAGGTAGTTTAAAGACCTGTTTTACGGCTCTCGATACACTAATGGAGGTTAAAAGGCAGATTGCAGGAGAAAAAAGAGGTAACACTTTCTATGAATCTTGTATTCATAAAACTCTATGAACACATTCATAAAGGGTTATTAGGCCTTCATAAAGCGTAATAATGATGATTATTAGTATTCATATTAAAATATACTCATGATATCGTCAATCGTCAATCGTCAGGCAGGTAAAGCTTTATAACCAAGAAGGCACTAAACGACTTGAAGCTTGAATAAGGCTTATGACATAGCATTATAATGCCTTAGGAGTACAGTCATGTGTATGTATAAATAGTTATACTTTACATACTTTATAAATGCATTATGTAAGGAATAACAGCCTTCAAGGTGTGCATTCGACAGAATTAATCAACACTGGCGGAGACGAATAACTTTCCGATGCCAAGTTGATTAATTCCATTGAATGCACACCTCGAAGGCTGTTAACCAGCTTACAACCCGGTTACCACACTTGAGGGTTTAGAAAACATTTAAAAATTTATGTCAGAACATTTAAATTATTCTAGAATTTCTTTACAATTAAAAATCATTGTATGTTGTTTAATGCAATCTGTTATTAAAAAGTAGAGCAGAAAAGCGACCATTAAATTGGTTGTTATAGTTACCATTCTATGGGGCATTGATATGGAACGGTACTTAAACTTAATTTTTTTTTTTTCAACAAAATGAAAACATACCCCGTCAGCCAATCAGAAAGCAGCATTCTATTTGACTGGGACATGCAGTCCTCTATGAATGTGTTTATAGAGCAGAGTTCATACGAAGTATTACCAAAACCAGCAGCAAAGTTAAGACAAGCACAAGCACAAGTTTTCTTGCACTTCCCCTAGTGGGGTTACAATTTTATTCAACATTGGGGCATAACGCATCCATCTTAAGGATCATTCAATTTTGGCACCTTTTTTGAAGAAGATGGCATAGCTTTTTTTCCATTGTCGTTTTATCCTCTGTGAACCTTATTGAAACAACACCATGTAACGAAAAAAAAAAAAAAAAAAAACTGAAAAAAGAGGGGTAAGGCTGAGTGTGACATCCAAAATGAAACTCAGTACACATCGACAAAAAGAAAAGGATGTTGTTTCTCTTATTTCTTTTCTGTTTCAATTTTTAAAAAAGGCCTTCATTTGTTCGGTTGTAAATTCTCAACCCTCCACCCCAACCCACCTCAAAGCATGAACTAGAGCCCCGTTAACATGAATTATATCCCCCCCCCCCCCCCCCACCTGTGAACTTAAGATACAAAAAGAGAGAGAGAGAGAAAAATACACACGTGTACAGGGAAGGTCTCCGACCATTTTGTGTCCTCTCTTCCTCTGTAGCCCCGAGACCCCCACCCAACCCCACCCCCATCCCTCTCTACCATACCTCACTCAGCATCTATAATTTTTCGCTTTTCAAAATGTACATTTCTGAACAACAGGTTGGTTGTACACTTTTTTTTTCTTCATAGTTTGTCTTTTTTTCTCTTTTGTTTTTGAACATGCATGTAAATTTCTTTATTCTGGAAGTCTTTTTTTTTTTCAGGTGGGATCACCCATTTACAGTTTTTTTGTCTTCTTGCTCTGTGTCTGTCTGACACCCCTCGTGACTTTTCTCTCGACATTTTCACTCCCCCATCCGTTATCCAGAGTTCCTGTGAAACAAACCCTTTTTCGGCTGGTGGTGACCTATCAGACCCTCCCCCTCCATCCTCCATCCTCCTCTCCGGAAGCAAGATGGCGGCCAGAGCACTGTGGCTGATGTGTGACTTCCACTGTGCCACCACCACACGTGTGCCGTGCGACATTTCTGTTCGACTCGAGGAAGAGAGAAAACGACCAAAGCCTCCACCAAAAAAAAAAAAAAAAAAAAAATTAAGAAAAACAAAACAAAGTGAAACATCACTATGTATAGGGGAGACAGATCTTGAAAAGAGCAACACCAGGGTTACTTTTTGTTTTTTGTTTTTGTTTTTTAAAAGAAAAGTTGTTTGTTTGACCACAGTTGTCAGTTTTATCCTTTTGGTCACCGAAAAAAGAAAAATGCTGAGTCACCCTTCAGCTCTCTTCATTGCCATGGTGACTGCACAGGTTTTTGATTTAGTTCACTTTGAATGCTTCTTTCAAAAGACGTCTTTCTTCTTTTTCTGTATTGGTTTACACTAAGGAGGATCTGTGGTTGAATTTATGCACATCAATATATATTTATATAGCCATATATAATTAGTTCATAATCGATCTTTTTTTTTTAGTTTAACAAAAACGTTGTACCAGCTTGGCACAGTATTAATGCCAGTACCTTTAAACAATGTATAAAAGAACAATAAACACTGATGTCATTAAATGGAGTGAGATGATTGGAGGTTAGAGGTGGTGGGCGGGGAGACGAAGACCCCTCCCACACCAAAGCAGCAGATGTCAACGAGTTAAAAAAAAAAAAAAAAATCAATTTCGAATATATTCTCAAAACTCGCCACGCTTGAGATCTAGCCTCATTGTTTTTCTTCAGCAAGCCCTCTCCACTCTCTCTTGTCTGTCTCGTCTGACTGTTTCAGATACTTAAACATTTGGGAGGTTAGAGCCTTTACTTATTTTTGTGATTGATTACGATTCACTGACTGGAATTCCGGTGCGTCTCTGTGAACATGGGGCGTCATGGAAGCTATCGCATCATCACCTACGAGTCCTCTTTCCTGTCTCGTTTGCTCCCTCTTTTTTCTCTCTCTCTGTTTTTTTTTACCTCAATCATCCCTCCTTCCATCTTCTCCATCAGACCGAGGGGCATATAAAGGTATGTGTGTGTGAGTCTGTTTGTGTGTGTGTGTGTGTGTGAAGGGGTGAGTATGCAGAGGCTCTTTTGTTTGTTTTGGAGGAGGATCACGGGGTGTGTGTGTGTGGCCGCGAGCGAGCGAACAAATGGACAGTGAGGGAAGCTCATACGGGCGTGGTGCGGCGGTTGGCCGCGTTGCCGTGGCCCGAGTCCTTCTGGTCCTTGGGGATGCAGTTGTGGACCTGCAGGAAGTTGTGGTCCCTCTCCGAGTTGTAGGTGGCCGTGGGCGTGCCGTGCGAGCCTTTGAGGGTGTCCCCCCTCCTCCTCCTCCTCCTCCTCCACCTCCCCCCCCACCCCCACCTCCTCCTCCACTGCGGCTCAGCGTGTACATGGAGATCTCGGTGGAGGGCAGCGCGCCGAAGCCCTTGAGGCCCACGGGCGAGGCGTCGCGCGAGTGCGAGGGGTCGGTGGAGCGCGAGGAGGATGAGCGCCGGCGGTAGCGGTATCGGTAGCTGGGGATGCGCGTGATGGCCGAGCCCTGGAGGTAGTCGGCCGCGCCGCCACCGCCGCCGGGACCCCCGCCGCCCGGACCGCCCCTCCGCCCCCGACCGGCGACCCCTCGGCTCCGCGCGGCGGCCGTCCGCAGCTCCCGGTGCCGGTCGATGAACATGTGCACGGCCAGCACGCCCACCATCTCCGCCATGATGAAGGACAGCGCGCCGAAGTAGAAGCTCCAGCCGTACGAGTAGCTGTTCTTCTTGCTGTCGCTCTTGGACGGGTCGCCCGCGTTGGCTGATATGTACACGATCATGCCGATGATGTTACTCAGGCCTGTGGGCAGGGATGGGAATAGGAGGAGGACAATGATCACAATCCTGCATATACAGTAATCCACAATCCTGAATATACTGTAATCCACAATCCTGCATGCAGTAATCCACAATCCTGCATATACTGTAATCCACAATCCTGCATGCAGTAATCCACAATCTTGCATATACTGTACAGTACCACCTTTAAAGCTCTATTCATATATTTATTCTATCCTTATTACTTGTCAGTCTAGGGACCACTGTGACTTTTGGAGGAGGAGAACATGAGAAGAAAGAAAAAGATTTTGAAGACAAGAAGAAGACAAGACAAAAACGTTAAGTGGGAAAGGGTAAAGAGAAAAAAAAGAAGAAGAAGAAGAAGAAGAAAGAATGGGGAAATAGATGAGATAGAATGGCAGTGGGAATGCAGGAGAAAGAGACACAAGGTGAAGGTTAGGAGGAGGAGAATGGTCACAATCCTGCATATACTGTAATCCACAATCCTGCATATACACTAATCCACAATCCTGCATATGCAGTAATCCACAATCCTGCATATACACTAATCCACAATCCTGCATATACAGTACCAACTTTAAAGCTCTATTGACATCTTCATTCTATCCTTATTATTACTTAGTCAGTCTAGGGACCTGTGTGACTTTTGGAGGAGGAGAACAAAAAACTACAAAGAAGAACATTTAGAAGAAGAAAAGGAGATTAGAAGGAGAAAAAAAAAGAAGTGGGAAAGGGCGAAGAGAAAAAGAAGAAGAAAATGAAGAAGAAGAAGAAAATGAAGTAGTAGTATTAGAAGAAGAAGAAAAGAATAGAACAGAAAGAAATGAGATAGAATGCCAGTGCAAAGTAGGAGAAAGAGACACAAGGTGAAGGTTAGGACGTCTTACAGGAAATCATTAGGCTACAAGACAATCCTGATGAGGGATATCGTCATCAGCTGACTGTGGGTCTTGTTTAGATACATTTTTTATCATCTCATAATAATAATAATAATCTGCATTTGTATAGCACATTTCATACCAAGGATGTAGTTCAAAGTGCTTTTCTGTTTGACGAAGAAACACAGGACAAATGAAAAAAAAAACACCACCCTCAGCCCTCAACTCGTAGGCCAAACACTTCAACTCTAACAGCCAAATCACTGATCTACTTAGTCACTCTCAACAATATCCCTCTATCGCTTTTGCACGCACACAAAAAGAAAGACACACACACACACACACACACAAATGTGTTTTCACACAGACACGTATCATTTTCTATTCACTCATCCACAGAGGAGGAAAATGTGCGAAAGCGTGTTGATGGATCAGTGAGAAGTATGTCAGGGACACCTTATTTTTAGAGATTAATCCCAGTGGGTAGCTCTGGGCCTAGCAACAGGATCGGGCTATGGAGTGGAGGGGAGGGGTGGGGTTGGGTTGGGGGGAGGGGGAGGGGGAGGGAAAAGTGAGTCTCGCACTTCTGACGAGCAGTATGGGGAAGATCTGCTCTCACCATGCTGAGCAGGCTGGCCTAGTATTGAAGCACTCTGCTGTGTCCTATTTCAGATATGTGTGTGTGTGTGTGTGTGTGTGTGTGTGTGTGTGTGCAAGTACACATGTATAACACACACACACACACACACACACACACACACACACACACACACACACACACACGTATGTACACGCATATGCTCGCACTCATACATGCACACACCCACACACACATGAGGGCTTGCATGCCCACAAGCACACACACACACACGCATATACACACTCTTTCTGTCTGACACACTTATACATACATGCACACACACTAGCAAGCAGAAAACTGCAAAACATAAACTGGATTACCAGCAGAAATCATCAAGCAAGGCAGGGCCACACTAGTCTGGTAAACCAGCCCCTCGTACTTCATTTCATTTTGTACAGAGGGTGTGGACCGGAATCTCTTGGGGGTCATTTAGTCCGCCCCAGCAAGACCGATCCAATCAGCGAACAGAGGGCATTAGCAATTGGGTAAAGGCAGAGGCACTTGTTTTAAAGTTCAGCAGAGTCCACACCTCCAAGACATCGTTTCTGATGGTGTCTGGTCCAGACCCTCTGTACAAAATGAAATGAAGTACGAGGGGCTGGTTTACCAGGCTAGCGCAACATCACCTCTTCATGACCTCCATCAACGTAAGGGGCAGTAAATCGCCCATTCATTCCAGCCGGATTGGTACCAGAAAAGAGTGGCTTTGTGGGTGTGATGTTAGCAACAGTCTTTTCTGCTTGCCTTATCTGCTGTTCTCCAAAGATTGGGACAACGTGTGGGTATGTGGTGGCTACATCGAATTGAATAACCTACTCAGTGCTTTAGCCAAACACTAGCAATCCAGTGCACACATCCAACATCACATTGCACTGAAAATATTTGGAAAATGCACTCCAATCAACCTAGCTACAGCCTAGTTGCAAGTGCTGTAACCTTGGTGCACTTTTACAGTCGTGTTGCCTAATTTAAGTACCCCTATTTGCAGCTTTGTAATGTTTTGTTGTCATTATTTTTGTCAAATGTATTTAGAATTTAGATGATCTAAGATTTTTACAGATGGTCTATTATTTATTGTCAAACATATAAAGAGGGAGCATTGTGTTGTCTTTATTTTACAAGTTTGTGACAGTTTTGCACTTGCAGCCTATTTATTCTTTTTACAAATCTACACAAAGCCAGGATTTATATTGATTTGTTAAATTGAGAGTGTGTAGAGGTATGAATTTATGTTTCAATTCAGTTGTAATTCAGATTCATAATACGAGTTACATTTTTTAAACTTAAGACTGTGAAGTTCACACATTATTGATTCCTGCACTTTTTGAACTTTGCTAAATTGTTTGTCTGTGTGCTTGTATTGCACACTTTGCAGCCTGTGACATGCATATGATCAATTGATTAGTAATAGTGTGTATATAAGCTAAAATGTCACATTAAATTGCATGTTTTTCAAGAAGCATTCCTGTATTTTGTTCACATTCCCCTTTTAAAGAGGCAGCTGAATTTATTAGTATTAACTGATTTGTGTAGGATGTGCATACTGACATACATATTGTTTTAAATGTGAAGTTTTGTTAGAATGGCTCTGTAGCCCAGAATAAGAATAATTATATTATGTAATTATTAAGGAGTCAAACACACACACACACAAACACATACTGTCACTGTCACTGTGTCTCTTTCTCTCTGTCTCCTCTCTCTCTCGTTCTCTTTCTTTTCTTCTTGTGCATGTGTGTGTCTTACCTGCCGAGACGAAGAAGATCCCGCGCTGAGGATGATGTTGTGGCGCGCCTTGTAGAACTCGCTGGCGGCGATACACAGCCCTCCCATGAAGAGCATGATAACACTGAGGATGGGGAAGATACTGGAGGCTCGCACCGCACCTGAGGACGGACACACACACACACACACACACACACACACACACACACACACACACACACACAACCATTACACACATTAGTCAGTATGTTCTTTAACATTTACGTCTTTATTTGTGTCCACAATTTGAAATAAGTTACAAAAGGACACAAATTTGGCAGTTGCAAAGGTTGGCCAGACATAATACAGTTAAATGACCACAACATTGATCAAAGTAGCAGTCCATAGTGTTCAAAGACTTCATTGGATCTTGATGAATACAGACAGAACTTTCTTCTCCAAATATGGCGACTTCCGATTATTGATGATATTGAGTAATAATTAGCTAGATGTTTTGCGTTCGCTTTTGAAAAGCCAACCGTCCTACGCCCCCTGGTAACCAGCCTGTGCACATGGCCCATACTGCCAAATATGAGTACAAAATACTGTCAGGACACACACACACACACACACACACACACACACACACATACAGGCGCACTCACACACACACACACACACACACACACACACAGGTGCACTCACACACAAACACTAATGAGAGCCCACTAAAGCACATAGCAACATATCTGTGTGGAACTTCAAGTTGGAGCAATGACAAGACATACAACTAACTGATGAATTAAGGTCATTTAGTTATTTAACTCCTGAAACACAATATGTGGCTTATCCTGTGTATCATTATAATGTAGGGGCAACGCAAGGACAGTTACACTTTACACATTACAACTATTTCCTTACACCTTTAATTTCAATTTACAACCTCTCTCTGTCTCTCCCTCTTTCTCTCTGTCTCTCCTACTCTCTCTCTTTCTGTCTCTCTCACTCTCTCTCTTTCTGTCTCTCTCTCTCTCTCTCTGTCTGTCTGTCTGTCTGTCTGTCTGTCTCTGTCTCTTTCTGTCTCTGTCCTCTCTCACTCTCTCTCTTTCTGTCTCTTTCTCTATCTGTCTGTCTGTCTCTTTCTTTCTCTTTAAATCTCTCTCTCCTCTTTCTCTCTCTCTCTGTCCTTTTTTTTCTGTCTCTGTCTCTCTCTCTCTCTTCTTTTTGCTCAGGCTGTTTCCAGGACAGCCAGCTGTAATGTAGCTGTTCCCCTGCAGCACCGCTGTGCCTCCGTGTCCCGAGTACCTGCCCGCTGTGTGCTGTTCCCAGAACTGGTGCTTAGGTTCGGACAAACGACACAATTGGCTCCCGTATCTGATCCCTGATCTCTCAAATCTCCCCTGTCCCCGCCCGTCGCCCGGTCCCCGCCCCTAGCTTATCAGCCAGGTCAATCTACCCCCCCCCCCGTCAGACGCCAGAATAGCTCATGCCTATCTGGCCACTGCTCCTTACTCTAATCTTACTCTCTTCATCTCTCCTTCATCTCTCGTCTTCTATTTCTCTCTCCCCTTCTCTCTCTCTTCCCCTCTCTTTCTCTCTCTCTCTTTTCCATCTCTCATATCGCTCTCATCTTTCTCCTTTTTTATCTGTCTGTCCATCTCTCTCTCTGGTCCTCTCTCTATCCCTCTCTCTCTCTCTCTCTCTCTTTTCCATCTCTCATATCTTTCTCATCTTTCTGCTTTTTTCTCTCTCTCTCTCTCTGTCCTTTCTCTCTCTCTCTCTTTCCCTCTCTGTCTGTCGGTGTGCACTATCTGTCCATCAGCCGGTTGTCCTTCCACTTATGCTACGCTTGGGCACACAATGTCCTTCGCAGACACACAGCCTCCTAATGGGCAGGTAAATGGGGAAGAGGCTTGACATGTGCCGTCAGGAGGGGAGGAATGTTGTGTGTGTGTGTGTGTGTGTGTGTGTGTGTGTGTGTCTGTCTGTGGGTGAGTTTGTGTGTCTGCATTGGTGTTTGTGTGTGTGTGTGTGTGTTCGTATGCTCCTGTCCTTCAACAACACTGCGGCAGACAGACACACAAGCGCATTCCTCTGTGAAGTGACTTTTTACACACACTGATGGAAACTTACAGCACTCACACACACAAATGGTTGCGCAAACTTGAAAGTTACAATTACTCTCATTTACATGAGTCCTTGTCTTAGAGTAACGATGTTATTTAGCCTGACTTTCATACCCTTCTCTGTCTACCTTCCACCCCCCCGCCCCCGCCTCTCTCTCTCTCTCTCTCTCTCTCTCTCTCTCTCTCTCTCTCTCTCTCTCTCTCTCTCTCTCTCTCTCTCTCTCTCTCTCTCTCTCTCTCTCTCTCTCTACACCCCCTCTCAGTGTCCTCTGTGGAAGCCAGGTGGTGGATCTAAATTAATATTAACTAAGGTGACCTCATAGCATACATTAGTACCTGCATCGCTCTCTCTCGAGTCCTCAGTGGTCTTCTCAAACTTACACACACACACACACACACACACACACACACACACACACACACACACACACACACACACACACACACACACACACACACACACAACACACACACACACACACACACACACACACACACACACACACAACGAGCACACTCATACATGCACACACACACGTGCACACTCTTACACACACACATGCACACTCTTACACACACACACACACATGCACACTCTTACACACACACACACACACACACACACACACACACGTGCACACTCTTACACACACACACACACATGCACACTCTTACACACACACACACACACACACACAACGTGCACACTCATACATGCACACACACACACACACACGTGCACACTCATACATGCACACACACACACACACACACACGTGCACACTCTTACACACACACATGCACACTCTTACACACACACACACACACACACACACGTGCATACTCTTACACACACACACACACACACATGCACACTCTTACACACACACACACACAACGTGCACACTCATACATGCACACACACACACACACACACGTGCACACTCATACATGCACACACACACACACGTGCACACTCTTACACACACACACACACACACACATGCACCACAGTCAGTGCCCCACAAAACTCTCAGCTTGAATCAAACTCTTTGCCAGCATGACTTATTTTCTCCTGCTAGCTCGATTACACCAACCTCTAAATAGATATTATAATAAGAGCAGAATGCCAATAGACATCCTGTAGGATTGTACTGCATCCAGCGACAGCACTTTCTAAACAGACCACAGAGTAAAAGAGAGAGAAAGAAAGAAACAGACAAACAGAGAGATACAGAGACAGTGTGTGTGTGTGTGTGTGTGTGTGTAAGACAGAGAGGGTTGTGTGAGAGTGTGGGTGTGTCTGTGTGTGTGTGTGTGTGTGTGTGTGTGTGTGTGTGTGTGTGTGTGTGTGTGTGTGTGTGTGTGTGTGTGTGTGAAAGAATGAGTGTATGACATACCCTGCAGTTTGCTGGATACCCCTGTGTCCATTGTAGTCATTGTAAGATCATCCCAGTGCTTTTATATGTCAGGCTAAAGTGGCAGTGGTATCACATTCTCCATTTTCCCCACTATGGCTTTAAGGCAATGTTATTAAACACCACTTGGCTTACAATGGAGGGTAACCTAATCGGGGGATAGTGTATAAAATGCGCCGTTTGTGCTGTATATCAGGAGAGTGATTCACATTTGTGAGTGTTTTCGCAGCACATGGAGGTAGTTTAAAGACCTGTTTTACGGCTCTCGATACACTAATGGAGGTTAAAAGGCAGATTGCAGGAGAAAAAAGAGGTAACACTTTCTATGAATCTTGTATTCATAAAACTCTATGAACACATTCATAAAGGGTTATTAGGTCTTCATAAAGCGTAATAATGATGATTATTAGTATTCATATTAAAATATACTCATGATATCGTCAATCGTCAATCGTCAGGCAGGTAAAGCTTTATAACCAAGAAGGCACTAAACGACTTGAAGCTTGAATAAGGCTTATAACATAGCATTATAATGCCTTAGGAGTACAGTCATGTGTATGTATAAATAGTTATACTTTACATACTTTATAAATGCATTATGTAAGGAATAACAGCCTTCAAGGTGTGCATTCGACAGAATTAATCAACACTGGCGGAGACGAATAACTTTCCGTTGCCAAGTTGATTAATTCCATTGAATGCACACCTCGAAGGCTGTTAACCAGCTTACAACACGGTTACCACACTTGAGGGTTTAGAAAACATTTAAAAATTTATGTCAGAACATTTAAATTATTCTAGAATTTCTTTACAATTAAAAATCATTGTATGTTGTTTAATGCAACCTGTTATTAAAAAGTAGAGCAGAAAAGCGACCATTAAATTGGTTGTTATATGGTTGTTCCATTGATATGGAACGGTACTTAAACTTAATTTTTTTTTTTTTCGACAAAATGAAAACATACCCCGTCAGCCAATCAGAAAGCAGCATTCTATTTGACTGGGACATGCAGTCCTCTATGAATGTGTTTATAGAGCAGAGTTCATACGAAGTATTACCAAAACCAGCAGCAAAGTTAAGACAAGCACAAGCACAAGTTTTCTTGCACTTCCCCTAGTGGGGTTACAATTTTATTCAACATTGGGGCATAACGCATCCATCTTAAGGATCATTCAATTTTGGCACCTTTTTTGAAGAAGATGGCATAGCTTTTTTTTCCATTGTCGTTTTATCCTCTGTGAACCTTATTGAAACAACACCATGTAACGAAAAAAAAAAAAAAAAAAAACTGAAAAAAGAGGGTAAGGCTGAGTGTGACATCCAAAATGAAACTCAGTACACATCGACAAAAAGAAAAGGATGTTGTTTCTCTTATTTCTTTTCTGTTTCAATTTTTAAAAAAGGCCTTCATTTGTTCGGTTGTAAATTCTCAACCCTCCACCCCAACCCACCTCAAAGCATGAACTAGAGCCCCGTTAACATGAATTATATCCCCCCCCCCCCCACCTGTGAACTTAAGATACAAAAAGAGAGAGAGAGAGAAAAATACACACGTGTACAGGGAAGGTCTCCGACCATTTTGTGTCCTCTCTTCCTCTGTAGCCCCGAGACCCCCACCCAACCCCACCCCCATCCCTCTCTACCATACCTCACTCAGCATCTATAATTTTTCGCTTTTCAAAATGTACATTTCTGAACAACAGGTTGGTTGTACACTTTTTTTTTCTTCATAGTTTGTCTTTTTTTCTCTTTTGTTTTTGAACATGCATGTAAATTTCTTTATTCTGGAAGTCTTTTTTTTTTTCAGGTGGGATCACCCATTTACAGTTTTTTTGTCTTCTTGCTCTGTGTCTGTCTGACACCCCTCGTGACTTTTCTCTCGACATTTTCACTCCCCCATCCGTTATCCAGAGTTCCTGTGAAACAAACCCTTTTTCGGCTGGTGGTGACCTATCAGACCCTCCCCCTCCATCCTCCATCCTCCTCTCGGAAGCAAGATGGCGGCCAGAGCACTGTGGCTGATGTGTGACTTCCACTGTGCCACCACCACACGTGTGCCGTGCGACATTTCTGTTCGACTCGAGGAAGAGAGAAAACGACCAAAGCCTCCACCAAAAAAAAAAAAAAAAAAAAAAAATTAAGAAAAACAAAACAAAGTGAAACAAAAAAAGTCAAGGGGAGACAGATCTTGAAAAGAGCAACACCAGGGTTACTCTATACATAGTGATGTTGTTTTTTAAAAGAAAAGTTGTTTGTTTGACCACAGTTGTCAGTTTTATCCTTTTGGTCACCGAAAAAAGAAAAATGCTGAGTCACCCTTCAGCTCTCTTCATTGCCATGGTGACTGCACAGGTTTTTGATTTAGTTCACTTTGAATGCTTCTTTCAAAAGACGTCTTTCTTCTTTTTCTGTATTGGTTTACACTAAGGAGGATCTGTGGTTGAATTTATGCACATCAATATATATTTATATAGCCATATATAATTAGTTCATAATCGATCTTTTTTTTTTAGTTTAACAAAAACGTTGTACCAGCTTGGCACAGTATTAATGCCAGTACCTTTAAACAATGTATAAAAGAACAATAAACACTGATGTCATTAAATGGAGTGAGATGATTGGAGGTTAGAGGTGGTGGGCGGGGAGACGAGACCCCTCCCACACCAAAGCAGCAGATGTCAACGAGTTAAAAAAAAAAAAAAAAATCAATTTCGAATATATTCTCAAAACTCGCCACGCTTGAAATCTAGCCTCATTGTTTTTCTTCAGCAAGCCCTCTCCACTCTCTCTTGTCTGTCTCGTCTGACTGTTTCAGATACTTAAACATTTGGGAGGTTAGAGCCTTTACTTATTTTGTGATTGATTACGATTCACTGACTGGAATTCCGGTGCGTCTCTGTGAACATGGGGCGTCATGGAAGCTATCGCATCATCACCTACGAGTCCTCTTTCCTGTCTCGTTTGCTCCCTCTTTTTCTCTCTCTCTGTTTTTTTTTACCTCAATCATCCCTCCTTCCATCTTCTCCATCAGACCGAGGGCATATAAAGGTATGTGTGTGTGAGTCTGTTTGTGTGTGTGTGTGTGTGTGAAGGGGTGAGTATGCAGAGGCTCTTTTGTTTGTTTTGGAGGAGGATCACGGGGTGTGTGTGTGTGGCCGCGAGCGAGCGAACGAATGGACAGTGAGGGAAGCTCATACGGGCGTGGTGCGGCGGTTGGCCGCGTTGCCGTGGCCCGAGTCCTTCTGGTCCTTGGGGATGCAGTTGTGGACCTGCAGGAAGTTGTGGTCCCTCTCCGAGTTGTAGGTGGCCGTGGGCGTGCCGTGCGAGCCTTTGAGGGTGTCCCCCCCTCCTCCTCCTCCTCCTCCTCCACCTCCCCCCCCACCCCCACCTCCTCCTCCACTGCGGCTCAGCGTGTACATGGAGATCTCGGTGGAGGGCAGCGCGCCGAAGCCCTTGAGGCCCACGGGCGAGGCGTCGCGCGAGTGCGAGGGGTCGGTGGAGCGCGAGGAGGATGAGCGCCGGCGGTAGCGGTATCGGTAGCTGGGGATGCGCGTGATGGCCGAGCCCTGGAGGTAGTCGGCCGCGCCGCCACCGCCGCCGGACCCCCGCCGCCCGGACCGCCCCTCCCGCCCCCGACCGGCGACCCCTCGGCTCCGCGCGGCGGCCGTCCGCAGCTCCCGGTGCCGGTCGATGAACATGTGCACGGCCAGCACGCCCACCATCTCCGCCATGATGAAGGACAGCGAGCCGAAGTAGAAGCTCCAGCCGTACGAGTAGCTGTTCTTCTTGCTGTCGCTCTTGGACGGGTCGCCCGCGTTGGCTGATATGTACACGATCATGCCGATGATGTTACTCAGGCCTGTGGGCAGGGATGGGAATAGGAGGAGGACAATGATCACAATCCTGCATATACAGTAATCCACAATCCTGAATATACTGTAATCCACAATCCTGCATGCAGTAATCCACAATCCTGCATATACTGTAATCCACAATCCTGCATGCAGTAATCCACAATCCTGCATATACTGTACAGTACCACCTTTAAAGCTCTATTCATATATTTATTCTATCCTTATTACTTGTCAGTCTAGGGACCACTGTGACTTTTGGAGGAGGAGAACATGAGAAGAAAGAAAAAGATTTTGAAGACAAGAAGAAGACAAGACAAAAACGTTAAGTGGGAAAGGGTAAAGAGAAAAAAAAGAAGAAGAAGAAGAAGAAGAAGAAGAAGAAAGAATGGGGAAATAGATGAGATAGAATGGCAGTGGAATGCAGGAGAAAGAGACACAAGGTGAAGGTTAGGAGGAGGAGAATGGTCACAATCCTGCATATACTGTAATCCACAATCCTGCATATACACTAATCCACAATCCTGCATATGCAGTAATCCACAATCCTGCATATACACTAATCCACAATCCTGCATATACACTAATCCACAATCCTGCATATACAGTACCAACTTTAAAGCTATTGACATCTTCATTCTATCCTTATTATTACTTGTCAGTCTAGGACCTGTGTGACTTTTGGAGGAGGAGAACAAAAAACTACAAAGAAGAACATTTAGAAGAAGAAAAGGAGATTAGAAGGAGAAAAAAAAGAAGTGGGAAAGGGCGAAGAGAAAAAGAAGAAGAAAATGAAGAAGAAGAAGAAAATGAAGTAGTAGTATTAGAAGAAGAAGAAAAGAATAGAACAGAAAGAAATGAGATAGAATGCCAGTGCAAAGTAGGAGAAAGAGACACAAGGTGAAGGTTAGGACGTCTTACAGGAAATCATTAGGCTACAAGACAATCCTGATGAGGGATATCGTCATCAGCTGACTGTGGGTCTTGTTTAGATACATTTTTTATCATCTCATAATAATAATAATAATCTGCCATTTGTATAGCACATTTCATACCAAGGATGTAGTTCAAAGTGCTTTTCTGTTTGACGAAGAAACACAGGACAAATGAAAAAAAAAACACCACCCTCAGCCCTCAACTCGTAGGCCAAACACTTTCAACTCTAACAGCCAAATCACTGATCTACTTAGTCACTCTCAACAATATCCCTCTATCGCTTTTGCACGCACACAAAAAGAAAGACACACACACACACACACACACAAATGTGTTTTCACACAGACACGTATCATTTTCTATTCACTCATCCACAGAGGAGGAAAATGTGCGAAAGCGTGTTGATGGATCAGTGAGAAGTATGTCAGGGACACCTTATTTTTAGAGATTAATCCCAGTGGGTAGCTCTGGGCCTAGCAACAGGATCGGGCTATGGAGTGGAGGGGAGGGGTGGGGTTGGGTTGGGGGGGAGGGGGAGGGGGAGGGAAAAAGTGAGTCTCGCACTTCTGACGAGCAGTATGGGGAAGATCTGCTCTCACCATGCTGAGCAGGCTGGCCTAGTATTGAAGCACTCTGCTGTGTCCTATTTCAGATATGTGTGTGTGTGTGTGTGTGTGTGTGTGTGTGTGTGTGTGTGTGTGCAAGTACACATGTATACACACACACACACACACACACACACACACACACACACACACACACACACACGTATGTACACGCATATGCTCGCACTCATACATGCACACACCCCACACACACATGAGGGCTTGCATGCCCACAAGCACACACACACACACGCATATACACACTCTTTCTGTCTGACACACTTATACATACATGCACACACACTAGCAAGCAGAAAACTGCAAAACATAAACTGGATTACCAGCAGAAATCATCAAGCAAGGCAGGGCCACACTAGTCTGGTAAACCAGCCCCTCGTACTTCATTTCATTTTGTACAGAGGGTGTGGACCGGAATCTCTTGGGGGTCATTTAGTCCGCCCCAGCAAGACCGATCCAATCAGCGAACAGAGGGCATTAGCAATTGGGTAAAGGCAGAGGCACTTGTTTTAAAGTTCAGCAGAGTCCACACCTCCAAGACATCGTTTCTGACGGTGTCTGGTCCAGACCCTCTGTACAAAATGAAATGAAGTACGAGGGGCTGGTTTACCAGGCTAGCGCAACATCACCTCTTCATGACCTCCATCAACGTAAGGGGCAGTAAATCGCCCATTCATTCCAGCCGGATTGGTACCAGAAAGGAGTGGCTTTGCGGGTGAGATGTTAGCAACAGTCTATTCTGCTTGCCTTGTCTGCTGTTCTCCAAAGATTGGGACAACGTGTGGGTATGTGGTGGCTACATCGAATTAAACAACATGCCCAGTGCTTTAGCCAAACACTAGCGATCCAGTGCACACATCCAACATCATAATGCACTGAAAATATTTGGAAAATGCACTCCAATCAACATAGCTACTACAGCCTAGTTGCAAGTGCTGTAACCTTGGTGCACTTTTACAGTCGTGTTGCCTAATTTAAGTACGGTACCCCTATTTGCAGCTTTGTAATGTTTTGTTGTCATTATTTTTGTCAAATGTATTTAGAATTTAGATGATCTAAGATTTTTTACAGATGGTCTATTATTTATTGTCAAACATATAAAGAGGAAGCATTGTGTTGTCTTTATTTTACAAGTTTGTGACAGTTTTGCACTTACAGCCTATTTATTCTTTTTACAAATCTACACAAAGTCAGGATTTATATTGATTTGTTTAATTGAGAGTGTGTAGAGGTATGAATTTATGTTTCAATTCAGTTGTAATTCAGATTCATAATACGAGTTACATTTTTTAAACTTAAGACTGTGAAGTTCACACATTATTGATTCCTGCACTTTTTGAACTTTGCTAAATTGTTTGTCTGTGTGCTTGTATTGCACACTTTGCAGCCTGTGACATGCATATGATCAATTGATTAGTAATAGTGTGTATATAAGCTAAAATGTCACATTAAATTGCATGTTTTTTCAAGAAGCATTCCTGTATTTTGTTCACATTCCCCTTTTAAAGAGGCAGCTGAATTTATTAGTATTAACTGATTTGTGTAGGATGTGCATACTGACATACATATTGTTTTAAATGTGAAGTTTTGTTAGAATGGCTCTGTAGCCCAGAATAAGAATAATTATATTATGTAATTATTAAGGAGTCAAACACACACACACACAAACACATACTGTCACTGTCACTGTGTCTCTTTCTCTCTGTCTCTCTCTCGTTCTCTTTCTTTTCTTCGTGTGCATGTGTGTGTCTTACCTGCCGAGACGAAGAAGATCCCCGCGCTGAGGATGATGTTGTGGCGCGCCTTGTAGAACTCGCTGGCGGCGATACACAGCCCTCCCATGAAGAGCATGATAACACTGAGGATGGGGAAGATACTGGAGGCTCGCACCGCACCTGAGGACCCACACACACACACACACACACACACAACCATTACACACATTAGTCAGTATGTTCTTTAACATTTACGTCTTTATTTGTGTCCACAATTTGAAATAAGTTACAAAAGGACACAAATTTGGCAGTTGCAAAGGTTGGCCAGACATAATACAGTAAATGACCACAACATTGATCAAAGTAGCAGTCCATAGTGTTCAAAGACTTCATTGGATCTTGATGAATACAGACAGAACTTTCTTCTCCAAATATGGCGACTTCCGATTATTGATGATATTGAGTAATAATTAGCTAGATGTTTTGCGTTCGCTTTTGAAAAGCCAACCGTCCTACGCCCCCTGGTAACCAGCCTGTGCACATGGCCCATACTGCCAAATATGAGTACAAAATACTGTCAGGACACACACACACACACACACATACAGGCGCACTCACACACACACACACACACACACACACACACACAGGTGCACTCACACACAAACACTAATGAGAGCCCACTAAAGCACATAGCAACATATCTGTGTGGAACTTCAAGTTGGAGCAATGACAAGACATACAACTAACTGATGAATTAAGGTCATTTAGTTATTTAACTCCTGAAACACAATATGTGGCTTATCCTGTGTATCATTATAATGTAGGGGCAACGCAAGGACAGTTACACTTTACACATTACAACTATTTCCTTACACCTTTAATTTCAATTTACAACCTCTCTCTGTCTCTCCCTCTTTCTCTCTGTCTCTCTTACTCTCTCTCTTTCTGTCTCTCTCACTCTCTCTCTTTCTGTCTCTTCTCTGTCTCTCTCTCTCTGTCTGTCTGTCTGTCTCTGTCTCTTTCTGTCTCTGTCTCTCTCACTCTCTCTCTTTCTGTCTCTTTCTCTATCTGTCTGTCTGTCTCTTTCTTTCTCTTTAAATCTCTCTCTCTCTTTCTCTCTCTCTCTCTGTCCTTTTTTTCTGTCTCTGTCTCTCTCTCTCTCTTCTTTTTTGCTCAGGCTGTTTCCAGGACAGCCAGCTGTAATGTAGCTGTTCCCCCTGCAGCACCGCCGTGCCTCCGTGTCCCCGAGTACCTGCCCGCTGTGTGCTGTTCCCAGAACTGTGCTTAGGTTCGGACAAACGACACAATTGGCTCCCGTATCTGATCCCTGATCTCTCAAATCTCCCCTGTCTCCGCCCGTCGCCCGGTCCCCGCCCCTAGCTTATCAGCCAGGTCAATCTACCCCCCCCCCCCCCCCCCCCGTCAGACGCCAGAATAGCTCATGCCTATCTGGCCACTGCTCCTTACTCTAATCTTACTCTCTTCATCTCTCCTTCATCTCTCGTCTTCTATCTCTCTCTCCCCTTCTCTCTCTCTTCCCCTCTCTCTCTTTTCCATCTCTCATATCGCTCTCATCTTTCTCCTTTTTTCTCTGTCTGTCCATCTCTCTCTCTGTGTCTGTCTCTGTCTCTCTCTCCGGTCCTCTCTCTATCCCTCTCTCTCTCTCTCTCTCTCTCTTTTCCATCTCTCATATCTTTCTCATCTTTCTGCTTTTTTCTCTCTCTCTCTCTGTCTTTCTCTCTCTCTCTCTTTCCCTCTCTGTCTGTCGGTGTGCACTATCTGTCCATCAGCCGGTTGTCCTTCCACTTATGCTACGCTTGGGCACACAATGTCCTTCGCAGACACACAGCCTCCTAATGGGCAGGTAAATGGGGAAGAGGCTTGACATGTGCCGTCAGGAGGGGAGGAATGCT
>CM050198.1:22617261-22627261 GCA_027475355.1 Coilia nasus
GAGAGATATACACTCAACGCAAGAGAGCGAGAAATGGAAAGTTATGACAGGAGGGAAGGGGAAAATAAAAAGAAAAGATTACAACGGAGCAGGGGGGTGATGGGGGCTCAAAAGGTATTGATTGTGACAACCACAGTACAGACAGCCGACAAAACATTATGACCCAGCCTTTCACAATTGTACACCCAGACACACTTACACACATGGACCGCACGCATGCATGCGCAGACACACACACGCACACACACACACACCAGAGCATGTGAGCGGAGCTGAGCGGCGAGAATTTCTGCTCCTGCTCACGTGGGTGTTCACTCCCCATACTCAACCGCTCAAAGTCGCACCAGAACCGCCCTTTCAATGTCACTCCCGTTCACCTAAAATTTCATCCAGCTCTGGTGAAATCACTCCAGGCTCGCTCAAACTTAAACGAGTGAGCAGTTACTTTGTGTGTGTGCTTTAAAGGGCAAGAACAAAAACATGACCAAAAAAAACTGGTTCCCGGAGCTGAAATGTATCTTTTGTCTTCCATTGGTCGATTTCATCCAATAATACAGAGTAGCGACAGTCAGTAGCTGACTTGTCACTCATCACTAATTTTGCCCCCTTGAAACACTGAAAAGATATCCTATAAATGGGTTACAAAGCCTCCCACTCTTGCAATGTAACCCTTATAATCAAATTGATATCACCCATGACTTACCAACCTACCAGTTGTGCGTTACGTTATTGTACAAGTGATACCTACTCTCTCAAGTTCAGTCAAGTGCATTTATTTTGCCATTAAAAATAATTTTCTGTCACATGTAAAAAAATTGCTTAATAACAACCTGGCATATGTGCTTTTAAGTGCTATAACCGTCTCAAAGAGTTGCCACCATCATTAATTTTGAGTTTGTCAAGTTTAATTGCAGCAAAGTATTCCTGCTTGTAAACATCTGTACATTTATACAATTAGGTCATATATAGGGGTGCTAGCTTACCACAAGAATTCTGGAATAATGGTGGACTTACAGTAAGAAGTGAGAATTTACAGTGGACCATACAGATATGTACTTTATTCTCAAATGTAGCTAATTTACTTGACGGTGCTAAGCATATTATGTTGCCACAGAGACACAACAGGCCAAACAGTGTAAGAGCATGTGAAATCTACATACCCAGGCAAGCACTTCTGATGTCCCACTGCATGTCAATAGATATGACCAGGGGTGTAAATTACCCCTCCATAATTGGGGGGTGCAGTGGTCCCTCGCTGTAACGCTTTCGCGGCCTCGCTGTTTTGCGCATGCTTTCTGCACCCTGATTGGCTAAGCGATTGTACAACATTGTCAATCAATCCCCTCCATGCCGTCACTGTATGACTCTGAAGTGCTGTATGTTTGCAAGTTTGAACTTTGAGAGTAGAAGAGAGAAATGTGAGAAAATGTCAATGCCTGTCTGAGAAAAGGTGTATAAAGTATGTAGTGAGGGGTTTTACAGCCTTTAAACATCTATAATAATTGTAAAAGATAAAGCTGACTACTTCACCTATTGCGGGTTATTTTTAGAAACGTAACTCCAGCGATTAATGAGGGATCACTGTACTAGACTTTAAGGGGGTGCTACCTTTTAAGCTTTACATTAGTGACGTTAATATTTTGTCTCTTTAAGGGGTGCTGGGTCTTAATCGAGGGTATCGTAACTCCTAGTACTCCCTGTAATTCGAACTCTACCCGTGACTAGATGCTAGTCTATTTCTCTTATAAGAATGGTCACAAAGTTAGACAACAGTGTCCAAGCCCCAGCCAAATGACCTGTACCCTAAATCTCATTTAGCAAAAAAACGCTTAGTACTGGCTCTTTTGAAATACGACAGGTCACTCCAAATTGCGTATGCATGCTGTGTGTGAAAATGTTCTTCTACCCCGATTGCCTCCATTAATCAATGAAAGAAAATAGGCGGAAAAACTAGCGAATAAGGAAAAGGCATGCAAAGTGATGTAAGTTAGAAAAAGCAATGACACAGTTGTGATTACAGAAGGTGTCTTGTTGTAGTACACATTCACTCATATAGGTAAGAAGGTGTGTTTGTTTAGAACATTTATATCTTGTATTTGGCGTGCTATGACCGAATGGGGTTTGAATGATTGCAGCCTGTGGCTAGCAACCTGCCATTCTCCCTGCTCCATCTCCTCTACCAAGCTAGAATATGCGTTTTTTTTCCCACCAAAACCAGCTCGCAGGGCATTCATTAACACTAGAGAGTACCACAAAATTAATGAAAAAATGATGCAATGAGACCTTTAATATTTAGGAACCTAACCAGTCTCATGCTAGTGTTTCCACAATAGCAGACAAGAGCAGGTTAGGCACTTAAAGATGCGGTGTGTGATTCGGTTTCAGTTTTTGCTGAAGGTTAATGATATTTGACCTCAGCAGCCAAGTAGAACCAATTTTGCTGCTGAATTTCTGTGTTGATTGGCTGTGATTGCTTATGGCCCGGTACAGCACTGTGTTTAACTCTCATTCTCAGAGCCAGGGGTGTGTATAATAACTGAGTATTATTTTAATGTAAAAAAACGACAAGTAGGACCACTAATGATTTTGTATATTTATACTATTTATACTCTTACTTTTATTACATAGTGGTCTCAAATACTAGAGTATCTATATGTTTTTAATGAAAGTAACACCTATTGCTGATGTTACTGTATTTAAATACACTGTACATTGATTATTGAATTTCAGATACAGTATTTAGCATCAAGGAATATCAGATATAAAGTGGTTCTGTATTAAATATCTGCGTGATTGTGATTATAGTGAGTACTCTCCGTCTATGGCCTTGTGCTGAATCACTGGCGTAGTAATGTGCAGTCGGCCTACACCGACAGCATGACATCATCCGCATGGATTACCTCACTGTCCTTTGTGACATCACTCAACTTCCTGGTAAAAGGAGAGGGCAGTCTCTGAATCAGGCCAAACACTATTGATTTCAGGATAGAGAGATATGCTATTGTGTGCGCGTGTGTGTATAAGTGTGTGTGCGTGCATGTTTGTGTGTGTGTGTGTGTGTGTGTACGTGTGTGAGACAGAAAGACAGAGAGAGTGAGTGTGTGTGCCTGCGTTTGTGCGCATGTGTAAATGTGTGTGTGTGTGTGTGTGTGTGTGTGTGTGTGTGTGTGTGTGTGTGTGTGTGATTGGTAGAGGTCATGGCTGTTTTGGTCAATGCAAAAGGCCCTGACCACAATCTAATCGTATTACAAGGATCATCAAGCTCATCTTGGGCATAAACACACAAATGCAGAAATAGACACACACCACGTCTCCTCACAGACACTCATATTTAATTTAACACATATTTACACTATAGCAGATCAGGTAAATATACAGGCAGATAAACTAGAATACAAATCTAAAATGAATGCACGTTGGCAGATGAGACCATTTCCACCGCAACCGTGTTCTGAGCGTATTCTGCACGTATTCTATCACCATAGAAACATAATTGTACGGACAGAATACGGCCACGCGCTGAATACGGAGAGTGTTTGGTGTGAATGAGCCCTCAGGATATGACGCATGACGTTAATCATGTTAGTCGTGTCACACACAGTCAATTGATAAGTAAGAGAAAGAATGAGAAAATTTGATGCAAACATGGGCCAAATAATGAGCTGGTAGCTAACGCTAACTAAATGGGCCATAGAAACTAACTTTCAGTTTAAGTTCCCTATGCCCCATTCAGTTAGTGTTAGCAACTACTTCATTATTTGGTCCATGCTATATCAAATTTTTGTCATTTTTTCCCTACCAACAGCACTGTGTGACCTCAAACTACAGGGTTATGGGTGGATTCATGCCAAACTTTAAGATTGAGTGAAATATGCAGAGATTTACAGTGTGTGTGTGAGAGCAGGGCAGTCTGCAAATGACACAATTAAAATTCTTCTCCTTTAATAAGGCACCTGCACTACATTAATGCAGCTCTGTGTCCCCTCCCCAACGGCAGCTTCCACCAAACAGTTACGCCACACGGTCCCATGTCAAAAGGCCCACACTATCACAGCTCACACTCAACTCACAGACATCTCTCTCTATGTCTCTCTCTCTCTCTCTCTCCCTCTCTCTCTCTGTCTCTTTTACCAGTCTCTTTCTGTCTCTTCCCTCCTCCCTCTCTTTTTCTCTTTCTTTTTCTTTCTTACGTGACTCTCTCTCTCTTCCCCTTTTCCATTCCTATGCATCTCTCTTTCTGTTTACTGATCTACTGTATCTGTTTATCTGTCAGCCATTTACTGTAAGTCTCACATACTCCTCTCTCTCTCTCTCTCTCTCTCTCTCTCTCTCTCTCTCTCTCGTAGCTTTAAAGGCTGCTTTTTCCCCCTCTTCTTTTCTTGTCTTTTCTTCTCCTCTTTTTTCTTTTCTTGTCTTTCTTTTCTCTTCCCCCCCCCCCCCTGCTGTGGTGTGAACTCCAGGCCCTGTAGCGGTGGGGCTGAGTGTTTAATTCCTCTTATGTAACAGCAGCAGCAGCAGCAGCAGCAGTGAGAAGAGCAGAAGGAGGAAGAAGAGAGAGAGATGAGAGGAAGAAGAGAGGAGGAAGAGAGAGAGATGAGAGGAGGAGGAGAGGAAGAAGGAGGATGTGTGAGCTCACCACTAAGCACTAAGCAGAGAGAGCTGAGGCACAAGCACATGCACACACACACACACACACACACACACACACACACACACCTGCATTCACACATGGACACACACATGCATGCACACCATGCCTGCACGCACGCACACACACACACACACACACACACACACACCACACACACACACACACACACACACACACACACACACACACACACACACACACACACACACACACACACACACACACACACACCTGCATTCACACATGGACACACACATGCATGCACACATGCCTGCACGCACACACACACACTTACAAATCGTCCTGTACAAGGCAACAAAGACGCATAAAAAATAGTGTGTGTGGTGTGTGTGTGTGTGTGTGTGCATGTATGCATCTGTAATGCATTGCTGTACAGTAAAGAAAAAGGAAAAGTGAGTGTTACGTTATACGTGAATGTATGTGAATGTAAATATTTCATGGAAACGGAGTGAGGTAGGTAGAGAGAGAGAGAGAGAGAGAGAGAGGGAGAGAGAGAGAGAGTGAGAGAGAGAGAGAGAGAGAGAGAGAGAGAGAGAGAGAGAAAGAGAGAGAGAGAGAGAGAGAGAGAGAGAGAGAGAGAGTTATGACAGAAGAAATGTGACGAGTTAAATGTGTGAGTTAAAGAAACCCACACCTATCATAAACCACAACCATTCTTCCTGTAAGTCTCATAGATGTGTCCTATACCGATCTAGGATCAGAGCTTCGCTTGTTAGTTCCCATCCTATATTACTGAGAGAAAACCTGCCATGTACCCCCCTCAAGGAGACAACTGCTCTCCTGTCAGTGTCAGGCTGACAAAACTTCTTTAACTTAATCTTCAGCTCTTTAACCACTCTACCTACATTTATACTTACTATGCTTTATTTATGTTATTTATTTATTACTAATATCATTATTTTCATTTTTTCACATAATACAAGAGGTATTTTAATTTCATCCGTGCTTGTTCAATGACAATAAATTCTGATTGTATTCTATTCTAATGGTTAAGCAGTTGGTTTTGGGATGGAAGGCCGGTTTGATTCCTGCACACAATAAAAAAAAAAAAGTGGGTGGGGGAGTAAATAACCAGTGTTCTCCTGCTCCTTACCCCTCATCCCTGGCTGAAGTGACTTCGAGGAAGGCATCTAATCCATGTTGCTCCAGGGGGACTATCCCGCTACCTAATTCCCTGTACGTTGCTCTGGATAAGAACCTAAGCTAAACATAATGTAATAATTTAAAAGCAATTGATATATGATTTGTTTGCCTCATTTGCAGTAAAAAATGTTGGGCACCCTCATGCACTTGCTTGATCAAGATCTATGTATAATCTGGCCTTGTCTGAGGGATGTAACCTATCCTCATTTAGTGGTAATATCCAAGATTGAACATTTCTATCAAATTTCCCAAACTGGTTTACAGCAAAGCAGCAAAATCCTAAATACTAGTGTAATCCTATAAGACACTTGGAATAGCCATCTCTGTTTAGTACACACTGTTGTGTCTGTGGAACGATTCCTATACATAGTGATGTTGTCCACTAACGAAATGAAACATTCTTCGCTACATTACAACATTACTACAACATTAAATAAATTCTTTACTAACACATTACAACTTGGGTATGTCATTTTGGCAACAACAACTTTGAAATAGAGGTTGTCTTTTGTGTCGTAGCCTCTTAGAGGTCACCGTATCGCCAGTGCTACGACTTTACTACTGTAAAAAATTACAACATTACTATGACATTACAAAAAGTCTTTAGTAACACATTGTAACTTGGTCATTGCCATTCTGGTAACAGAAAAGTTTTTATAGGGGGTGCATCTTAAGGGGTAATGACATGAATGCTGCATGTAGAAGGCACTCAGTAAGCTGTAAGAGTAAATCTCATCCCATTAATAGTCTACAAAAAATACAATTACTGACAAAACACACAAACACTATTAACCAAAACTACAACACATGGAACACTGCCTAATTCGGTCTGGGAGCGATTGGTCCGCCACCGCCACGCCAGACAGTTTGGCAAACACACACATGCACAGAGAGGGAGAGAAAGAGAGAGAGAAAGATAGAGAGAGAGAGAGGGAAGAGGAGAGAGAGAGAATGAGAGTGAGAGAAAAAGGCAGAAAGAAAGAAAGAAAGAAAGAAAGAAAGAAAGAAAGAAAGAAGAAAGAAAGAAAGAAAATGAAACAGAAGCAAAGAGAAGGAGACAGAAGGAGACAGAAAGAAAGAGAGAGAGAGAGAAGGAGAGACAGACAGAGAGAGAAGGAGAGACAGAGAGAGAGAGGGAGAAAGAGAGAGAGAGAGCAAAAGAGAGACAGAGAGAGAGAGCAAAAGAGAGACAGAGAGAGAGAGAAAGAAGGAGACAGAGAGAGAGAAAAACAGAGAGACAGAGAGAGAGAGAGACAGAGACAGAGAGAGAGCTGTGTGGACGAGAGCGAGCGCCGGGCCTAATGAGTGTCGCCAGGCCAGTCACAACAAGCCACTCGTCCAAGCAGCACACGCCCACTCCACTGACGGGTCGCCATGGAAACAATGCAGAGGGGCATGGGGGGAGGTGAGTGTTTGTGTATGTAAGTGTATGTGTGTGTCTGTGTGTGTGTGTGTGTGTGTGTGTGTGTGTGTATGTGTTGGGGGTCGGGGGGGGGGGGGGGGGGTGTGGTCAGGCGATTCTCGGAAGTTGGCCGTAGCGTGAGGGAGGGTGTCAGAGCTGTGGTGCTGCAGACCCACAGCTGACTGGAGGGCACAGGGCAGGTTAGCGGGTTAGCGTAGCGTACTCCTGACAGAGTGGCATTTAGCGTGATGCTAAAGAGGGGCATTGTTGACACAGTAGTAGTTAGCCTCTTAGCGGTCACCGTATCGCCGGCGCTACGACTCACTGTGACCGAAAAAAAACTTAACTAAAACATTACAACATTACTACGACATTACAGAAAGTCTTTAGTAACACATTACACCTTGGTCATTGCCATTCTGGTAACAACAAAGTTATAATAGGGGTGCATCTCAAAGGGTTAAGCTTTATACTATATTTATACTAATACACCTTTATCCTTTTGTTATGTTATCTATCTATAGCTATGCACAGTGCTACAGACTGGTGAAAAGCACTGCTGATATATGATGATAACAAAAGGTAGTCCATACCTGTTAATTCTGTTATCTAGCATCTGTATCTGTTAACTGTTTTTGTTCAGATTACAATAAACCAGCCATTTATGGTGGAAGTTCTACTCTTTTAATAATATCTGAGACACTACTGGAGTGTCATAGTTGTGTCGCTTTTGTGGAAAATGTAAAATGCTTTGGCCACAAAAAGTTATGCAGCAAAGTCACACATTTCTAAACCTTGAGAGAATGACTAATACTTATAGACATCGGCGGTAACACTTGGGAATCTAAACTAAATCTAACCAAATGACAAAAAAGCAGTCACCCAGTCTTCACACTATCCTATCAATGTAAAAAAACTTCCAGTCAGTCCTTTCCTCTCTTTTCCTCCCCTTTCCTCTTCACTCCTCTCCTCGCCTCTTCTCTTTTCTCCTCTCCTCAGGTTTTTCTCTCCACTCCTCTCCTACCTCTTCTAAAGGAAGTATCTCAGTGCACAGATGTAACCTGTCCTTTTTAATCATCTTCAGCTCTCCATAAGTAGGAGAGTGCTGTAGAGGCTAGTCTGGTGATTTGGGGGGGGTTGAGGGTATGGTGACTGGCACAGGCTTGACCCATATAGCAGGGGGGCTCCAGTATTTATAGAAGTGAGCGTCCTAATTGGCAAACAGTAAACGTGTCCTGCTCAGTCTGGACCACACACACACACACACACACACACACACACACACACACACACACACACACACACACACACACACACACACACACACACACACACGCACACACACCCTCAGAGGCAGAGCAAGCCAACAGGCAAGACAGGCAACTGCTTGGGGCTCCCAGTCCTGTAAAGGGCCTCGTAGGGCTGACAGCCTTTTAACTACAGCAATGGCAAAGCATATTTTTGTTTCCCATGAAGACTTGGTACATATAATACACATAAAACAGAAAAATAAACAAACACACAGAATTACTCACACACGCGCACACACACACACTCGTACAAACTTACACACATACTCGCGCACACACGCACACACATGCACACGTGCACACACATACACATACGCACACACACTCACACACGCACACGTGCGCACACACACACACACACACACACACACACACACACACACACACACACACACACACACACACAACCACACACACACACACACACACACACACAAAAGATAGTGGACTTACGCAGGAAGTACTCCCCAGCATCTGCCTGGTAGTCTGCGTCTTCAGGGAAGTGGTCTATCTGTTTACACAGCCCTTTAAAGTTACCTGGAATCAGACAGGGACAAAAACTTAGACCTACTTTGTGTGTGTGCGTGTGAGTGTGTGTGCGGGTGTGTGGGTGGGGTGAGAGAGAGAGAGAGAGAGAGAGAGAGAGAGAGAGAGAGAGTGAGAGAGAGTATCTGTGTGTGTTTGCGTGTGTGTGTGTGTGTCTGTGTGTGTGTGTGTGTGTGTGTGTGTGTGTATGCATGTGTATGAATCCGTGCATGTGTGTGGGTATGACACTCAGAGAGCAAAAACTGATAGACAGCGATGGGAATAGATAGAGAAATAAAAATAGAGAGAGGAGGGACAGAAAGAGAAAGGGAGGAGTGCAGACAGGGCATTACATAATCCACAGAGAGAGAGAGAGAGAGAGAGAGAGAGGAGAGAGAGAGAGAGAGAGAGAGAGATAGAGTTGTCTATGTAGCCCAGCCTTTACCTACAAATGACTCATGTCCACTTCTAGAATAGCATAAATGTGCAACACAACCCAAGACAGAGCGGTGTAACACAGGAGAGCATATATATGTGGTGCCTTTAGCAATTTCATCCTCAAAGACACAAACAGGCATAGCTTGTATGTCCTCTGTGAATACATTACTGTACATTACATTACACCTAGCAGGCACGTTAATCCAAAGCGACTTACAATAGAGGAAATAAATCAAGCCATACATATGTAGAGAAACAATACAGTGTCTGAGTGTCTGCATTTCTGGACACCATAGTGTAAATCATTGGGTAGGTTGGTAGGTAGGTCATTTTTATTGTTACTTTCGCAGGAACAATGAGACAGTCAGGAGCTGAGCAAAACCTGACATCTAATTGTGTGTCTACAGTAGATGAACTGATTGATGTTGATGTAATGTAGGTGCCACCCAGCAATATCAAGGACACCTTAAACAAAGGACTTCAATGACAAAAAGGTCATTTGTATTTAGT
>CM050198.1:22639761-22647261 GCA_027475355.1 Coilia nasus
GCCATTTCGCCTTAAACTTTTATATTTTAAAAGGGGGGGGGGGGGGTAGATACATTTTACACCATATATATCTCTTGTTCAGATTGGAATATTTTCAAGTGGACATTCCTGAAAGATTCTATGAATTTCTATGAAACTGAGATGTTCCAAATGTCTAGCACGTTTCGTATGTGGGTAGAATATCATTCAATGTGGGTAGACTACCGTTTTTCAACAGGGTAAGTAAAAACTTTTTTTTTATTCTCTGTCACTTTCAAAGAAAACACTACTTGTGCATTGCTACTTGTGCACCTGGGATGATTACCTTTGGGACAAGAGATATAAGCCATCCTGACTACAAACCTTATTATAACATAATATTGCTTGGTAGAACACAGAAATTTAGCTTTTATTATTATTCTATTCTATTCTATTATTCTGAGTCCAGAGTGAATCATTCTATTGTTGGGTTTGTTTGGGGTCTAGTTGGTCTGTAAAAGGGTATAGTTGGTCTGTGAAAATTTCAGGACATCTCATCAGTAGTGAACCTCAGGATCTAGGGGTGTTTCAGGCCTTTAGTCACTATACACCCTCCTCTGAGGCAGCCCCGTTCAAGGTGGGTAAATCTTTTGCGTGTGTCCAGTATCCAATTAGTCGATATTATCCTTTAAGAAGTCCTAGTTCGGTGAATGTAAATTGGGTAAATTGGGTATTTATCCTAACCATCACCTGTTCAACATGCTGCCATCTGGGAGGAGGATCAGATCCATCAGGAGCAAAACAAACAGACTAAAGAACAGCTTGTTCCCATGGGCAGTCAGACCTTTAAATGCACTGGAACAGTGATACTGCTTTTCGAACAATCATGTTGTCACTTCACTGCTGCTGCTGACTAATGTACACTAATGTCAAATTTGGTTTTGTCACCTCACTGCTGCTGTTGATTATGCTCAATATGGTTATGCCCTGTTACCTTGTTACTGTGCAATACCTACAGCATAATGTGCAATATCTACCTAGTGCACCATAGCGCAATTTTATTATTCACTGCATCTGTACATAGCCCATTTACCTTTTAGTATTTATTATTTATTAAACCCTTGTATGTACTCCATTCTTCCTTTGTTTCTACTATGTTTCCTTGCTTAACACTTTAACATTTTTACTTTTGACCTTTGTGGCTTTGCTGTCTAATTTCGTTGTACGGGCAACTGTTCAATGACAATAAAAATCTTGAAGTTGAAGTAAGTTTGTACAGTAAAGCTAATGCTAATGCTAATGCTAAAGCTAATGCTACCCAGTGGTTTTATACTCCCTCCTGCTGTCTAATGCTATTTTACTTTTTAACAACTCTACGCTTTCCCGTTTCCTGCATCATTTTTTTTTATCATTACTGTTCTTAGACAAATGTAAGGAGTGCTAGTAGGAGAGAGTAGGAATAGAATTTTCTGATATAGGATAAAAAATAGACCTTTTAGATAAGATAGACCTTTTATTATAAATTGAAAATTGTAAAATGAAAATGTTTTGTATTTCTTGATGAACGGCCCATCGGTTCCTTGACAGAACAAGGTTTTAAAATGTGTCAAGTGAGTAAGTGAGTAAGTGACTAAGGGAGTGACTTAGTGAGTAAGTGGACAATTTTAACTCAGGTTCTCTCATTCTGAAACAAAACCCCTACTGTCTCTCTCTCTCTCTCTGTCTCAAGCCTGTGACTAAAACTTGTGTGTGTCTTCAGAGAAAGCGGATCTCACTCCCTCATGGATCTGTCCCACAGCACTCTGCAATATGATTCCATCCCTTAGAGTCCATGACCATCTTGCATCCTGGCATCCTATCTCTTCTCTTCTCTCTCTCTCTCTCTCTCTCTCTCTCTCTCTCTCTCTCTCTCTCTCTCTCTCTTACACACACACACACTCTCTCTCTCTCTCTCTCTCTCTCACACACACACACACACTGTGTAAATTCATCCATAGACATACACTCACACAGATACACTAACTCATGCACACAGGCACACACACACACACACACACACACACACACACACACACACACACACATACACACACACACACACACACACATACATAGAGGACGAAAGAGAGACACAACTATGTCCAGCTGTCCAGCCCATACTATCCTTAACCTGGTTGGACCTTTAGGCTTGGCCTGCTTCCCTAGCCTGGGTGTGCCCATACTGCCTATGACGCTGCATTTTCATTTCGCGAGCAAGTCAGTCTGGCCAAGCTGCCTATCTACACCGTTTCTGCTCCGGCAGGAATATGGGGCCAATGAAAATCGAGCATTTCAAAATGGTAATGACGCGGTAGTTTGGCGACCGGAAATCTATCTCAGTCACTGTCAACATGGCAAACGTGAAGCAAACACAAGATTTCAATGCAGCTGCAGCTGCTGTTTTGGACGAATTCAAAGGGAAGTTCTTTCTGAAAATACAGCACAGGGCAGCCCTTGAATGATTTGTTGCGGGAAAGGACGTTTTCGCAATGATACCGACCGGCTTCGGTAAAAGTTTAATTTAGAAGTTAGCCCCGCTGGTAGCCAAGCCGATTGGGCTTTGCAAGAACGCTGTTGTTGTGGTCATTTCGCCTTTGATCGCACTGATTCGTTTTTCGAATATCAATATTAAACACCAGCCACTCTCATGTTCACCTCACAAGTCTGACAAAAATCATTTAACGCCATTTCTATATGACTACAGGCTACTACTTTTTGTTTGGATCAAGCAGTTTCTTTCGCTGGGTATACGTCAGAGGGCAGAGGGGTGTGATTGATTGAAGCTTTGTCCAGTAGCAAACAGAGGCATTTGAAAGAGGCGGGTTAAGCCTGCCTTCTGAGAAATGGGTTTACAACACAGCTTGGCCAGACCAATGCTCGCAGAGCATTGACAAGAGCGATAGCCAGGCTACTGCTTCCCAGCAGTGATGGGCAACTTGGATTCAGACGCTACAATCTGGTAACACATCATTTCAAATGACCTGATTCTGGACTGTGCACTTAATGCAGGTGATTTCAGTAATTAACACCTCCACCTGGCTGTAGAGTTGTGCATTACACAGCTGACTTAGTGAATGGCTGAAACAAATATGTAGTAGCTTCTGGAGCCATTTTGTTCATTACTGGCTCTCAGACTACTGTGTGTTATTCTAAGGACAGCACCACATCCAGGTTATATCCTCATAAACATGGTCTTGCTGGGACTTGCTAAATGACCCTCAAGAGATTCTGGTCCAGACCCTCTGTACAAAATGAAATGAAGTACGAGGGGTGGGTTTACCAGGCTACATAAACCCAGCATCTCTCCTCGTTCATACAGAGATGCAGACACACACACACAAACACACACACACACACACACACAAACACACACACACACACACACACACACACACTCACACACAGAAATAAAGACACTACTCTCTCTGAACCACCAAACCAATCCTTCTCATTGTCTCATTGAGAGACTATGTAATCCTGAGGACAGCGGCACATGCTGGTTATATCCTCATAAACCCACCTCTCCTCCTGTTCTGACTATACCGCTGATCAGGTTTATGACAGTAAGTAAGACAGACAGCCAGTGCACTTCCATAACACTCCGTACGCCCTGCATGTCGTGACTATCTGACCTACATGCCAAGATCGCTGCACGTCTCTCTATCACATTCCTCTTTAAGAGAGAAAGAGAGAGAGGGAGGAGGAGAGAGAGAGCGAGCGAGAGACACTGAGAGAGAGAGAGAGAGAGAGAGACACTGAGAGAGAGAGAGAGAGAGAGAGAGAGAGAGAGAGAGAGAAAGAGACACTGAGAGAGAGAGAGAGAGAGAGAGAGAGAGAGAGAGAGAAAGAGACACTGAGAGAGAGAGAGAGAGACACTGAGAGAGAGAGAGAGAGAGAGAGAGAGAGAGAGAGAGAGAGAGAAAAAGACAGGGGACGTAAGCGAAGAGACCCAACAGGCTCACATTATCAGTGACATTTTTTGAGGGTTACACTTTATTTTACAGTCCCTGTTACAGTGTATCTACATTATGAAATATAATGTAACAATAATATAATGTAACAAAGTGTGTAGCAACATGTAGCTTATGTATCTAAACTGTACCATAGAGTTAGGGTAACAGTTAAGATTAGAATCAGTGTTAGGTATGTACAGTGTAAGTACATAATGTTACATGTAGATACACTGTATAAGGGAACTGTAAAATAAAGTGTTACTTTGCTGAGGAGAGGCAAGCACACACATCCAACAGGCTAACATTATTTGTGATATATTTGAAATGCAAGCAACGCCTCTTTAGGACAGTGAGGTAAACTAAGAGTGAGGTGTGTTATTAACTTTACTGTACTCACGGATAACATCATTTGTGATTTTTGAAAAAATATAATCCATGCCATCATGTCAAAATTCATTTGGATGGTTTTATATACATGTACATGGCCATATGCACTGTTCACACATGCTGAGGCTATTAAAAAAACCATCTGTTGAAACTCTGTGTCTTGTTAAGTTTAGGGTTAGGGGTTGGGATTGATTAAGGTAATACATCAGTAAATAATAATCAAATTGAAGTTTTATTTTACTGACCCTGTGACATCAATTAGGTACAGTGTAACAAAGTGTGTAACAATATGTACTTACACTGTACCTTAGGGTTAGGTAAGTGTAAGTACACAATATTACATGTTGATACACTAAAAAAGGAATGGTAAAATAAAATGTTACCCAAAATGAAACTGAATTTCAAAAAACCATCTGTAAAACTGTCCCTATGGGCAGACTATTCAAATAAAGCATTACCACAAACCATAACCTTAATGTATGGGGAAAATCATTTGCAAAATCACATGGCAGTATTGCCAGTAAAAATGATGGGCGCATGTTAATGTGTTTATTAATTTATGTTCAGGGATTCTCGGCCGAGGGTGTTACCCCATGAGTAATTGAACTGTCACGTCACAGGCAGTGAGACAGAGACAGAGTGAGAGTGAGAGTGAGAGTGAGAGGGAGCGGGGGAGTTGAGGATGTGCGGAGAAGGAAAGGAGAGAGAGAGAGAGAGAGAGAGAGAGAGAGAGGGAGAGAGACTGGAAGACAGTCTAAAAATCACACACACACACACACACACACACACACACACACACACACACACACACACACACACACACACACACACACACACACACACACACACCTGAGAGCAACAATAAAATTAGACATCCTCTTCAGTCCTTAGTACAAGCTGTCCGTCCCACTTTCCTTAGTGTTTTCACACAATGCTTTAGAACTGATACTGAAAGCGGACAACAACAACAGCAACAATGGCAACTATGAGAGGCACTTTCCGGCTATCTACACTGGTCCTCCACACCAGTCCCTGGTTGAGCTGCTCTACCACAGACCACAGGAAAACATCCCCATCTGTCCACCACACCCATGACACTGGCAGCTCCCACAACCGCTCTGCAGGTGGACTACCACTCTATTTTAACAGAAGTGTAGACAAGAGTGCACTGGAGGGTAAACACAGATTAACCCCGCATTTATAACTTTGTTGTTACCAGAATGGCAGTGACCAAGTTGTAATGTGTTACTAAAGACTTTCTGTAATGTCGTAGTAATTTCGTGATGTTGTAGTTAAGTTTTTTCAGTCACAGTGACTCGTAGCGGCGGCTATACGGTGACGCGCTAAGAGGTTACCATAGTTTTGTCACCTACTATGGCAGGGTCAGATTATAAGAGTTTTTTTTTTCTTTCACAATCGTCATTTACACTATACTGTAAGTCTACGTCATATCACACTATAAGATCTTAGAAAGTGGAGAAAGGTGCGCACATCCAAATGAAATATTCCAGGTGCTAGACAAAAAAAAAAAACAGATACTTGGAAAAAATGGTCTGCACACTGTCTATGCTCCAAGTAGATTTTATTTATTTAAATCAGACAATGTTTCGAACATGTGAGATCTTCATCTCACTATAAGATCTTAGAAACACAAATTCTCTACACGTCTTGGTCGTGAGATTGGCCACATTACAAGACAATGCTTCCTTATTGTATAGTTACTGCTGGTGACAGGACTCCCAATACTAAGGAAATATAGATTTCATACAACTCCCGAACAACTCCCAAAATTCTGACATGCTAGTGTTTTTGTCGGGGTGTTGTATAGAATGTTGCAGGTCCTTACGTATGTCACATTGTGAGACTCACTCACGTTCAATGTCGTGCCCGTATTACATTTACTAAACAGCGCTTACTCTTCTTTTTTTGATTGATAATTTTGAGGATTTTATCCACAGGATAAAAGGATTTTTTTTTTTACTGTGCATAAAGTTCACCCATCTTTGTTTTTTCAACGCTAGGATAGTGAGAAAGAGCTCCATGTAACCAGAGCAGTGTGATCAGACACCAGTCACCTGCTCCCAGCAGGAGGAGAGAAGCAGCCAAAAATACAAGACGATAAATGAAATGATCGACAAGAAAGCGTTTAAAACCATTAAAAGCATGTGTGTAAAAACAAAACTTTAAAGCACTCCTGTTAACAGCATTAAAAGCTGTTATGAAATACTGGCTACATGCCTACGCGTTTTAACAAATTTGTCTCCATCAGAGCCTGGACTTTGAATAGGTTTTTACAAAGAGTGTCTGATGACCAGAGATGTCTGTGTTAAGACAATCTGTGGCTATTAGTAAGTCTACACAAAGGAACTCTTTACCAGGAACAAACAAACAAACGAGTAAACAAACAAATGGCCATGCTCAGAGGGCCAAGCCATTTGGCTCGCAGTTTCTCTTTAAATCAGTCCCAGAAGTAGAGGAACTGTTCTTGACATGGTCCCGGTTCTTTATGTGAGAACTGTTTTTAGTCTGTCTGGCACACGGATAAAAAAATACACACTCTGTCATCCCTGTGTAGGAAAGAATAAAAGAACTGCTACTGAACTGGGCTGGAACATTGTTCTAAAGAATAACATGACCAGACCAAGGACCCCTTTATGGGCCTATGGCTGTCCACTGATGTGCCTGAGCAATAACTAGCAAAAATAAAGGGCTTCGGTTGTCATTTTGTTTCATTTCTAATCTCTGACCCAGACGCCCCACTTTATTCACATAAAAACTCCTGACGACTAACAAAGGAGATTTTTCAAAGGCTCCCGAAAGATAATTGGAAAACTGTTAAATGATGTTCTCATTTTTTCCAACTAATTTAAAATGGGTAATTGCCATCCCTGTTGCTTCCACAGACACACACTAGAATGTACACACACACACACACAAATACACACAAACACACGTATGTGCACTGTAACAGATATAGCTACACCAAGATCTCTCTCTTTCGCTCTCTCTTACACACACACACACACACACACACACACACACACACACACACACACACACACACACACACACACACACACACACACACACGCGCGCGCACACAGACACACACACGTATGTGCACTGTAACAGATATACAGTAGCTACAACCCAAGATCTCTCT
>CM050198.1:22654761-22659761 GCA_027475355.1 Coilia nasus
AATATGTTACACCAATCAACACAGAGGAGCCCCAGGAAGAGGGCGGAGCATCTTGCCTAGGGACAATGGAGAGGTACAGTTGGAGGAAATAAGTCTTTGTTATTATCCTTGGTGGAGGTGATGTATATTCTGCATTTAACCACACATGGGGGAGGAGGGTGCCCTATAAGTCCAACATGGCTTTAAAGGTGTACTTCCATCGTGTTTTCATTAATTTTGCGGTGGTTTCTAGTATTAATGAATGCCCTGTGACCCAGTTTTGGTGAAAAAAGTGCTTTAGTGCTTCTGTTTCAGGCTGTTCTAGTTGGTGGAGGAGATGGAGCAGGGAAAATGACAGGTTCTCGGCTATGCTAGTCACAGGCTACAATTGTTTGAAGCCCATTCGGTAATAGCGAACCAAATAAAAGATCTAAACGTTCTACACAAACACACATACTTTCCTATACTTCACTAAGTGAATGTGTGCTGCAACAAAACTCCTCCAGTAATCACAACTGTGGCATAGCTTTTTCTAATTAACAAACCTACGTCACTTTGTTGGCCTTTTTCTTATTCACTCGTTTTTCCGCCTACTTTCTTTCACTGCCTAATGGAGGCAATCGGGTTAGAAGAATATTTTCACGTGCAGCATGCATATGCAACTTGGGGTGACCTGTCGTATTTCAAAAGAGCAAGTACTAAACTGTTTCTCGTGGAAGTACTACTTTAAAGATGGATATCTAAGTTTGAGGAGCCCTGTAAGTCCACAATGTCTGGAGACTTGCGGGGGTCCAGGTCCGTGTGACAACTGGGGCGTCACCATGGTGACGGCATACGGAACACATCCGGCCCCTCCAGTAAGACAGAGCCAGAGGTGGCCTACGCTTCGCTCATTCATATTTCTGTGTAAACACGTCTGCGTGGGCGTTTGTGTGTGTGTGTGTGTGTTCATATGTGTGTGTGTGCATGTGTGTGCGCATGTGTGTGCATGAGTGTGTGTGTAGGAGTGTCTTGACATGTGTGAGTACTGTATGTGTGTGTGTCTGTGTGTGTGTGTGTGTGTGTGTCTGCAGGCCTCCCAGTCTGACACTGAGTGGCAGCGACACCCAGAAACCCATCCGAGGGGCAGTAATGTCTGACATCAGCACGCACGCAATCCGCCTCAGCACACTGACATTCAAACTCGCATCATGGCCAGCACGGGCAAAAATAAGGGTAAAAAATAACCACAAACGTATTCTCCAGTTTTATATAATATCTGCTCATTACATATCACTCCATTGGGCCAGTGAGTCACCCTGGCCCTTCTGGTAAAGTAGGACTGCTCGGATTTAGGGCAAGAGTTCTATGTGTGTCCAGTGTTTTATGTGGAGATAAAATGTGGATGACATCAGGAGACTAGCTGGATGAACAGCACGATGGACTGCCAAATGAAAAACTCTTCTCATTTGTCATTTCTCTTTCAAGGCCTTCTGTGATTTGACTACTGTACGTTCAGAAGTACACAAGTGTTCAAAAGTAGAGTTTGGTAAAAAGTGACAGAAAAATGGAAAGAAGCAAATCAAACATCAAATGTCTACGCACTGTCTCCAGGTAACTTTCCCACCAGCAGGACCCTCTTCAGAGTACTTGTCCTCAAAGTGGATATACTGAAGTTGTAAACAAGCACTTGGAGGGGTTTATTTCAGCAAACGGCCCTGTTGGTTTTATTTGCTGCCTGTTCCTGTCCTCTTCTATCTGTGCTGTTGCCATGGATACCAACGCCCCACTCTCTTAGCGTGTGGCTGGTAATACACTTACCTCTTCCATGCCAATCTCCTGGACAAATAAACACCATTCATTTGGGCCATAAACCAATGACTACCACTACAGAGGAGACACTAAGCTACCACGTCACGTTACAGCTATCCCAAGCAAGCAGACAAGTCCATTAAAACACTTGATGGTACAATATAAAACCACTAGGTGCCTCAGTTTAAAAACCATGCCATCCTCAATACATTAGCGTTAGAGTGCCATGTTGGACTCAAATCCCAGTGCTCCACAGTAGGCAACTAGACTTCTTTTGTTTATTTGAGGAAGTTTTACCTCTCATCCAGAAAAAAAAAGTCTTCTACATCAGTAATTAGAATTGAAAAGAGAAATGAAGAGAGAGAGGAAGAGACAGGGTGAAAAAGAGTGAAAAAGAAAGGTACGAGGTAAGAGTAAAGCTAACAGTTAAGAGTGTGTGTGGTAGAGAGACAGAGAGAGATAGATAGAGAAAGACAGAGAGATATTATAATACTGCGCAAGATACTACAACCTCTGGCCTTTTTGATTACATCGTTCAAAACAGTAGAGCAGGAAATGGACTTGAAATATGATTTCAGTATTTGTTGCTGTACACACAGATGAGTGTACATTCTGTGCATATGTCCTGTATGCGTCACCCGCTCTGTGTGTATGTGTAACATATGTGTGATTTGTTTGTGTGTGTATGTGTGTGTGACGTGTGTGTGACGTGTGTGTGACGTGTGTGTGATTTGTGTGTCTGTAGTTCCATGGTGTGTGACGTAAGTATAAGTGTGCATGGATGTGTACTATGCATACTATGTGTGTGTGTGTGTGTGTGTGCCTGTGTGTGTGTGTGTGCGCGTGTGCGTGTGTGTGTGAGTGTGTGTGAGTGTGTCTATGTGTGTGTGTGTGTGTGTGTGTGTGTGTGTGTGTGTGTGTACGTGTGCATAAGCATGTTTGTGTTTAATAGGGTGAAACAGTGTTTGTCAGTGTGTGTGTGTAAGAGGGTGAAAGAGTGTTTGTCGGTGTGTGTGAAGTGACACTATTGGTAAGGATAAGGGGTTTTGCATTAGGCTGGGGTGGGGGTGGAGGGGTTGGGGGGGTAGAGAGGCAGTGAGAATGAGTCATCATTTACGCCCTCTGGGGTTTCTTGGCTTCTGCTGATACACACATACTGTACATACACACACTTACACACAAACAAACATATGCACACACACACACACACACGCACACACACATAGACAAACACACATACACACCCTTGCATAAGCACACATGCACACGCACGCACGCACGCACACACACACACACACAAACACACAAAGTGTGCATACATTTAAGACATACACACAATGTTTCCTGCCTTGCTACATATATCTGCATTGTAAGTACAAGGTGAGACATACAGGCCCGTATTCCCCATTCAATAGCTTACCCATATAAAAGCATCTACACCAACAACAACACACTGTACACACACATTCCAACAGCTGTAAAATTACACACACACACACACACACACACACACACACACACACACACACACACACACACACACACACACACACACACACACACACAGACACACACACACACACACTAGGGGTGGGAATCGAGAACCGGTTCCAACATAGAACTGGTTCCAATTTACCAACAGTACCGGAATTGTACATCACAGACGTTATCGATTTTTTCTTATTGATTCTCCCATTTCCCTACACAACGGTTGACCTGAGAGCACCGAAGGAATGACAGTCGCCAATGTCTGTTTACTTCCACATTCTATTTTCACCAGCGGGAGAGGGGAAAATGTCCTTCTCTGCAGACCACAGTCAAGCCTTGTTGCACTGAAATAATTGGGAAATTTTTTACAAATAAATGGGTCATAACATCGTTAATGAGTTGTTCAGGTTTTCTTAAAATCATGTATCACAATCCACAACTATTTGTGATCATTTCAGGCCTAATAGTGTAACAGCAATTTCAGAAAAGTCAGATTGTTAGGTTGATTGTTAACTTTTAGCACATAGATGATGTGCTATTTTTGCCATTCAACAAACTACTGATGACTCGATAAAAGAATTGACAAAGAATTGGATCGACCGACAGACACACACACCCTGGCTACATTTTTTGATTTAAGATGGTGTAGTGTTGCCCCAAAGAAGCACCAATCCATAATCAATGGAGGGGCACTGACACCATCCAACTCAATTCGACAGGCTGGGCCAGGGTGAGTTGGCGTTTGACAAATGATGACATGGATATAGCATTGATTACAAGCCAGAACTGGGCCAGTCAAATGGCAACAGCACACAGCTCCACTACAACCTGTGTTGTTGGGGGGGATGGGGGGTGGGGGGGCTCCCCTGTGAATTGTTACAAAAACTCGCTTTCTTTCTTTTTGTTGTTACAAACTCTCTCTCTCTCTCTCTCTCTCTCTCTCTCTCTCTCTCTCTCTCTGTAAGGGAAGTATAACTCTAGTTACACATTATTTTATGGTCCCTGTTATACAGTGTATCTACATCATACAGTACAGTGTATTTAAGTGTTTAACAACACATAATGTTATGACTAGGGTTACGGTTAGGTAATGAACAGTGTTAGTACATAATGTGACATGTAGATACACTGTAATGGAGACCATAAAATAAAGTGCCTGCCATAACTCCCATGCTGTGGGGAAGATACTGTGTGAAATTTCATTGATGCACTGCCGAAGCAGGTCGCAGTGAGAATGGCTTTGAGGTTTATAATGTCTCTGGATGAAGAGGATGCAAATGTGTGGTGATGGTGTATTCTGTGGAGTGCAAAAAGGGCCTCGGCCTGGGCATCAAACACTACAGAGAGGCTGAGAACAGCAGAATTTCTCTCGATGACATTCTTTTCTTGTCTGTTTTACTTTCTCTCTCTCTCACGCTCACTTACTCACTCCCCCTCTCTCTCTCGTTCTCTTTCTCTTAGCAAAATTCAAGTGTTTTTCCCCTCCTCTTTTTATTTTTTCGTTTCAGATTTTGGTTACACTTTATTTTACTGTCCCTGTTACATCAGCTAGTGAGAGTGTAACAAAGTGTGAAAATATGTAACATTAAGCATTTACACTGTACCATAGGGTTAGGGTTACTGTTAGGTATGTACAGTGTTACATGTGTACAGGTGTACATAATGTTGTCCCCACATTTTGTAATAACCAGCGCAATATGTAATATTGTATTACAACATGCGGGGACATATATTACATATTG
>CM050198.1:22667261-22669761 GCA_027475355.1 Coilia nasus
TTGCAATTACTTGGGTTACAATATCGAAATAACTGTGTTGCACCGACGCTTGCAATTCGTTCACAACTTCCATGCAATTCCATGCATCAACCGATCACTCAAGGTCACAAATAACGTTACACTACTTAATACAGTACTAGCGTTTTTTTTTGTCTGTATTTTATAAAGAAAATGACCATTACGCATTGGAACAATATTAAACTTAAGACAATAGAGCGGTTAACACAATTTTTCAACCGTAAATAATGGAGAAAATACTTTTGTGAACGAGTTTGGTCTCTGTACTTGTCGTTGCAGCCATCTTGCTGGTGATTCGCAAGGCATTCTGAGAAAATGCTCATACCCCTCCGTCTGGAGTGTGCCTCTGAAAAATCTTTGTTTGGAGGGGTATATAGCCCTACCACTTCCCCCTACCCCTCTGCCCTCAGGGGAAATGGGACACCCCTACCCCTACACGTGCACGAGCAAACCGGAGGGGTAGGGGAAAGGGGTACGGCCAAGGGGTGTAATGGGATTCAGCCTAAGTACATCATACTGCATGCTGTTACATTTAGATACACTATAAAAGGGGCCGTTAAAATAAAGCGTTACCCCTTTTTTCTTCGACTAGCAAACCGTGCAGTCGTGTGCTCCGTCACAGTCAGCTGTGCTACAGGGTTCAGCACTGAGATGAGCACATGGGCCGCAGTTTTTCATAACACCCCACAGTAGCCTCATGGGAGATGCAGATGAGGAAGTGTTTTAAAATGGCCACATTTACCCCCTCCCCTCCCCTCCTCTCCCCTCCCCTTCCATCTTTTCGTAAGCTTTGCTTACCCATCCCAGCCTAACCTCCCTCCCTCCCTCTCTCCCTCCCTTTATCCCAGCCTCTCATTTTCTTTCTCGTTCTCTCCCTCCCTCCCTCCCTCTCTGTCTCGCTTTCCCTCGCTCATTCTCTCTCATCCCTTCCTAAACCGCCTCCAGCAGAATGATTAATTTGTGGCTATTGATTTTTTTCTCCTGAGCTGAGAGAACGAGGGACACAGATAGAGGAACAGAGCGGGGAGAGAGAGAGCATGAGCGAGAGAGAGAGAGAGAGAGAGAGAGAGAGAGAGGGAGAGAGAAACACAGATAGAGAAAATAGAGAAAGAGAGTAGAGACAGTGAGCGAGAGCGAGTGAGCGAGAGAGTGAGCGAGGGAGAGAGAAACACAGATAGAGAAAGAGAGGGGAGAGAGTAAGTGTCAGCGAGTGAGAGCAAGAGTGAGAGTGAGAGAGAGAGAAACACAGATAGAGAAAGAGAGAGGGGAGAGAGTGAGCGTGAGCGAGAGAGAGCCAGAGAGAGCGACAGAGAGAGAGAGTGAGAGAGAAAAACACAGATAGAGGAAGAGAGAGAGGAAAGAGAGAGCTAGAGAAAGAGAGAGCTAGAGAAAGAGAGCGCTAGAGAAAGAGTGGGATGTATCCAGTTTTCAGAGTGGTATCTCGCTGCAGCCTTTTCCCTCTGATCCTTTGGTGTGTGAGTGAGTGAGTGTGTGTGTGTGAGTGAGTGAGTGAGTGAGTGAGTGAGTGAGTGTGTGTGTGTGTGTGTGTGTGTGTGTGTGTGTGTGTGTATGTGTGTGTGCATGTGTGGATTGTGTGAGTTAGGGTCTATCATCTGTTAAAGGGAAAGTCTGAGTATGTATGTGTATCTGTGTTTGTATGTGTCTGTCTATGTGCATGTGATGTGTGTGTGTAAGTATTTGTGTGTATCTGTCTGTCTGTATCCATGTGTGTGTGTGTGTGTGTGTGTGTGCGTGTGTGTGTGTGAGAGTGGGTGTATGTTTGTGTGTGCGTGTATGTGTTTGAGAGGTGTGCTGAAGAGACTAAAAAGAGGCTGTCTCTGTATGTCATCATTCCATTGTGCCACTGACAATCCACTGTGTTTGCAGTCACACAATATGTCCGACTTTCACTACAATGACAGAGTTACCATGTTAGGTTTGTGAGTGAGGGCATTCCATCTTTAACACTGTGGAACGTGTCACCCAGGCCCAGGCCTGGCTGGGTATATGCCCTAACATGTTTTAACATGTCTGTCATGCCTTGCGGAACCCAGAGCAGGAAGGACCAAATTTGGTTAAAAGAAGAACTTAAGTATCTTTGTTTGGAGTCTCATTCTCCTTTTCTTTTAAATTTAAAAATAAAAATTAATTGGGAATTCAATTTTCAAATACTTGTTCCTTCTTTATTCTGAGGTTGATGACGATGTAAGGTAAGCCCCCAGGCCTTTTACTTGCCTCCAGACTTACTCTATAGGCTTTGTATTGGATAACATTAGAAAGGAGATACTGAAGTTTCAGAGTCCTATCTGAGGGTGATAACTTTTTTCAGTCAACAACAAAATGGGCTAACTTCCACAGAGAGGATAGCTAAGTGAAACGGGATAGTAGCCAAAATCAACTAGCCTGTATTCCAGATAGGTGGGAGCCCTCCCTGTCTAGTTTCTTCTAGTAAAAGAACTGGGATCGTAGTTGGGCCAGGAGC
>CM050198.1:22674761-22679761 GCA_027475355.1 Coilia nasus
ACTTTGTAGACAGTGAGGGCTGTCTTACTTGTCACCCCCACCACCATCACCTAACACACCACCATAACCTAGACACACACACACACACACACACACACACACACACACACACACACACACACACACACACACACACACACACACACAAACACACACACACACACACACACACACACACACCAGGTGTGTCAATACACAACCAAGTGACCTGAAAGCACATGTGCACTGACAGCTACCCCCCTCCTCTGCTGGGCCTATGGGGACACCAGCACAGGTTGGGCCTTCCATATCTCTGCCCTGGCCGGGCCCCGGAGTGATGGCTTCTGCCCTCCGAGGGCAGATCTGGGATCAGTGCTGAGATCAGTAAGGCTGTTGAAGGCAGAGGGTGTGCAGGTCTGGGATCAGTGCTGAGATCTGTGAGGCTGGAGAGGGTGGGCAGGTCTGGTATCAGTGCTGAGATCAGTGAGGCTGTTGAAGGCAGAGGGTGGGCAGGTGGCGCGCGCTGCTGTCACAGCTGAGGTTAAACGGGACGACAGCAGAGGACTCAAAGTGGCGTTACACACCCACACACACGGCCCCCTGTGGGCAACAACAACAAGGGCAGCCTGAGCCTGTGAGTGTGTGTGTGTGTGTGTGGGAATGGGGGTAAGTGGGGTAGTGGCGGTGCGGACGCTGGAGAAGTGTGTGTATGGCTTGGTATAGGTTTTAATGCACTTAGTTAAGTTTTCCAGAATCAATTGGAATAGCAAAAGTAGAGGGATGTAGATGTATGTGTATGTGTAGATAAAATAGATATGTAGATAAAAAAGAAGGAAAGGAAATGGAAGACAGTTTCTACAGAGATTTAACAAAACAATCTTTTACGTTTCCTGTGCATGCTAAATATCCCGACAGCTTGGTACGTAAGTGTAAGTTAATGCACTTTCTACGTTTTTCCAGAATCTGCCGTCAGAATAACAGAAGCCTCAAACGGCACTTTTGAATGCTGCCACGAGCACTAACATCCGCCATCTCTCTTGCGAAGCTCGGCAAAAGGCTTTTTGCAGGCCCAGCCTAATAGCAGGTCATCTCTATTTTTAACCCGCGCTACAAGACGAAAGAAACAAAGAAGGGTCGGGACGAAGCAAGAGGCAAAGACAGAGGAGGGGGGGGGTGCATTTTTAGTCTTTTTTAGTCTTTTTTGGTCTTTTTTTTAGTCTTTTAGTCTTTTTTTTTTGGATGCACTAGTGGCCATGACGCTGTGCATTCACACAGACTCAAATCACAAATTACTGTACTTGAATTCAGTCAGGCTGGGAATTATCAACAACCCAATGTGCTTTCAATACATGCATTTGTATGCCCCTGTATGTGTATGTGTGCGGATATGTGTGTTTGTGTGTGTATGTGTATTTATGTGTGTATGTGTGTGTGTGTGTTTATGTGTGTCTGTGTGTGTGTATATGTGTGTGTATGTATGTGTGGCATTACACCATGGTCACATCAAGTCCCACTGTCACTCAAATGCCAAGGACGCACAGTGACAATTTACTTGGTTCAGGAGGACAAATGCAGAAACTGAAACACCGAAACTAGTGGTCCAATTATTTCCCAAAAGATGCTTCTGTGCTTTGCACAATCCCAGCCAAAGGCATAGTTTATTCGCTGGTGTGTGTGTATCGGTGTGAGTGTGTGTGTGTGTGTGTGTGTAAGAGAAAGAAAGAGAGAGAGAGAGACTGAAAGAACAAGAAAGAAAGAAAGCAGGTGTGTGTGTTTGTGTGTGTGTGAAGGAATGTGAGCACGCTAGCGTTTTTGTGTGCCTCTGTGTGTGTGTTCGTGCTGTTGTGTGAGTGTGTTTGAGCTCAGAAACAATGCCAGAGTTACTCTGTGACCCCCTTTAATTATTTTATGCATCGACTGTGGGGGATCAATACATTACATGAGCCTCTACATGTGCCAGCCAGCCCGCCAGCAAGCCAGCCCGCCAGCTTGCCAGCCCAACAGCCTGGCCGTCGTGTCATGTCGTGTCATGTCGTGTCATGTCGCGCCAGTCAGGCTGAGCTGGAGATGGAGAGAGAAGAGCATGGCCTGACCTCTCACCTTTAACCTTATGACTGCCAGGACATGCTGGGAACAGCCCACTCCCACATCCCCCCCACCCCCCCACTCTGGGCCCTGCCCCCACTGGTCTGGACAAGCCTCAGTTGTGGACCAATGGACAAGCTCTTGAGTACTGACTGTTGGGGAGTGCACGCGATGTGACTGTTCAGCTCTCTCTACCTCTCTCTCTATTTCTCCCTCTCTCTCTGTCTCTCTCTCTCCCTCTCTCTGTTTCTTTCTCTCCCTCTCTCTCTCTCTCGCTCTTCCTCTGTCTCTTTCTCTCTTTCTCTCAATTCAATTCGAGGGAGCTCTATTGGCATAGCAAACCCTTGCCAGTACACTACAGGTTTGCATGTAGAGTAAGTGTAATACAATAACTATGTGTGTTCGTCTGTGTGTGTTTGTGGTGAGTCTCTCTCCCTCTCTCTCTCTCTCTCCTCTTTCTTTCTTTCTCCCGCTGTCTTTCTGCGTTGCTTTGCATGGTTGCTGGAGGTTCCCCACTGGGAAAACTGATGCCTACTGATGTATGTATGCATGTACGTTGCATAACTCGTGTTACATAATGGCTGAAATACTCGCTGTTACCCTCACTAACCATGCACGTGCAGTTGAGTGAGCGAGTGAGTGAGCGAGTAAGTGAGCAAGTGAGTGAGCGAGCGAGCGAGTGAGTGTACTCATCCCCCTCCTACAAGGACCATTTTCCTGGTCCTCAAAGTGGATCAGGTCCTTGTAATTCACCATGTATTGCTAACTGGGTTATGGACCAATTTGTTTACATCCCCTACCAAAAAACGAAATAATTAATAATTAAAACATAAATAAAATTAAAAAGACTATTGACAACACACAAAAAACTGTCTAATGCAGGATGACCATTGTAATTTGCATTGTTTTTTTCGCTGCAAGTCATGGGACACTGAACAGATGGAATAATTATTCACAGCGTAGTGTAAATCCATGCACCTGCTTTATCACACATGCATATATGCCACAGACATTATAAAGAAACGAATGCTACAACACAGAGACACAAGGCGGGTGCAGAGGCACAGACGTGTAGAAGATTATTATAAATGACTGCATGGCAAACATATGGTGGAGAGAGGAGTGTATGCAGATGTGACATAAATATAATCATCTGGCAAATATGCTGAGGCCTTTATCTACACAGAAAGGGAGAGAGAGATAGTAAAAGAAATAAAGAAAGAGAGAGAGAGAGAGAGAGAGAGAGAGAGAGAGAGAGAGAGAGAGAGAGAGAGAGAGAGAGAGAGATAGGAGAGAGAGAGTGAGAGAGAGAGGATTTAACAATTGTATATCACATTCAGAGGAGGCAAATATGTAGAATTAGCAAATATGAAGCCAGTTAGAACAGTTACACAATCAGCACAATCACACAAATGCCCATGTAGATCATAGACCCTGAATCAAAACAAAACAACACCGATATCCACACACACACACACACACACACCCTGTGCCTTGGCTACAGATGCCAGTGGTATTAGGGTTAGGCCTTGCCAGCAGCTCTCCCACCAGGTGTAAAGTAGCATCTGTAGGGGTGGGAATGTCTCAGTCTGCCCCACACAACATCTCTCCACCACAACACACCACACTGCTATCCTACCACCTAGCCTGGTAAACCCGCCCCTCGTACTTCATTTCATTTCGTGCAGAGGGTCTGGAACAGAGCCCGTCAGAAACGATTTGCTGGAGGTGTGGACTCTGCTGAAGTTTTAAAAAAGTTCCTCTGCCTTTACCCAATCGCTAACGCCTGGTCGTCATGTATGCAATTAGCCTACCTACACACTACAATTCAAATGTAGCACCCAAGGTCAACGTCACAGCTAACGAACACACCCTCTGTACGCTGATTGGATCGTACTTTCTGCGACTTGCCAAATGCTCCACAAGAGATTCCGGTCCAGACCCTCTGCACGAAATGAAGGGGGCGGGTTTACCAGGCTACTTACCACCATCCCACCTTGACTTCCCTACTGCGCCTCTACAGACCACTGGGCTCTGGTGTCAGCAGGACCTGCATACTAGGGCTGGGTTAAAAAAATCGATTTATCAGTATGTATTGATACGAATTAAAAAAATTAAAGATTGATATTAAAATTCGCAGATTGATACTTTAATAATAGGTGAGCAGAGGGTAATTCTCCACTCCATTTCATAAACAAGCAAGCACTAAGAAATAAAAATAAATTCATTAAATCGATATCGATGTTGATATTTCATCGAATTGTATCGGATCGAGAATCTTATCGTATTGTGACCTTGTGTATTGGAATCGTCTCAATTCAGGAAATCCAGCCCTACTGCCTACAACACCTCCAGCTGGACACTAGCTTCTGAGGTTGCCCAGCACTGGCGGACATTCTCAGTGGCGACTGTATGAACTCATAACTGCACCCAACCCGTCTATGTGTCTGAGATGGGACTATTTACCTGCTAGCATTACATTACATTATTACATTACACTTAGCAGACGCTTTTATCCAAAGCGACTTACAAAAGGAGGACACAATAGCAAACACATGTGTAGAGAACATCGAGGGTACCTATGCTAGCATTGTACTGCCTCCAAATTGAACAAAAAAATGTACCTCAGAAGGCAGGATATTATGCATTTATTGGATTTGGACATGCCTTAATGCCACCAAATGCCTCCTTAGAGGGTAGTATTTTGTCTATTTGGTCTTTGTCTAGAGGGTAGTATTTTGTCTATTTGGTCTTTGTCTAGAGGGTAGTATTTTGTCTATTTGGTCTTTGTCTAGAGGGTAGCATTTTGTCTATTTGGTCTTTGTCTAGAGGGTAGCATTTTGTCTATTTGGTCTTTGTCTAGAGGGTAGCATTTTGTCTATTTGGTCTTTGTCTAGAGGGTAGCATTTTGTCTATTTGGTCTTTGTCTAGAGGGT
>CM050198.1:22684761-22694761 GCA_027475355.1 Coilia nasus
GGCAAAAACACCCTCCACTAGCCCCCTGCTGTCGGGGCCCTGCCCCAGTCAGGTGGCGCCTAGCGGGCACTAATCACCTCCATTCATCTCCATCACAACAGCCTGCTGGTGGAAGGACTGGTGGTGGTGGTGGTGGTGATGGTGGGGTGGGGTGGGGTGGGGTGGAGGTGATAGTGGTGGAGGCAGGGGTGGGCAGAGCCAGATAGATGCTGTGAGATGGATGAATGGGTCACTGTGTGGGAATGAACGACGAGACAGCAGAAGCTCAAGGAGAGAAACAAACAGGCACATCACACACACACACACACACACATACACACACACACACATACACACCTGCACCCAAACACACGCAAACATTTGCTAAAAATGCCCCACAAACCATAAAAAGGATGTTGACCCTAAATGTGCTCAACCACTGCAACACACACACACACCCACATACCCACACACACACACCCACACCCACATACCCCCCCACACACACACACACCCACCCATGCACCAATAACATTTTTAAGTGCATCTGAGGCAGTCACTGAAGGGCATGAATAATAGATATGCAACACATGCTTTTGTTTGTTTCCTTTTTGCTGTTGTGTTGGAGAGGCGCTTTTTTGATGCATTTTTTAATGGCTTCCTCAAAACTGCAGTCTCCATGCATGGATATGGTACACACACACACACACACACACACAGACAGAGAGACAGAGAGAGAGAGTGAGAGACGGAGATAGAGAGGAAGGAGGAGAGAGGAGTAAGGACACACACACACACACACACACACACACACAATATATATCTGTATTAAAACCTCATAGGTGGCATTTGTTGGCCAGAGAGCTGTTCTAAACTTGTGACTCATAGGATGTGGCCACAAAATGCGTTGTTTATTTTCATTTCAGTTTTAAGTGAAGCATAAGTGGACTGGTTCCACAGCTTCACTGCTTAACCAACCGCCAGTTACAATCAGCAGGCTGTGCAGCATTGTCTGTGTCCTCACAACTCTGTTTGTTTATGTGGTTAGCGTGGATAGTAATGCGGGTTAGTGGTTATGAGGTTAGTGCAGATGATAGAGAAACAGAGAGAACAGAAACCAGGATAGAACAGGGATAGAACTGGGGGAATATAAAGAGGGATAGAACAGATTCAGAAAGTAAAATCTCGATGCTACTCTCTGAAATTGCGTAGTAGCCCAGTAGGTGCTAGACAACACTGCGATCCTGCGATGTGTGATTTTACACACACACACACATGTGTAGCCACTCACACACACATGTGTAGCCACTCATTCAAACAGCAGTGCGCTCATATACCGTGACAAGCACACACACCCACACATCCACAACTAATCCATCAATCAATAGCCCTGGCATCTGTAAGCGCAGACTCTCAGCACTATGAGGGTTGTGTGTGTGTGTGCGTGCTGTGTGTGTGTGTGTGTGTGTGTGTGTGTGTGTGTGTGTGTGTGTGTGAGAGAGGGAGAGAGAGAGTGAAAGAGAGAGAGAGAAAGAGAGACAGAGAGAGAGAGAGAGAGATGGGGGGGTAGACAGAAATGGAGAGATAGAGAGAGGGAGACAGAAAGAGAGAGAGAGAGAGAGAGAGAGAGAAAGGGGAAGAGAGATGTATGGCTGAGGGAGGCAGAGAAAGAGACAGAGAGATAGAGAGGGGGAGATGTATGGAGAGGGAGGGAGAGAGAAAGACATGCCCCCTCGCTCTGGGATGCACAACAAACTGCCAACTGGCTAGACCATTCAATGTCAGTGCTCTCTCCCCCCACCTCCTGTCAGGACAGCGTCAATCAAAGCTCTTCTGGTGACATATACAGTACTTTGACACACGCACACAAAAACACACACAGACATACAGTACTTTTAGTACACACACACACACACACACACACACACACACACACACACACACACACACACACACACACACACACACACACACACACAGTGCTTCAACACACACACACACAAACACAAACACAAAAACACTCCCATGGGCATGTAGGCAGGCAAACACACACACACACACACACACACACACACACACACACACACACACACACACACACACACACACACACACACACACACACACATAACACTACTACCTTACCACTTACTTACTACTACTACTTACTGAGTCCACTCCAGCTTCTCAATCCCGTCCATAAAAATAAAAAACACACACACTGGAACAAGTAAGCTTGACATTTAAGCTCCAGCACACTGTGCTCAGCACGGTCCTACTGATCTGAGGACAGTCTGAGCATCAGTTTTTGCATCAGCCACACAGGGAAAGTGGCAATGTGCCACAGATCCCAGATACCCAGACAGGACCACAAGTGTCCAGGTCCTAGTTTCTCAACATGGGCTCTCTGTGGATGTTTTGGCAGTATCTGACAACCCCAACAATACACACACACACACACACACACACACACACACACACAGGGATGCCATCGTGTAGAATACGACAATGATTCTAGGGGCCCAGCATGTAATTATTAATACTGCACTCTTTTTCATAGAGCTTTCTAGCTGCACCTATGAAATTTACAGCTGCACCCATGCATACACACACACACACACACACACACACACACCCACAGACAGACAGGGATGCCATTGTGTAAAATACGACGACGATTCTAGGGGCCCAGCATGTAATTATTAATACTGCACTCTTTTTCATAAGGCTTTCTAGCTGCACCTATGAAATTTACAGCTGCACCCATGCATACACACACACACACACACACACACACACACACACAGACAGGGATGCCATCGTGTAGAATACAACAATGATTCTAGGGGCCCAGCATGTAATTATTAATACTGCACTGTTTTTCATAGGGCTTTCTAGCTGCACCCATGAAATTTACAGCTGCACCCATGCATACAGACACACACACACTGCAGAAAGCATGTGGGTCAAAGGTGGAAGTGCTGGTCTTTCACCTTTACAGACAGTTGGTTATGTAATGGGCGGCACCACCCTCTTCCTGTGCCATTGAGCCACAGACAACGAGGGGCTCCGATCAATCGTCGTGTCGAAAACACGCCAGCGAACGAGGGCGAAGGCTCAGCGATGTGGCACGCAACCCATTGACCAGTGTGTGTGTGTGTACATCCTCTGCCACAGGCATGGGTACACACACACACACACACACACACACACACACACACACACACAGATAATATATTTACTACAGAAATGCAACAGACTGAAAGAGATTTGGGGATATCTGACCATATGATCATTGACATTATGCAAGCGTGCAAGTCTCTTATTAGTACATCATTGCCAATAAGCATGTGTGTGTGTGTGTGTGTACACATACATGCCTATATGCAAATGCATGTTTGACAGAGTTTCTATGTATGTGAGACTGGCTGTGTGTACTGTACAGTATATGTGTGTGTCATAGGTCTGGCACAGCACGAAAACATGGCAGGAGTCACCGAAGGACACACACACACACACACACACACACACACACACACACACAAATGCTCCCTCTGTCTCTTTCTTTTCCTTTCTCTCTCTCATGCACATTCTCAGTCTAGCACTAACCCAGCCACAGGTCAGTCCACTCAGCAACTACAGTACGGCACACAAAGCTACTTTACTCCACCATCGCTAAATGCTGTAGCCAAAAACAGAGTGCAAGAATGAATGAATGAATGAGTGAATGAGAGGGAGAAAGAGAGAAAGAGAAAGCGAAAGAATGAAATTCTATGACTGTTGGCAGGTAGATTATTAACAAAGTGTTTTGGAAAGAGTCAAGACCAACAAAAACACCCAGCCTTTTCCACACATTACAGAAATGGGCCTATTAGGGTTTAACTGCCACTTATTTCTGAGGTGCATCAGCTAGCTCAGTCTATCACACACACACACACACACACAAACACACACACAAACACACACAGTGCTGTCTTCGTCTCGTGAACACAGCTCCTGATGAAAGGCATTTTCCAGAAACTGCCGGGAACAGAGAAGAAACAGGGCTCTCTGCTGTGAAAATTAAATGACAATCTGTTTGACAAAGAACATCACAACACGATCACAGCCCCGAGTGGAGCTAGCATCGCTATTACACACACACACACACACACACACAAACACACACACCTCCAGTCCTTCGCTTAAGGGAGGAGGACAGCCAAACCGCCATTGTGTATGCCATACCCCCATCCAAAACCTGGCCTACACCAGGGGGAACAAACATCCCCGGTTTGACCCTCAGTGTTAACGCATGTGGGGACACCCGGAGGTCCAAGTCCTTTGGCCACGTGTAGCCGTTTATTCTCCTGCCAAGCAACAGGGCAGGAGGGAGACTGATCTCTCTCCATCTCTCTCTCTCTCTCTCTCTCTCTCTCTCTCTCTCTCTCTCTCTCTGTCCTCTCTCTCAGGGCATGTGGACATCTCTTGTGGGTAGAAGGCAACTTACAGCCACAGCACATCCGCTTATTACCCTTTGGCCACAAAGTGAGGGCAATGTTTTTACCAAAACATCACCAAACACACCATACTGTATGTTTACATTAAAGATTTAACTTTTGGCATGAATCAAGGTCAGTATAGTACAACTGTGTTCTTATACAATTCTGTTATTTCCACTTTGGGAACCGCGGAGGGATACAGAGGATTCATCTGATGAGCTGCAGTTACCACAGAAGAGAAGTTTTACTGCCAGAAATGCAGAGTGAAATAATGATAATTTTGTGAACACGCTCAGTGTATCAGTTTATGTGTCTAAATAAGGTCAGCTGTATTTCAGGGTTTGTTCTGGTTGGTTGGCTTTTAGTAACGCTTGACATCTCTTACCTTCCAGGCAACACGTCCGCCACAGTCCCGAGTGGGTCATGACCTCCTCGTTCTTTTTGCTCGTCTCGTTCTCGTTGTTGGTCTTGATCTTGCACACGCCGCGAGAGTAGAGCCAATAGTCCGTGCCCACCGCGATGGTCATGAGACTGAAGGCTGCGAAGGCGCCGACCGTGGTCAGCAGCATCTGAACCCCGCGGTCAAACAGACCCATGTTTCCGCATTCCAAGAAAGGGGAACCCCCTTTCCTCTTGATGTATAGGAAATAAATATTTGTAAATTTCAGGGGACCAAAGCGAGTAAAAAATGGTGTTCGGGTCTTTCGGGACCGGAGATGGGATAATAGGGAGCAAAGGGACACGTGTTTAGAATTAGGTTATGGTTGTTTCTTTTTTACTTCAGAAGGGTAACTGAACATACAATGGGATGAGGTGTCTTGAGGACATGCATGGAGATGATACTTGAGGAGTGGTGAGGGGAAGATGATTACGAGGTAAATTTTGGCAAAGACCTTCTCTCCCTAATCCAAACGGCGTGGTGCCACAAAAGTAAATTACTACTTACTTATGCGGCATAACATAACCGTTCTCTACACCATGGTCCAAAATGCATCAACCAATAGTTTCACCAATGAAAATATATCCTGTTACAATGTACACCGGCTTCGATAAACAACTGTTGCTGTCTACAAACCCGTAATATATCTAACCAAATCAGCACCCACTAAATGCTGCGTTGTATGGATGTTTGTGAACGCAAAATGAAAGTAGACAGGTGACATTTCCACATCCCGTTTTCATGAAGATATCAGCACGTGTCTAACGGCATCCTGCATGAGGCTAATGGCTGGCGTGTGGTCTGTGTTCTGCGTAGCGCGTTAATTTCATACAAAGGGGCTACCGAGGGACATATACCAGGGTTAAGAGTAGCGACAGACCCCTAACAAATGTTTCCCCTTCCGAAACACTCTTGAGAACTAAGCACTTTGTAAAGCTACGTGAGTAACTGTTAGGCTACACACCATATAGTCATGACGGAGACAGTAATTGTCATGCTATAGGCAGCGCTCTAACCCAACTGATTTAGCCGACGCATGCCTCTCTCTAAACATACATTTATCCAGGCAGAAAGGAGACACACCGGAAAACGCAGGAAATGGGAAATAACAAGGGGGTGTTTGTGATGAAGATGTAGTTACAATAAAGCAAACAATCTATGGGAAAATAGATGTTAAGGTGGCAATGACGAAATAATTAAACAAACACATGAACACGCAAATGATGAAATTTCCAAGGAGCTAACATACTTCTGTACACCATCACTAGACTAAAGAAATAAATAAGCCCTTTGAGAAAATAGGCTACGACCAACAAAACCAAGCCAAAACAATGGGTCAAATTAAAATTATGGAAAATGATTAAAAGAAAACAACCGCTAGTTTTCCTTTTTCCTAAAATTTTGATCTCCAGTTTCCATAAGTGGCCCCTAGATGGTGAAAGGTTTCCACGAAATAGGAAAAAATTATGGTAAAGGAAGAAGTACCGACGTTGAAGATCCGTGGAGAGCGCCCCGCTTCCAGCAGCAAGGCAAGCCGACCATCACTCGTCATAGAGGCGGGCAGCAGAAGAGATGGGGGTAGCAGTGTTGAAGGGGGTGCCGCCGAAACCGCTCCTAGACCGGCTATCCAAATCCTCCGCGGCGGCGGTTATATCATACACCCACAGGCGGAACCAAAAACAGAGCCTACACGCATGCATAGCCCTTGCGCCATTTAGGAAAAACACAGTGGCAAAACGAAAAGAAAACGTAAAACAAAATCACGACAGAGACGAGGGGACCAAAACATAAATGGCTAAAAACAAATCATACCATCGCACCAATCCTTTGCACTACGCGTCTCCCCGTCCCTCTGCACGCTGTGGTAAGTGCAAAGATGTGAGGAGGGGGTACGTGGTTGGCTCGGAGGGAAAAAGAGAGAGAGAGAGAGAGAGAGAGAAAGAGAGAGAAAGAGAGTGCGAGAGAGAGAGACGCTTGCGAAAATCTCCACAGCTCTCACCCGTGTAAAGTAGGAAGGTTATCCAACAGGAGACTGCAGATCGTCAAATTATGAATAAGGCTACACGGGCAATGCGACGTTTCATCGTGCTATGATCTATTGTCAACACCAGGCTATTGTTTCTACCATAAACCTTGTCATGCCGCTTCACCAGAGAGTGCTTGTTGCTGGTGCTTGAAGCTGCAACACATTTGAAACATAGTTCCGAACAAAATGGGTTTGGGTCTGAGCGAAATGCATGGCAATGCAATGAAGATAGAGGATGCCGATTATACATTTAGCTTTATAACATGCTGTTGAAAGAGCAAATGTGTGTGCAGAACATTATTATCAAAGACTGAATTAAACTTTTGGTGCAACGGACTGTTTTACTTTCTTAGCTTGCATTGCTTAAATGTTTTGAGATATTTTACTGTAAATTTAAATATAATTCAAATACATGTAGTACATATACCCAATTCATATAACAAGAAACCGGTAAACTAAAGGATAACAACATTAGGTCTCACAAACACATTGTTGTTCCCAGTACAAAGTACAATACTGGGACCTTAACCGCAATTAGGCCTACATGTGATTTGCTCTATTTGTACGACTATGCATAAATTGTCGTCCAAGCTAGCAAGCTTGCGTTACTGCTTTGGTGCTGAAATGGACAGCTCCCTGACATTCCCTTCTACAGACAAATCCTACCAAAGCTCCTGTCTCCCCCTGGTGGCATCCATCCTAGAGAACTGTGTGGCTGTTTAAGACTGACAGATTTCCACCAATTCCGGTACTGATTCCATCAGAGAACTCCACATACAGTAGCGTTTGGGAATAGGTACTCAGATACACTGAGCTGTATGAAATTCCGAAAGAGAAAAATACTCATGCCTTTGATGTTTAAACTACACCTGAATGCGTTTTAAGGTTTGTAATATCACCGAAAACTTCTATGATATCTGGGTTCATGCTTGCTGTACGTGTGATCTGATCATATGCGGTAGCAAGGCACCAATAACGCATGCGGAGTGGGGGTGGGAGGTAGCCGCTGGGAGCCGCTAAGAGAGGAGGAAGATTTCTAGACGAAGTGCTTGGGAAGAAGGGCTTGCATGAATAAGAGCGCAGCAGACAGACTGATAGATTAGGTTCGCTACCCATCCACCCTCCTCCTCCCCTCTCTTCTCCTCCTACCCATTCCCCACCCGATAATGCCCTCCTTCCAAAGCGTGGAGGACGTCTTTAACATTCAGGTCTGCTAGCGCTCTCATTCAGTCAGCGATATAAGGTGCAGATACAATGCCTCTCAGTGCGGCGAGCGAGAGAGATGCGACTCTGCTAAAAGAAAACGCTTCATTGCAGACCGCCATCTTATCTTTTTGATCATGGCCGTTTGCATCTATTTAATGATATATGTATGTGTTTGCGAAATCTTTTATATGGTGAATTTTGACCCCAGATACGGCTGGGGACGTTGAGGTTGCTCAGAGCTAGGCGTTTGCTGAAGTAATGCGCCAGGGACAGGTCGAAGCAGCTGAGACCTCGGTGGTGGCAAAGCAATTATGATCTGGGCGAATAGCATAGGCGTCGAGCCACCGTGCCAGCTCTGACGCCGCCCGGTTACGGGCCCGCTGGCACGGCTTGCGGGCAGCAGCAGTGTTTGCCCGTGTCCGTCCAACAAGCAGATCACACTGATCTGGAGCGCCATTAGCCAGATTACAACCGCTCTGAGGGCAAACGAGCAAATGCACAACACACATACACACACACACACACACACACACACACACACACACTCTCTCTCTCTCTCTACCTTTTCCTTCACCTTTGTGCTTCATCACCTATATCATGTATATTCATGTGCCCAGCCATCTCTAAAGCTGCAGTCTCTTTATTTATCCATGTCATTCAGCTCAGCCATTCAGACTCTTTTGCACATGGCCTTTCTTGTCAGCTGGTTTACCTGGCTTCTTTTTCATAAGCAACTATTCCACCACTGCTGTAGTACGCAAGGTGTGTTCGGCATTAGTGGACAGATGTGAGCAGATGTGTTTGTGTGTGCCCTATATAGCTCAAAATCATTAAATAAAGGAGTAGCATTGATACAGGACAACGAAACATAGCCATCTTTAAGGTTTAGTCACAATACAGTCACTGCAATATCAACTTTGTCCCTTCTTTCTTTCCCTCCTTTTCCATCTTTTCTCTCTCCTTCCCTAATCTCTCATTTCCTTTCTCCTCCCCTACTCTCTCCTCTCCTCTTCTCCCCTACTCTCTCCTTTCCTCTCTTCCTCTTTTCTTTCATACTCTTTCATCTCTTCTTTTTTCTTCTCCTGTCCTCCTCTCTCCTCCCCTCCTCTCTCCTCTCCTCTTCTATCCTCTCCTCCCCTACTCTCTCCTTTCCTCTCCTCTCCTTCTTCCCTACTCTCTCCTTTCCTCTCCTCCTCTCCTTCTCCCCTTCCCTACTCTCCTCCTCTTCTTCTCTCTGTTTTACCTCTTTTACTTCCTTCTCGCCTGAGGAGCGGAGCAGAGCAGAGTGGAGTTGAGTGGCATGGCGTGGTGCCCCTTTCCTGTCCCGTCACGACCCCGTTTGCATCTATTTGACGATAGTCTCTCCTCTCCTCTCCTCCTCCCCTACTCTCTCCTCCTCCCCTCCCCTTCTCCTTTCCCCTTTACCTCTTTTTCTTTCTTCTCACCCGAGGACAGGCCGGAGCGGAGCAGAGTGGAGTGGAGTGGCGCCCCCTTTTTGTCCCGTCACGACCCCGTTTGCATCTATTTAATGATAGTCTCTCCTCTCCTTCTCCCCTACTCTCTCCTCCTCCCCTCCCCCTCTCCCCTTTTCCGCTTTTTCTTTCTTCTCGCCCGAGGAGAGGCCGGAGCAGAGCAGAGCAGAGTGGAGCGGAGTGGCATGGAGTGGCGCCCCCTTCTTGTCCCGTCACGACCCCAATTGCATCTATTTGACGATAGTCTCTCCTCTCCTCTCCTCTCCTCTCCTCTCCTCTCCTCCTCCCCTTCTCTCTCCTTTCCTCTCCTCCCCTCTCCTCCTCCCCTCCCCTTCTCCTCTCCATTTTACCTGTTTTACTTCCTTCTCGCCCGAGGAGAGGCCGGAGCGGAGCGGAG
>CM050198.1:22699761-22899761 GCA_027475355.1 Coilia nasus
TTTGAATATCTAATTTCTTTCATTAATGTTTTTTTCCAACTCTGTCTGTTCATTGGTAAATGAAACTGCTACATTTGTACACTCAAAACTCACCCCCAGTTTTAATGTGAATGGAGGACAAATGAATTACATGTAATGACATCAGCAGTACCAATTAATACACATTTTACCGCACGTTAATGTATGACACCATACACACTGGATGACACACAGTTGAAGACCTCGCATTAAACACGCTTTATGACGGTCTTCGTTTCTGCTCTAATTACATAACATGCTGCACTGCGGTCAGGTCACACGTGACACAAATGGTGTCTGCTTCACGTCCACGAAGAGTGTTATCGTCACAGCCATGTCATGTGTGCCAAAGCCATGTCCTGCAGACGTTCCAGTCTGCGCAGTCCCCAGAGCAGCTGATAGAGTCACTATTGCTCTACCTTAGATTTGGTATATCTGTCAGGATGAAATTCTTTGTCAGTATGATGTGATCGTAGTATTATAGCAGTGTACAGAACTATACTATTATGGTACCAGCGGGTAAGTGGAAAAAAGAGATAATTATGGTAGCATTTGAACTGGATATATTTGAATCAAATTCGAGCACCACTTAAAAACATATTCACTAGATATCGAAAGATATAAACGAGACTAAACTGTTTGAGTATTTGAAGTCACTCTGTTTCTATTCATCCCTTTATGCTGTTTTTATCTACATTAAGTCCTCTGCTAAAAAATGTATGTACAGTATGTTCTCCTGTTGAGAAAAGGGGTGAGACACGCACGGAAGCAAAGCAGCACCAGAAAACAACACTCTCATTGCTGCAGGATGATGTTGGTGTGTGTATGTGTGTGTGTTCGTATGTATGAAAGTGTATGTGCGTGTGTGTGTGTATGTATGTATGTATGAATGCGTATGTGTGTGTGCTTGTGTGTGTGTGCATGTGAATGTATGTATGCATGTGTGTGAATGTGTATGCTTGTGTGTGTGTATGTGCATGTGTTTCTGTGTGTGTGCGTGTGTGCATGTATGTATGCATGTGTATGTGTGTGTGCTTGTGTGTGTGTGTGCATGTGCATGTATGTATGCACGTATTTGTGTGAATGTGTATGCTTGTGTGTGTGTGCATCTGTTTCTGTGTGTGTGTGTGAGTGCATGCTACCTCAGCTGAACCCGCTCTCCCAGTATAGGATGTGGCTGTGACTGGCTGGGGCCGGCAGCTGCTGCAGCAGTTGCAGGCAGGTTGTGTCTGCATGCTTACATAAGCTGCACCTATAGGGGACACGACACTTGACATCTGACAGCTTTCTTAAAGACTGCTGGCTATCGCTGGCCCCACACCTCCCAACTACCATCCGCTTAACCTCTGGTCCAGCCCTGCGTGGCCTGCGTCAGATCACAGCAGAGGCAATCATGCCCCCCCCCGCCCCCCCCCCCCCCCCCCCCCAATAGAACCTGCTCTCTCCATCTCTCAGTTTTCATCCCTTGGTTTCTTTCTCTCCCTCTCCCGGTTTCTCTCTCTTTCCCTCTCTTTCTGTCTGTCTCTCTCTGTGGAGTGACCATTTTTTTCCCCCCAGAATTGGTTGCCCTCCGTGTTTTTTTTTTCATTCTTGCTATCCCTCTCTCTCTCTCTCTCTCTCTCTCTCTCTCTGTCTCTCTTCATCCCTTTTCCCCCTCTTCATCCCTCCCTCTCTCCATCTCTCTATCTCTCCCTGCCTGTGCTGCTGTAGGTTGGGTAGTGGGGAGCGGATCAGAGAGGGAATCAATATGTTTTCAATTTGCAGCAGCTGCTTGCTCCCCCGCATCCTAATTAGGTGGCGTCGGCCCTTTAACTTTGGGGGAAAGGAGTGAGAGAGAGCTGGACAGAAAGAGGTGGTCAGAAAGAGGGGACAGCACAGTTAACAAAAAAGAGAGATTTAGGTGTTAAGGACGAGAGGGAGCGAGAGAGGTGGTTAGTGATTAGCCATGTAACGTTACTATTGCCACTGAAAAAAAAGAGGTTTTTGCATGTCAAGTTCAACATGATGAGATCCCGAGACGCTTAAGTTACACCAAGACTAAATACCATGTTATTCTGTTTTATGCATCTTCTCCTTGCCCATCTAAAATACTATAGGCACGTAACATCTCTATGTCTATTATCAGCAGCAGAAACACGTCAAAAACATCTTTGCTGTTCCACTACGATAATCAAACTCAATGGAATGACAAAGTTATTGCCAAGTGTAAATACTACGTTATTGTGTTATATGCGTCTTCCGTTTGCCCATCTAAAATACAGTCGACACTTAATGCATCTTTAGCGATTAGTAGCAGCATAAACATCTTTGCTGTTCGAACATGATGATCAAACTCAGGGAATGACAAAGTTATTGCCAAGTGTATATACCATGTTATTGTGTTATATGCGTCTTTTGTTTGCCCATTTAAAATACAGTCGACCCTCTTCAGCGATTAGTAGCAGCATAAACATCTTTGCTGTTCCACCATGATGATCAAACTCAGGGAATGGCAAAGTTATTGCCAAGTGTTTATACCATGTAATTGCCTCTTTAGCGATTAGTAGCAGCATAAACATCTTTGCTATTCCACCATGATGATCAAACTGAGGGAATCCTCTATGTGGCTTTGCTGAGGGCCAAGGCTACGACCTCGTCATCCGTGTTAAGAAGAAGGAGAGAGGGAGGGCAGGGAACAGAGATCAGAGAGCTGGAACGTCAGTGGAGGTTTGGCCCCGCGCTCGACCGGCAGCACACGGGGACGGCCAGGAGAGCGAGCAGATTTGCTGACTGCTCAGTTTCCATGGCAACAGCCTCTGCTCTCCTCCCGCTTCCCCTGTGTGCGCCATCCCACCCCACTCACTCCTACACGCCCCCCCCACCCCCACTGCACCCAAGCCTCGGTCTGCCCAGTGGCGAGCCAACAGAAGCCTCTGCTTGTGTGTGTCGCTGGCCACATCGAGTGTGTGTGTGTGTGTATGTGTATGTGTAAAAGAGGGATTTTGTGTGTTGTGTGTACGCTTCCTAACTGCTTGCATAAATTACACAGCACAGCAACCTACTACTGTGGTCTTTTGTGTTTGACTATTTTTTTTTGTGCCGGCACATTATTTCATACTTCATGGTCTTAACATGTTATTTACAAGTGGGCTGAGAAGGCATCTTGACACTACAGTCTTACCCCCTCTACCTCAAGTGCCAAAGGTTGCGTTCACCTTTTGCTGTCAGCATGCAACTGTGTGTGCGTGTCTTCAGGCACATGTTTTCAGGTGCTTACCTTTGTATGTGAACACAAGCATGTGAGTGCATTAGAGTGCAACTGTGCATGTGTGCACATATGTGAAAGCCTTATGCGTGTGTTCAAGCAGTGGAGGGTGTTTGGGTTCTTGCAGATGGAAAATGAGGAGTCTGCATTGAAAAATCAACTGAATAATACTCAATATTAAGGCAACATACTGCATGGATCTTTTTAGGCTGGTCTAACTTGCACTATTTAACATATATTCATGATGCTTGAAAAAACAGTGCAACAAAAACAGCTCAAGTTAAACCAATTTAAAAAGGCCAATGCAACATGTTGCCTTAATTTAAAGCTTAAGTTTTAAATAGGGGCCCTTTTTATGGTGTACTTTTGATTTGGTTGACATGGACATTTTCTCGATTTGTATGCTAACTAATGCACCTATCCATATCCTATAAGAAGAAAAGAAGACAGACAGACTGATGACATGGGTATATCAATGTTACAGAAAATGTTATACAATTTTATAGGTGTGACTCAGAGACATGACAAAGCTGCGGCCTACGTCACACAAGCTACAGGATTCATTAAAAGACATAAAATACTTCTGAAGGTTTCACTCTTTAAACATGTAGGCTACATTCTCATCCTCACGTTTTGACACATTTATTTTTTTAGTTGTTTGATCTACTTTACTTGTAAGTGTTAATAAATCATATCATTGTCATTTTTCGCACTGGGTGGATTTAACAGGCATCAAGTGTAACATTCTGTGAGCCACCTGAGGGTTAGCATACACAACGCCAAGCAAACAAGTCACTTTTATCTAGCTGTAATACATTATGCCACTGTGTTGTGCAAAGCATAGACCTTGTAAATTTAACCACATAAAAGTGACATGGTGACGTTTTAACCTCAATACCTGTATCATTTCATTTGGTCTGACACACTTGGCTCTGTTCAATCTGTTTCACCTTCTTCGTGTGCTAAACTGGATTAAGTTGAACAGTTCTGTTTCACTTAACCACCTCACCTCTGAACGAGCCAACACGTTACGGAAGATAGTCTGTCATATGTTGCGTCTTCTCTTCTCTTTATCATTCTGGTTCAGTCTCCACACCCCGCTGTTCTTCAGTTCTCTCGTTCCCTCACAACACTTTCTCAGGTTGTTGCCCCCGCCTCTCCCGCTTGTGTGCGTGGCGTGGCTTGCAGTGCAGCGCGAGCGCCATCGTTCGCGCGCTGCTCTGTATGCTAGGAGTGCCCCCATCTGCCTCCCCAGTTTATGGAACTATTTTTAAACCAGCTCCACGCCTAACCTTGACTGGCTGACTGGATAGATTGAGAGATGGAGATGACAAGGGAGGGAGAAAGGGAGGGGGCGAGGGATTGAATGGATGAGACGGAGAGGGTGACGGATGGCGGCAACCAAGAGAGAGAGGGGGGGGGGGGGGGGGGGGGTGAACGGCTAAGTGAGTGGCTGGGAAGAAGAGACCCTGAGGGAATTGTGCGCGCGTGTGTTTTGAAAGAGGGGGGGGGGGGGGGGGGGGGGGTCGGTGATGTATCGGGGAGGCGGTGATGTATCGGGGAGGCTGTAAGATGAAGTCATGGCTGAGTGAGTGGAAACAGCTCGTCACGACACAGTGCACACACCACATGCGAACAGGTGCAAACACAAGGTTGCTGGACACGCGTCGTGCGTGCTTAGATTCAAAGAGCGTCCTGGACGGTCGTTTATTTTCAGGGCCAGTACAAACGTCGCTCTCCATGCTCCGTGAGTCCACAAAGCTGCTCCGAGATCTCCTTTAACAGTAAAATTCACTCTGCTGCTGTTGGTCCAAGCCTTTCTAGAGCCCTCGTGTGGCCAAAATGTAACGTTGCAACTTCTCCACTGTAACCCTACGGGCTGTGAGGAATTCACAGGCATCATACAGCAGGTATACACATATAGGATGTCTACGGGCACAATCTACTGTATGGTATGCAATGCTTAGTGCATCATACTATTGAAATTCAGCATACAAATACCATTTTTGAGACGTCGTTAAGCATTTAAGTTTTGCACCGCGTGTGAAAAAAACACCCCTTTAACTACAATGTGTCTGTTAAATAAGGCTGCTGATGTGCATTACATTGACTTAAAAAATGATACACCCTTTCCTACTACAGACAAAGACAGTCAAAAACTTTGGGCTTTGCAACATCACTCCATTTTTAATGGGACTTGACACATGATTACTCTACTGCTCTAGCCAATCCAAGCAATGTGGGTGCCGTGGACATTGCCCACCCATTTGGTCTCGCATTCACTTTCTCTTTCTCGCTCTTCAGTTCTCCTCATCTAGGCAGGGAATGAAACAGACAGAGAAAGGGGAACAGAGAGATGTTTTACACTACATTATTAAATCTCATGTAGGGTATTAACCAATTGACTGACACTTTCATTGTACTACACTGTTAATATACCTTTTAAATAACATTCAAATAACACTGTTAAAACAGTTACATCTGAAATGATAAAAAGAGAGAGACAGTGAAAGAGAACATCTGAATTGGACTCAGATATGAGTCTCACTAATACCTCAGTTATTGAGGGAGGGACTCCTTGTCTGTTGGTAATAAATGCAGTGTACCCCTCTCCCTGAGGCTTTCATTCACACCTCTGATTACAGGGGATGGATAAAAAGGGTGGCGGTGTCTTATCCCATCTCACCTTCGTCTTCCTCGTCCTCTTCATCCTCCTCCTCATCCTCGTCCTCGTCCGAGCTGAAGGTGCCGTCTGGCAGACTGTAGATGCGGATGACTTGCTGTGAAGACACACACACACACACACACAGAACACAACTCATCAATGACACTGAGCACACATGTACAGTTTCCTGTCCAGCAAGACCAGCTCAGACAGATGAATAATACAACAAAGATGGGAGCTATTCATTTAAAAAAAAAGGACTTTTAAAATCATGATTTCTAGTATACCATAACAGAGGGACTGGAATGTCTGTATATAACACTAACTAAAGCAGTGGAGACATCTACGACTGACTACTTTTATAAACACAACTAATGTTCAAAGAATGACAACGAATGCCCCACTCTCACTACATGCATTCTGTGTGTGAGTGGATCACTCGTGATATAAAGCACTTTGGGTAAACTTTATTATAGAAAATGTGCTCCATCAACAAAAAAACACTTGACCCGTGGTAGTGGGTTGCTGTGGGGGTGCTGACCTTGTTGGGGTCCTTGAGGATGAGGTACTTGCCCTCGTCCAGCTTGCGGCAGATGTCGATGACGCAGCGCAGGATGCCCCAGGCGTTCTCCATGCTCAGGTTGATCTGGCTGGCGAACTCGTTGGGCTTGAACTGCTGCGTGCCCAGGATGACGTGGCGTGCGGAGTCCTTGACGTGATAACGGGACACGTACCTGGAGGACATGAGGAGACATGTCAAGTAGTCAAGTCAATTAGGTTTTTACTGTCATTTCAGCCATATGCAAAGGTACTGGACATAGTGAGATGAAACAACGTTTCACCACGAACAATTGGTGATACACCCAACTGTTAAAACACAGCAGAGGTAGGACAGGTACAGTGTAATGCACACACACACATTATTAATGTCGGTCAGTATCAGTTAGGTTATGGGATAACATGGCCAAATTCCACTCTGCTGCTGGATTAATTTTTTAATAATTCTTTCTTGCTCCTGTAAAGTTTTAGTTTGAAGATTAAGCCAGCTGCTTTCCAATTTCACTAATCTCGTCTGATCTTATTGGGCGTCATGTCAAGCCAGCCAGCATATCTAGCCAGCTTAGTTTGAACCTTGCCAAAGACTGAACTCAAACTTATTCATGTGATGCAGAGAATTATGGGAAGATTTTAAACCGCTTTTAAACCGGTCACTAAATCTGTGCGTAGAGGGGTAAACTAGTAGTGTGCAGGTCTGAGCATGTGCGATCATTCACATGTACGCACGTGTGCACACATCCATGTGCACTAGAGCATGAGCGAAAAATGTACAATATGCTGCATACCTACAGCTGCTTAAATGTCTGAGTCAATGTATGATTTCTCTATCTACGTTTTTGCAAGACAAAGGCCAAGACTGACTATATGAGCCTATGACATATAACAGTAGCCTACATGCAAACAACAAGGGTGCTAATGCGTGCCAAAGACTAATCATGAAACTGTGAGCTAGGCTATTAGAATATATTGGAATAGTGCAAGACATGACCATGCTGTGTGTCTGTGTGTGTGTGTGCGTGCGCATGCGTGCGTGCCTGCGTGAGAGTGTGATTGAGTGAGTGAGTGTCTGTGTCTTACCCCAGTTTGAGGTACTCAGACCCAGCCAGCATGGCGCAGCAGGTCCAGCGGGCCAGCTTGTAGCTGTTGTTCTTCAGTTCCGTGGCCAGAACAGCACCCCTCTGGGAGTCCAGCTTCTGACGCCAGTCCACTCCATTACAATACTGGACAGGGGCACAGGCACACTGTTAGGCACAGGACTGGAGAGGTTGACTGAATTTTGGCTGTGTATGGCCTGATGGTCTGATTTGGCATAATCAGACATAACTTAAGCTACAATGATGGGACCTCAGTCCTGTCCAAAATGCAAAAAAATACAGCATCCAAAACTAGAGGACCAAACTAGCCTTTTAGCATTGCTTTATACAACAGGACTACTGTTACTGTAACCAAACATTCCATGGAAAAAATCACATACGCATACCATACATCTCCCATTCCTGTGTCAGTGTCTTACTCTCAAGTCCAAGTCTTATAGGACATCTGTTACCAGGCCTCCACATTTACCGCTCACTGCCTTTGGTCTGCACACACACACACACACACACACACACACACACACACACACACACATCCCGACACACACACACACTCTCTGTCTTGTGCCAGTGTCTTACTCTGGAGTCCCACTCGTTGAGGGTCTTGATGTTGATGAAGGACACCTCCCCGCTGGCCCCCGTCATCACACCGTCGTGTTCGCACCGCACGATCAGATCGATGTCCTCCCCAAGCTTCCACCGCCGGTACCTGGGGAAAGGTGGGCACACAACACGCTCTTCACTGCAAGGCTTAGGCCACTGTTTCTCAAAAGTTTTTCAGCCGATTTGTACACTTACAAAGTTGCCTTGTTTTGAATGCCAGGGGCCTAGTTACATTACCAAAGAAGTGTGCAATTTTTTAGCTTTTTTAATGGTTTAAAAACAGCTGTATCTTCAAGCTGCCGTGCCTCCATGTTTCAGTAGCTGGCGTTTAACCAAGATAGGCTACTAGCTGTAAAAACAATCTTTCTAATAAACACTTTGTACACTTACAAAGTTCCCCATGTTTTGTTTTGAATGCCAGGGCTTTGTTACGTTAGAAAAGAAGTGTGGAGCAACTTCGAGCTGTTTTATTGGTTTAAAAATAGCTATATCTTCAAGCTTCCTATTGTACAGAAACGGCAAAAATACTTCAGTTCTGAATGCAATGGGTTAGCCTAGTTTTGCTCCTCAGCAAACATACCACCTCTGTAAGATGTTTTTATCATGACAATTTTCCTTTTACACTTAAGTTTTTCTTTAAAAGCACGTATATTCTAGCCTTAAGTTTCCCTAGGAAAATCTAGGGACTAGTAAGAGTGAACTTGTGTGATAGTAAGAGTGAACTTGTGTGATTATAGGCCACGAAACTAGATGTGGATAGTGTAGCGCATACCTTACCTGTAGGCTACAGAGGCCACCTCATTCTTGTCCATGTCCTCCTCCACAAAGGGGTTGGAGTTGGGGAACTTGTGCCTCTCCCCTCCCTGGAATAACGAACATTCAGCTGTCAGCATAACACGCTACACAGAATAACATACTACTGATGTGCAACTGGTCTACAGAAGCTACAATCCAGTATTACATATTTGTTCCAGACATTTACTAAATATGGCGCTTCTATTTAGCACAGCTCTTCAGACAGGTAGTGGAGTCAACCAGCAAATCACCTGTATTGACCACAAAGCTATAACCAGGTGACTTGGAACTCGATTGGATATTGGATTGTACATGTAGTTTTTGAATCCAAGCTGACCCTCACAGATGCCTACCCTCAATATTATTATATTTTTTAAAACATATACAGGTTACAGTTTTTTTTTAATGTGGTGTACTCTTTAGTGATGTAGTAAATGCTGACTGCTCTGATATCCTCCCAGCTCATCAAAAACTCCAGGCTGCAACCAAATTTCCCCTGGGGACAATCACTGTAGCAGCAAACTGTTACAGCAAACTATTAAACCAAAATGGCGGCACGGGGACCTCTGGCGTACCATCTTGAGGCACTGCTGGCTGAAGTTGTGGTTGATGTAGGTGGCCTCCATGGCCAGGTTGCGCGGCGAGTTGAAGGAGTTGCCCTCGTCCTGAGGCGGCTCGTTGGCTGTTTCGCTCACAGTCAGCAGATCTGTAGGAGGGAACAAAGGAAGGACAGAAAAGAGATAGACAGACTGCCTGTTAGTTGTGACAGGAGTGATGAGAACATAGTGATCATTTCTGACATCTAAGGACTCATTTCCACCGACTGGAGCGTGTACAGCATGTAACCGTGTAGAATATGTGTGTATGTGTGACAGAATGCGTTCAGATCGTGCGTGCGGTGGAAATGGTCTAATCTCTTAACGTGCATTCTAAACGAATACAGACAGAAAACGGGCACTTGCTGTCTACGCGCTGTATACGGAGCGTGTCTGGTGGAAATGAGCCTGAAAGGGTCTGACTTTGGGGTTGATTCTGAATATCAACTTCATATCCAAAGCCACAAATACACAGTCATGTAATAAATAAATAAATAAATAAATAAATATCCCGATGGCTGCTGTCAACGAGGTAAAACAGATCCGAAAAGTAATCACAGCATGCTACAAATCAGTGGGGCTGGCTCACCAAAGTCAGAGTTGTCCCTCTTGTCGAAGAACAGCTTGTTGCCCACTCGCTGCACTATAATGTCCCAGGAGTTGACTGAGCGCGTGCAGCACATCAGGGTGGCCAGGATGGCATCGGTGGCAAACACATTGCCCTGGGTCTTGGCCAGCTACAACAGGAGAGAGCACACAGACGGGAGGAGTTAGGATCTAATCTGTGATTTTTCTGTTCTTTTATCACAGGAAATTAACCACTGGCTAGGGATCAAGCTTTGCCCAAGCCTTGTTATCCAATCTGAAAAAGTACCAAGTAATACCGCATTATCACACAACATAGGTGAGAAATTATTACCTTAAATTCACAGATGGCACAGGACACGTTTGTTTTCCTGGCCTTCGTTACTTTATTCAAGTAATTTTTTAAAGCCCAGGTATCACACCTTTGTCAAGGTCTCACAGTGATAACTAATAATACATTACCACTAGGCTTGGGTGGTATTTTGAAAATACTGTACACCAGGGGTATTGTCAAATGATTTTTATATGATTTTTAATACTGTGGGTAACAAGCAGTTTATTGTGTTCCATGAAAGTTTTTAATAAGGAAACAACACTCCAAAATATTAAACCCTGCAGGGCCGCTTCTCTGATGCTACATCTCTGATATATGGCAATTACAATGTGCCATACCTACTGACATAAACAATTCTGAAATACTGGCATACCAGGGTATTATGTCAGGAAAATATCAGGGTATGAAAAATTGGATACCGGCCAAGCCTAATTAACACGCACCTTGCGAATGACCGGGTCGTCAGTGGTCGTGACGGTGTGGAAGATCCTCTTGATGCTCTTCAGCTGTTTCTCATTGCGTGTGGTGATGCGGTCGAAGGCCTTGTCATAGTACTCCAGCGCTCCACAGCATTCACTGGCCAGAGGAAGATGATCGAGAAAACATGAGAAGCTTCATACACCAATCAGAGCAACAGTCTGTTCACTGTCCTCACAGCTCCACCGAGAGTGTAAATTGGGCCAAAGCCCTCTGGAGCTCAGCTCTGCCTCCTCACCTCGGCAAACAGAGCCAGTCGGAGCTGAGCTCCCTCTGCTACAGTATTTATAGTAACACAATACAGTGAAATATTGACCACTGTGAGTAAAGAAGGGCTCCCCCTCCTTACAAAAGCCAATTTACCCACTGTCTGCACCACAAGTTTGTGAGAATGTTCATGTGGTGGCTAAAATAACTAAAGCTATTCAATGGCACCTGTGGTTGACCCAGGTGCCATTGCCCTGGTCTGGCACCAAATTGTTTCTGAATGACACATTCGGTACATAAGCATTAAAATACCCTCAAAGACAGGTCCGTCTGTTTTTTTGCTTTTTCAAAAAAAGTTTCCTACTCTTAATCTGTGTAAAAGACTCAGACAATGGCTCAGCACTGCTTTCTTCAAGTGAGTTTGCTTTTCATACACCCTCAGCTTGCGCAGTGGACTAGTCATCACAGTTCTTACACTCATCTAAAATACGTAGATGTGTTACAAATGTTTTAGTATTATTACTAACTAAGAAATGACAGCTGATAAGAAGGCAGGGAAATATTCGATAGAGTTCCTGACTTTGACTTCCACACTTACCAACTGGTCTGAGAACACTGTTTACCAATAAAGCAACACTGGTGCCTTATTGGTAAATACCTCGTCAATGGTAAGCACTACAGCTGTCACAGCACTGCCAGGTTCTGTGGCAGTACCTCGTTTGCCTGATTCCCCAGCCACGCCCACTCACCAATCACTTACTCGTTCCCTCTCCCCCACTTACTGATTCCATACACCTGCCAGTACTCAACTCACCCGGCATATCTAGCCACTTCCACACCAACTCTTTGTCTGGCCTCGTCTGTGGTGACACGAGGACCTCTCCACCAGCGCCCCTTTTTCCAGCCCTACCGTCTGCTTTGTTCGCCTGCAGTTAAGTTGTGGTTTTTGGATACCTCTTCTTTGAGATTTCTGTTCCTTAGTCCTGGATTGTGAACTGGTTTCTCCTGTGTGTTGGTTCTTTTATTGTGCTGGCTGCCAAGTGCTTTTTCTGTTGACTGCTTAACGAAACTACCCTGAGAGGATCTCCTTGCTCTGCGTCTGTGTGCCGTGACAACAGCACTAGTCAGTACAAATGAAGTATTGTATAAAGTGGTAAATGTCTTAATGCAAATGATGCAGTACATCCACACAGTGTCTCTGTGTCTCACTCACTCAGTCGCACAAACGTGCACGCACAAACGTGCACGCACAAACGTGCACGCACAAACGTGCACGCACAAACGTGCACGCACAAACGTGCACGCACAAACGTGCACGCACAAACGTGCACGCACAAACGTGCACGCACAAACGTGCACGCACAAACGTGCACGCACAAACGTGCACGCACAAACGTGCACGCACAAACGTGCACGCACAAACGTGCACGCACAAACGTGCACGCACAAACGTGCACGCACAAACGTGCACGCACAAACGTGCACGCACAAACGTGCACGCACAAACGTGCACGCACAAACGTGCACGCACAAACGTGCACGCACAAACGTGCACGCACAAACGTGCACGCACAAACGTGCACGCACAAACGTGCACGCACAAACGTGCACGCACAAACGTGCACGCACAAACACTCCTGGCACTTACATGTCAATGGGGTCAGCCACCTCCATGTATCTCATCTTCATGAGGCGGGGGAAGTCCATCTCCTCCTTCACCTCCCAGTCGCTGCGCACCTCCACTGAGGAGTCTCTGGGCTTCAGCTGCGCCTGGCGCCACACAGAGGCAGAGGAAGCCACACAGGAAGGGCAACAGTGACCAAGACAGCGCATAGTAAACCTTTATCTGGTGTACTGATTTTGGTAATACTTTCGAGTAACTCCAACCTTTACATCATGTATAAATGTCTTTGTTAAGTCTTAATTAACACTTCGCTCAGCATTTGTTAACCATTATTGTGATGTTATTTTTCATCAATAAATTATATTATAAACATATTCATATTCTGTCTGTATGAAAGAAGAAAAGAGGTGTGCACATAAAATATAATCACAGGTGCTACAGAAATGTAGCAGGTATGTCACAAGAGGTGGCCAGTCCTCACCTGTGACTTCTGGTCCCACTTCTGGCGATTGCCAAACTGCTTCTGAAACTTCTTCTGCAGACGCATGCGGTCCCTAGACGAGAGGAGACATTAGGCTCGTTCGAGATTCCAGTCCGCCCGTCTGCAACTGGCTGCATACGTCAACGAGAATTGCTGGTCACAGCAGGGGTGGGCATTAAATGAGGAAAATAAAGTCGAACACAAATCCTAACGAGACTGAGCTCGCGCCTCCCCGATCATCGTAGCAGTTGACACACAAGTCATGTGTGGAGAGGGAGGGCAGGGGTTGTAGTCCTCTACAGTCTGTGGTTGTAGTGGGGTGCACTGAGAGTTTAATTCAAGTCCAGTCTTTCTTATTGTTTAGATTAACATTGGAACAAAACGAGTTGCCCCAAAGTGCTCCACAACACAAACATGTAAACTAAGACAGCAAAACCATAAAACAAAGACCATAAGTAGGTATATAACACAGACAATGAAATAGAAATGGGATTAATAATTAAATAAATAATGGGCGTACAATAATTGGAGTACAATAACGTACAGTTTAGATGACAAGTCCAGTCGGGGGAGCACCGGACAATGCACCTGCACAGACGTCAGTGAACTTTTAACCAACCATGGCAAAGTAGCGTCACCGAGGAGGCGTTAGCTAGCCACTTGCAGTTGTGTGGAGGCAACTGCAAAGGTCTGTACGATTTGTCTGTAAGCGTCATGCTCCCGCGAGTTTTCGGGTCATGTGTCATGGTCGCATTGTTGTGACAACTCGTGACAACCTCACACATTTCGGGCATGTCGGACACAATTTCTAACCACAATGCAACATTTTCAGGCTGCAAACGGATGCAAACGGTTGCAAACGTCTAGGTCAAGTCAAATGCGCCCATTGTGAGATGACGGAGGAGATTTAAGCAGGGAGCGTCATCACCACGATCCAGGTGTGTGTTCCAGAAAGCAGGTTTAGTAACTTGCCTGGGTATATAACATCTGAGCAGGTGGTAAACCTCCTAAAAGAAGAAGCATGTGACTTTGTTTTGCAAGGAAATTGAGACCAAAGGGTAGTAACTACATATTTTCAAAACTGAATTTAGACTGGAAATTGACTTTAAAGCTCATTTGTCTTTGTCTCCTTTGTGATAAGGTACATAAATGCATCACCACTATTATACCTAGAATATGTTTGACTGGGCAGTATAACAACTCTGAAGGCATTTTTCTCAGTTTAAGTATTCAGGTAGTTACTGCATACTTTGTAAGGCAAAATACCCCCTGGTAATCTGAAAGATGAAAGCACAGAAAGATATAATAATCCAGTGTGCGGACGTCACTCACCTCTCCTTTTGCTTGGCACTCTTGGGAAGCGTCTGCATGTTGAACTGAGCAACGTTCCTGCGATCTTTGTCCCTGCGTAGATTCCTCTGTTGGACACACACCAAACAAAATGCCACAAAACCGTTACGACCAAACAGACCAGACACTGCACACATTTGTAACACACACATTGTGCTGCGTAAATAACAGAATCTTAGACCAGATAGCCATCAAACCATCACTATCAAACAAACCAGATACAGCATCATCACATCATACACACAAACCATGCTATGCTGACAGTAGCGCAGACTCTTAACAGCAGTGTACATTACAAACCTCTATTGTACTACTACAAAGCATAAACAGACGCTGCTACTGTGACCACATTACAGGCACTGTTGTGCATAGTTGAGGTAGCACAAGCCAGTGCTATGCTGGAGTAAAAAACGAGTATTCAGTGGTTGTTGTAGTGCACAGCCAATGCCAATGTCATCACCTGGGTGAACCTCAAGCGGTTCCTCTGGTAGGCAGTCTTCTGAGCCTTGGCCGTGTCCACCAGCTGGAAGCTGGCCTCGTCCTCCTCGTGGAAGTAGGCGTACTGGCTGCCCCCTCCAAACTGAGACGAGTACTTATCTACACACAGACACATCAGGTAAGGTCACCTACTGCAACACATTATTCTCTACACTACATTTACTTTGGTGTCATTTCAAATGAAGCCTTCTGTAAAGGATGCAAGAAAAGGATACTCACTTGTGTATCTCTTGTCCTGGTAGGTAGCACCAGTCCAGTCGGCCACCTAAAGTAGATGACAAAGTACATTTTTTTAAGGCTGAGTCACATCAAACCAGATTTCAAATGTAGGCCAGACAAGTGATTACATGTTTTTAAGGTAGAAACTGCAAACATTTATACTTCTGCATTCCCTCATTTCATCGGGCCACCTATTTCAAGACTTACAAGACTTTTTATTGTCATTGAACAGCTTCCTGTGCAATGCAATTAAGCAGCAACTCCACTAAAGTGTGAGATGAAAGTATCAAAGTGCCAAGTACAAAAGGTACAAAGTACACAGTGTCAAGTACAAAAAAAGAGCAAGAGAATACAGTGGGGGTGGGGGGAGCAAATGAATGCATAATAAATAATAAAGATACGTGGTGAATGGGGCTTGGATGGGAATACTGAGCACTGCACATTGCTTTGTGGCTACTGCACAGGAGGAGGTAGTGGGGCTAACCCAGGTAAAGCATGGACACTAGCAGCAGTGGGGTAACATCTAGACCAGGGGTGCTCACTAATTTTTGGCTCGCGAGCTACTTTTAAAACGGCCAGGTCGCCGCGATCTACTGAGGATGATGGTGATGAAGATGACGACGATGATGATGAAGATGGTGATGATAAATCACTCAGTATGCATTTTAAATGTACCTTTATAGACTGCACACATGCGCACACACAGGCACCCATGTACTGCACACACACACACACACACACACACACACACACAGCAGCTAAATGACAATGAGTGAGGTGTCCATATAAAGGGAGGGCAGTGTCACTATCCCAATGTATTTAAAATTCTCATTGCCCATAGGAAGAAGCTGTTTTATAGTCTGTTTGTTTTGTTCCTGATGGATCCCCCAGAGGGCAGCATGCTGAACAGGTGGTTGTTAGGATGTAGGTGGTCTTTTATGATCCAGCGTGCAATCTACCCAATTAATTTTTTAACAAAAAAGGGAAGCTGAGAAAAGTGTTGCTAAAAGGCACAAGGAAAGTGGTAACCATTTTTAATGTATTCCGTCCCATCATCCATTCAAATCATATGATAGCCAACTCTTCAATTCATAAAAACTGCAGTCTACAGGAGTCTGCTGATAATTTGGCAGTAAAACCAGAGATCGTAATTTCTTCCAACACACTACTAGGACAATAGGCAAAAAGGTCTGTCTCGCCTGTAGCACTATATATCATATAAGAATTGATAGAGACTGTGATTCTGTTTTTGCAACACAGGACCAAATTACACCAGCTACTCCGCTCTTTTACAGTCATAAGAAGCCTTCAAGAGTTGGATAAAACAGCTAAGTATTACTTAAGCACCTCCATTCTCAGAAAGGGACAAGTGACAACAGACAGCTGTGTTAGCTTACCTTGCCCAGACGGTCTCCTTTGCTGAAGGGCTGGTAGGGCATGTCTTTGAACTTCTCGGGAACCGCACAGGGACCCCATCCAGAGGGGTTATCCTGGATCACGGGGGCTAAGAACTTGGCCATGGCCTGCAAGAAGGGTGTACAAAAAAAAAAAAAAAAAAAAAAACACCACAAAACCTTTTCGGCAAAGCGCGTCATTCATACTTCAGATCACTAGGCAGGGCGTGGGCAGTTATCAGACAGTTATGTCATTGGGGGACTTTATTACTTGGTGGCAATTTACATTCTCTTCTAGAAGTAAGAACTCAGATAACGTTCAGCACTGCTCTCTTCAAGCGGAATGTAGCGTATGTCAGTTTGCGCAGTGGGCTCGTCAACACAGTAACGGCAATTAATGGTAAATTATATGATAGTTAGTTGACAACATTAGTCAGACATCCCAACCTCCACAAACTCAGCCCCCCCCCCCCCCCCCGGATGTACAACAGCACACCACGGCGCGCACCATCTCTCTCCCAACCCCCCCCCCGGGAGACTTGGGATGTCTGCATTAGCTGATGTTGCCTCCTCTCCCGACTGCAGCATCAACGCTACACACCGGGTACCCAAGTGTTCGCAGACACTAACGGAAAGCAGAAGAGGTGAATAAGTCAGGCTGTAACTACCAAAAACGGTAGTTTTGGGTGTCGGCATGATAGACTGTATATTAAGATTATTATATACAGGCAATGGTCGGTATAGTCATTGCATTGCTAGTAAGCTGACAGGGCACTGTCAAAGTTAATTGACAAGTTAACAAATCTCAACCTGCAATTCAAGAATACCTCCTGTTCGTGTACCACAGACACGAGTTGCAGGTAATGGTTGCAAACACAAAGCTTCCGACTATCTACTAAAGAATCACTAACTGTAAACTACAGCCAACGTTAACAGCTGTTTGCTGAGAGATGGATAGAGCGGCTAATGCTAGTGGTAGCTGCTGTCAGTCTTGAACTCATTTAAAGCCTCAGTTTTTCCTATCAGTACAATAATCACATAAAACTACTGTGATATATGTTAACTTCAACAGCAAATGTAATTAAGTATGGACATTGAACAAACCCGTGAGGGATGGAAGATGATTTAAAAGTACGTTTGCCCACTAAATTACTCCACAAATCCCAGTTTCGCCGGCGAAAGATGGGCTGTACAAGTGACGTAAACTGAATTTTACACTTCCGGTTTCTTGAAAGCAATGATTTGCGACAGTTAGTGGTGTGCTGATTTCTGTGTAACATTGAGGTTCCTTGATAATCAACAGTACTATTGTAAAATAAATAAATACTCATTTAATGCATCATTCATACCAAAACGATACGGTGAAATGTGGCCCTGCCAACACTTTGCGACATCCTTTGTTCTCCTGTCAAGCTTGTGTTGGACTGCTGGACAGGTGAGCTTATTTGATTTAACCAAAATATAAGTACAGGAACTAAATTTTAAATGCTTATATCCTGGAACCTAAAATGATAGGGAGTAACATATATGCATAGGAAAACTAACATTCAGGGGTTTTTGATAGGTTTAATTTCTCTGGACACCACACTGGAAACGAATTAAAGACATTTAAAATGTAAGGGTAAGCTTGGAAAAACATTTTTTTAACAAAAACACCCAGCCAAGAACATTTCAAACTATAGACCTGAATTAAAAATTGAGACATAAAAAAAAAAGACAGTCGAAAACGTTGGGCTTTGCAAAATCACTCCATCTTTAATGGGACTCGACACTTGATTACTCCCCCACCCCCCTAGCCACTCCGGTGAGATGCTGGTGCAGCCATGGACGTTGGCGACCCGTTTGGTCTCGCATTCGCTTTCTTTCTCTCGCTCAGTTCTCCTCATCTAAGCAGGGAAGAAGAAAGACAGAGGGAACAGAGAGATGTTTCACACTACATTATTAAACCAGTAATTGACACATCGATCACTACACAGTTAATACAACACTGTTGCACTACTATAATACTTCAAACTTCCATGAGATTTGAAAAGCTCAGGTAAGCTAATGACTGACGCTTTTATATTACTATACCATTTAAATAACATTCAAATAACACTGTTACAACACTGACATCGGGAATGATACAGAGAGAGAGAGAGAGAGAGAGAGAGAGAGAGAGAGAGCGAGAGAGAGCGAGAGAGAGCAAGAGAGAGAGAGAGAGAGAGAGAGAGAGAGAGAGAGAGAGAGAGAGAGAGAGAGAGAGAGAGAGAGAGAGAGAGAGAGAGAGCACCTGAGAGAGAGAGAGCACCTGAGAGAGAGAGAGCACCTGAATTGAGCTCAGATATGACTTCTCACCAGTACCCCAGTTGTTGAGGATAGGACTCCTTGCCTGTTAATAAATGCACGGTGCAGCCCTTGCCCTGCGGCTTTTATTCACACCTCTGACTACAGGGGATGGAAAAAATGGCGGCGGTGTCTCATCCCATCTCACCTTCGTCTTCCTCGTCCTCTTCGTCCTCCTCCTCATCCTCGTCCTCGTCCGAGCTGAAGGTGCCGTCTGGCAGGCTGTAGATGCGGATGACTTGCTGTGAAGACACACACACACACACACACACATAGAATACAACTCATCAATGACACGGAGTACACGTGTATACAGTCTCCCATCCAGCAAGACCAGCTCAGATAGATAAGTAATAAAACAAAGATGGGAGCTATTTTCTCATTTTTAAAAAGAAGGACTTATTAAGATTTCTAGCACAGCATAACAAAAGGACTGGGATGACTGTATATAACACTAACTAAAGCAGTGGAGACATCTACAATGGATTATTTTTTATAAAACCAACTGATGCCCAATAAATGACAATGACTGCCCCACTCTCTCTACATGTATTCTGTGGACAGACCCATTATATAAAGCAGTTTGGGTATATAGTGGTCCCTCGCTATATTGTGGTTTACCTTTCGAAAACTTTGAACTTTGCCTGTCTGAGAAAAGTGTACAAGTGTAGTGAGGGGTTTTACAGCCTTAAAACATCTATAATAATTGTGAAAAAAATAAAGCTGACTACTTCGCGGATTTTGCCTATCGCGGGTTATTTTTAGAATGTAACTCCCGCGAATAACGAGGGACCACTGTACAAAAACAAAAAAAGTGCTTTGGTAAAAAAAAACCACTTGATAACACCGTGGTAGTGGGGTGCTCTGGGGGTGCTCACTAGGGCTGGGTATCATCTAGGACATGGCGATTCGATACGGTTTTCGATGCAAGGCTCACGATATGATATTCGATACAGTGCCATTCGATTCGATTCCGATACATATTACTTTAGAATTATTACTCAATGTCATTCACTCAACAAAACCAGACAAATATTATTTTTATGTTCAGTTTATTGAACAGGAAAATAAAGTGCATTTTTTCAATGCTTTTTACTGAACATGTCACAGAAAAGGTGCCCAGTCTCACTAGGTACCTGTAGTCAACTTATAAAAACTATTTGTGCAAAAGAATACAATATGGCTAATGTTCATTTGTACGGAACAAAGTACATTTAGTGCATTTGGTTTAGATTCAATAGTGCATTTCTTTGTGCAGTAGCTACTGGGGGGTGTATCGATATTAATAACGAGAATATCAATATTATATTGTTTTTAAAAATATCGATATATATCGCTGTATCATTTTTTTTAGCACAGCAGTAGTGCTCACCTTGTTGGGGTCCTTGAGGATGAGGTACTTGCCCTCGTCCAGCTTGCGGCAGATGTCGATGACGCAGCGCAGGATGCCCCAGGCGTTCTCCATGCTCAGGTTGATCTGGCTGGCGAACTCGTTGGGCTTGAACTGCTGCGTGCCCAGGATGACGTGGCGTGCAGAGTCCTTGACGTGGTAACGGGACACGTACCTGGAGGACAGGAGAAGACGTGTCGGTCAGTATCGGTTAGCTTACCAGACAAAAACACTTAGCCGCTGGTTTAATTTTTTTCTTGCTTCCACAAGGCATGTCATGTCAAGCCAGCCAGCATATCTAGCCAGTCAAGTTTGAATTTGGCTGAACTCAAACTTACTGAACTCAAACTTATTCGTGTGGTGCAGGGAATTATGGGTAGAATTGCTTTTAAACTGGTTACTAGATCTGTGCATAGAGGGGTAAGCTAGTGTGCAGGTTTAAGCACGTGCAATCATTCACATGTACGCACGTGTGCACACATCCATGTGCACTAGAGCATGAGCGAAAAAATGTACAGCATCCTGTATCCCCACAGCTGGTTAAATGTCTGAGTCAATGTCCATATGATATCTCTATCTGTGTTTGTGCAAGAGAAAGGCCAAAAGTGACTATATGAGCACATCTGACATATTACATTAACCTACATGCAAACGCTAAGGGTGTTGATGTGTCACACACCAAAGACTATTCATGAAAATGTGAACTTGGCTATTAGAATATATTGTAACCATGCAAGACATGCATCTTTTGTGAGTGAGTGAGTGTGTGTGTGTGTGTGTGTGCATAAAAATATCAGCCACTCAATAGAAAATCATCAGTTTGTGTCTGAAATCTACCAGCCACTTCCAAATTTTACTAGCATTTGGCTCATGCCTGGTTTTAATGTCCATTCATGGTGTGTATCTTACCCCAGTTTGAGGTACTCAGACCCAGCCAGCATGGCGCAGCAGGTCCAGCGGGCCAGCTTGTAGCTGTTGTTCTTCAGCTCCGTGGCCAGAACAGCACCCCTCTGGGAGTCCAGCTTCTGACGCCAGTCCACTCCATTACAATACTGGACAGGGGCACACACACACACACACACACTGTTAGCCACTATTACAATACTGGACAGGGGCACAGACACACTGTTAGGCACCATTACAGGACAATACAGAAGAGGTACAATGACACACTGTTAGCCAATGCCTGTAGCAGAAAGAAAAGTGTTAATGTAATCAGACACAAGCTACAAATGGTGGGAGCACAGTTCTCTGCAAAATTCTAGTGGCTGGGTAGTTCATGATTCAACCACTCTATACCCAAACTAGCCTGCATTGCTTTAACCAACAGGCCTACTGTTACTGGGCCTCAGCATTTATCTGCCTAACACGTACATCTCCCGTTCCTGTGTCAGTGTCTTTCTCTCGAGGCTTCTATCACCAGGCCTCCACATTTCCTCAGTGACTGCCTTTGGTCGGCAAGAGTCTTAAAAATATTCCACACACACACACACACAAAAACATTCCGTACACACAGACACACACACACTCTCCTTCCCCTGTGTCAGTGTCTTACTCTGGAGTCCCACTCGTTGAGGGTCTTGATGTTGATGAAGGACACCTCCCCGCTGGCCCCCGTCATCACACCGTCGTGTTCGCACCGCACGATCAGATCGATGTCCTCCCCAAGCTTCCACCGCCGGTACCTGGGGAAAGGTGGACACACAACACGCTCTTCACTGCAAGGCTTAGGCCACTGTTTCTCAGAAGTTTTTCAGACCGAGGACCCCCCCCCCCCCCCCCCCCCCCATTTAAAAAACCTCAAGGACCACTCCCTCCAACCATAACCGGGCTATGTAAATGCATGAATTGGTGCATCATCACAGCCCTAACTAGGGAATAGCTGGAAGATGATATGCATGCTGTTTAACCACACAATTTTAACACAACCGGTTGCGAACCACTTGGGATTTCTTGAGGACCACACACTGAGAACCAACAGTGTATGCTGTACCTGTAGGCTACAGAGGCCACCTCATTCTTGTCCATGTCCTCCTCCACAAAGGGGTTAGAGGTGGGGAACTTGTGCCTCTCCCCTCCCTGGAATAACGAACATTCAGCTGTCAGCATAACACTCTACACAGAATAACATACCTACTCAAAATAATAATAATACATTTTATTTGTTACATGGTGCCTTTCAAAACACTCAAGGTCACTTATTGCTGGGCAACCAGTCTAATAGAAGCTACAATATTTGTTCCAGTCATTCAGTAAATAGTGCATTTCTAATTAGCACAGCTCTTCAGACAGGTAGTGGCGTTAACCTGTACAATCACCTGTATTGACCACAAGGTTATAATTGGATTGGATTGCTGTATTGCGAAACAATTTCTTCCTGGAGGTGTGGACTCTGCTGATGTGTAAAACAAGTGGTTCTGCCTTTACCAAATTGCTAATGTCTGGTCTTCACGTATGCAATTACCCTGCCTACGCACTACAATTCAAATGAAGCACACAAAGTGAACGCCATCGCTCATGAACACTCCCTCACTCTCAATATTGGCTAGGATTGGCTGGTACTCAATACAGCAATGTGAATGGCAGCACAGCCAGACCCTCTGTACAAAATGAAATGAAGTACGGGGGATTGGTTTACCAGGCAACCTTACAGATGTATACCCTCAATGGTTTTCTTTCTTTTTTTTTTTTTTTAGATGCCGGGTACTCTTTAGCGATGTACTAAATGCTGACTGCTCTGATATCCTCCCAGCTCATAAACACTCCAGGCTGCAACCAAATTTCTCCTGGGGACAATCACTGTAGCAGCAAACTCTCATTAAACCAAAATGGCGGCACAGGGACCTCTAGCGTACCATCTTGAGGCACTGCTGGCTGAAGTTGTGGTTGATGTAGGTGGCCTCCATGGCCAGGTTGCGTGGCGAGTTGAAGGAGTTGCCCTCGTCCTGAGGCGGCTCGTTGGCCGTTTCGCTCACAGTCAGCAGATCTGTAGGAGGGCAAGGAAGGAAAGAAGAAAGACAAGACAGACTTCCTGTTAGCAGTGACAGGAGTGATGTGAGCATACTGTTGGTCTTGATCATTTCTGAGGTCTAAGGGCCTAATGGGTTGTTTCTGAATATGAACTTCGTATCCAAAATCACACACACACAATCAAGTAAAAACAAAAAACAAACAAAAAAACCCTGATGGCTGTTGTCAATGAGGTATACCAGAACTGAAAACTAATCATAGCATGCTACATATGTCCAGGGCTGGCTCACCAAAGTCAGAGTTGTCCCTCTTGTCGAAGAACAGCTTGTTGCCCACTCTCTGCACAATGATGTCCCAGGAGTTGACTGAGCGTGTGCAGCACATCAGGGTGGCCAGGATGGCGTCGGTGGCAAACACATTGCCCTGGGTCTTGGCCAGCTACAACAGGAGAGAGCACAGACAGGTGAAGGTGAGGACCTACTTTGATTGTGATTTTTTTTCCATTATCACAGGTGACGAACCAATTACTGGGCATCAAGCTTTCACTAGACTTGTTATCCAATCTGAAATACTGCCCACTATCACACAAGATGGGTGAGAAATTATGACGCTAAATTCACAGACAGCACAGGAACACAAGACATACTTGTTTTCCTGACCTTCGTCACTTTATTCAAGTCACAGTGATAACTTCTACTCCATTACTATGTACCTTGCGGATGACCGGGTCGTCGGTGGTTGTGACGGTGTGGAAGATCCTCTTGATGCTCTTCAGCTGTTTCTCATTGCGTGTGGTGATGCGGTCGAAGGCCTTGTCATAGTACTCCAGCGCTCCACAGCATTCACTGGTCAGAGGAAGATGATCGAGAAAACATGAGAAGCTTCATACACCAATCAGAGCAACAGTCTGTTCACTGTCTGGTCTTTTTTTCCAGAAAAGGCTAAGCTTCATTTGTGTAAACAACTCAGACAATGGCTCAGCACTGCTTTCTTCAAGGGAGTGTGCTTTTCATACACCCTCAGCTTGCGCAGTGGACTAGTCATCACAGTTCTTACACTCAGCTAAAATAGATGTGCTACAAATGCTTTGATATTAATAGTGACTAAAATATGACGGCAGACAAGTCATTAGATTGTTGATGGTCAAGAAATACCTTCTTACAAATGTAAATCTTTAGTGGAAATAGCCTGAAGTAGGCAGGGAATCATTCAACAGAGATCCTGAATTTGACTTCCACACGTCAACAAGCACTGGTACCAACTAAGCGAGGTAGTCTGAGACCACTGCTGGCCAGAATACTGTTTACCAGCAAGGCAAGACTGGTGTCTTATTGGTAAACATTTGGTCAATGGTTAGCACTACAACACTAGTCAGTACAAATGAAGTATTGTATAAAGTATACAAGTAATTATCCTCTCACATACACACACACACAGACAGACATGTCTGAGATGGCACTTACATGTCAGTGGGGTCAGCCACCTCCATGTATCTCATCTTCATGAGGCGGGGGAAGTCCATCTCCTCCTTCACCTCCCAGTCGCTGCGCACCTCCACTGAGGAGTCTCTGGGCTTCAGCTGCGCCTGGCGCCACACAGGGGCAGAGGAAGCCACACAGGAAGGGCAACAGTGACCAAGACAGCGCATAGTAAACCTTTATCTGGTGTACTGATGTTTACTTCAACCAAAATCTAATTTAAAAACAGTGAAAGGGGACAGGTGTACACACAAACGGCCACGACAATAACATTTTAATATGTCAAGAGATTCACACTGTCTGGGTTCACCAAGAGTTTATAGTCAAGAGTTTAAGACTAAAGGCTGACGTTTAAGGCAAGTATGAGACTTAAAAAGCCAGTCCTCACCTGTGACTTCTGGTCCCACTTCTGGCGATTGCCAAACTGCTTCTGAAACTTCTTCTGCAGACGCATGCGGTCCCTAGACGAGAGGAGACATAGTGAGATGACGGAGGAGATTTAAGCAGGGAGCGTCATCACCACAATCCAGGTGGGTGTTCCAGAAAGCAGGTTTAGTAACTTACCTGGGTATATTAAATCTGAGCAATGGTAAACCTCCTATATAGGAGAACCATGTGGCTTTGTTTTGCAAGGAAATTGAGACCATAAGACTCTTCTACTAGGAAATGTATGACTGAGTTAAGTTATCTAGGTGGGTTACCAAACCATCTACTAGCAATACCCCCCTGGTCATCTGAAAGATGAACGAATAGAAAGATATAATAATCCAGTGTGCGGACGTCACTCACCTCTCCTTTTGCTTGGCACTCTTGGGAAGCGTCTGCATGTTGAACTGAGCAACGTTCCTGCGATCTTTGTCCCTGCGCAGATTCCTCTGTTGGACACACACCAAAACAAAATGCCACAAAACCGTTACGACCAAACAGATCAGACGCTGCACACATTATAACACACAGATTGCACTGCATAAATAACAGAATCTTAGACCAGATAGCAATCAAACCATTACTATTAAACAGGCCAGATGCTGCACACAACATACACATACACTGCGCTATGTTGACAAATGTAGTGCATGACCTCCTTAAAGATGTCCATCATCATACTACTGAAGAATAACCAGGTGCTGCTAATATGCCCACTTTACAGACAGCGGTGTGCATAAGACTAAAGGAGTATCCAGTATCTAGTTGTAGTAACACTGCCAAAGTCATTACCTGGGCGAACCTCAAGCGGTTCCTCTGGTAGGCAGTCTTCTGAGTCTTGGCCGTGTCCACCAGCTGGAAGCTGGCCTCGTCCTCCTCGTGGAAGTAGGCGTACTGGCTGCCACCGCCAAACTGAGATGAGTACTTATCTACACACAGACACATCAGGTGAGGTCACCTACTGCAGCACATTATTGCCTACACTTCTGTAAAGGATGCAAGAAAAGGATACTCACTCGTGTATCTCCTGTCCTGGTAGGTAGCACCAGTCCAGTCAGCAACCTAAAGTAGATAATAAAGTATGTTAAATACAGTTCTTCTAAGGTTGAGTCACATCAAACCAGGTGCCAAATGAGGCCAGACAAGTGATTACTTGTTTTTAAGGTAGGAACTACAACCATGTCTGCACTCCCTCGTTTCATTGGGTCACCTCCTCCAGTGTGTGATGTACCCAATTCAATATTTAACAAAAAGGGAAGCTGAGAAACGCTTGCTACTATAAGGCACAAGGAAACTGGCAAACATTTCCCAATGTCTTTCGATCCTATCGCCCATTACCATTATATGATAGTCACATCTTAATTACATAAACATGCTCTGCTGATTATTTGCTAGTGAAAGCAAAGGAAAGAGTCATTTATTGTAAACTCTTCCAACACACTACCGAGACAATAGGTAAAAAAATAATATCCTGCCTACAATACTTTAATATCACATAGGACTTCACAGAGACTATGATCATCTGTTTGCAACCCAGAACCAAATTACACCAACAATTCTAGGCTATTTTCCACAGCCATAAGAAGCCTCCAAAAGTTGCATAAATCAGCTAATTATTACTTAAGTGTCTCCAGAAGGGACAGGTGACAACAGACAGTTGTGTTAGTTTACCTTGCCCAGGCGGTCTCCTTTGCTGAAGGGCTGATAGGGCATGTCTTTGAACTTCTCGGGAACCGCACAGGGACCCCATCCAGAGGGGTTATCCTGGATCACGGGGGCTAAGAACTTGGCCATGGCCTGCAAGAAGGGTGTACAAAAAAAACTTGTCAAAACCATCTTAGCAAACTGAATCCTACGTCAGGTACTACTAGGGCATGGGCAGTAGCTATGGTGCAATTAACATTCATTTCTAAAAGTGAGAATTCAGATAAAGCTCAGCGCTGCTTTCTTCAAGCGGTATGCATTTAGCGTACGTCAGTTTGCGCAGTGGGCTGGTCATCATAGTAATGGTGTTTTATGACAAATTAGATGATGGACTCATTTGACAAAAAAGCGGATGTTACCCCCTCCTCCGAATGTAGCGTCAACGCTACACACAGGGTACACAATAGTTAACGTTAGGCATTAACGCAAAGCACAAAAGGTGAACGAATCAGGCTGTAACTACCAGAGTATCGGTAGTGTTGGGTGTCAGCTAGGGCTGTTCAATTAATCGAATTCTAATCGTGATAACGATTTCAGGGCCAAACGATCTCAAAACAAATAAAATCGAGGGCAACAATGTTTTTGTCCTAATTATTTTCTACTGTTTGTAGTGTACATTAGGTGTATACATTAGACATTTCTACTGTTTGTACATTAGACATCAAAGGAGACTTACTAATGTTTACGAAGAAAGGTATTAGGGAAAATCCGAAGGTACAAGAATGTTTTTTAGAAATGTTTTTGAATACATTTTCAATAAATGAAGCATGTTACTGAGGAAAACAAAATAATTGTTTGAATAATCGTGATTTCAGTTTTGGCCCAAATAATCGTGATTCAGATTTTTTCCATAATCGAGCAGCCTTAGTGTCAGCATAATCATTGCGATGGTTAGGTTCGAATGCTGCCACCTCAATGCTAGTAAGCTGACGGGGCACTGTGTCAAAGTTAATTGACAAGTTAGAAAGTCTCGACCTGCAATTCAAGAATGAACTCCCGTTCAGACACAAGCTGCAGGTAATGGTTGCAATCACTAAGCTTCTAACTATTTAGTAAATAATCACAAACTGTAAACTACAGCAAACGTTTACGACTGTTTTCTGAGATGGATAGAGCGGCTAATGCTAGTGGTAGCTGCTGCTAGTGGTTGCTGCTGCTAGTCTTCAACTACCCCTCATTCACAGATTCAGATTCTTCCATCAGTACAATAATCACATCAAACGATTGAGATGCATGTTAACTTCAACAGCAAAAGTAATTAATTATGGACATTGCACAAACCCGTGAAGGATGGATGATGATTTAAAATTACACCTGTCCCCTGAATTACTCCACAAATCCCGGTTTACCGGCGGAAGATGGGAAGGGCTTGTGACGTAAACTGAATTGTACACTTCCGGTGTGTTAACGGCAATGATTTGCGACAGTTAGTCTAATGAGCTGATTTTTTGCGGAACATTAAGGTTTTCGGGATAATCGATAAAACAGTGCTATTGTAAAAGAACAATAAATGTTCATTTAATGTGTTAAATATACCAAACAATACGGTGAAACGTGCCCCCTGGTTTGTACACACTACACAGACAAAACTATCAGACAACCTACAACACTTTACGACATCCACTGTTCTCCGGCCAAGTGTGGTGGACTGCTAAACAGGTGAGCTTGTTTGATTTAACCAAATATATAAGTACAGGAACTATACGTTGCGCATGGTATTCTGCAATTCAGGACAAAAGTTATGGCGTGCACAGTCATGTGGAAGAGTGAAGCTTGTGAATTTATCTTTGCCACTGTGCACCCAACCAGACCCCAATTTGCCCTGCCCACATCAGCAAATCAGCTAGCAAAAGTTAGCTGGGTTGGGTAGTGTTGCAGTGTGATATAATGTTCCTAAGCATTTCAATACAAAGTTATAGTCGTTTTTTATGGTTTGCATGATCTAAATATTATACTGCACGTTGCGATCAGGCAATGCGCTTTGGACTTGTCGAGGGTCTGCAGGGTGGAACTTTGAAAGCCGTCGTTGTGGTAAGTTGTGAGTGAATTCTTCATTTGGCAAAGACACCTGCCACCATAGCGCCTGCCTCGGCGCTTGTTTTCACTCATGTTTAACAGGAGATTAACACGTAATTAAATGTTAGGTACACATGCCCACACTGTGGGAGGCAGGGAACGGGACAGACCAAGAAGGAACCTCCCATTCCTTGACTTTCAGAAGCTACGAGGCCATGTACATCCAGCTGATGTAGCCACACCTTCCACAATGTCACCTTTTTCTTTTTTTTATAGCATATGACCATTAAAACTGAAAACGGACGTGAAATCATTGTTAAGCCCCTGTTATCAGGGTCAGAATGTTTGCCAAACATGCCTGTCAATCTCTTAACCTGGATCTTGCTATTGCATGTGTTTGCATATGTCCCACCTCATGCAAGCGAGTTCATATGAGCATTACATGTTTTTTAATGTCTTTTTTAACCTTTCTAATTTGGTCTCTTTTTCCTCAGACAGTGCTGCTCAGTGGGTTGATGCTCCCTCTGCTGAGGACTGTGGGATTGCGAGCGTTCTCCATGGCATCGGAAACCTACTCCTCAGGCACTCACTCCGCAGCCTTCGTCACGTGTCCCAATGACACCGTGGCCAAAGATCTGGCTCGGTAAACATGAAAACCACCCATCTGTCTATTTCAGATCACTTTATGTATTGTACATGTCAGCAAGTGCAGTGAAGTGCAGGGGGCAGTCCAAGTACATGGTTTACTGACTAACCCTGAGAAGTGAACTCAGATATAAAGTGGTAAAGCTCCTAATAGAAGAGCCTTATGGCTTTGTTCTACTAGGAGAATAAAGCAACAGGAGCCCTTTTGGAAGGCTTAGTTTCTCGTCGCCGCCATGATGAAAGTCCGCACAAGTCGATTGAGAAACACGAACCAGCAGGAAGAATAGGAAAAGAGGTAGTACAATCGACTTGTTTGGACTTTCATCATGGCGGCGACGAGAAACTACAGCAAGGTACTGCCTGTCAAAACTATTTTATTAATAAATGTTGTGTACACTTACAAAGTTCTCAGTGCCTCGTTTTTAACGTCAGGACCTGTGTTGTACTGCCGATGGAGTGTGGAGTTTCTTCGAGCTGTTTTAATGGTTTAAAAATAGCGTCGTCATCATGCTTCGTCTGAGGGCACCTACCACTTCCATTGTTGGCCTTCTCTGACAAACGATAAAAAATAGTTAAACTCTGAATGCATCAGGCTAAATCAAATTTGCTCCCCAGTACACATACCAACTCGGTATGATGTTTTAACATGCCAATTTTCATTTTACACCGAAGTTCTCCTTTAACAACATTCTGCATTTTGACCACCTTCTCCTAAGAACAGTTTACTTTCTCATTATATGTGTGCTGGGTTATGAGCAATGTCTATATGCCTTCTTCCTCTAACTTGTCTTTGCTCCTCCTATATTCATTGTTCTCTAATAATGTTTATATTTGATGGTGTACCTTGTCAATACTAACCTCGTTGATTACCTCTTCACAGTGGCATTGTGGAGAAGAAGTTAGCTGCCTGCGTCAACATAGTGCCACAGATCACATCAGTGTAAGTTACTCCTATGAGATGGGAGGATTAATTGAGATTGAAGAGGTCTGTGAAGATTCTCATTCACCAGGTCATGGTAGTCAAAGGGGCTAAGTTGTAAGCAACACGACTTCTTTTTGGAGCGTGAAGATGAAATATGTTTTTTTTTTTTTTTTTTTTAATTATAATCATAAGAATATTTTATTGTTATTTAATACCAAAGTGCCATGAAGGTACATTTTTCATGGGACACTGTGGCAGCCTGGTGGTCCCCACACACTGTTGTTGCCATGGCTGCCCCCTGCTTACATGTGTGATGGGTTAAATGCAGAGGTTGAAATTCGTTCTGTGCTGTGCTGTGTAGTGTAATCACAAATCACAAATGGGAATCGATTTCACTTATCACTGAACACGCACACAAAAGAGCAGAGCAGTGGGCGTCCCCTGTAGCTGTGTCGGAAGAGTAGTGGAAATTTCAGAAATCAATCAATGAATAGTTTTGTATGGAAATTAATGTTTTATAGCCTTGATCTGTGGATTGACCTTTGGGGCCAGATGTCTGAGTTGGGGACAGAAGGACTGCAGTGTTGTTTTACACAGAGATGGTTAACACACAAATAATCAATACATTGATTGACTAACACAGTGGTAAACCCTAGGAATTTGCCATCATCTGGTCCATTATCAGCTGTTTTGCAGTAGTGTGAGATCACACTGTTACAGAGTCACACTCTCACTTCATTTGTTGTTGCCCCTCAGCAATTAATTAATCAAACAATATTTAAAAAAATGTCAGTTTGTAAGTGCCTACATTTATTTCAATGGCAACATAAAATGACCTGATTTAATTAAATTGTTCTATGACTTTGAAGCCAAAATGACTCGCCCTCATTATTGGAATCTTTTGCATATTTGCAAGATGAAAACAGGAACTCCTGTCTCCAAGTAGCATTGCACGGAATATTTTTAAACAATTAAAAAATATTGTAAACAGTTTGATTTTGTTTTTGAAGACTGCTTTAAAAAAAAAAAAAAAAAAAAAAGTAAATCAGTGCTAAACATTGCACCTTGAGTTCAGGCATTGACCATATTCATCTGATAGATTGTAAAATGTTAATAGTTGTTCTAAATAAATGTAAAAACTTTGCTGTAAGATAACATTGCTGTCACCTCTGACACCCATACAGATATGAGTGGCAGGGGAAGATCGAAGAGGACAGTGAAGTGTTGCTGGTGAGAATGTCACATTTGAGTCCCAATCAACGTAATTTGGGAGCTAAACGTAACAAAAATGTTCAGTTGCTGTAATGTTTTAATGAATATATAACACGAAAGTATAGAAATAGCACACAAATGTGGTAGAATTGGATGAGTATTGTGTGGAAGACTGTTGTTGTAGAAGCAGTGAGGATTGCCATTTGACTAGTTTAGTTAAAAGTACAGTTTCTAGCAAACCAATAACAGTATGAATCATTGAAAGCGGTGAGTGCTCTCTCACGACAGTCGGGTTGTGGCAGTTGAATAATTTGATGCGGCAGCAGCACTCTTGACTGAGACTCAAGCCTGTGTTACTCTATCGCCCACAGATGATCAAGACGAGAAGTTCCAAAGTGTCCGAACTTGCAGATTATGTCAGGTAAGACCACTTAAGTTAAATTGGCCCTGTGTTTAAGGCGTGTCTCCATATTGAGTGTGCTCCTCTTCCTGGCAGACTAACGTCTTGTCTTGACTGTCTGTCTGTGTTTGGTGCAGGTCAAACCATCCTTATGAAGTGGCCGAGGTCATCAGCCTGCCTATTGACCAAGGAAACCCCCCCTACCTGAAGTGGATTGGTGACGTTGTGCCTGAATAAAGAGCCTCTTTTGACTAGGACACAAAATTGACCTACAATGTTGGGCACAGTTCTTGAAAATACATGGCAGTGCTCGCTCCACATTTCTGTTCATATCTGTTTGGGTAAAGACTGCTGTCAAAATAGTCAATACTGATACCACATTCTAACTGCCCCTTGTTCTGATTAGATCTGCAGAAGGAATTCCCCTGTGCAATTCTGCATTGTTGGCAATAAACCATTATGGACCCCCATAGATTTTTGTTCAGTCAATAGCTCACTATTGTTGTAATAAATCAAATGTGATGTGTGGGTAGAGCCACAAGGGAGAGACATTTTACAGATTTTCTGGATGGCCCCTTACATGTGCTTGATCAATCATGATCTTCGTTCATTACCTCTTTTCTAATGGTTCTCTAGGTTGTCAAATCCTTTAAATTGGACAGATAATAGGGATGACAAAGACCTTTTCAATTAGGGGTGCTATCAAAGAACAAAAGGACTTCAGTGCTGGGGCCTTGTGTAGAACGCACCTTTCAGACCCATAGTAGTTGTGAGATAAGTGGTGAAATTAGCTCTCTTATAGCTACACTGGTGTCTAATGATTTCAGATGGAGGACCTTGAATAGACACCAATAACCAATAAGCTTGTTCTTTTTCCTGCAATTTTTTGGCATCTGCAGATTTTTTTGCCCATGTGAGCATACAAGGCCTTGCTGCAGTTGTGTGCTTTTAGTCACGCATTAATATCTGCAGGTCAGCTAAATAGACTTACAGCTCTGGAAACAATAAGACACCACTGCAAATTTTTCTAAAATCAGCATCTGTACGTGTATGACAGCCATTCCTTTCCGGTGTCAGTTGAAGTTGGAATTCGGGAGAAATCTTGTCAGTAGTTTACAGAATAAAACAAAAATGTTCACTATACTCACATATGTACCTATAAATAGTTAAATCAGAGAAACTGATCGTTTTACAGTGGTCTCTTAATTTTTCCAGATTTATAATCCAAATCCTGGCCTATGATTCATTTCTGTAGCACTAACATGATGTCCTGGATGGGAGTAGTTTTGGCTCTACATTCCATGTCAAATGACCTTGAGTTATCGCAGGAACAAGGTGCCTGCAGAGCATTTGCTCTCCACTTGCTGCTCCAACATAAAACCGCCCCCATGACATCAGGACTTTGCCCTAATTGGTTCATCTCAGATTGAATAATTTCATACAAAAATTAATGTGAGAAAAAGGTCAGCACAGTTCCCATAATATCAGGTAAGATGTTGTTGATTTTCTTCAAAGGTTAGTGGAATTTCAATTTCCTCCATTTCATCACAGACGAAGAAGGCAGACATTGCAAGACCAACCTTGTTTTGTCACGTCTACGGGTAGTAGAGAGTGTCCAACTTAATAGCGGTGTTTATATCCTTGACCCTGTAGTCGCAAACAGATCTCGCTCATCAGTTAGAGTTCATCTTGAATGCACCTATTGGCACAAGCACTTTATTTTTGCCCCATGACTCGTGTGAAATGCTATACCGAAGCCTCTTTTTTTTTTTTTGGTTCTTGATACTTTCTCACCAATTGATGGCTTTTGCTGTGGTTTGTCATCAAACTACCTCTCTGATGCACAATGTCACAGTGCACAGTGTGACTGGCCACCCAGTCTAGCATAAAGAAATGGTGTCCAGACCTGAAAATATGTTTCCTGTTGTTACAAATGATTATTTTTCACTTACAAAAACATAATGTATCCAGCAAAATATATTTTACCACATTAAGTTTATTTTTGGATGCAACTTCACACCAACCAAGATGACTTGCTAGCTGCAGGATACCTGCCCAGGCTTGAAAGTCACAAACACCAATTATAGTACAGGACCACCGCCCAAACTCTAGAAAAACACATTGTAATTTTTTTTCCCGAAGGAACCATTGTACTCTTTCAAAGGGTGTAGAGAGAAAGCCAATCTTCTGATGACTGAACATGTAAATGTGCGAGCGCCTTTGTACAGTGTGCTCATTTGCATTGAAACCCTTGCCTTAAGGACACAACTGGTGCATTGCTTTTCATTATGTATTTAATGGGCACGTGTCGTATTGATTGTGCGTGAGGTGCCTGCGGCGTTATGCCTTTTATCAGGAGTGTGAATTACAAACTGTTTTGGCAGTCGGCTCTGACAAGCCCAATTATTTGGTGGATTAATTCCACGTGGCACCAATCCCTCTGTCACTACAGAGTCGCAGCACGTGAGCTAAGGTGTCATTCTGTGTGCCTCTTCAGAGGCATGTCTGTAAGGGGCCATCCACACCAAACACTCTGCGTATTCAGCGCGTGCCCGTTTTCTGTCCGTATTCGTTTAAAATGCATGTTAACAAATTAGACTGTTCACACCGCACGCGTGATTTGCACGTATTCTGTCCCTATACAAACATATTGTATACGGATTCGTGCTGTACACGCTTAAGTCGGTGTGAATCAGGCCTAAGGAGAGAACATTATGGTCTTGTCTGAAATGTTCACAATAAAATGCACTGCATTTTTTTGTTGCCTACATAGTGCACTAAATGGTCTTATTTCAGAGACTAAGCCCGTTTCTGAAATGTTCACTTGTTCACTATATACAGTGTGTCCCAAAAGTCATTATACACTTTTAATGAATTTCTAAAAAAAATGTACAAGAAACTAAGTTTATTCATAGTTTTAACATCAACAAAGGACCAATGGCAGTTTTAACAGCTAAACTTGCCATTACATTCCAACACTGAAGACCTCCACATCAGTGCCTCCATTTTCGACTTTTAACAACCTTCAGCCACCTTGCCGACATTTTACATCATCCCTTCCTCAACTTTGCTGCAGGCCATGCAGATTCTTACCTCGAGCTGTGACAAGTCACGTGGCTTGGTGGCACAAGATGTGCGATCAGGGGAGAGCAAAGCCCATTCCAGGGGGACCACTTCTGACCAATTCACAGTCCATCGGTCAGGGAACTTGATGTTCACTAAATCTCCCTCACTGACCTGGCACAGTGAGGATGGGCTTCATCTTGTTGAAAGAAAAAAAGACGTTGGCACTTGGGAAAAGTCACTCCTAGCCCGAAGTTGTGGCACAGCTTGAGGAATGAATCCGCACTGCCTGCAGCTAGGTCAGGGAAGAGATACTGCAAAATGTCAGAGAGGCCTGCGCCTGAAGACTAAAGGTTGGTAAAATTGGAGGCAGTCATGTGGAGTTGTACAGCTAGTGTTTAAGGCTTTGAAACGTGATAGCTGGTGTATAAAGTAAAACTGCAATGACCCCTAAATACTAAATATATGAATAAACCTGGTTTCTTGTGTCATTTTCAAGAGTTTATTAAAAGTTTATCGTGACTTTTGGGACACCCTGTAGTGCACTACATGGGGTGCATACATTATTTTGTTCCCTACATGGTACACTAAATAATAAACACATGAATGTATTTTAGATTTAGCTGACGTGATAATGGTGGTTTCGCACTCTTCGCTTTCTCAGAATCTAACAGCCTTGTTGTGAATGGCCGATCGGTTTGTTCCACCGCTCTGCCCAGTGTGCACGCAGAGGGGGCATCTCAGGGTTGTGCCATTCAGTTTTCACTTTAATAGATAACTGACTGTAGGCAGTCGCTGAAATTAACTCAGCTGCTGGAATTAACTCAGCTGGGATTTCTGAGAAGCAAACGCGCGGATCCTAATGATGAGAGACGCCAGCAGCATGCTGAAACCGGTTTAATTGTGAGCTGTGTTGTCCTTCACCATCAAAATGAGCCCAATTTTCTCTCCAGAGACATTAGGCTGGCACTATTTTCCATGGTAATTTCCTAGGCTGGGTGGGGGGTGGGAGCATATGGATAGAATTGCTCTCCATAGCCTGACATGTTTACTGCGAGGCCTTCCAGCGTGACTCAGGGGGAAAACAGCAGGGGGAAAAGCAAACGGATTAGCGAAAAATCAACAATCAACAAGGACACTTGCTTTACATGTAAACCACAAGTCTGACCATGATAAAGGCAGGAATTAAGACAGTTTGCAGAGCATGTGATGGCCACAAAATGCCTGTACACAAACAAATTAGACCTCCCGGCTTAAATACAGACATAAACTCTCCAAGACCCGTGCCAACATCAGTCTAGATTTTTTTTTCGCCCACAGTAGTACAGTACAAAATTTGTTCAGCAAGGCAAACTTTAACTATATTGGTCAATGTAGGTTTTAAACAGACACATCCACTGCACGTTTTTTCTGAAAGTATTTAACACGGAAATGGACCTGAGGATTCACACAGTTCCAGCTGCCAATCACTGTCTGTGGAAAGGCTCTGAATCTGGCTAATGAACAAGTAGACTCTCTGTCCTCTCCGACTCTGTCTTTGTCAGGTACATGTTACAGGTAACTGATCTCCAGCACTGAGCTGTTCTCTGCAGAGACTTCGGTCAGAGGTCTGACATTGCTGCTTCGGGCTCCGTTCACCACTAAAGGAATGACTCCTATGGGTCCAGAGCCTGGGCCTCCTGCCCCATTCACATCTCCGTTGACCTCTTGACCTGGTGAGGCACCTGCTAACATCTTCCCCTTCCCCTTCTGTGTGAAGGAGCCTCTGGATCCCTCCCCTACACCCTTCCCATTCCCGTTCTGTGCAATCTTGCAAATTTCCACCATCTGGACACCATCTTCCTCCTCCTGCGTCACTCCTTCCCGCTCTCCGTACCCTTCCTCCTCCTCCTCTTCTTCCTCGTCGTATTCCTCCTCTGGGTTCACCGTAGCTCTCAAGCTGTCCTGGAAGTCCATCTCTCTCTTGGCTCTGTCCTCAGCGGTCAGGTGCTTGTGCCCTGCGGCTTGTGCCTTACCCTGGTGGTGGTCCTGCGGGTCGCCTATCTGCTGGCCGCCCCCTCTAGCCCCTGTGCCCCTCTGGCTCTCCACCCTCCGCGAGGAGCGGCACAGGGCCTTGCGGAAGCCGCGCTTGAAGTTGTCGGACAGGAAGCCGTAGAGGATGGGGTTGGCGCAGCTGTTAGCGTAGGAGAGGACGACCACGAAGAAGTAGAGTCCGCGGAACTCGGGCGGAAGCAGCACCAGCAGGTTGACGATGTTGAGCACGTAGAAGGGCAGCCAGCACAGCACGAACACGGCCACCACCACCACCACCATGCGGGTGATCTTGCGCTCCGACTTGCGCCGTCGCACCGAGGCCGCCCGGGCCTTGCGGCCCGCGTTCCGCACCTGGGTGAAACGTGACGTGAGGAAAACAAGAGGCACGGCATGAGAAAAGGGTATTTTTCTTAAGTTTTTAAGTTCAAGTCCTCAAACGGTGCTGTCCTACAAAGGCAAACTGCAGTAACTATGCAAACACTGAAACTAAGGAAAATGCCTTCGAAGTTGTCATACTGCCCAGTCAAACATGTTGTAGGTATAATAGTGGTGATGCTTTTATGTACTTTCTTGACAGGAAGAAGCAAGAGGTTTAGTCACAAGACAAAGGAGGTGTTATAAAGTCAGTTTTTAGTCTAAACTCGTTTAGCCAAAATATGTAGTTGCAAAACTGCATTTTGGATTTGCAGGGCAGTATGTATGGTTGGCAGGATGACTCAGGAGCAATAAGGGGGCTATTCCAGAATGCAGTTTTAGTCACCAGTCACCTGACTATGTTAACTCCCAGCAAGAAGTAAACTTTAAAAAAGGAAAGCTCTGTGGCTTTGTTCTGCTTAGGCAATGAAGCCAGATGACTCATTCTTTGGAAGGTTTGTGACTCACTCTGAGTTAACTAATTTAATCACTAAACCATCCACTCTGAATACTCTCCAGTGCAGTCCAGAACTCCTTTAATTTTAGCAACGCACAGTTCCATGTTACCAAAAAGAGGAAGTAGACAAACTGATAATGGCCACGATGACGCATTTGGTTCAATTTTTTATCTTTGCTTAAACCACTGAATAACTTACTCACGCAGTGCTGCAGTAAGCGTTGTCTATGACAATTTGCGTCTTATAGGTCCCCATTAAATCAGGGAATGCCGTGAAATGACACCACTGCTTACGTTCATTCTGCTCCTTTTGAATTCTGTCACTGCCTCTGACTCTTGCATCTCTGTCACTAAGAATGAGAGCCACTATCTAGCAGCATGTCCCTGGTAACCATTAGAAATGCCACCCAGAGTCAGTGCCTTGCAGATGGCAAACACTACATCAATGGCTCCTAATGAGTTCAGCTGCTGGAGAGGCAAGCCAATTACAGCAGTGCAAGGGGACCAAAGGTAACTCCTCATCTCAGAACTCTCAAAAAGGCAGTCCAGCAAAAAGGAAATAATGACTCTGGTCATCCAAGCCTAGAATAAGAAAGCATGACTCACTACCCAAGAAGTGCTTCATAGCTCAGATGCTTAGAAATGAGCTCTGATGTACATTGAGGGAGAGTACTGTATAAGAGCTCTGTATGGGCAGAAGCTTTGTAGTTACAATGCAGCAGCTCTCAAGTCTCCTAAATCTGCTGGTGCATTGGGATTGTACAGCACCCCACAGTTACACCAATAATAACACTGAAATAACTTTTGATTTATGAACCTTTACTTAAATTGTACTAACACCATTTAGCCATAACACTCCACTGGATTTTGACTTGACGCGGTGACCCTTTGAACCAGGCTGGATTTAAAGACAGGTCAGAGGCATTTATATAGTCAAGGTTTAAAGGCCTTTTTAAATAGGGTAGTACTTACACCTGCTACTCATACCTGCTAGCACAGGTGGACATCTACGGGTTCAGAAAGTAAAAGTCCTGCCATATATTTGTTTTACTGAGCCAGCTGATCCCAAGTAGCACATCTCTTTAGCCAGGTAGATGAGCTACGTAATTAGTGAAACAGCCTGTGTTAGGAGCACAGGCAGAAGGAATATATGTCAGGAATATATTTACTTTCTCAAGCTGGTTTGTCCACCTCTGCCTGCTAGTCATGACATACAACAGGATTTTGGCTTGAATAGAAGAGACCTTCTGTCCTTATGGTTTAGCTATTTGAGAACCAGTCTTGTCTGGTTTTCAGGGGTTCGCCATGATCATAATCAGCATTTGAGCTTCACTGACGTTTTCTTCACAGAAGCTAAATTGCATAGGCACATTAATAGTCTGTAGCCTATTGGAAGAAAGGGTTTTAGACCTAACTACATGAATGTTTTTTTTTTTTTTGCCTTCTTCGACTGTTTTTAACCTCTTTGCCAAAGAGCACTCATGGATTCACCATTGCAAGGTACCTATTATTTTTTTCTTTCCTTAGGGACTTCTCTGGGGTTAGCTGTGATCCAGGAGCTCATCCTGAAAGCCCTCAGGCTACACCTGTCAGGCAGCTGCTTGTACTAGCCAGAGGCATACAAACCAGCTTCAGAAGGTAAGTCTTACCATATGTTCCTTCTGCCTGTGCAAATAGCTCAGGGGAGTTCAGTAATTAGCTCATCTACCTGCTAAAGAGGTGTGCTAATAATTAGGAACAGGTGGTTCAGTAAATTGGCTGGAACAAATATGTGTCAGAACTTTTACCTTCTGAATCCATTATATCTGCCTCCATTACCAATACCTGCTAATCATAACACGGTTAGTTTATGGACAGGCCTTCAGAATCCTAAGCTTTGGATTACCCCAGAGAAGACCTGTTCCCAGTCTAGCTAAGCCACAAAGCCATAAGGTCTCTGCCTTAGCAAGACAAAATCCAGTATTGTGTCATGACTTCAAAAACGTCAAAAACGTGTATTTTTAATGGTTTTGTGTGTGTGTGTGTGTGTGTTTGTGAGAGAGAGAGAGAGAGAGAGAGAGAGAGAGAGAGAGAGAGAGAGAGAGAGAATATGGGTGTGTACAATATATGTGAGTGAATATGTGTGTGTGTATGTACAGTACTGTGCAAAACTTTTAGGCAGGTGTAAAAAAAATGCTGTCAACTAGAAATGCCTAGTTGTCAACTAGGAATGCCTGAATTGATGCTGGTTTGAAGGCACCTGCCTAAAAGTTTTGTTAAAAAACAACTTATGCCCATCAAGTCCTTTCAGCCTCATGGGTGTTTTAACAGTAAAAATGTGGATGGATAAAAAGATGCAGTACTGTGCAAAAGTTTTAGGCAGGTGCCTTAAAACCAGCATCAATTCACACAAAGGGGTACACACAAAGTCAGGGATTTTGCACTATTATAGTCAGGTGTATGATCAACCAATTACACCAAATTGGTTGTATATGTCAGGTAGCCGCCTACATCCACAGAAGATCTGTGGTTATTTCTTCAAGATGTTTGGAACAAGCTACCAGCCGAGTTCCTTCAAAAACGGTATGCAAGTATACGTAAAAGAATTGACGCTTATTTGAAGGCAAAGGGTGGTCACACCAAATATTGATTTGATTTAGGTTTGTTTTTTGTTCATTTACTGCATTTTGTTGATTGATGAACATAAATTCTTAACACTTCCATTTTTGAAGGCATTCCTTGTTGACAGCATTTTTTTCACACCTGCCTAAAACTTCTGCACAGTACTGTATGTAGAAGGCAGCTTGAAAGTAAAAAAAGAATTTCATTGTACAGAGCACTGTGCATATGACAACAAACCCTTTGAATCATACTTCAGCTGAGTCCAGCTGTATTCCCTCGTGACCAGAGCTCACCTTGACCACGATCAGCAGGTAGCACAGACAGATGACCAGCAGCGGGCCGAAGAAGCCCACGGCCGACGTGTAGATGATGAAGGACGCCTTCCACACCTCGCTGGGCTCCGGCCACACGATGCTGCAGTTGCCGTCGTCCTGCAGCACGTCGGCGTACACCACCACCGGCAGCACGGTCACCATGGACACCGCCCAGACGGTGGCGTTGACGGCCTTGGCCACGCGGGGCTGCCGCCAGCGGGCTGAGCGCAGCGGGTGCACCACGGCCAGGTAGCGGTCGATGCTCATGACCGTCAGGCAGAAGATGCTGGTGAACTGGTTGATGGCGTCCACCGTCATCACCAGGCGGCACATGAGCGAGCCGAAGGGCCAGGAGAGCAGGGCGTTCTGGACGGCCAGGAAGGGCAGGCCCAGCATGAAGAGCTCGTCGGCGATGGCCAGGTTCAGGATGTAGATGTTGGTGACGGACTCGGGCCGCGAGTAGTGCAGCACGATGTGGATGACCAGCGAGTTGCCGCCCAGGCCGACCACGCACACCGCCACGTAGATGAGCGGGATCAGCACGCCCGCCACGCTGGGCACAAACCCGACGTCGTCATCGGCCCCGTCGCCTCCGCTGCCCCCTGCCATGGTCCAGTTCTGCCTGGAGGAGTCGTTCAGGAGCAGGTGGGAGGAGTCGTCGGCCAGGATGAAGGAGGCGTTCTCCCACAGCGGGGGGGAGGGCATCATGGAGAGACTGGTGGAGGTGTCCAGGTGCATTGCACAAGCAGCAGAAGGGGAGGCTTCAGAGACACAACATCAGTGCTGTGTGAGAAAGAGAGAAAGAGAGGGAGAGAGAGAGAGAAAGAGAGAGAGACAGGGAGAGAAAGAATAATAGAAGCTTAGGGGCTTTTCACAATCTCCCTAATATTTTCTTAAACATCCGTGCTATAATGATGACAGAACAGCGTGACCAGATCTCTAAGCGGCAACATTTTCCTGACAAATTGGGGGCATTAGCAGTTCTGCAGACAATATCATTAAAATAAGTTACTGTATGTTTTAGCTGCAAAAACAGGGGAACAAAGTTGGTTTTCACATATTGTAGTGGGCACAGGCCACCAAAAATGAAGACTGATCACCCCGTGATAGAAGAGTGGCGTACAAAGGTATGACATCACAGCACTCATGTGATTGTGCATATTTGAGAGAGAGAGAGAGAGAGAGAGAGAGAGAGAGAGAGAGAGAGAGAGAGAGAGAGAGAGAGAGCAAGCATATTTGTGTGTCTCAGAGTTGGAAATAAATTTTGCAAAATGTGGACATTTACCAGCCACTGACAAATATATTGTAAAATTCACCAGCCACTCAATAGTAAATTATTATTTTGTGTCTGAAATCACAAGCCACTTTCATATTTTACCAGCATTTGGCTACTGGCTGGTGACAGTTTCCATCCTTGGTCTGTGTGTGTTGTGTGTGTGTGTGTGTGTGTGTGTGTGTGTGTGTGTGTGTGTGTGTGTGTGTGTGTGTGTGTGTGTGTGTGTGTGTGTGTGTGTGTCAGTGAAAGAGAGAGAGGTCCACTTTTAAGCTTTACAAGAAAATTCCACAGGGTCCACAGGTCCATTTCGTTTTACACAGGTTTTAATGCTACAAAAGAGAGAGGCCCAAAACACTGGCCATGGTACAGGAAACATAATGTAACACACAGAGTATACAACTGAAGACATGATGAACAGAGTATACAATTGAAGACATAATGAAGAATTACCATGGTCACTCAGGAAGACCTGCACAGGCATAAACAATTAAAAAAGCGTCAAGCCTAAGGGTCAAGAAAAACAACTTAAGCATAAGCCGTGCCGGATATGATCTACGGCCACAAATTAATGCAGCGTGTTCTTACCCACACACAAGCTTGGACGTACGTGCCCACTGAAACGCGAAAAGGTGTGTGTGTACATGGCTTTATTAAGTTGTTATCAACAGCTCATCGTGAAAGTGCTCATCCCCCCCCCAGACACACACACACATGCACACACACACACACACACACACACACACACACATACATGCGTGCACACACACACACACATGCGCACACACACACACACATGCGCACACATACACACACATACACACATATATACACAGACAAACTTACACACACACACACACACACACACACACACATACACACATAGACAAAATTACACACACACATACACACACACACACACACATGCACACACGCACACATACATGCGCACACATACACTGGTGGCTGTCTAATGGTTATTAGCAGAGATTGGATTAGCAGCGGAGCGCATGCTTGCCGTCTGGAAACCCAAACGTGGCTGAAAACGCGGCTGCACTGATTAACACCATAAGCAAGTGATGACGGTTGACAGCCGATTCGGTTTCGGCGCTAATTTGTGTTGTTATTCTTTTTTTTGTTTTTTTTGCTTCTATCGTGTTTATGTAAGTGCTTCTGACAATCAGACAAAATCTCCTAAAAAAAAAACTCTGGTGAGGTGTGTCCAAGGCTGTAGTGGAGAATAAACGCAAGTAAATGGAGTTTACCCACTTCTCTAATTTCAGAAATGGAGTTTATACACCCGTCAAGAGAGTTTATTAACTTATCAATAGAGCTTAGTCGCCTGTAGATCGAGTTTATGCATCCAATAAAGCCTCTAACATTTAAAAATGTACATACTGTATTATCTATACGTACAATATGCGCCCTAGGGACCATTTAAAACCAAACACGTTGTGAGTGTCTTTTTAAAACCTGTAATGCCACACAGCATGTCCAACTACACCACCCCCCCCACCACCACCACCACCACCCACCCCCCGCACGAAACCCCTCATTTTACCACTACCCCCTGGTTGTGTTGTGTCAACCAGCTTTTTGACTAGGGCGAGATTCCTGACATTTGGGTAGATGTAGTGGTCATGAGTCAGCACAAATAAGTGCTTTCTTTGCCGTAGTCACAACATTGTGAACAAGAGCTCACAGCTACACCAATCACTCAACCATTCATGCTGAACAGCTGATACTGGCCATGTGTAGACATCAGCATGAGGAGGAAAAAGAGACCAGAGCTGACTGTAAATTTCCATTCAGTTTTGATTTTGTTCAACCGGTTCACTCTAAAAATAGATTGCTGGGAAGACAGATGCTGCATTTAGATGCTCCCTTACTGTTAGCACACAAACACCGCCTGATTGTAAGTGACTTACAAGAGGCTGCAGTCTCAGGCAGTTATACATCATCTCTAGTAGTGGCTGGATTTTAACAACTGAGATTGCTACAGTTCACACATTTGCACAACATCTGGCTCAGTTTCTTGCCAACAGCCATAATCACCACCACAAGACAATAATCTGTGTCGACTTTAACTCTTTGCTTGCTAGTTTCGGATTAGTTGGATTTAGAACTTTAGGGTGAGGTTAATATTTTTGTCCCCAATCGTTTCTGACCTAAAACCCTAAACGACTCACTCTGAAATGGAAGTGGGAGTTAATCATTCATGCTCATCAATTAACACAATGCAGTGACTGAACAGAAGAGAAGCCTAAATCAAATCAATATTTGGTGTGACCACCCCTTGCCTTCAAAAGAGGATCAATTCCTCTAGGTATACTTGCATAGAGTTCTTGAAGGAACTCGGCTGGTAGCTTGCGCCAAACATCTTGAAGAGACTAACCACACATCCTCTGTGGATGTAGGCTTCCTGATACATACAACCAATTTGGTTATACGCCTGATAATAATGCAGCAAAGTCCCTGACTTTGTGTGTATAAATATATACTGTGCACTGTTTTTTATTATGTTCTGGCTTGAAATGTGTTTCAAGGGCCGTTGTCACCTTATTAATGCTTCGGTTGACAGGCTATGGGAAGGCCTAACAGTTGTGAGCCGATGTGGGCGCTCTCCACATAAAACATAAGCCTACCGTGTGAAGGAAAAGAAGGAAAAAAGAAGAAGAAAAAAAAAAGCCCAGCGCACCACAAGATGCAGCCAATTTCCCCTGCATACTTGATGACGCGACGCTGTGTGGAGTGGTCAACACCGTGACATCTTGATGACATCTCTGAGGACTCTCGGCAATCACTTGGCAGCGGAAGATAAGGGGGGGGGGGGGGCGGCTCAGGTGTCATGCACTAGTGGAGAGGAAGGCAGGTGAGAGCAGATGCTCTTCAGACAGCTCCTCTTGGCTTTATTAAGGCCCACGCACCCCTAGGAGACCCTTGACCGGCTGACGGCTGCTTTTTTTTTTGCACACCTCACCTGCCAGTGTTTCATCCTCAAACAACAAAGGCTAGCTAGTGTCTTCGTTAAGAGCCACATGTTCTGGCTGTTCCAACATTACACTGCCACACCACCTCCCAACACACACACACACACACGGTCTCTCTCTCTCTCTCTCCCTCCCTTTCTCTCTCTGTCTCTCTCTCTCTCCCTCACACACACACACACACACGGTCTCTCTCTCTCTCTCCCTCCCTCTCTCTCTCTATCTCTCTCTCTCTCCCTCACACACACACACATACACACACACACATTTAAACACAGAGACACATATAAACACTTGTACACACACAAAGAACATACACACTTTCTCTCCCAGACACACATTCAAACACAGAGACACATATGAACACTTACACACACAAACCCACATCTCTCTCTCGCTCTCTCTCTCTCTCTCTCTCTCTCTCTCTCTCTCTGTCTGTCTTACACAGACACAGACACACAACACACACACACACACACACTTTCTCTTTTTCTCTCTCCCTCTCTCTTTGTTTTTCCCTCTCTCTTGCTCTCTTTCTCTCTCTCTCTCTCTCTCTCTCACACACACACACACACACACACACACACACACACACCCTCTTCTCAGAAACTCTCAGCTGCTTCATCCGGCCAGCAGCAGCAGGCTGTTAGCGGCAATACAGCAATACAGTGCAGCTCTCACAGCTCCCCTCCCCCCTCCCCCTCCCCCTCCCCCTCCCCCTCCCCCTCTCCCCTGTTCCGGCCGCCGCGGGTGACTCTAATGAAGCACACAATAGATGCCATCCTAATCTCCAGAGCCCACAATAAGCAGAGGTGCAATCTGCCATGCCACAGACAGAAAGAGATAGCCAAAGTACCCCCCCCCCCCATACACACACACACCACACAGACACACACTCACACACTCACACACACACACACACACAGCCTCCTGCTTACACCAACAGCAGTATCTCCTTTTCATCTTGGTTCCTGTTTCCTTTGTTGTCGTCCAGAGGTGGACGACCAGGGCATGTTGCCATGGGGACCAAGGGGGGTTGGCTGGACAACTGGACGTGGTTGATTTATGAGAGGTGTCCAAAATTAGTGGGTGATGGGGAGGCAGGGTGGGTAGGTGTGGGTGGGGTTGGTGGCGGTTCAACAGGCAGGCAGGCAGGGTGGGGGGCAAGAGGGGTGGAGATGAGATGAGAAGAGGGGTGTTTTGAATGGCAGCAGCTTGGGACAGGACAGGGTTCGGGAACAAAAGTGACATACAGCGTGTGCGCTTGTTCGCATGACCTGAAACCACTGATAAGACCACAGGTCAAGACAGATAATCATCTCAGACATATTAGCTGTGTTATGAAGGCAATTTCAGCACACACGAAAGAGAACATATATAGTTTAGTAATGCACACATTTTTACACATTTTTGAGAATGAGTAGGGCAACTAGCCTCTTCTGTCAACATCACATCTTTTAGAGCAAATTGTGTTATTTGTAAGTTTGAAAACAAGGACTAAAACTGTCTACATGCCTGTGAGACTCCTCCCTCAGACACAAACATCTACATGAGTCTAATGTTTCAACTGAAACACAAGAACACACACATTGACACACACATTTATGTATTGTGTGAAAAAGTAAGAAAAATATAAATACTCCTTTCATTGACAGACATACCAATATCACATATTTTTAAGTTAATGTTTTCTTTTTTACAGAGCCAACAGAAGTGTCAATATGCTTGTAAGATTTCACTCTTGGACACTGACATCTACAACAATCTGATGGTTTAACTAAATCACAGGAATACTTAAATTAGATAACATCTAGGAGCAACTAAACAATTGTATTCCTAAAAAAACAAGCAGAGAGAATCGACCTTTCAGTGTTGACCATCAAACTGCTTTTACAAACTGAGGTGCATTTAATTGAGGTTGTGTGTGACAGGAATATGTTGAATATTCTGATGTAGCTGTGGCCTATGGTTAGGGAGCTGGTTTTGGAATTGGAGAGTTGCAGAGTTGAATCGAATAGTAGGAAGAATGTTGGTGGGGGTAGTAATTGTCTAGTCCTCTCCTGCACCCTCATCCATGGCTAAAGTGCCCTTGAGCAAGGCTTTTAACCCCACATTGCTCCAGGGGCTGTAGCCTGTACCTAAATAAATGTAATTTGCTCTACACATCAGCTAAGTGTAATTAATATGAATAAATCTGAAGAATGTTGGGATCCATAGAATATAAAGTGGAAATGTAGAACCTTACATCGTTGTAGAACGCTTTCATTTTACAGGATGTTCAGAAACCTCACTCCCATAGAGGTTAATTCAGCATGGGTAAAGCCAGTTCACAGCACAGGCCATTATACAAACAGCCGATTTCATCTCTCTTTCTGTGGTTTGCTTCGCCATTTCAACACCATAAAGAGGGGTCCACAGCACTCACCCATTAATTGGTGTGCACGGAATGTACATTGGAGAGAGCACCTCGTACAAAACGGCTGCTGTTGACCTCCGCGGACGAACAAACGACACACACAGACACACCGCTGCCCTGGACTGGCTTTTTGTGAAGCCCTGAGTGATTGCTGATAATAATATCTGCTTTGTCTATTTAGAGAGAGGGAAAAAATAATAACCAGCCTGCAGATAAAATGGCCTTTTCAAATGCACGTAAGAGCCGTAATGGCATTAGGGAGCAACAAGTTATTGTTTCTGCCTAATAAGCGTTGCGTGGCGGAATTATGGCCCCTCTTTGATGCCCTCGAGTGCTGTTTCCAAACAGGCATAAATGAACAGTTGAGGAGGTGTGTGTGTGTGTGTGTTTGTGTGCGTGCGTGTTTGTTGGGCAACAAATTTCCCCACTAAGATAGGGAAACCAGACAAGGGGTGATTCATGGGGAACAAATACAGCAAAAACTGTATTTTAAGATGTTCAAAATGCCGTCCTGCCTTGACAGTGTGGAACCAAATTGAAGCCTGTAGACCACAGGTACACTGGTTTCCTTGGGGGGGGGGGGGGGGGGTCTTGCTTGGGTAGCAAAATCGTGTTTTAAGGTGCGCAAAAAGCCATCCTGTGTAAGCAGTGTGGACCAAAGGCAAAGCCTGAATCTGAATCCCACAGTTCCAGTATTTTGATGTAGGCCAATTAGCTGACAGGGCCCCCTGTCACATTTGTCTGTGGAAGTGGCGTGGCCCCGATTGGCCCCGGGGCCAAACAGTGGTCTGTGCGGGAAAATTGTCTGAGGCTTAGATATGTCTCATAGGATTCTGGTTACCTTTTAAAACGCCTAATTACTCACGAATACAGCACCGTTTGTTGAGGGGGATGAGGGGGGTGGAAGTGTGTGTGTGTGTGTGTGTGTGTGTGTGTGGGTGTGTGTGCGCGCATACGTGTACATATGTCAGTGTGTGTGTGTGTGTGTGTGATGGAGTGCCATTGCTATGGTTGAGAATGTGCTCTGACTGACATTCCAACAAGCCTGGATGTTTGCCGTTGTGATCAGAGTGCATGTTTGGCATCCCGGAGACCTAGGTTCAACAACAGTGTGTGTGTGTGAGAGAGAGAGAGAGAGACAGACAGACAGACAGACAGACAGACAGAGTTTGTGTGTGTGTGTGTGTGTGTGTGTGTGTGTGTGTGTGTGTGTGTGTGTGTGCGTGCGCTGTGTGAGAGAGAGAGAGGGTTTGTGTATGTGTGTGTGCATGTGTGTGTGTGAGAGAGAGAGACAGAGAGAGAGAGAGAGAGAGTTTGTGTATGTGTGTGTGTGTGCGTGTGTGCAAGATGGATGGATGAGATAAGTGGTGACTTGGTTGATTTTCAAGGCTTTGTGCTGGCACCGTGCTCGAGTGTTTCTGCTTGAAGATTTAAATGTGAACTACGGGGTGTGAAAGATTAGAGAGATTAGTGTACGAAAATGTGCGTGTGTGTGTGTGTGTGTGTGTGTTTACGAAGGTGTGTGTAGGCATTTGCACACACATGCGAGACACTGATTGTATGTGTTGTGGGGGCCCACAGAGTTAGAGGTGCTGAGAATGTGGGCAGCTGTTGACAGCATATTGACATGGCGAGGTGTGAAAGACAGGAAAAGAGATGCCATTTTGGATTGCATGCAGTAATCATAGGAATGAATTCCTAAAAGCCACTGCGTGTGTCTGTGTGTGTGTGTGTGTGTGTGTGTGTGTGTGTGTGTGTGTGTGTGTGTGCGTGTGTGCGTTCGTGTGTGTATGTGCGTGTGTGTGCGTGTGTGCGTGTGTGTGTGCGTGCAGGTCTGGTTAAAATGCCAGACATGTTCATCGTTATAGGTCCCTGCATAATGCTCTGCGATAATAACACCATCTGGGCATATTCGTCTCCATCTTCTAGGCCTCAATCTAAGACATTTTCTTCTCCCCCAAACCCACGATAATGTTTCTTTCCATCTATTATTCATGGTCTGTATTGTGCATATAAATGTCACAATTCTCATCTTGTGGTGATTGAATGGGCTATTAGAACGATTGTTAGACTGTTTACTTCTTTCGTTTTTCTGACTGAGGAACATGCATAAATACGTGTGGTTTCTCAGTCTCTCCTCACCCAACCCTGACAGGATATCAGCGAAATGAAAAAAAAAGACATGCAGTTCGTGCAGCGTGAAGGTTTTCTGTCCTGCCGTACTGTATGCCGTACTGTACTGAGAAACAGCTTCTTTCCACAGGCCATCAGGCTACTCAACACAATGAAGAAGATTCCATGAACATGATTCGCGAAACCAATCCCTATACGATCCTTAGCCTGGGCACATGAAGTCGATACGATCCCAAACCATTTCCAATCGGATTCAACTCCTCCATGTGCACGCAGTGACTGACATCCACACACTGATGTCCATGCTGCTTTTACACTTGCACTTTACCAACTGCACCTTCACTTATTGCACCTTATATATTGCACATTTCACTTTTTCCTTTTTCACCTGCACCAGCTACCAAGAAGAGCTACCTCGAACTTTCCTTCTTGTTGGAAGCGTATATGTTTATCTGAATGTCTTATGTCTATTTATTGTGGATGTCTGTGCACACTTCATGTGTGTGTGTGTGTGTGTGTGTGTGTGTGTGTGTGTGTGTGTGTGTGTGTGTGTGTGTGTGTGTGTGTGTGTGTGCGCGTGTGTGTGCGTGTTTCTAGTTCAAATTGCATATTTGGTGTCTGGTGAAATGCAATTTCAGTCCTCTGTGTAATTTCTGTTACATAGTGAATGGACAATAAAGTACACTTTGACTTTGACTTTGACTTTGTATGTGTATGATCTGCAGTCTGTATCCTTTAATAAACTCAAGGCAATCTAAGGTTGACTTTTTTAAGTTGTATAATTTTCCTCTGTCGAATCAAAGTAGACATTTTGATGTGGTGTTTATGAAAAAGTGGCCTTCAGAGAATGTTTTGTATATCTAAAACAACATTGTCCCAGCATTCATGTGTACCCCCCGTTGATAACCTGCAGGCATTTATTGCTTTTTTCTTGTTGGCACATCTCTGATCTTTTTACAGAGGGAAAGACTTGAGAGGCGTAGTGCACATTATCTTTTCATTGTCCTGTAATGTCATGTTGGGAATGGGTTTTATTTTATTTTATGAGCAGGAAAGAAACAAAAACATGAAAAAAACAAACAAACAGAAAAACATTTGCGCTGGTTTTTAAAAAGCCCGCCTAGGTGAGATTTCGCACACACACAGTGCCACTTGTTCCTTGCCAGTGTATGACCGAATGCAAATAAACACATTCAAATTGCTGCCAAATTATACTGTATACAGTGGCTCTAAAAATGTAACATGCCATTTGTGTTTTCCACAAACAAACATGCATGGGGGCCTTAAAACACTGATCTAATTGAAGGGTATAATACAAAAACTCCATTGCCTCAGCATTCATGTTCACCCCCTGTTGATAACTTGCAGGCTTTTTATTGCTTTTGTTGCTATTGTATTGCTGTTGTGCTGTTGGCACCTCTCTGATCTTCTACCAAGAGGAGTTCTTGAGATGCGTAAGCATAAAATGGTCAGAGACATTAGTGCAAATTGTCTTTTCATTGTCCTGTACCGTCAGGTCGGGAAAGAGTTTTATTTTATTTTATGAGCAGGAAAGAAACAAAAAAACTGAAAGGAAAAAAAAAATGAACGGAAAAAACATTTGCATTGTTTTTTTTTTTACCAATCCAGTCTAGGTGAGCCTAGACACACACACACATAAACACACACACACACAAACACACATACACACACTGTGGCACTTGTCCCTTGCCAGTGTATGACAGAATGCAAATAAGCACATTCAAATGGCTGCCAAATTGGCTAAACAAGCAGGTTGGCGAATGAAAGCCATTAGGACGGGGACGAGGTTTCGGCGGGCATGCTGGCGCGCAATTACATAAAGAGCATCTCCACCTACAGCTGCATCCAAAGGTGCAACATGTTAGCTGGAGTGGCGCGGGTGAAGAACCGCTAATTGCACTCGTACAGGAGGGGAGGGGAGTAGGAGAGAGAGAGAGAGAGAGAGAGAGAGAGAGAGAGAGAGAGAGAGAGAGAGAGAGAGAGAGAGAGAGAGAGAGAGAGAGATGGAGAGAGAGAGAGGGGGAGAGACGGAGGAAGGATAGGGTGGATGGAGGACATAAGAGGGAGATGGAGGGTGAAAGAAACAGAAAGACAAGAAGAGGAGTGCGGAACAGGAGCGAGAGAGAGGGAGGGAGGGAGAGAGAGAGGGGGGGAGGGAGGGGAATAGGATAGAGAGAGAGAGAGAGAAGGGGGTACATTGAGGAGGAAAGAGAGAAAATAAGAAGAAGGGAGGGGAATAGGAGAGAGGGAAGGAAGAAGGGGGTGGACAGAGGAAAAGAGAGTGAGAGAGAGAGGGACAGAGAGAGGGAGGGAGGGGAATAGGATAGAGAGAGAGAGAGAGAGAAGGGGGTACATGGAGGAGGAAAGAGAGAAAATAAGAAGGGAGGGGAATAGGAGAGAGGGAAGGAAGAAGGGGATGGACAGAGGAAAAGAGAGGGAGACAGAGAGGGGGAGATGAAGGGAAAATGAGAGAGAACGACAAGAAGAGGGGAGTCGAACAGGAGAGAGAGAGAGAAGGAGGGAGGGAGGGAGGGGAATGGGTTAGAGAGAGACAGGGAGAGAGGGGGGGGGCATGGAGGAGGAAAGAGAGAAAAGAAGAGGAAGGGAGAGGAATAGGAAAGGGGGAAAGGAGAGGGGGTGGCTGGAGGAAAAGAGAGGGGGAGACATGGAGAGGGAGATGAAGGGGAAAAGAGAGAGAACAAAAAGGAGAAGGAGAGTCAGGGGTGAATGAGAGGAGGAATAGGAGGAGGAGGAGGAGGAGGAGGAGGGAAAAGACAGATTGAACATATTCATCATCAGAGCCAAAGCCTCCCCCTCTGTGCATGTAGAGAGCGCTGATGTGAACAGATGTTGACTCCTGGATCCAATTGATCAGGATCACATTAAATAAGTCTGAATTAGTGTTGTCAGTGTTAGTTAGTACATGAATAGTACATGAAAACACCAGTTTGTTTCTTTGGGTTTTTCTTTTTCTTTCTTTCTTTCTTTCTTTCTTTCTTTCTTTCTTTCTTTCTTTCTCTCTCTCTCTCTCTCTCTCTCTCTCTCTCTCTCTCTCTCTCTCTCTCTCTCTCTCTCCCTCCCTCTGTATGTGTGTGTTAGAGAGAGTGTATGTGTCTTTCTTAGTGTGTGTGTGTGTGTGTGTGTGTGTGTGTGTGTGTGTGTGTGTGTGTGTGTGGTGCCTGTGCGCGCATGCAGGTGCTCACGGTGGGCGTAATGTATTTGACTGTCAGTGGGGTTGTGTGAATTATTTGGAATCAATGAAAAGGCAGAGACACAGCTGACAGTGACAGAGGGTTAGCACCCGGTGTCTTCATCCCGCCAATCAGTTCCGTTTTCCCGAGAAAACCCATTCCAGAACACAGACGCCCACCTCTCTCTGACCCCCCGGGAGTCTGACCCGTCCGTTCAGAAGCCACTTTTTTTCCCAGTCACTCATCACCGACAACCTGCGCCCGGTGTTTGAGAAGCCTAAGGTGGGCTCTGTTTTTGCGAAGATGACAGACTGCTAGAGAGACGACTACTGAGATGTGTCAGGTGAGATTTCACGCCTGGTTTGCGCGGGTCTGGTGGTACCAGTACATAGGGTTATGGTTACCTTGGTCACAGTGACCGACCGCCGCCCCCTTCCCTCTTCCATTCCTGTCCGGTCACCCCGACACCTTTCCCTGAACTAATATCCCCTGTAAAACTGAAAGTAATTGCAACCGCAAAGCCTAACTGTACAAATCGGTCAAAACTACACTGGTTTGATGACAATTAACCCCCAAATACGGAACAATTATGTGATCAATTTATTACCATCTCGGCGCAAAATACATGTTATCTATCACATAAAGCATAATCAAAAATAGCGACAAATGGCAAAAAAGAACTTACCATCATATACACTCTTCTACCCGGTGAGTGTTTACGCCACTCTTGTTCTGTAATTTTGTTTTCCTTCTCAGCCGAAGAGTTTTCCTAACTGACTGACAGAGGCTGTGCTAAAAGCGCTCACGTCCAGAGAAAAAAATGACGGCACTATCGCAATTCGGTGACACTAACCATATACATACTATACATGTATATGATGTCTATGACACTAACAGTTTCTTGCACATCAAGTGGTGAGGTGAAGCGCGCCGGAGCTCCCGTCTGACTCGCAGTGTTGCCCCGGCTTGTTCAAGTACAGTGCTGAGAGCGAGCAGCGCAGGAGAAGAGCTTGTGGACGGAGCGTGTGTGTGTGTGTGTGTGTGTGAGAGAGAGAGAGAGAGAGAGAGAGAGAGAGAGAGAGAGAGAGAGAGTCGGTGGATGTGTGTGTATGCGCGACTTATTGCGCACTCAAAGTGCGATTGAACGACAAGCCAGGGTAAACATTATAACGAATAAGCATTACCCTCTATTTTTCAACACAAGCGAGAATTTTTCCATTTTTATGTGATCATAAACTGGCGAGCGTTTCCGCTTCGCTGCACAAGATAAGACCATACTGTGTACTGCCAGTCGACGCTTTCTGCCTTGGAAAAGGGAGCGATGCATATGGCCTCGTGGTCGTCATATCATTACGCGCCGGTTTCCCCTGGCCCTGCATCTTGTGGCTGTGGCAGTAATAGTACAGGGGAAACAACTACTGCAGGCGACAAATGACTGTGGAGCACCGCGTAGGCCTGGTGAAAAACATTTTTAAAGGCTGTCAGGCTAAAAAGACAGAGGTCCGTCGATGTTTAACTAAATTACTGTGGGGGCTATTACATGTCTTAATTGATGAAGTTTGTTTAAAACGCTGGTGGCAATTTCAACATGTGCTGTCTTCTCATAAACCTTTCTAAACCAAAAGGGACACCACGTTTGACCTCGTGCTACTGCCCGTTTCACGGCCCGACAGCACCGAGCCTAACATTAAAACAACCCATCACCCCCATTAACCCTGAAATGGCGAATCTTTGCTGGTCTGCGGAGGCGATTGGCTTATTAGGAGCAAGATGTTGCTCTGCGCCTCTGCGCTTTATTTCCAAGACTGAAGTGGTAGGCTATGCTACACAAATTGTAGAGCACGGTAATTGAAGCTCATTGAAAAAGTCACTGTGGTAGTGATTAACCCATCCAGTCCCAGTGGGCCGCTGTCAATCTGTCACAGGTGAAAGCCAATGAAATTCAACATGACAAAGGAGTATAACCACACACACTCAATCACACATACGCTGACTCACACCCACGTACACACACATACACACACTCCAAAAATTAATTCTGCTGCAATTATCCAATCAACCTGATGTCAACTGTTGCCCATAAAAAAGTGCGCTTGTCAGTATTTTACAGAATTCATCCAGCAAAATGGTAGGAGATGGGGGAATATGGTAGTTAAAATAAAATAAGTGCTGCCAGTTCCCTTTTTGGCTTCTGAATACTCCCTTTCCAACTCTCTGTTCAGACCTCTTTTTATTTCCTGACAAACTTTATAAAGATAGCCCACCAATGACAAACATTGGTGTAGGTTTGGTCTCAACATTGATGGGGACACAACTATTTGTCTATATCTCAAACATGGCAATGGGGAAACTATCTGCGTTTTGTGCGGCAAAACGTAGAAGGGACAATTAAACTAATTACCTGGTCCCCCTGAAGGGATTGACCAGGTGTTGCAATGATCCTGTCTGCGGGTGTGTGTGTGTTTGTCTATTTCTGTGTCTGTCCACCCGTATTGCAATGACCCTGTCCGTCCACATGGGGGACCAGGTTGCCATCTCTAATTAAACTTGTTTAAAATTTGGTTTGGACATGATGTCCCTACCCTGCCCCAGTCATACCATACATTACGCCCATGATTACATAGTTTGCTTGCTTTTGTTTATGCCTATATTCCTACACCTGCTCCTACCTCGCCTGTTATCAGTTACCCCAGGTGTTACCTCTTCCTGTTCCTCATTTTCTGTCTATCGTCTGCGTTGCTGCTGTGAACTTCCCTTTTTGTTCATACTGTAGCATACAAGTCAGTGAGGTGTGTGTGTGTGTGTGTTTGTGCGTCTCTCTCTCTCTCTCTCTCTCTCTCTCTCTCTCTCTCTCTCTCTCTCTCTGTGTGTCTGAATCTATGTCAGTCAGTGAGGTCTTGGTGTGGTTACTTCACCTCATAATATTGTGTGTATGTGTACAAGGTATGTATAATTTTCATTAGTAATGTTTTAATTGGGGATAGCTTCCTGATGCGGATATTAGTGTTCATGACAGCAACAATTAACGTTATGCGTAATACCTTGGTTACGTTCTGATAACAACAGTAGCTACGCTGTATTCCATTCTCACTGCATAGGGTATAGAATCCAAGACTGGATCCGAAGTGTTCACTATGTAGGAAATAAAACAATGTAACTTGCACCCTATATAGTCCACATACGGTATAATGTAGTGAACAAGTAAACATTTCGGACATGGTTCAAGTTAACTACACATTTGTGTGCTCCCATACCTCTGCCGTGCACTGTAACTTCAATTTCGGGGTGAAAATGAGTTATTGTAATTTTAGGAACAATATACATCAGTTTTATCATGTTGCCAAATATCTTGAGTCAAGTTTGTTGTTTTGTTTGGAAAAAAATAACCCTGAAAACATATGTAAGCAGAGGATTTTTAAAGTCACTTTTCTCAGTAACTAGCTCTGGTGAGCTAAAGTCTTTTACCTTTGTAAGGCAGATCTGATCTCCCCCCTACTAAGTCAATTCCAAAGTGCCTAGACCTCCCGAGTCTCCCCAGCATCCTGTAGCAGCTATCTCTGATGTGACTGCATGATGTACTGTGTCACTTCCACTCCCCACTACATTAGATCCAGTTACAGGAGCAGTGGCAGTGCCAAGCCTTGGAGTGAAGAGATGGAGTCTGTCGGTAACTATGCCAAGTCTAATGTGGAGGACCTATTTACACGGCTACAGTATAGGAAAGGGCTTCCTAAAAAGTGTGAAGATTTTCATTATTTTTATTCATCCAGATTATTGTAGTGAAAAGAGTGAAACGTTGTAGGCAACTGGACTTATTTTTTAGAGCTTTTTTCATCTTTCACCTTTCATCCAAAAGGCTTCTTCAGTTCTGGCATGATGATGGGAAACCAGGAGCTATATCTCTGGATCACTGGAGGTGGAGCTGTAGACCACACCCCTCATTCCATGACAAAAGGGTCACATGAATCATAAGGAAGGGGTGCCTAAAAAAGTGATTTTCCACACCGATATTTTTGTGATGGGGATGGGTCTCGATACTCCAGGAACCCAAGGCTACAGCTAAATCAGTGAGAGTACCTCTATCCTGTCCATCCAGATACAGCAAGAGAGCACTTGTCTCTCCAAGACAAATTTCAGGAGCTTGAAAAATAAATGGTTGACTAGAGTGAACGACAGGCGCATAAAAAAGGCCAGCATTCTGTGAACAGACAGTTTTGGACAACAAGGCAATAAAGTCAAGTCAATTATGTTTTTATTGTCGTTTCAGTCATATACACAATACATAGTGAGATGAGACAATGTTTCACCGGGAACAATTAGTGATATACACAACTGTTAGAACACAATATGGAAAAGACACATACATAATAGTGTCTACGTGCACTATTAAGGACCACATATGCACATAAACAATCATGACCAGGCACCACCGCCACTAAGTGCGGTTCCTCGCCTCTTCAATATGCTTTAGAAAAACAAAAACAAATAACAATGTGTAAAAGCATTTTACTAATAAACTAATAAAATAAGTTTCAATTTTTAAAAGGATAAAAGCAAAATAATTATAAGGTGGCAGCTGTAGAGGACCTAATCACCAAGCTGCAGTGGATAGAGGGGGATCGACTTAATGTGGTTATGCTCAATCACTTGGTCCATGAAGCCCAAGAGGGTTCTAAATCTGCCAGTGCCTCCATCCCGGGAGCAGCGAGAAGGAGCGGCCAACCTGATGGCGATTAAGAGGCCGAGCATGATGGGTAAAGGCCTGGTGTAGTGTTTCCTCTGTGTGCCAAGCCCATCAAAGATACACCTATTTATGCATCCTGACACTGATCCCCACTTTGCTCGCGTGTATTATGTGATTCTGTTGGGTTTCCCAACCTTGTGTACATTGCCAGTTGTCCTCCATTAACCCCTTTTAAGAGACACCCCCTATTAGATATCTAATGTTTAATGTAGTAGCATTTGCATTTTTGTTGTAGTTGCATATTTTTCATTCAAAGCCAGTCATTACGCTAAAGGGCTATAATAAGCAGTATGCTTGGCTCCCCTCGTTGTTACAACATATTTTAGTTTTTTTTAGGCTTCCCATGTTGCTGTTGTCTAAGCTGTTGTTTCTCCTTTAATTTCCGATATTTATCCAGAGGAGGACATCCTAGGATCAGATAGGGAAAGCATTAGCATTAGAAAATAAAAGTTCTACCATATTGGTTAAACCGCACTTGCACTTAGAATAGGTGATTTTAAAAACTGACCCATCTAACTGTCTGAAGAGTTGTCAAATTTACCAGTACATTTAGTAACAAGCGCAATCAGAGATGGCAACTTGGTCCCCGATATGGGTGGGCAGACACACAGACGGCCCGCCCATACAGGCAGACAGATACACACACAGACAGACACACAGACGGACAGGGTCATCGCAATACCTGGTCAATCCCTCCGGGGGACCAGGTAACTAGATGGGGAAAAAAACACATGGCAGGACTTCTCCTTTCTGAAGCTGACTTCTTCACTTCTGCTTTTGGATACTGATTTTTGCATTTTTTGTTTAGATTTATCTGTCTACATTGAAAGCAATGAGTCCAAGGCACTCAGAAGTGTCAAACGGAGACAGAAAAGGGTTAAAAAGCCTTTAATCACACTGGCTAATCATTTAAAATCAGTGCCAACATCTTTCGACCTGCACAGGTCTTCTTCAGGGCACACGCAAAGAGAACTGAAGGAGTCACTGAAACTATATAGACAATGCCCCACCCACTCCGTTTGACACTTCTGAGTGCCTTGGACTCATTGCTTTCTATGTGGAATTATCCCTACTCCAAGAGCACCTGTGGTGAACCCTTGAATTCCACCTGAGCGCCGAGTTGGACCACATGCTTGCTTATCTGTCTACATTATTGGCATCTTCTTGAAATAAAAAACTCCCATCGCTGCTGTATGCGGGACTGAACTTTACCTGAACCCCGATGAGGAGATTGCTTAGTGACTTAGTGGATTTTCCTCAGAATAAATCTGTCGTAATGGCTATTTCCAGACGATGGTGTTTACAAATGCTAACGCTATGGACAGCAAAATGTGGTCTTCAAAGAGAAGTTTGTCTATAGGAAAGGTTCACTTCGAAATGGGTTGCAGATTTAAACATAGGTATTTCACAAGCTGGGGGGCGTGGCTGTTCATTTATCCACTGGTACCTGATGAAGACCCTGTAGTTGAAATGTTGTACCATTAAAAAGTTTGCGAACGTAGGACAAGATGTGATCTGTGAAACGTGTGAAAGATGATCTTTTTTTTGAGCATCAGCGGTGTCAAACCAGGCTTCAGAAAGTAGAACCTCTGCCACATATTTCATCCAGTCTTTTTTCTGAACCCGCTGATCCTACTGAGCACACAAATAGTCAGCCAGATGTATCACCTAATTAGTGACATCATCTGTATGAAGGTCACAAGCAGAAAAAGATACTCACGGCAGAGTTCATACTTTCTGAAACCAGAACTAACAACTCTTGAGCATTTATCAACTTGTTTCAGAACTAAACGAACAGTGATTTTGCTGATGATGTATGAAATGTGAGAGGCCAGCTAAGCTTATATCCATATTCCTGAATGGTAAGTGGCTGTAATGTCACAATACGCATACTGAGGTGTTTTTCTGTTCTGTGTCAGGGCCATTATTGCCACCGGAGCAGTGTGCTCTTATGAGACACTTGGAAATAATTGGAAATGGAGGTGCCGCATAAACTGCAGGTGATGAAACTGGCTGATAAGAAGGCTGGCAAGGCTGCTAAATGAACGACAAGCTGTGATATTATCACCTACTTGTGGTGTGTGTGTGTGTGTGTGTGTGTGTGTGTGTGTGTGTGTGTGTGTGTAAGTGTGTGATATGAGTCCAATGTGAATGTGCTAGTGTTAGTCAGAGTTACACCGACTGACCTCTGTGGTTTTGGGTGCTCAGTGTTATTTTTATTTTATTTTCATTAAGTCAGAATAAGAATATTTTTATTATATAATAATTTCAATAATCAACAATTTTACTAATCTTCAACAGAAGGTCCTCATATTTACAGCAGCGGATGTCCACCCTATTGTGTGTGTGTGTGTGTGTGTGTGTGTGTGTGTGTGTGTGTGTGTGTGTGTGTGTGTGTGTGTGTGTGTGTGTGTGAGTGAGGGAGAGAGAGAGGGAGAGAGAGAGAGAGACAGACAGAGACGGCCTTAGAGATACTGTCTGTGACCTACTTAAAATATTTTGACTGTAATACTTTAACAGATATTTTGCCATAGTGTGACTTACTAAAATACATTAACACATACAGTAACACAAATACATTAACACATACAGTAACACAAATACATTAACAAATACATTAAAACATACACTGAGACAAAATTTCCATTTTGTTTTTCCTGAAGCAGGCTAATTTTACACAAATTCTGATACTACAATCACTCCTGTTGTTTATGACATCCATTTTTTTGTTTCTTTCTATGTGTCTTACATTTGTTCACCTGACCGGTTTCTTTGTTGTTCTCCAGCAGCAGCGAAGCATAATCATCGTAGAGTCGATTCAAAAAGAGCAAATCTGTGATGGTTCACAAAACGTGCCATTTAGTTTTCAGCAGACAATCCATTGTACCTATCCAGTTGTTCAGAACCAATTCTCCAGTATACCTACACACTCGAACAACAAACACATACATGCATGCACACATATGCACACACACACACACACACACACTCTCTCAAACAACAAACACATGCACGCACACACACACACACATACACACACACACACACACAGTCAAGTTTTGTTGGTAAAAGAATATCAAGAATGAGCTTGACTGTGTGTGTGTGTGTGTGTGTGTGTGTGTGTGTGTGTGTGTGTGTGTGTATGTGTGTGTGTAGTGGAACGGAGAAGGAGAAGTAGAGAGATGAAGCATGAGGAAGATGGACTACTAAAAGAGTATATTTTTGTGGTAATCTTCAACCGACACCACACAATCCCCTCCAGGTGAGGGGAGAAGGCACCAGTAGCTTGTCAAAGCGCTATGGAAACAGGTGGACAGGAAATCAATAGCCCATTACCACGTCACAACTGCAACAAATCACCTGCCCATCCACACCCTACACACACACATGTCCACACACACACATGCACACACACATAAACACACACACATACACACACACACATGCATGCCCGCACACAAACACAAACACACACACATACACACACACACACACACACACACCCATATACATACAAACAGATTGCCCTCCCATACACATATACACAGGCATACTAACACACACACACACAGATATACACACACACACACACACACATATATACATACACACAGATGTCCCCCACATACACATACACACATGCATACTAACACACACACACACACACACACACACACACACGCATATATACATACACACAGATGTCCCCCCCATACACATACACACATGCATACTAACACACACACACACACACACAGATATACACACACACTCATGTGCACATTCTCTGTGCTTTACAGGTAATCTGTCATTATATCCCAAAGATAGCGCCCCATTATACCCATTAAGATGTGAACACAGGCTGTCTTCCATTTAAACTGGCCTCTCTTGCAGTGTCTTGCTGTGACATGACAGGAAGATAGCTCAGCATGACGCAGTCTGTGAACCCCTCCATCCCCCCCACCCTCCCACCCTCACCCCCTGTGTGGACCTCCAGTGTTCAGCTACAGCTAGGCTACCTGGTTTAGTGCAAACTCACCTTAAGTTTTCATTGGCCGTAATGATTGTGCGGCGTCTCATTTCAATTTAACGGCCCATTGCAGTCCGGTCATTTCACAGACGGACCTAAGGTGACTATAAAAATGGGGACGTTTTTTTAAGCAATGCTGTTGGGCAACGTTAATAAAAGACGTTTGTTGGAAAACTTTTCTCACTGATATTAGGTGACATAAAGCACCAGTCAAAAGTTTGGACATGCTTTCTCATTAAGTAGTTTTTCTTTACTTTTTTTATTTTCTACATTGTAAATGAATACTGGCCACCTGCTGCTGTGTGCTGAATGGCCTGGAGGTGAGAGGGGAGCAGCTCCAGAATGTGTTGCTTTATAGTTTTGAAGTCTTTTAGCCTGGGCCTGCCAACACTGCCTCCTGTGCCAGAGAAATCGGACAAAAAACAAACGCTTCACGTATGTCATGTACACTCTGTTCAGTTGCATTTAAAGGCATTTGATAGACGCCCGTTTGAAAACTTTGTCTGTGGGATCTTTGCCAGACCAAGCTCTGTCTCGAAGCGACAGCCAGACTAGATATCTTCAGTAGCCTATTAATATACAATGTAGAAAATAAAAAAGTAAAGAAAAACTATTGAATTAGAAAGCATGTTTGAACTTTTGACTGGCACTGTATCTATGAGGTTAACATAAAAAAAAATATCAGCATGTATCTCCTTTTACCACCCTATCAGGACATTAGGAGCCTATTGTGTTGTTGCCAAGCAACATTGCCACAAAAAGTGTCCCAATAATGTATCGTCACCTTGAAGGCTTGTTCACTGTGTGTTACTGTTTTTGAGTCCAAATTACTCATGCTTGGTCTCTCTGTTCCTCCATCACTGTTTCACTGTTTCACTGTTTCACTGTTTCACACACACACACACACACACACACACACACACACACCACACACAAACACACACACAAGCACACACACACACACACACACACACACACACACACACACACACACACACACACACACACACACAAACACACACACAAGCACACACACACGCAGGTAATGTGTCTCCTTCCTCTCTGCCCTTCGGGCTTGATGATGGGATATGCTGCAGGAGCACAGGAGTAGGAGGACTCTTCTTTTCTGATTCCAATGCAGGAGGTGATGATATTAGCACTTTCTTTGTCATAGTTTTTTTTTATTGCTTTTCAATACAATAAAAACAAATCGTGACAAAACAACAGTTTAGCTGTTTCCCAGACCCTCCAATCCCACTCAGCCACCCCCCCCCCCCCTTTCCAAACATTCCCATACCCAGGAGAGGGGCGAAAAAAGACAAAAACAACTACATAAAATACATACATAAAATATGTGGAATTAAACCCATAAATAATACATTTATATGACATTTGAAAACATTTAAGTGCTACAGTTCCAGTCTGTTATATACATACCATAAAAGCCACAGAACTAGAAGAATAAGGTGACTCTGTTTATTTAGATGTCTTGTCTGGTGTGTCTGCTCTCTTTGGCCGTCTCTGTGAACGGATGAACGACTGTTTCACCCGCATCACATTTGCTCATGAGCTGTGCTGGGTAAAGGCACGTGAAGGAGAATATGAGGCTAACCCTTCTTTCCAATCCCAATGCCTGAGATGACGATGTTTGCACGTTCCAGCATCCGTGTTGACACAGTGTAACAGAAGGTAGCTCAAGGGGAGATGTCACCTTCACATATTTTGGCATGATATTTACTTACCCTCTCTCTTTCTCTCTCTCTCGGTCTCTCTGCCTCTCTCTCCCTTTCCTATCCTTCTTTCTTTATCTCTTGTTTTTGTTAACAAGCTAGGAAAGAAAATGCATTTGTTTGCATTAGTTTGTCATTCATTTAACAACACTGTGTAGATAAACAGCAATGCTAATGAAACACCTTAAAGTATGAAGTTGAGAGACACAGAACAAAAAAAGTGTGGGGATGTACAGAGTGAGTGAATAAGAGAAAGAGAGAGAAAGAGATTACAAAGAGAGAGAAAGAAAGAGAGAGAGAAAAAAGAGAGAGAGATTGTGTGTGTGTGAGAGAGACAGGGAGACAGAGAGACAGGCAGAGAGAGAAAGAGAGAGAGAGAGATGTATTTCTGCAAAAAATAAAAAAACTGTCTTCTGTGTTCTCTGTCTGAATCTTTTCCCTATAGGCTGCATTAAAGTTCCCCACCTTAATTACAGCAGCACTAATCTCCCTTGACTGCCTGACTGCAGCCATTACCTGTAGAGTATTTTACAGCATTAAGTAGACACATAGCTCCTCAGAAGCAGCCATTTCATGCCATATTCATCTACCGTAATCAGGATCTTTTATCCAGGCATCTGAGGCAGTGAAGGAAGTTAAAAGGAAGATGACGTTGGTTTTCATCTAGCTGCTTGTCTGTTGTAAAAAAGACGATCCTGTTTTTGTTGTTTACCCTTTTTATGTAATGATGTGTGATGTGGCAAGACGCACTTCATTTTCATCTAAAAGTGTGCATGCTGGACAATGAAACAGGCTGATACAATGAGTGGAGAACGTATGCAACTGGTGATTTGTTCCTAAAAATTCTTTTTAATGGTGATGTTTTGGGCAAGAGCCCTTCATGAGATGTCATGATGTTGAACTTTAGGAGGTGGCGTAGTTGTGGATGGCTATAGGAAGCCTCTAGTTTCTTTGCATCACCCCATTCACTGCAACTAGTGATTGCTTACTGTGGCCTACAGTATTTCGCAGGGAGGCTGGAGCACTTACCCTGGGCCCTATACAAAAGCAAAATCTATGGGCCCCGTCTACAGTATATTCTCTATTTCTCATGCATATGGCTTGCTAGGGACCCTACTGCCATTGAAGCCCTGGGTTGTCATCCCTAGTCTGTGTGTGTGTGTGTGTGTGCGCCTATGTGTATGTGTGTGCTTGTGTGTGTCTGTGTGTGTGTGTGTATATATGTGTGTGTGTATATGTGTGTGTGCCTATGTGTGTGTGTGCCTATGTGTGTGTGTGTGTGCTTGTGCGTGTGTGTGTGTATTTTCCCACCCGCTTCAACACCCCTGCATCCTGGAAACGGTAGACGAAAAAAAAAAAAAAAAAAAAAAAAAAAAAACGATGTGTTGCGTGCACTGATTGAAAACAAATGAAGTCATAATCAAAACGAGCAGCTGGCCTTTGCGGGGTTCGGTGCCTTTCCCATCAGTGTCCCTTTAAAACATCACTTAGCGTCGGGTGAAATCGATCTCCGTCCGTTGGGGTCCCGCCTGTCGATCTTTTTCAGTGGTATTGTCGTTAAGAGATGAATGCCAGCGCGGCAGATGCCAGCACGTCTGGAGATGAGCGATAGGGCAAAGGCCCTATGACCTCACCTCTCCCAGTAATAAATGGCGCCATTGGCAGGATTCAGTGGCTGCATACTAATTACAGGTGAGTTTTTACGGGTGGTCTGTCGGGCATAGAGCTTATAAAAGGAGCGAGGGTCTTCACCCTCATTAAAAGGCCCTAAATGAAAATGGAATTGAAGATGAGAAGAAAAATAAAAACATCAAACAAGTAATTAAACTGGAGATTTTTTTTTAAACGGTCAATTCTCACGCTGCAGATGTGGTCTGTTTAACAAGTATTTAAATGGCTCCATCTCCTGAATAGTTTTTCCTCCTTTTTGTCTGTCACAGCCTGGAGACTGCATATCTATTTTTCGCAGCATTAGTAAAACAGTAAATAAATAAATAACTTGTTGAATGAATAGAAATGGCTGTTGGCTAATAGTTTCCTCTGACAGTGCGATTCATTCGACTAGAGAATAGCTGTGCTAGGTGTAGATATTCTATGAAAAAAAAAAAAAAAAACTGACAGTCTTAGGCTGGCCTGCTGCCATGGTGTTAATGCGTGGAATGTAAAGCCTGCAGTAAGCCCTGGAGCTCGTCTAAACTCCCTACCAGAAACCAGGCCTCATTACCCAGTGCTCTGCTTCACACTGAAATGCATTCCGGTACCGATCGACTATCACAGGGGTGCCCCGCCCCTGTCAGATACACTGGCATGTTGAGGCATTAGACAAATACCGAAGCACAGTGGTTTATGCGTGCTTCATAAACACAGCGCTTGTGACAGTACCAATGTGGAAGGACAAAACTGGTGGAATGAGTAAGCAAAATAACTAAGATTTAAGATTTCATTTCATTAGTTTGACATGACAGAAACAAACATAAAAACATACATGTTTTTTTACTATTATATCTATCTGCAACTGTGCTAAAGCCCATTTTACACACAGAATGGCAATCTGTGTGTGTGTGTGTGTGTGTGTCTGTCTGTATGTGTTTTTTTTCAGTGAGAGTGGGCAGTAAGACATGGGAAGGTACTCCAGACTAGCCTGGTAAACCCGCCCCTCGTACTTCATTTCATTTGCACGATTTGCTGGAGGTGTGGACTTTGCTGAAGTTTTTAAAAAGTGTCTCTGCCTTTACCCAATCTCTAACGCCTGGTCGTCACGTGTGCAATTAGCCTACCTACGCACTACAATTCAAATGTAGCACACAAGGTCAACGTCACAGCTAACGAACACACCCTCTGTTCGCTGATTGGATCGTACTTTCTGCGACTTGCCAAATGCTCCTCAAGAGATTCCGGTCCAGACCCTCTGCACGAAATGAAGTGAAGTACGAGGGCGGGTTTACCAGGCTAGTCCAGACCTCATGGATGTGTTTTTTTCATAATGGACTTTATATATGACTTTGGTCAAACAGACACAAAATAACCCTGTATCGGAGACAGTAGCCCTCAAAACCCCCAAAGCATGAGTTACATTGTATGAATTTCATGCAAGAATTTTTCAACAGCTTGACGTGTGTACTGTGTCACAGTAGTGATGAGGGGAGTCATATGAGGTGTGTCCTCATTATTTTACACGAGGGACTGTCAGCCATCTCTGATCTGTCAAATCCAGCAAACTTCACCCACTTTTGCAAAACGGAGCACATTTTACTTCGTGTCTGTGACACTCTAAATATGAATATATCTAAGACTTTCCACAAGCCAAGCATAAGAAATAGGTTAATAGTCATTTCCCATAGCTGCCATGGACATAGAAAGCTGCTGTACAATTGGTACTTTGTATGCTGGTTCTCTTCATTTTATCCAGTATAAGTTTTATATTTTTATGTAGATTGAAAAACATTCGTTTTCATTATTTACAAATACCCTTAAAGAGTATTTTTTGTGATCAAAGCCTAACTATAAAGAGCTTATATGCTGTATGGGTGGACCTGTGTAAAGATGAATGTATCATTTGCTGTGGCTGCCTGTGAAGTGTTTATAGGAGGACACAATACATGCAGCACTTACCACTGACAATACATCTTTCCACTGATATGGGTTACCCAATACCTTAAAAGCATTTACAACATTGCAACAGGTGTCTTATAACTTAAAACGTACTTCTGAGTAATCCAGATATGTTATTCAACATCCTATGGATATAAGTTATCCATATCCCAGCTGCATTCTATGCACTTTACTCCCCCCTCCCCATGCACTTGTTTAGACTAACAATTCATGTCCTACTCTAACCATGTCTGTGTGATGATAAATGTATCCTTGTATCCTTGTTAAAGCCTTGTAAATAAATTGTAAAGACGCTAAAAGCATTACTAGATCAAACAGTAGTATGCCCCCTGTGCAATCATACAAAGCTAAACTGTCTAACAATCAGATGCTATTTCACAGTTGGAACAATTATGAATAAATTCACGTTTCCAGACACCTGCTGTGTCCGACTGGGTGCAGTGACCAAAAGGTTACAGTGTGTCCTCCGTCCGCTGTGTGATCTGGGAGGCATTTTGCCCAAAGCTTACGTGACCTTTTGACGGGCGCCTTTTTAAGGTCCACTCATGTATGAACCACTGTGTCTGATCCACATACGCTGACACAGTGACATTTCCCATAATCGGCCCAATATGATGAAGGTTACTGAGGGTTGGCAGAGCCAGTACTTGTCCAGTTAAGTCAGACTAAAGTGAAACATTACAGCAGTTTGTCGGTAATTTTAATTACTGTATGCCGGCCATATTAATCAGAAGACTCCGGGCTCTCATTTCATACCTCGTTAATGTTGATAAGGCAGGAACAGGGGAAGTGTACACAATGGCTTACAGTAATATCAACAGTGGGAGCCATTACACTTTGTGGATAAAACAAATTAAAGAAATAAAATATAATAAAAAGTTCACTGTTTTATTATGGGTCTGGAAAGTGTTATGTTCATGTTCAACAGACAATGAACTTAGAAGTATGAGGTAAAGATGCAGTATGTGTAGGTGTGAATCTGTGTGAATGTTTGTGTGTGTGTCTTTGTGTATGTTTATGTATTTGTGTATGTCTGTGTCCCTGTGTGTGTGTGTGTACTAGTGGAGAGCTTATGGCCGAATGCATTCATCCCCCATTGAGTTACCTGACTAGACTGTCAACAGTCTGCAGCAGTATATATCATCACAGCACATTATTGGAAACTCAAGACCTGTGAGAGAGTAGCAGTGCAATAACACACACATACACACACACACACACTCTCTCTCTCTCACACACACACTCTTTTTCTCATTCTCTCTCTTCCTTTTCTCCCTTTCTTATCTCTCTCGCTCTCTCACACACAAACACACACACACTCTCTCTCTCTGTCTGTCTCTCTCTCTCTCTCTCTCTCTCTCACACACACACTCTCTCAGTCTTTCTTTTCTCCCTCTCTTATCTCTTACTCTCTCTCTCTCTCACACACACTCTCGTTCTCTGTCTTCCTTTTCTCCCTCTTTTATCTCTTACTCTCTCTCTCTCACACACACACACACACACACACACACACACACACACACACACACACTCACACGGGGACTATACACAACACTGAATTAGGTTTTATTGGCAAGTAAATAAATGTTGGCAAATAAAATAAAGTTTTTTACAAGCAGTGCCAAATAGCCAGTCTTTACGGGTAATGGTATCATGCAATTGCTGACACCTTGCTCTCATTATACTCCCAGTTATGGATGGTATGAGCCACAGTCAAGACAAAAAGGGCTCAAGACCCACCAGAGGATTTATGTCCATGAGTATTTGGTGTGTTGATTTCAGTGTTAAAAGTAGCTACATCTGTAAGATTGATCACCATTTATAGTGTGCAGTTAAAGTAGCCTGCTTTAAAGTTTCCTTAAAGGACAACTTCGGTGTAAAATCAAAATTTGCCTGTTAAAACATCATCCCGAGTTGGTATGTGTACCGAGGAGCAAAAATTATTCAGCCCGCTGCATTCAGAGTTAAATTATTTTTTGTCGTTTGCCCCAGAAGGCTAACAATCGAAGTGGTAGGTGCCCTTAGACGAAGCACGACGACAAAGCTATTTTTAAACCATTAAAACCGCTCGAAGAAACTCCACACTCTATCGGTAGTACAACAAAGGCCCTGGCATTAAAAACGAGGCACTGAGAACTTTGTAAGTGTACACAACGTCTATTAATAAAACAGGTTTGATAGGCAGTACCTTGCTGTAGTTTCTCGTCGCCGCCATGTTGGACGTCCACACTAGCCGATTGTCGAACACGGACCAGCGGTCAGAATAGGAGGAGAAGTAGTGCAATTTAATTCCGTGAAACTGGAGGGATTTCATCTGTTGGTGACAATATCCAGTCATTGTGCCCATTTAACAGAGCCATGGTCCCAGCAACGGCACCTAATCCACCAAAAAGGCTACATCTGAAGAGGTGTGCCATTCGGAAACCTGTGCGACTTGGTGGAGATGTATGTCCAACAAAAAAGTCAAGAGAGAGCTGCAGCCATGGCGACAACAATCGGGAGATATTTCACAGGTTACCCATGCTTGATAAGGACACTTTGCAGCAGTAACTGGTCTTGCAAATCGTCGTGAAGACGCGCCCACAGGCTGAAACAGAAAGATTATCGTGTCTGTAGCCTGCATTTCAACCAAGATGATTACATTGTCCCAGCAACGGCACCAACCCACAAAAAAGGCTACATCTGAAGAGAGGTGCCATTCGGAAACCTGTGCGACTTGGTGGAGATGTATGTCCAACAAGAAAGTCAAGAGAGAGCTGCAGCCATGGCGACAACAAAAGGTATAATCGGGAGATATTTCACAGGTTACCCATGCGTGATAAGGACACTTTGCAGCAGAAGCTGGTCTTCCAAATCGTGTTATCCCTGTTCACGTGCACAGCACGACTTCCGTCAACAACAGCACGCGAGACTCAGTCCTAAGTGAAACGACACTTGAATGGGCCTCTTCAGTCTCTTGTACAAAATGGCAGGATATCGTCACCAACAAGTCGTTGCAAATTGACTTTTGCCATGGCTGCAGCTCTCTCTCGGCTACATCTACATCTCCACCAGATCTCCGAATGACCTCTCTTCAGATGTAGCCTTTTTTGTGGGTTGGTGCCGTTGCTGGGACAATGTAATCATCTTGGTTGAAATGCAGGCTACAGACACGATAATCTTTCTGTTTCAGCCTGTGGGCGCGTCTTCACGACGATTTGCAAGACCAGTTACTGCTGCAAAGTGTCCTTATCAAGCATGGGTAACCTGTGAAATATCTCCCGATTGTTGTCGCCATGGCTGCAGCTCTCTCTTGACTTTTTTGTTGGACATACATCTCCACCAAGTCGCACAGGTTTCCGAATGGCACCTCTCTTCAGATGTAGCCTTTTTGGTGGATTAGGTGCCGTTGCTGGGACCATGGCTCTGTTAAATGGGCACAATGACTGGATATTTTCACCAACAGATGAAATCCCTCCAGTTTCACGGAATTAAATTGCACTACTTCTCCTCCTATTCTGACCGCTGGTCCGTGTTCGACAATCGGCTAGTGTGGACGTCCAACATGGCGGCGACGAGAAACTACAGCAAGGTACTGCCTATCAAACCTGTTTTATTAATAGACGTTGTGTACACTTACAAAGTTCTCAGTGCCTCGTTTTTAATGCCAGGGCCTTTGTTGTACTACCGATAGAGTGTGGAGTTTCTTCGAGTGGTTTTAATGGTTTAAAAATAGCTTTGTCGTCGTGCTTCGTCTAAGGGCACCTACCACTTCCATTGTTAGCCGACTGGGGCAAACGACAAAAAATAGTTTAACTCTGAATGCAGCGGGCTGACTAATTTTTGCTCCTCGGTACACATACCAACTCGGGATGATGTTTTAACAGGCAAATTTTGATTTTACACCGAAGTTGTCCTTTAAGTAAGGAAGAAATTAAAACCAAGACATTCTGTCTATGTTTGTGTGTTTGTCGTCCCTCAATGGTGGAACAACCTACCAGTCGCTACAAGTGCAGCAACATCCCTCTTGACCTTCAAAACACTCGTAAAAAAACACTTCTTTTCCGAGACTGCTTCCCTTCCTAACAAAACTAATCTCTACTACCCATCTCTTCACATGTGCCTCGGGCTTGTATATGAGTGTGCAGGGGGTGTGTGTGTGTCTGAAGGGTCCCTGCCCCAGGAAACTTGTACTCTTGTACTTGTACTCTGGGTTTCTCTACACATCTGTTAGCTTATTATGTCCTCCTTTTGTAAGTCGCTTTGGATAAAAGCGCCTGCTAAGTGTAATGTGATGTGATGTGAGCATGTGTGTATTTGGAGGAGTAGTGTAAAGAGACACGATCACGTCAGGACAGAGACATTGCATCTGGGGTTAAGGTCAAAAGAGCTAAGTTGTATGCAGCTACAATTTTTTTGGAGTGTTCAAGTCCAGTTGCATACAGCGTAGCTCTTTTGACTACCATGACCTGGATGAATGACAATCTTCACAGACATCTGAGGCTTAAAGGTGTACTACCATCGTGTTTTCATTAATTTTGCAGTGGTCTCTAGTATTAATGAATGACCTGTGAGCCGGTTTTGGTGAAAAAATGCTTTAGTGCTTCTGTTTTAGGCTGTTCTGGTTGGTGGAGGAGATGGAGCAGGGAAAATGGCAGGTTCTCAGCTATGCTGGTCTCAGGCTACAATCATTCGAAGCCCATTCGGTCATAGCGAACCAAATAGAAGATGTAAACGTTCTACACAAGCATAAATACTTATACTTCGCTAAGTGAATGTGTGCTGCAACGAGACTTCTCCAGTAATCACAACTGTGGCATAGCTTTTTGTATTTAACAAACCTACGTCACTTTGTTGGCCTTTTTCTTATTCACTCGTTTTTCCGCCTACTTTCTTTCACTGACTAATGGAGGCAATCGGGTTAGAAAAACATTTTCACGTGCAGCATGCATATGCAACTCGGGGTGACCTGTCGTATTTCAAAAGAGCAAGTACTAAACGGTTTCAGAGGACCAAAGTGCAGAATATCATAACAGACTTTGAGGTGAAGGATTAACAGTGATCACATAGGGAATTCCGATTATGCCGCACTGCTAGGCATAGGTGTGACAGAGAGCTCCCACATGGAATTAATATAATAGTTATCCGTCCGCCTTTTAAAATAAGGAACAGTTACTATTTGCCTTACATAAACTACTAAAATGACAATGAAACCAAAAACCAAAGTCCCAAAACCCACTAAATCAATAGACACCTCCTTGTCGCTAGCAAGATCAGATGCTGCTAGCTCTGACCAAATTCTTCATGCTGTTCAATCAATGAAGGAGGATTTTATACCAAGGTTTGATGGGCTATTAAGTTCTATCCAGGGAGTGCAGGGTGAACTTAAGACACTGACTGGTCGGATGACTAAAGCAGACAACCAAATTAGCACCAATGAAGAAGATTTTACATCTCTAAAAAAACACAGACCACTGACATGAGAACAGCTTTGGGAAAGGTTGTGCTGAAAGTGGACGACATAGAAAACCGTGCACGCCACTCGAACCTTCGTTTGGTGGGCCTGCCAGAGTCAACAGAAGAAGGTGACGTGTGGCTATTTGGGAAAATTGATTCCTGAAGTGCTGGGTGAACAAACTTTCTTGGGCCAGTTGTTATAGAGAGGGTGCATAGAGTCGGTGCTATTAACAAGGAGATGAGCCCACGAGTCACTATGCGACCTAGAGTGGTAGTGATGAAGTTCCTGAATGATGCAGACATTATAAGTCCGGGTTATAAAGGCTACCAGGACCAAGGGGGGAATACTAGTCAACTGTCAGGTCACTAGTCAACTTGACAAGGTTTTTTCCCCAAGTTTTCTGCTGATCTGCTTAAATGGAGAAAAGTCTTTGGCAAGGTGAAAAAAAGAACTGTTCTCCCTCTCTATGCGAGACCTACGTTATGGCATCATACAGCCTGCTACTCTCTTGGTGACGGTCAAGGGAAGACTGCACTCTTTCGACACAGCATTGGAAGCGGAGAGTTTTGATGTTCAAATTGATTTTTTGTGAGGGACTCTGTCAGGATCGTTAGGCATGCGGTTTCTCTTCATGTGGATATGGTGGACCGGCCTAGCTCCATAGTGAGGCTCTGTTTAGTAGCCTGTGGATCAGGGGAGGGACATGTGCACTTCATTTGGGGAAGTGCACCTTGTTGATGTTGATTATGTTATGTTTTAAGGCACATTTGTATTTATTTTACTCTTTTATCTATTTCCTTTTTGGTCAATAGTCAATACTCAATTCCAACACACATTTACATTATAATATCACTTATCTGCAGTAGCAGTTCTTGGGGGGGGGGGGGCGCGGTGGGCCTTTGCCCAGGGCGCAATTTCGTAAACGGCGCCATTCCGTTGGCCTCATGAGCGCTTGAAAAAAATATAGCATCAAAAAACATTTTTTATTATCTATCATATCACTATGTAGGAAATTGGCAAGTTGGCGCCCCCTTTGGCTGCAGGCGCCCCTGCTGAGAAGGCCCTCTGCACCGAAGCTGTGTGTGACAAGAAGGGGAAGGGGGAGGGGGCGTGGGGGACAGTTCACCTCTGGGTCACTCAAATGCAATGCACAAGCGGGCAATACTCTGCAATTAATGAGCGAAGTCAGTCACACATAGGCGTCCTTCCGAATAACGCACATTTCTTTCATAATATTATATTTACAGGTTTAGAATTCCTGCACGTTTTTTTTAATTCTGTGAAAGGGCTAATAAAAAAGGGCAATACAAAATGCGGTCATCAAGGTGAATTGGTTTAGTCTTAACTCCTGGTCGGCAGTGACAGTGTTCGGCGATGGGAAATACATATGTTGACTGTCGAGTGACAAACAGGAGATGGACAGAAAAAAGTCAAAGCCATTAGAAGAGTAGAAACGAGCAAAAGATGAAAGTATGCAACTGTTCCCCCTGCATGATTACGTTATCCATGCCATGAATGAAGGGCTAATGTTAATCATGGTATAACTCTTACGCTTGTTAGCCTCCTAGCTATGATGCTACGATTGCTATACTCAACAATAATTCGGTTTTAGCTCAACAAACACAAGGTCTAATTTCACCATAAGATTTGGCTTTGCAACAAAACTGTTACAAGTTCAGTTGCTATTGATTTACATAATTTGGGTTAATGTTGAGCCTTGTCATTAGCCAACAGAATGTTATGATAGTTTCAACATTTGCAATTTGCTGCAAGTCATAGTTTGCATAGTTTAACTATAGGCTAGTTTAGTGTAGTTAACCAGTCATACCCATAGACAGTAGAAGAGAATGGACTGAGGGATGGCGTCGTTTTCAATGGGAGCCGTTGAAGCACGATTTTGAGATTTTTAATTGGTCACAAGGCAACTGTGCAAGCGCGGGGTGACGTACGGTTATGTCGGCCAGCGAACCCAAATACTATAAATTGAGTGGTAGATGCTCAATCACAAATCATACAGCGTACGATAATTTTCTTAATAAGTATTCTTCTACCGTTATAGCTGCAATCACTTAGTGGAATGGGGGGCTAATATTGTATGTAGGGACTTGATTCTTCGTCAACTAACTTTGGTTCCAGGCAGTCTTGCAAGCCAGCATGTCAAGGGAGCTAGCTAGTTAGCATGTAAACTGCAAGCTATAGCGTGTAGCTTAGCTTAGCAGTCTTTCTCAATTCACTTGCATCGGAAAAAAAAGTAAAATCCATAAAGATAGCGATTCTGCTTACAAACAAATACCAAGTTCTACGCTTATTTTTCGGGAAATAGTGATGTAAATGTTTCCCCAACATGAATAGAAAAGTAAACGAGCATGACTGTGGCTACAGCTTGTTATCCAACCAGTACGGTAAATTTTCTCCAGTGCGACAGAAACTCACTAGCCGTCGCATGATTTATGGCGTCATTTTTAGCATAATTTCAGATAAACGTTTCTTACAAGGCAATAACATGACAGATTTCTGATCGAAGCAAATATGTTTTGCTGTGCCCTCTCCGGTTTACAACAATGCCAATATCAAGGTACGGATGGCTTCTCATGTAAAGTTGTTTGATTTCAAAGTGACGCTAAAGTGAATGGAAGTCAACGGAATGCTACATGCTATTGGTCATTTTCCGGGTTGAGATTTCCCCATGGGTGCTTCAACTTCCGGATATATTCCTACCCCCTTGGTCATACCTGAAGGTGTAACAAGCACACTGTAGAATTCGAGGCAGTAACCAAGGAGCTAATTGTTTCTCCCTAAAAGATAGATTAACATAGCGTCTAATGACAGACATTTGGCACGTAAGGGCATGTTAATATAATATTGCAGTTTATGGATGTTTTGTATAAGAGTTTTGTAGCCTACAGTATTTTGATGTTAATTTCAATTGCAATTCAGGGGCTCCCTTAAAATATTTTGGAGCATCCTCTGCCACTATAGGCCTATTATTTGTTGTATTTATATATCTGATTGTATATATTTTTGCCACTATTTTTATAGAGTGTGTCATTGTAATTTTTGTTCATGATGACTTAAACTTTTTTGAAAGTTCTGATAATGAGAAACACTGTATTGTCATAATAAAACATGCAAAATTCTGATTTTTTTTTGGGCTGTTTTTGGAATATGGCTTGGAGGGGGTCTCGCCCGGGGAGTAATTCAATGTAGAACCGCCACTGCTTATCTGAACTTCATTTCACCTCTTAGAACGCAAGAGGTTTAAACAAACTTGTCAAGCTAAAGCAAGTAATGAGTAGGATGTTGTGTATCTACTTAAAACAAATGCAATGGTTCTCCAATGGTTCTTAGTATTCCTTTCTTTATTTTGCTAAAATATCATTCAAAAGAAACAAACATGAAATACATCTTTGGTGTTGTGTGCGTGTAAACATAAAGTACATAGGATTAAATAATTGAAGCCTAAGATAGTCTGGCAACACTTTACTTTACAAGCCATCAATAAGTGAGTAATTTTCTGGTAATTTATACCTAATTTTAGGGTAATAATAATGTTTAACCACACATTACAGTTAATAACAGTGCAGTTTTCCGACAATTACTGTGCAGTTCCTAGGCAATAACAATGGAAACTCCTTTGATTTGAAGGTATAATGATATTGTGCTGATTTACCCTCCTACGATAGTTAATGCTGTTTTCAGTAATTCCCTTTCAGTACATTAATCAGTTTTAGGGAATTTCAGAGTATCAGGGCTTCTTTAATCAAATATGGTACAGAGAATCAGATAAAGACACATGCAAAATGCTACTTGATTGTAATGTAAACTGTGTGGGTGCAGTAATGAAACACCCACATTCAATACTTTAATAATTTTGTTAAACGCTTTCCCACATAGTCAAAGGAGCTAAGTTGTAAGCAACTGGACTTCTTCTTGGAGCTTGAAGACGTTTCACCTTTCTTCCAAAAGGCTTCTTCAGTTCGGGCCTGATGTTGGGAAACCAGGAGCTATCTCTGGATTACTGGATCACTGGAGGTGGAGCTGTAGACCACATCCCTCATTCCATCACCTCCAGTGACTAAAATGGCCTGGATGAATGAGAATTTACACACACCCTTTTCCACATAGAACACTGAAGTAACTAAATTCCAGTATGAATTCTGAGGTGTTTCCTGACACCAATAATTCCATTAAAGGTCTGTCTACACTGAAAAATTTGGCATGATGTTCCCCCAGTAGGAAAAGTTGATTGATTAAAAGTTATTTCATACTGACAACATTAACATGACTTTTCCCCTGCATGAATCTTCTGGTGTCTTTTGAGATAATGTATTTGAACAAACCTCTTTCCACAGTGAGAGCACTCAAATGGCTTTTCCCCTGAATGGATCATCTGGTGTATCTTGAGATGGCTCATTCTACCAAAGCTCTTTCCACAGTGAGAACACTCAAATGGCTTTTCCCCTGAATGGATTTTGTGGTGTCTGTTGAGTTCGCTCATTCTATTAAAGCTCTTTCCACAATTAGAGCAGTGAAACGGCTTTTCCCCTGTATGAATCTTCTGGTGGCTCTTGAGTTCGCTCATTGTACGAAAGCTCTTTCCACAGTGAGAGCACTCAAATGGCTTTTCCCCCGAATGGATCATCTGATGGATCTTGAATTTGTCCATACGACGAAAGCTCTTTCCACAGTGAGAGCACTGAAATGGCTTTTCCCCGGTATGAATCCTCTGGTGGGTCGTGAGATGGCACAAATGACTAAATCTCTTTCCACAGTGAGAGCACTCAAATGGCATTTCACCCGAATGGATCATCTGGTGGGTCTTCAAACTGTTCATTCCATGAAAGCTCTTTTCACAGTGGGAGCACTGAAATGGCTTTTCACCCGAATGGATCATCTGGTGGGTCTTCAAGCTGTTCATTTCACGAAAGCTCTTTTCACAGTGAGAGCACTGAAATGGCTTTTCCCCTGTATGAATCTTCTGGTGGGTCGTGAGATTGCACAAATGACTAAATCTCTTTCCACAGTGAGAGCACTCAAATGGCTTTTCCTCTGAATGGATCCTCTCGTGTATCTTGAGATTGCCCATTCTACCAAAGTTCTTTCCACAGTGACAGCACTGAAATGGCTTTTCCCCTGAATGGATCATCTGGTGTTGCTTGAGTTCGCTCATTGTATTAAAGCTCTTTCCACAATTAGAGCAGTGAAATGGCTTTTCCCCTGTATGAATCTTCTGGTGTCTCTTGAGTTGGCTCATTGTACAAAAGCTGTTTCCACACAGAGAGCACTGAAATGGCTTTTCACCCAAATGGATCATCTGGTGGGTCTTCAAACTGTCCATTCTACGAAAGCTCTTTTCACAGTGAGAGCACTGAAATGGCTTTTCACCTGAATGGATCATCTGGTGGGTCTTCAACCTGTTCATTCTACGAAAGCTCTTTCCACAGTGAGAGCACTGAAATGGCTTTTCCCCTGAATGGATCATCTGGTGTATCTTGAGTTTTCTTAATGTACGAAAGCTCTTTCCACAGTGAGAGCACTCAAATGGCTTTTCACCCGAATGGATCATCTGGTGGGTCTTCAAACTGTTCATTCCACGAAAGCTCTTTTCACAGTGAGAGCACTGAAATGGCTTTTCACCCGAATGGATCATCTGGTGGGTCTTGAGATTGCCCATTTGACTAAACCTCTTTCCACAGTGAGAGCACTGAAATGGCTTTTCACCTGAATGGATCATCTGGTGTGTCTTCAAACTGTTCATTCTACGAAAGCTCTTTTCACAGTGAGAGCACTGAAATGGCTTTTCCCCGGTATGAATCCTCTGGTGGGTCGTGAGATGGCATAAATGACTAAATCTCTTTCCACAGTGAGAGCACTCAAATGGCTTTTCCCCTGAATGGATCCTCTGGTGTGTCTTGAGAATGCTCTTTCTACCAAAGCTCTTTCCACAGTAAGAGCACTGAAATGGCTTTTCCCCGGTATGAATCCTCTGGTGGGTCGTGAGATGGCACAAATGATTAAATCTCTTTCCACAGTGAGAGCACTGAAATGGCGTTTCACCCGAATGGATCATCTGGTGGGTCTTCAAACTGTTCATTCCACGAAAGCTCTTTTCACAGTGAGAGCACTGAAATGGCTTTTCACCCGAATGGATCATCTGGTGGGTCTTTAGATCGCTCATTCTACCAAAGCTCTTTCCACAGTGAGAGCACTCAAATGGTTTTTCTTTTGTATGTGTGATCAGATGTACGGTGAGCTGTGAACTGAACCTGAAACTCTTTCCACATACACTACACCGATGGCACTTTTTGTCAGTGTGTATTTTGAAATTTTGTTCTTTTTTTGTCTCAGTGTTCCGTCTTCTGTTAGACTGGATCCTTTGAACATCACCTATAACATACAGAAGACATTATTAAAACAACATTCTGTGACTTTTTTTTGTATATGGTGACTGCGCTACAACACAGCATAATATTTTCAGCATGAACCACATATTTGTTAAACAAAATAATCTGCGTTGAAAATCTCCATGGAGGCCAAACATATATTCAACCAAATACAAATATTCCGGTAAGGACACAAAAACAAATGGTGGCAGTCACTTTCTCACTTTTAAACATGACTGTTCGGTTTCTTTTGTTTTCCCCACCGAAAAGGGCGTCGAGAGAGTAAAAAGTGCTGTTAAAACTCATGTGGTTTTTTATTTCTTTGTTTTGTTTTGTTCCCACAATTAATGGTTCCCACAAACAGTCCCACAAAGAGGTTATAAACCTACAAGACAAACAAAGGATTGCGGTGTGAACTGCCATTACGATAGATATATGCACTGAAAACTGTCAATACAATATATAAAGTACCGTAAAATACCAAATAGTAGCCGGGGCTATTATTTGTTTCAATCACTTAACAGACCAGGCATTTATTTGAGAACAGGCGGCTATTTGGGACAGGCGATTAATTTCTTCCTCACAAAAATCTTGCTCAACAAAACTGGTAAAATATGGTATTCAAATTCTTTTAATCAATACAACTACAACTTTCACTGTTTTAAATTAACTAAATAACATTGTGACCAAAAATAATAATTAAAGGAAACATACAAAATGCACAATAATTAAAAATCATTTTCATTAACCAAAAAGCCTTATGTGCAGAATAAAATACCCGTTTCCCATTCACCCGTAAAACACCCCTATCATAATAGTTGAAACCATAGACATATAAACATAGACGCCGCCTTCCGCGTAGAACCATACGTTATCCTCGCCGCCATATTGGATGTGGCAAAGTGGAGATTCTTCAACCGTCTCTAGACAGTAGCCTAGAATAAAGATGCCTCATTCATGTGCTGCGTTTAACTGTACTAACAGGTTTACCGTCCAAACGAGGTCACATGGGATTACCTTTTACAGATGAGACTGGAAAAATACTTTTCATTGTATTTGGCCATTATAACGTAATTTTACAAACAGAAGTAACTGACTTTGTGCCTAATATGAAGTCTCGCGCATAATAGCTGCTCGGTGAAACCATGCTTCCAAACAACGAAGAAGTCTTTCCTATTTAACTAAATCCGTAACTACGCTGATTGTTGTTAGTTGCTTAACTAACTTTGCACATACTACATAGGTTTCACAAAAATAAAGAGATGAAAAGGCAGTGGGAGACAGATGTGCGACGGGAGGGGTTTTCTGCTACTCCGTCATCTGCAGTGAACACTTCAGAACGGAGCATTTTGACAGGACCAGAGCGTCAGGATAAGAGAGGGAGCTATTCTTTCTGTCTTCAGTTTCCCAGCTCATCTCCACAGAGAATGTGTATAGGTATAAGCAGCGATGATTAGATACTTCAGTGCCACACTATGATGAACATGTTTTTTCCCTTTCTGAATGTGAACCTATTTTGTTTTGGTATGACGTTAGAATTTGGCCAAAGTCAGTTTGGCGGTGATTCAGCTCCCTTTATTCAACGGGATTAGGCCTAGGTCTGTGTGGTGACTCAATAAATAAAACAGTTAATTTTTTATTTTTTATTCACTATTTCCAGTCAAATTTAGATCGGTATTGCTCGACCCCACCTCTGCTACACGGAATATTGACGAGTATTTCGCACACTATTTATAACCATCACGTTATAAACGTTAAACGTTAGACAGGCTGTTGTTTTGATGCCTGCTTGTTTCCCAGATATATACGTGTGTGTCTAAATGGGTGAATAAAATGCATCGAGTTAAATACCTTTGTAGAAAGGCGCTTTATGAAGTTCGGCCCATTTACTTCCACTGGTTTACGGGGTAAATTTGCCACATCCAATATGGCGGACACGCTGACGTATGCCAGCAACGGGCCAGCAGCTCAATGCGGCGTCTATGTTTATATGTCTATGGTTGAAACTGCCCCATATGGTACAGTCCCTCGGTTTCTCCACGGAAACCAGGAAGTTCGGAGAGTTTGCATGGTGGTGAGTAACAGAAACACAGTTGTGCTTTTAAAATGCTAAAAACCAATAAACTTTGATGTTTAAAATGGGCAGTGTGTGTATAATGGTGTTTCTTTGCTAGTAGATGTGCTTAAAACAGTCGATAGATGATAATGATTACATCTATGAAATGTGCATTGTAGGCTACACGTGAGATTGACAAACATTATCGTTACTTCGGATTTGGAATGCCGATAGGCCCTCCCTGCACCCCTCGTAACATTGCTATATGAATGAAAGGTTATTGCAAATGATGGCTTACAACAAAACTCTTTTGATAACACGACCTGAAAGAAGGATCATTTTCTCACACATCTCCCCTGATTGTGTAGTAAAGACGTACTGAAAGAAACCACAGCTATAACAGTAAACAAAACGGGCGAAAAAGAACAACGTGCAGCTACAGTGGTCACGTCTTTTTCCTTGATTTTTTTTATGAATTACACGGGGCATTTATTTGGAACCGGCCTTTATTTATCAAAATTTACACCTGCACCCGGCAATTAAAGGGAATCCGGCGATTGATTGGAACTCGGCTATTATTAGGTATTTTACGGTAATATAAATATATAAATATACATACACATATATATAAATACACATACATACATACTCACACATACATACATACATATATATATATATATATATATATATATACACACACACACATACATACATACATACATACATATACATACATACATACACATATACACTCAATCAACATAAATATTTGTGTGTTTTATTTCGAAACCCAAACACATCATTGCATTGCATCACCACATTAAATAGTACAGTAACTTCAAAACTATTAAGAAATAAAGCACTAAACTACCAACAGGACAGAAGCAAAGCTGGTATCAGTGCACATACCATCCCATTGCATAATAGCCACTTCGTTGTTTGGTATAACCATTTACACGGCAAGAAATCGGCTAATTTGGGTTAAACCATTAAATATTAGCAGTAGCACTACTTCACATAAATATCACAATAAACTAGCTACCCAGATCAACAAAGCAGTTTAAATAACATTCCAGAAAAGCAACCTAAAGTGGGAGTAGTAATTGTAGCAGTCCATAAAATCAATTTAGTTAAGCAACTGCATCTCATAAGGGCAGGTTCCTGCGCACTGTACAAAAGCAGGTTCCCACTAGAAGACAGGGCACTTGGAGTAGGAAAGAAGAGCAAGTCATAACAAGGCTTAGGATAGGGCACACCAGTCTGAATCACAACCTCTACATTATTGGCAAGCATGCCACAGGGCAATGTGTTAATTGTAGTGAAATGGAAACCGTACAACATGTGTTATTAGAATGCCAAGCATACAGTGTACAGAGAGGTACTCTGCTAGAGGAGGTTAGAGGACTAGGGGAGACTAGTCTCACTCTTGACAGACTACTTGCTGTTTCAGTATCGTCAACTTGGAGATTTATTTTTAGGTTCTTGAAGAACACAGGCCTTTTTGACAGGATTTAACCTCTTTCATTTTTGGTTTATTTTCATTTTATTTTATTATTATTATGTAACTCCTACATTGAAGCTCCACACCCAGTTGTAGTTTCGCTTTGATACTGTTGGTGGCGGTAATGCACCATAGTGGATGCCAACTGCCAATAAACCCGAAAGAAGAAGAAGAACTGCATCTCATCTGCTTCACAGACAAGATGCAAGCTACACATAGACATACTATATACTGTATGTATGTATGTATGTCTATGCAAGCTACAAGCCAACTACAATACCCAGCGTCCACCGCGACCCGGAAGTCTGGTCGTGTGACCGCGACAAGCGTTGCAATTTAAACATTTGCAAAGTTAACCGTGGATATTACGAAGCAGACAACACCGATAATTTAAACGCGACAGTATCTAAACAGCGCAACCAAGCAACAATTTAGCAGCCGTTCACAGAAATAGTGACAATATAACAAACACAGTTAAAACCCGCAGCAGAGTGAAGGAGGGAGGACCTCTTTACTGGTGGTGCTTTGCTCTCTCGACGAGACGCCATGTTAATCAACCAAGCGCGCTCCCGATTAAAAGTTTCTAAACGCATCTCATTGCATGATAACAGCCCATTTGGATATTTGCATGAAAGACATTATTGGCTATGCTGGGCATCAACCAGGTAAGTAAACCACCTTCTGTGGTTCACCAGTGCTTACTTTCTTTGAGGAAATGTGACCCAGCTAACCCTCCCACTTACAGCCACGCAGAGAGCGCAACAATGACAAAAGATTTAAAACTATAAAGCTGGTAATAGCTAATGTTTCACTATTTGATTACAACTTCAACATCTCTGTTTCTAATGTCAGGTGTAAAAACACACCTGAAGTACATTATTTGTGTGTTGCACTTCTTTGCGGACAGGTTTACATTTGGAGACTTTTTTTTTAGCACAAAAGGGTTTAAGAACTGACTAAATATATAGCATTATCGTGTCCTATCTTATCTCGTCTTATCTGCAAATAACAATCTTGTTCTATACAGTGTCCATGTCCCATGCCTCACTTCAATTTTGTCACAGGAAAGAATGATTAAAACATGTAAACATATGGTGGACTTATTGAACCCATGAAATTAGTTTTGATGAATTATACCAACTTGACTTACTTGTTGCAGACGAGTCATCTTTACCATACTCTCTTAGTCCAATTTCTTCTTCTTTTTGTTCTTCTTGTTCTTCTTCTTTTTCTTCCGCTTCTTCTTTAATATCCATGGGTATCAAAAAATCTTGGTCAGGAATAGTTGGTGACATATTCATTTCAGTTTTAACGTTTTGTTCCAATTCAGGCTTCTCGTCCACTGTTTGATTTGCAAGTAGATAATCTTGTAGGAAGTCATCAAATTCTTCGTCTTTTTTCTCCTTTTTCACCATGAGCAGTTCTGATGACATTTTAAGCTGCAGTTCTACTTTGTAAAACAAATACAACCAGGCTGTCCTAAAGAGGAAAGGTATGTAGATAGCATGCAATTTCGTGAAATCTAGCAGAATTTCTTATAAGGTGAAAGTAACAACTACAGCATACAATTGTACTGTGATATTTAAAACCGGATTCTTGTAGACCAGATTTCTTGTTCCTTCAGATATGACTACAGGAAACTGACTCAGACTGTCCAGACTGTCCTAAAGAGGAAAGGTATGTAGATAGCTTATACAATATAGTAGCCTGGGCGTGCCCATACTGCCTATGACGCTGCATTTTCATTTCGCGAGCAAGTCAGTCTGGCCAAGCCACAGAGCTGAATAGAATACTAGAGTGGACACAGGCGCACTGTTCATGGCAATCGTGGCCGCCATCTTGCGACTGTATTGCCGGTGAGGCATCCGATCGAGTTCCCCCTAAATTCCTGTTCCCCTTGACGCCGACAAAAACAGGTTTCTTCCGTGGGTGCTAGGTTACTTTGCGTATTCGTCGCTCTGCATAGAACCACCGTACGTCAACGTACAGCTGTATGTACGGCAACCGAATTAGGTCAAACCTTGTCTTTTTTATCGCTACAAGGTAATCTGTAATTTTAATGTTTATGAAATTGGCATCTGTAATTGTTGCAGTTTTAATTTTGTTGTACTTTATTTTCACGTTTCTCCATACACTTGTAGTTCTTACCTCACATACCCTGACTTATTGCATTCTTTTTATTCATATTTAAATAAAAAACGTTATTGAACAACTTGTCCACATGTGGTCTTTCTTCATCTTCACCTGCCATACGAGCCTGGCAGTTATACTTACTTCGTTTGCATATGATAAACTAAACTGAAACACCAGAGGGTGCATCGCGCCCAGAGGGCAGAATAATTTTAAAAATTATGAAATTGAAAAAGAAAAAAGTTTGAATTAAAACACTCCATAAATGACAACACAGATTTCACATTTGTTCATAGGGCTTTTTTTTAATGATCACATGCAGCACATAGAAAATGTTTTTGCGTAGGCGGATTGCCCACGCATCCTGCATGAAACCACCTGTCACAAGAATCACAGGCAATCTGTAACAAAAAAAAGGTGCTCCATTACTTTCCACAACTAGTTAATGTACACAAATACAACAGCATCCATTAAATGGCCTACTTACCCATGTAACTTCTTGTTGTTCATCAATGAAATGTGTCCACCTCCCCACAGAAATGGCACAGGTTGCTTAGATCATCTATAAAATGAAAGGACACATGAACGAAAACTAAATGTGTCATACACTGTGATGCACAAGAATCCTATTAACACACATTAATAAAAAAATATGATCATTACCAGACTGAGAGAGAACAAATATTGCGATTTCTTCCCTCATTTTATTGACTGCTTCTCCATCAGAAGGGAAGTCTATTTCAGTGCCCCTTAAGAGGAGTTCTGAAAACTGAACGCAACAAAGTGAGTACGAATGTACAGACTACCCAAGCTGTAAAATTATAATTATACTATATTTCCTATTGTACACACCTTTAAAGCAAATACGCCACAAGATGTGGTGTCACACTGAAAAGGATGTGGCGCTGTCTCACATGTCCAACGTGACACCGCTACACCCTTTTTTCTCATCAGGGCTCTACAAAGAAGTTAAAGCAGTTGTGTGTTGGACTGCTATGAACAATAAGATGTGTGCAGTGTAGGAAGGAAATTGAAAGTACATGGGTTGCAGGAAAATACCTTTTTTTTTTTTTCGCTTCAGACTCTCCAAGGGAGTCCATCAGAATGTTTTTTTTTTTTTAGATGGATAGATTGCCTAAGAAACATGCAAAACATACCACAGCAAAAAAAATCAGATACAATACAATTTGTTTGTTTTATGGAGAGATTATAGAAATCGTTTTATGTCATAGATACTTACAACCAGAAACCAATGGTGAAAGTCATTGACAACTCCAAAACCAATCACATATTTGTAACAAAGACCTTGATAAAAAATGCTCATTTTTTGTCTCAAGCAGTCTGTGATACCTTGCAGACACCGTGCACTTACTGCTACTCAATTGCACCCCTCTGAATGGTGTGATTGAAATCTCCCTAACCACTGCACCATCACCAACAAAAGTATTAGTTAAAGCACACCTTCAATCCTTGATTTTTGTTTTGCCACATGGACGTTATGGCGAATGTGTCCATGTGGCATGCCATCTCAGAGGACTTGTTGTGTTGCCTCACTATTAATAAAAGGCATGCATTTATTACCTAGATAGACATTGAAAAAAAGCATTAACACTTTTACCAAAGTTAATACCATTATGTGCTAAGAATCTAGAAAATGGGCACCTCGCTCTCCAGCTCCTTCCCAGGGCCAAGCATTTCTGTATCTGAGAAGAATAACTTGTATGGCCCGACTTTAGAGAGCAGCACATGGCTGCCATTTCCACTCCATGCACTCCTAATATCTATAACACATCATAATTTTCTTTTTTTTTTTTTTTTCAAAATATATTATGATGTGTTATAGATGTGGCCTCTGGCTGCATGGTAGTGGAGATGACATGTCCCTCTGGCTGTGTGGGGTCTGATGACACAGTGGAAGATGGTAATGGTTTTGCAGATAAATCCAATGGGCTGAGGTCTGATGGTCCAACAGGAGGAAGTAAAGGGATGGAGTTGTCAGATGCAATACGTTGTTTTTTGGAGGGAGTGATAGGGGGGAGGTCAGTGTGGATTCTGTGCGGTAATCGTGGGGTTTGTTCAATGAATGGTTTGAGGTGGTCGATGTTAATTTTCGGATGAAGAATATCATTGTTGTCCAAAAGGTCTGCACTTTTATTTTCAATCTTGGTGATTGTGTATGGCCCAAGCCAGCTGCGCTCCAGCTTCCCTCCTTTGCGCTGGAGGGTCCTGATATTTTTCCGCAGGACTTTTTCCCCCACAGCCAGAGGGCATGGATTTAAAATCCTGTGGCGTTTTTCCTGCTTTTTCTTTACATTGTCTTTGACAATAGTGTCAAATGTTTGTTTTAGTGAAATTGCCCTTGACACGGCTTCCTGGGCAATCACATCCTCCACCGAGGGGTTGCTCTATTCAAGAAAAAAATGCATATGGATTTTTGATGCTCATATTAATAGACATTTCCAGTAGAATACATATTATGTCACACCTCATAATTTTCATCCAGCTCACATGGGTACCGTGCCTCCATCCCAAACATTAAGGAAAATGGGAAAATCTCGTTGTGAGATGTGGCTTGGTTCTTAGGCCAAAGAGCACGGCATCAAGGTATGTATCCCACTCTTCTGGGCGGTCTCTAACGAGGTTGCATAACGTTCTGCAGGGACATGGTTATTTTTTAGCAGTTTTTCTTTCAAACACAAGGTTATTAACACACCATCAACACAACTTAATTAACAGGCTACATTTAAATAATATATTTCAGTTTCACCCTTGGATTGTTCCATTTAGTCTTTCCACTAGACCATTGGTCTGTGGATGGTAGGGAGCACAGAGACTTCTCTCCATATTTAAAAACTTGCAAATGTTTCGATTGATCTGATTAAAAAAACAAAACATGAAGGGTTATAATTACTTCTTAGTATTTTAAGTAGTAGACAATTCAAAAGATTATATTCTGTTCTTTATTAAGTGATTTAAGTTCCTTAAGTATACAGTAGACTAACCTCATTAACAAATTCGGTTCCCTGATCAGTGAGAAGTCTCTGTGGTGCTCCAAACCTATAAAAAAACTTCAAAATGCATTGTGTTACCACCTCTGCGCTTTTGTTCGGGATGGCAAAGGCCTCTACCCATTTTGTGTAGTAGTCGACCATTACACACAGGTATTGATTGCCGCTGGTCGTTGGGGTGAGTTTGCCGACAAGGTCCATCCCCACTAGTTCTAGAGGAGACTCAACCTTTAAAATAAAAGTATAACAACCTTTTGTCATTCCTTCTACATAGACCATTTTCATCCTGGGAAATAAAACCCCTAATACATACGCATATTGGGATGTACTGTGGCTCCTGCTTGACAGACTGCCTTATGTACTGGCACTGGGCACACTGAAATCTAAAGTTTAAAAAATCAAAACATTAAAAATGCAATCCATGAGGCAAGGACTTTTGTTTTAAATCAAACAATTCATCCACTTACCCATTTATCAATGTCAATACCCATTCCAGGCCAATAAAATCTGGATGTTATCGCATATTTTGTTTTCTGGCAGCCAGAGTGTCCTCCTTCCTGGCTGTCGTGGAATTCTATAAAAATTTGATTCGCCTCCTCCCCCACAGCAACTTTCCTCCTCACCTCAACATCATTTTTTTTTTTGACACATGGGAGATGCACCACATTCCCCCATGTCGAAATGCAAGTGGTTGGACTGTTATAACACACAAATTAATCACCCACACTGTTTCATTTTAAATCTATCTATGTAATTAAAATAGAAGGTAGTAAATTGGGCGAGGGTATGAAACATATGCAGTATGGAGGGCCAAAAATGACATAATTAATAATAAATATGTAAAAATATGTAGCATAAATAAATAAAATGACATAATTAATAATAAATACGTATGTAAAAATATGTAGCATAAATAAATAAAATGACATAATTAATAATAAATTCGTATGTAAAAATATGTAGCATAAATAAATAAAATGACATAATTAATAATAAATACGAATGTAAAAATATGTAGCATAAATAAATAAAATGACATAATTAATAATAAATACGAATGTAAAAATATGTAGCATAGATAAATAAAATGACAACAAAAATTGTAATTTTATGGAAAAAAATATTTTCCATTTTCTCTTTCTATTTATTTACAGATATTTTTCCCTGTGATATTTTCTACATGCTGTTTTATATGCCCTGCATTTCTTTCCGGCGTATTTATTTATTGTCACTCCTTTTTACATTTCTTTGTCCTACATTTACATTGATGCCTACATTTATGCCTACATTTCTGCCTCGGTATGCAAATGAATTGGGCGTCACCCTCTCGCCCATTGGTTTTTAAGCAGGCTAACGCAGGTTGGTAGATACTGGCCGGAGACGATTTTGATACTGGCAGCCTGGCTGGCCAACAGAAGCTATCCAGCAAGATAGCCTACACCTAACGGCAGTCTTGCACAGAACTGCTTCAGGATTGCGAACTGCAGGGTCTACATGGGCTTATTACTATTGCTGGGTTGCCTAGATAACATTTAAGTGTTGCAATATTGTTCTACAAATGCAAGAAGTGTACTAGTACAAGCTTGTGACCGTATATGTTAGCCAGCTTGCTAGTAGTTAGCTAGTCGTAAGCTAACTTAAAACTTCGAGTGATTAAATGGCAATCTAGAGTAGCCTGGTTGTCTTAAATCAGTTCGTGTTACATCTAAACAACAATCCGTGATGGCACCATCACATTTTGTTACCCAGAGACTTTAAATCATATAAACACTTTCACGTTTCACTTCCACGAGAGTCTGCCATGTTGGTCTGAGTTTTTTTGTAACTCCTGCCTCTTCAGCCAGTGTCATGCACGAAACACATCACACGCTGATATATGTTTATCACATCATTCTTAGTTAAATAAAGTTCAGGTTTCGCCAACTGTATTTCGCCTCTCTCGGCGAATTCGCCCTGCCTTCGCCCTATCAGGCGAAATTTCGCCTCCATTCAAAGTCGATGAGAGCAAGGCGAAATTCGCTGTAATGGAAGCGCACTGTAACTACCTTAGTACCCACGTTATCTCGACCAGCCAATGGGCAAGAGGGTGACGCCTTGCGAGACAGCCTACTTCATTTGCATACCGAGACATAAATGTAGGTATAAATGTAGGCATCAATGTAAATGTAGGACAAAGAAATGTAAAAAGGAGTGACAATAAATAAATATGCCAGAAAGAAATGCAGGGTATATAAAACAGTATGTAGAAAATATTACAGGGAAAAATATCTGTAAATAAATAGAAAGAGAAAATGGAAAATAAAAACATTATGGAATTAATGTAAATGTAAATAAATACAGCAGTAAATAAAAATGACTTCTTTCCCATTTATCTCCAGTTTTATGTGTGATATATTTTTCAAATGCTTTCCTAAGCACATTTTTGGGGCATTTTTTAGTTATTTTATTTATTTGTGCTACATATGTTTACATACGTATTTATTATTAATTATGTCATTTTTGGCCCTCCATAATGTAGGGGCGCAATGGGGGCACCGAAAGAGAGAGACAGAGAGAAATACCTGTTTGTTTATATTAACCTTGTGTTTATTGGTTAAATATGTCTATGCCGTTAATCTTTGTATGTTAAAATGAATTTAGATAGCGATCCACGGCTTCCTGCACTCTTATGGTTAGCCATCTTGCTCCTTTTCAACATTCTATTTTAGAATGTTGAGACGGAGGGCTTGCCAGCAACGTGTATCGTTTTATATACAGTCTGTAGTTTTGCATAGTCATGACGAAGAAAACAGCCATGAATGAACTTTCTGGGGCGCACTCACAGTATTAAAAAGCAAGAGGAAAAGAGAAAGTAGCTTGGATGAAAGACTGCAGGTAGGTGGGTCTTTTGACAGTTTGAGTAGCACTGGTTGGCTAACGTTGCTTCTACATAAGGTTACACTGACTTGCTAGACTAGTTTACGTTGCGTTTACGTTTGCTAACTAACACTGGCTAAACTGTTTTTTGTAGATACTGTTGCCAATGGTCGACCTCAGATGCTTATTTTTTTTGCTTTGTATTTTTATTGCATGCTTTCAAATGCAAAAATGTTTAGCAGTGACCTTGCCTTAGTATTGTGACAAAACCATGTTGTTATTTTTTTGTCATCTAGAAGTCTGAAATGTTTGATGTGGAAAACCATTTCTGCTGCAGCATGGCACTTTGCACCCTGAATGTCATACGTTTTGTTGAGCAATGCAGAGCAAGTCACACAGTGTACCGTCATCCTCATGTGTATACGTCTTTGCTCAGAAAGCACGTCCACTGACTGACTGTCTGGAAATTACCAGAGAGCTATGGGCCAGCAGCAACAGATGCCATGGAACGCCACTCAAACCTCAAGCCTGCCAGAGTCAACAGAAGAAGGTGACATGTGGTTATTTGGGAAAATTGAGTCCTGAAGTGCTGGGTGAACAAACTTTCTTGGGCCAGTTGTTATGGAGAGGGTGCATAGAGTTGGTGCTATTAACAAGGAGATGAGCCCGCAATGATGAGCCCTGCTGACCTGAATATAACCTGAATAAAACTAGAAAACATTTAATTTAAGTTTGTTTTTTTATCTACTCACTCTAAATAATGATTTCTCACACACCACATACTGAACCGCATACCCCCACCCCACCCAATCCCTGAGCTGAGCACCAGGAAGCAAGCTAGAGGCTCTGAGAACCTATAGCCAAATAAAGAGTGAAACACATAGCAGAGCTAATGCTGTGGTTGGGGAGGACAATGGCAGCAGGTCTGCAGCTGCACCAACCATGATGTAGCCACAGGAGCAGGGCAAATCATGGACATCACTAAGGAACATCACCATCAGGATATCATATAGGATTTCATACATAGATGTACATATTTATATGTACACATACACACAGGCACACATTTATGCACATATTAAGACACATACAACCCCATGGTGAGAAAAATGCAGCCTTTAAAAAGTCACCCATCTAACCCTTCACCCACTCCTGCTCAATACTCACTTCACACATCCACCCCACCCCCACCCAGCATCCTGTGTCGGCCATTACACGTTATTCCCTTCCCATAAACCACTGTTATTTTTGTTTTCGCCCCCACATGAATAGTTACTTGAGATAGGTACTTGTTGTCTGCATAATTGTTTAATTGTAGTTCACTCTATTAAACTATAGATCAGTTTTTTTATTGCTCCACTGAAGACCAGGGTAAAGTCAGTGGTTCCTTCGGGCTACGAGGGAGGCTCGTGTTCACAGGAGGCCATTCTGGATGTTCTGGTAACGCCCATAGACATCCTATTCATGGTAACGCCAATGTCTGTCTGCAAATTGCAGCTCATCGGTATTGTGAATACAGACTATTGAGTGAGAAAAGACACTTAAAGAGAACTCTTAAGTGGCCTGCAAAGTTTGATGGTTTTTGTTTATAGCCAGCTTTTTGTTGAAGCTTTTTATTTGTGCACTGGTGCATTTGTGAGTGTGTTTTTTGTGTGTGTGTGTGTCCTAAGCGTGACATGAGCCTCCGTTTATTCCCCAAGTGATCAGAACAACATTTTTTGTACTAGTAAACACACAGTTTACCATCTCACTTAGGGTTACAGTGGAAGTATTGATAAAGCATCTTGCATTCAACTTTTATTTTTATTTTTGCTTAAAGGGACAAAAACCTATTTTGTTATGTACAAATTGAAGGTGTATGTGAATGTGTGTATTGTAGCCATGGTTTAGAGAGGTGTCCGGTAAAAGAGTGAAATATTTTGTGATACTATTGAGATATAATCAGTATATTGTAAGTGGACATCTTTAAAATTATTATTTTTTCTTTCATCTATATTAGTTACCAGTGTACGGTTACTATTATAGTTTTGGGTGTGTCTTCACACGTTTGAAACTTTACTGTTGGGGCATATTTATTTTGCTAATTTCTTTAAACAGAGGTCAATGACAGGGCCTATTAGTACTATTTGTTATACATTTTGTGTTCAATAAATATTTTTTATTGATTGGAATTATATACATATTGTCAGACTCCACTCACTTCAGAATAAATACATTTGTGTGTACACCGTATTGCTATAGTTTAACACGAACCCACTTTGGTCCACTTATTTATCTGAATGGTAATGTGAAGGGCTACAGTTGGTTGGATGACAAATACTGAGTTGTTTTCATTATTTATTTATTTTTCCTTTCTGTTTTTGTTTACTATAAGGTGCCTTATTAGGTTATTGTGTATTTGATATTGTTCTCTGTTTGTAAAATGACCAAAATCCACAATAAATGAATGTTTAAAAAAAACAGTGATCACATAATAGGCGTACTTTGCAAAAAATAAAAATCCAGTCCAGTCGGAATAACCCACTGAATTATTATTAGCCAGAATAACTCTGACTTGTCTGCCTTAAGTGCAGTCTTGTGTGACGTGTACTTGTAAATATGCTGTACTTTTCAACCTGCTGTGAATGCCTTTTGACTAATATTTAAAAATCAGTCCTGAGGTTAATTAAACACTGTGAATTTTTCTCTCCACTCTGGCACCCCCATCAAGCCTTTTCCTTTCTGTCGGTCTGTCTGTCTGTCTCTGTTTCTCTTTGTCTGTCTCTCTATCTTTCTCCCTCTGTCTGTCTGTCTGTTTATCGTCCTAGCTTTTTTAAGGTTAAACTTTCGATATTTCTTTAGTTTAATTAGTGTCTGGTGCTTAATCATTGCACAACAATTCCACTTAATATGGTCATTATCATATTTTCATGGTTGTTAATTCCAGCTTTACTGCCTCATATTCCATTTATGTCTTTCACTTCTGTAAAAGCCAAATGTTGCACAGTGAATGGATGGTACATGGAACAGAAAAAGATAATGCAAATTCATCTTCCCAGGCACAGAAGTCTTGAAGCGATCAGTTCTAGCTGCTAAATAGAAGCTCTGAGATGCACTTAGATGAGATAACCTTCTCTTCACTCCCCACCTACGAGGACTTCGCCCCCTAAGGCAGACATGTCCAAAGTCCGGCTCGCAGCCTCCCTCATAAAATCAATAATATGCTGTCCCCCAACACATTCTAAAAACTGCATTTTTGATGCTTCGATGATTGTGAATGGCTGAATTGCGTCTATAGCAACCTTTAGCAGCATTGACAGCGATGAGTATCCTACTGTTGAGGAATGCAGGTGCGTCTTTTATTATAATTGCTTGGCCACGCAGAGTATAGGCGACTGCAATCTAAATCTCAGTACCACCCATCACATTAGTGCAGGTTATTTGTTCTCTGGGGTAACCGAAATAAATTCTAAAAACACAGTGATTTGTGTGTGTGATTGTGATCAAAGCCCTCAGTTGTTTGTGTACTTCTGAATAACATAACTGTTAGTGTTATTTTCTTGTTCACATGGTATAAATTCACGATTACATTATTGTTTTTTTTCACTCACGCGTTTTCTTAATGTTATTACTGGTCTTCAAATAGAATAAAAACACATGTGAAGACATGAAAAGTATGCCATTGCAATAAAATGTTCTTTAAATATTTCATTTGCATACTATTATTATTATTATTATTATTATTATTATTATTGTGTTATTATCGTGTCAGTATAATGGTTGGCCCTCACACATGTTCACCTTTCCAAATCCGGACCCCTGGCAAAAACTTTTGACACCCCTGCCCTAAGGGGACCTGGTCTTCTCCCTACAGTTACCTGTGAAGTACCTGAAAACAAACAACACTCTTGGAAACCCCTCATCTCATCCAGGTGCATCATTTACTTGTCCACCCCACCCCCGCTACCCACCTGTGTCCAGCTAACTTATAATGAGGCAGGTGGGCAGCTATCTTAGCCATCTTAGTTCAATACTCAATACTCGCAAACTCGTGATCGGATAGATAAGGCACGCACATCAGAGAGCACAGAATCTTCAGCTTTCCAACTACACCAAGCACATATTATCACGTTAATTTATCATGTAAAAACAAGAGATCAAATATTTGCCAAGTAATTTGACAAATTTTTACTTTACCCATTTTACACTCGCAGTTATCGGTCAATGCATAATGTAAACTATAGCAGACCTTACCCATTCTACTGCTATCATGCATTTCTGTCATAACACATTTCATACAGTTTTAAAATTACTGCAAATTACTGCATAAGATCCATAGTTCTGCATAATCCTGATATAACATCTTTCATTACATGGAAAATAGGCCCTTATTTCGGTCAGGCACAGACTACATATGTATCAACATTTATAAGGCACTGAATATCCCACCATCATGGTTCTTATATTGCCAGATTCCAGACAATCTCCTCTACTCACATATGAAAAGATATCCCTACTGAGAGCATCCTATGGACAGGTACTTGCAAGAATATAAGATTTTTTTATACGCAGTATGATTTTATATTGGTTTAGTGTTCTTCATAAAATCAGTGCAAATAGTAGCTCACCAAATGAAACCAGATCTGGACAGCCTAGACTGTCCTGAAAGAAACAAGATGTATGTATGTATGTATGTATGGCCCTTACAATGACCAAGATATGAGGTAGTAAAAATACCCTGAAAATAGCCTAGGGCCCATAGGGATAAATGTCTGTCTACACTGAAAAATTTGGCATGCTGTTCCCCCAGTAGGAAAAGTTGTTTTAGAGATTGATTAAAAGTCGTTTCATACTAACAACATTAACATGATTGTTCCCCTGTATGAATCTTCTGGTGTCTTTTGAGATGATGTATTCGAGCAAATTTCTTTCCACAGTGAGAGCACTCAAATGGCTTTTCCCCTGAATGGATCCTCTGGTGTACGTTGAGACTGCCCATTTGACTAAAGCTCTTTCCACAAGTAGAGCAGAGATATGGCTTTTCCCCTGTATGAATCTTCTGGTGGCTCTTGAGACTGCCCCTTTGACTAAATCTTTTTCCACAGTCCGAGCACTCCAATGGCTTTTCCACTGAATGGATCATCTGGTGTTTTCTGAGATCGCTCATTGTACCAAAGCTCTTTCCACAGTGAGAGCACTGAAATGGCTTTTCCCCTGTATGAATCTTCTGGTGGGTCTTGAGACTGCCCATTTGACTAAAACTCTTACCACAGTGAGAGCATTGAAATGGCTTTTCCCCTGAATGGATCATCTGGTGTTTTCTGAGATCGCTCATTCTACTAAAGCTCTTTCCACAATTAGAGCAGTGCAATGGCTTTTCCCCTGTATGAATCTTCTGGTGGCTTTTGAGTTCGCCCATTGTATGAAAACTCTTTCCACAGTGAGAGCACTGAAATGGCTTTTCACCTGAATGGATTCTTTGGTGTATCTTGAGACTGCCCATTTGACTAAATCTCTTTCCACAGTGGGAGCACTGAAATGGCTTTTCCCCGGAATGGATCATCTGGTGTTTCTTGAGATGGCTCATTGTACGAAAGCTCTTTCCACAGTGATAGCACTCAAATGGCTTTTTATCGGAATGGATCATCTGGTGGGTCTTGAAACTGTCCATTCGACGAAAGCTCTTTCCACAGTGAGAGCACTCAAATGGCTTTTCACCCAAATGGATAATCTGGTGTTTCTTGAGATTGCTCGTTGTACGAAAGCTCTTTCCACAGTGAGAGCATTGAAAAGGCTTTTCACCCGAATGGATCATCTGGTGGGTCTTGAGATTGCTCATTGTACAAAAGCTCTTTCCACAGTGAGAGCACTGAAAAGGCTTTTCACCCGAATGGATCATCTGGTGGGTCTTGAGATTGCTCATTGTACAAAAGCTCTTCCCACAGTGAGAGCACTCAAATGGCTTTTCTTTTGTATGTGTGATCAGATGTCTGGTGAGCTGTGAGCTGATCCTGAAACTCTTTCCACATACACTACACCGATGGCACATTTTGTCTGTGTGTATTTTGTGATTTTGTTCTTCTGTCTCAGTGTTCTGTCTTCTGGTAGACGGAATCCTTTTAACATCACCTATAACATACAGAAGACATTTTTAAAACATCATTCTGTGACCTTTTCTTTGTCTATGGTCACTGTGCTACAACACAGCACAATATTTTTCAGCATGAACCAGATATTTGTTAGAAAAATCATGTAGGTTGAACATCTCCATGGAGCTCAAACATATATTCAACCAAATACAAATATTTCAGTAAGGACACAAAAAACAAATGGTGGCAGGCACTTTCTCACTTTTGAATGTGACAAAAGACTAAAACTATCAAGCTGGTAATAGGTAATGTTTCACTACATTTGATTATAACTTCAACATCTCTGTTTCTAATGTCAGGTGTAAAAAAACACCTGAAATACATACCTTCTGTACTTCAGCATTATTTGTGTGTTCCACCTCTTTGCAAACAGGTTTACATTTGGAGACTTTTTTATCACAAAGGGTTTAAAAAACGATTAAATATATAGCATTATCTTGTCCTATCTTATCTCATCTTATTTGCAAATAACATTCCGTTTCTATACAGTGTTCCTGTCCGATGCCTCACACTCACACAATTTTGTCACAGGAAAAAGTGTTTAAAACCTGTAAACATATGGTGGACTTATTGAACCAATACAATAAATTTTGGAGAATTATACCAACTTTACTTACTTGTTGCAGATGAGTCATATTTACCATACTCTCTAAGTCCAACCTCTTCTTCTTCTTCTTCTTCTTTAATATTCATGGGTAACAAAAAATCTTGGTCAGGAATAGTTGGTGACATATTCATTTCAGTTTTAAAGTTTTGTTCCAATTCAGGCTTTTTATCTACCGTTTGATTTGCAAGTAGATAACAGTGTAGGAAGTCATCAAATTCTTCGTCTTTATTCTCCTTTTTCACTGCCATGAGCGGTTGTGATGACATTTTAAGCTGCAGTTCTAGTTTGTAAAACAAATACAACCAGACTGTCCTAAAGAGGAAAGGTATGTAGATAGCATGCAATTTCGTGAAATCTAGTAGAATTTCTTATAAGGTCAAAGTAACAACTACAGCATACAATTGTACTGTGATATTTAAAACCGGATTCTTGTAGACCAAATTTCTTGCTCCTTCAAGTACGAGTTCAGGAAACTGACTCCACTCTGTGGTGCTTATATCATGGCCTAATAGCCTCCCTTTATTCAACACAGACTAGTCAATTGCCTGCTTTGTTCTACACCGACCAATCACCTTCAAGAACAATTGGAATGTAAACTAGTTAAGCGTCATGGAAAGGAATTCCATGGTTATTGACACCATTCACACATCTGATGGTGCTTAGGTGGGCACAGCCATGGGGCTTGGGGGTTGCGTGTATGCATGTAGAACGCCCCTGGCCATAGGTAAAGTTGATTTGTGAACAAAATGATGTTGAAACCTTCAGAAAAATGTCTATCTTGGTTTTTATGAAGACTGTACTATAAGCATTATGTAGCATTCTTGCAGTTCTCCGTCCATGCAGAGAAACACAACAAAGTTCTCTTTGTGAAGCAAAAGGGCCTTGATAAGGGTGTGGTGGTGGTGACTGGTGGTCAGCAAAAAGGGCTTGCAGGAGAAAGACCAGAGGGTAGTGAGTTTGATCCCAGGGTCTGCCACTGCTGTGCCCCTGAGCATGACACAAACCCCAACTCCAGGGAGGTTGTCCCTGTAGTTAGTACACTGTCAGACACTCTGGATAAGAGTGTCTGCTAAATGGCATGTACTGTAATGTAAACATATCAGAAGCACACAGCAAAGTATCCACATACAAAATCCTAGAAGTTTTTTTTTCAGTGAGAATTAATTTGACCAAATATTTAGAACTCTCATGTTAACATGTCTGTGTGTTGTTAAATAAATAAATTGAAGTTTCTTTAGTCATTTATTTTTTTATTTGAATTGCATGTTTGTTGATAGGACTAACATTTGTATGGGAATGTAACATTATATTCATTCTTTATAAGAGGAAGATAAAATAAAGTATAAAAAATAAAATGTGTCTATGTCAGGTAAGGCTTGAATACGTATATGTGGGCCTAAGTATAAATGGATAGACATGTACAAAGCTTTTAAGGAGACTGCATGCTTTTTCAGTTTATTTCATGTTTCTTTTAGCTTTAAGTCTTCTGTGTGTTTTGTAGTCTTTTGAGATATCATCAGTATGCAACATTAGAAAACAGACAGATTAACTTTTCCCATATATTGCAGAGCTGACCTGAATATAACCTGAATAAAACTTGGAGACGTTTAATTTAAGTTTATTTTTCATCCACTCACTGTAAATAACGATTTCTCACACACCACATAGTGAACCCCATCCCACCCAACTACTGAGCTGAACACCAGGTGGTAAAGAAGCAGGCTAGAGGCTCTGAGAACATATAGCCAAATAAAGAGTGAAACACATAGCAGGTCTAATGCTGTGGCTGGGGAGGACAATGGCAGCAGGTCTGCAGCTGGGAGCTCTTGCTGTAGGTAGCACCAGCCATGTTGTAGCCACAAGAGCAGTGCAAATCATGGACACCACTAAGGAACATCACCATCAGGATATCCTATAGGATTTCATACATAGATGTTAACATTTATATGTACACAAACACACATTTATGCACATATTAAGACACATACAATCACATGGTAATAAAAATGCAGCTTTTAAAAAGTCACCCATTTAACCCTTCACCCACTCCTGCTCAACACTCACTTCACACATCCACCCCACCCCCACCCAGCATCCTGTGTCGGCCATTACACGTCATTCCCTTCCCATAATCCACTGTTATTTTTGTTTTCGCCCCCACGTGATTCGCCCCCACGCCACTCTATGAAACTATAGGTCAGATTTTTTTTACTGCACCACTGGCGACCAGGGTAAAGTCAGTGGTTCCTCCGGCCGGTGCTGGTAACGCCCATAGACATCCTATATTTGGTAACGCCAACGTCTGTCTGCAATTTGCAGCTCATCGGTATGGTGAGTACAGACTATTGAGTGAGAAAAGACACTTAAAGAGAACTCCCAACAGGCCTGCAACGTTTGTCGTTTTTTGTTTATAGCCGGCCAGTTTTTTATTGGTGCACCGCTGCAGTTTTGCAGTTTTGTGTCCAAACTGTGAAATAAGCCTCAGTTCATTGGCCAAGGGATCAGAACAACATTTTTTTTGTACTGTACTAGTTAAACACCCAGTGTACCATCTCAGCCAGTGTTGGGGAGTATTGATAAAGCATCTTGCATTCAACTTTTATTTTCATTTTTGCTTAAAGGGACAAAAAACTATTTTTTCCCTTTTAAGTAAATGGTTTAGAGAGGTGGCCAGTAAATAAGTGAATTTTTTTCTTTCATCTATATTAGTCATCAGTGTACAGTTACTATTGTAGTTTTGGGTGTGTCTTCACACCTTTGAAAGTTTACTGTTGGGGCATATTTAATTTGATAATTTCTTTAAATGGAGGGCAATGACAGTGCCTATTAGTAGTATTTGCTATACATTTTGTGTTCAAGAAATACTTTTTACTGATTGGAATTATATACATATTGTCAGACTCCACTCACTTCAGAATAAATACCTTTGTGTGTACACCGTATTGCTATAGTTTAGCACGAACCCACTTTGGTCCACTTATTTATCTGAATGGTAATGAGAAGGGCTACAGTTGGTTAGATGACAAATAGGACTGAGTTGTTTTCATTATTATTTTTTTTCCTTTCTGTTTATGTTTTTGTTTACTATAAGGTGCCTTATTAGGTTATTGTGTTGTTTATATTGTTCTCTGTTAGTTTGTAAAATGACCACAATCCATAATAAATAACTCTTTAAAAAAACAGTGATCACATAAGATGACTTTGCAAAAAAAAAAAAGCCAGTCCAGTCAGAATAGCCCCCTGAATTATTATTAGCCAGAATAACTCTGACTTGTCTGCCTTAAGTGCAGTCTTGTGTGATGTGTACTTGTACACATGCTGTACTTGTCAACCTGCTGTGAATGCCTTTTGACTAGTATTTTAAAATCAGTCCTGAGGTTAATGACACACTGTGGAATTTTCTCTCCACTCTGGCAGCCCCATCAAGCTTCTCTCTGTCTGTCTGTCTGTCTGTCTGTCTATCTGTCTGTCTTTCTGTCTGTCTGTCTTTCTGTGTTTCTCTTTGTCTGTCTCTCTATCTGTCTCCCTCTGTCTATCGGTCTGTTTGTTTTTCGTCCTAGCTTGTTTAAGGTTAAACTTTCAATATTTCTTTAGTTTAATTAGTGTCTGGTGCTTAATCATTGCACAACAATTCCACTTAATATGGTCATTATCCTTTTTTCATGGTTGTTAATTCCAGCTTTACTGCCTCATATTCCATTTATGTCTTTCACTTCTGTAAAAGCCAAATGCTGCACAGTGAATGGATGGTACATGGAACAGAAAAAGATAATGCAAATTCATCTTCCCAGGCACAGAAGTCTTTAAGCGATCACTTCTAGCTGCTAAATAGAAGCTCTGAGATGCACTTAAATGTTATTATCATGACATGTGTCCAGCTAACTTATATTGAGGCAGGTGGGCAGCCATCTTAGCCATCTTAGTTAAATACTCAATACTCGCGAACTTGTGATCGGATAGATAAGGCACGCACATTAGAAGAAAGTACAGAATCTTCAGCTTCCCAACTACACCAAGCACATATTATCACATTAATTTATTATGTTGAAACAAGAAATCAAACATTTGCCAAGTAATGATTTGACAAATTTTTACTTTACCCATTTTACACTCGCAGGTATCAGTCAATGCATAATGTAAACTATAGCAGACCTTACCCATTCTACTGCTATCATGCATTTCTGTCATAACACATTTCATACAGTTTTAAAATTACTGCAAATTTCTGCATAAGATCCCTAGTTCTGCATAATCCTGATATAACATCTTTCATTACATCGAAAATAAGCCCTTATTTCCGTCAGGCACAGACTACATATGTATCAACATTTATAAGCCACTGAATATCCCACCATCATGGTTCTTATATTGCCAGATTCCAGACAATCTCCTCTACTCACATATGAAAAGATATCCCTACTGAGATCCTCCTATGGACAGGTACTTGCAAGAATACAAGAATTTTTTATACGCAGTATGATTTTATATTGGTTTAGTGTTTTTCATAAAATCAGTGCAAATAGTAGCTCACCAAATGAAACCAGATCTGGACAGCCTAGACTGTCCTGAAAGAAACAAGATATAGCATGTATGTATGTATGGCCCTTACAATGGCCAAGATTTGAGCTTAAAAGTGAAGGTAGTGATTAGAGAGAAGAGGTAGAGATTGATTAAAAGGCGTTTCATACTAACAACATTAACATGATTGTTCCCCTGTATGAATCTTTTGGTGTCTTTTGAGATGATGTATTCGAGCAAATTTCTTTCCACAGTGAGAGCACTCAAATGGCTTTTCCCCTGAATGGATCCTCTGGTGTTTTCTGAGATCGCTCATTCTACTAAAGCTCTTTCCACAATTAGAGCAGGGAAATGGCTTTTCCCCTGTATGAATCTTCTGGTGGTTATTGAGTTCGCTCTTTGTACGAAAGCTGTTTCCACACAGAGAGCACTGAAATGGCTTTTCACCCGAATGGATCATCTGGTGGCTCTTGAGTTCGCTCATTGTACGAAAGCTGTTTCCACAGTGAGAGCACTGAAATGGCTTTTCACCCGAATGGATCATCTGGTGGGTCTTGAGATGGCCCATTTGTCTAAATCTTATTCCACAGTGAGAGCACTGAAATGGCTTTTCACCCGAATGGATCATCTGGTGGCTCTTGAGTTCGCTCATTGTACGAAAGCTGTTTCCACAGTGAGAGCACTGAAATGGCTTTTCACCCGAATGGATCATCTGGTGGGTCTTGAGATGGCCCATTTGTCTAAATCTTATTCCACAGTGAGAGCACTGAAATGGCTTTTCACCCGAATGGATCATCTGGTGGCTCTTCAGTTCGCTCATTGTACGAAAGCTGTTTCCACAGTGAGAGCACTGAAATGGCTTTTCACCCGAATGGATCATCTGGTGGGTCTTAAGACTGCCCATATGACTAAATCTCTTTCCACAGTGGGAGCACTGAAATGGCTTTTCACCCGAATGAATTATCTGGTGGGTCTTGAGACTGCCCTTTTGACTAAATCTCTTTCCACAGTGAGAACACTCAAATGGCTTTTCCCCTGAATGGATCACCTGGTGTGTCTTGAGTTCGCTCATTGTACGAAAGCTGTTTCCACAGTGAGAGCACTGAAATGGCTTTTCACCCGAATGGATCATCTGGTGGGTGTTGAGATGGCCCATTTGTCTAAATCTTATTCCACAGTGAGAGCACTGAAATGGCTTTTCACCCGAATGGATCATCTGGTGGCTCTTGAGTTCTGTCTTTGTACGAAAGCTGTTTCCACAGTGAGAGCACTGAAATGGCTTTTCACCCGAATGGATCATCTGGTGGGTCTTGAGATGGCCCATTTGTCTAAATCTTATTCCACAGTGAGAGCACTGAAATGGCTTTTCACCCGAATGGATCATCTGGTGGCTCTTCAGTTCGCTCATTGTACGAAAGCTGTTTCCACAGTGAGAGCACTGAAATGGCTTTTCACCCGAATGGATCATCTGGTGGGTCTTGAGACTGCCCTTTTGACGAAATCTCTTTCCACAGTGAGAGCACTCAAATGGCTTTTCCCCTGAATGGATCACCTGGTGTGTCTTGAGATGACTCATTGTACCAAAGCTGTTTCCACAATGAGAGCACTGACATGGCTTTTCACCCGAATGGATCATCTGGTGGGTCTTGAGATGGCCCATTTGTCTAAATCTTATTCCACAGTGAGAGCACTGAAATGGCTTTTCACCCGAATGGATCATCTGGTGGCTCTTCAGTTCGCTCATTGTACGAAAGCTGTTTTCACAGTGAGAGCACTGAAATGGCTTTTCACCCGAATGGATCATCTGGTGGGTCTTGAGACTGCCCTTTTGACGAAATCTCTTTCCACAGTGAGAGCACTCAAATGGCTTTTCCCCTGAATGGATCACCTGGTGTGTCTTGAGATGACTCATTGTACCAAAGCTCTTTCCACAATGAGAGCACTGACATGGCTTTTCTTTTGTGTGTATTTTCTGATTTTGTGCTTTTTTTGTCTCAGTGTTCCGTCTTCTGTTAGACTGAATCATTTGAACATCACCTATAACATACAGAAGACATTTTTACATGTTTGTATATGGTGACTGTCCTACAACACAGCACAGCACATGTGGTAAATTTGTTTACAAAATCATCTAGGCTGAAAATCTCCATGGAGGCCCAACATATATTCAACCACATACAAATATTCCAGTAAGGACACAAAAAACAAATGGTTTCAGGCACTTTTTCACTTTTAAACGTGACAAAAGACTAAAACTACCAGGCTGGTAATAGGTAATGTTTCACTACATTTGATTACAACTTCAACATCTCTGTTTCTAATGTCAGGTGTAAAAAAACACCTGAAATACATACCTTCTGTATTTCATCATTATTTGTGTGTTGCACCTCTTTGCAAACAGCTTTACATTTGCAGACTGTTTTTTATCACAAAAGGGTGTAAGAACTGACTAAATATATTGCACCATCTTGCTTTATCTTATCTCGTCTTATCTGCAAATAACATCCCTGTTCTATACAGTGTCCCTGTCCCATGCCTCACACTCCAATTTTGTCACAGGAAAGAATGTTTAAAGCATGTAAACACATGGTGGACTTATTGAACCCATAAAATTAGTTTTAGAGAATTATACCAACTTGACTTACTTGTTGCAGACGAGCCGTACTCTACTAGTCCAACCTCTTCTTCTTCTTGTTCTTCTTCTTCTTCTTCTTCTTCTTCTTGTTTTTCTTCGTCTTTAATATCCATGGGTATCAAAAAATCTTGGTCAGGATTAGTTGGTGACATTCATTTCAGTTTTAAAGTTTTGTTCCAATTCAGGCTTACTTTCTCCTTTTTCACTGCCATGAGCAGTTGTGATGACATTCTAGGCTGCAGTTCTAGTTTGTAAAACAAATACAACCAGACTGTCCTAAAGATGAAAGGTATGTAGATAGCTTATGCAATTTAGTGAAATCTAGTAACATTTCTTATAAGGTCAACTGAACAACTACAACATACAAGTAGACCAAGACCATTCTTGTTGCTCCTTCAAGTATGAGTTCAGGAAACTGACTCCACTCTGTGATGCTTATATCATGGTCCAATAGCCTCCCTTTATTCAACACAGACTAGTCAATAGCCTGCTTTGTTCCACACTGACCAATCACCTTCAAGAACAATTGGAATGTAAACTAGTTGGGTAAAGGATCATGGGAAGGAATTTTTTTGACACCATTCACACATCTGATGGTGCTCAGGTGGGCACAGCTATGGGGGTTGGGGGGTTGTGTGTATGCGTGTAGAACACCCCTTTTACCCATTTTACACTCACAGTTATCAGTCAATGCATAATGTAAACAATAGCAGACCTTACCCATTCTACTGCTATCATGCATTTCTGTCAAGAGACATTTTGTACAGTTTTAAAATTACTGCAAATTTCTGCATAAGATCCCTAATTCTGCATAATCCTGATATAAAAATTTAGTTTTGGAGAATTATACCAACTTGACTTACTTGTTGCAGATGAGTAATCTTTACCATACTCTCTTAGTTCAACATCTTCTTCTTCTTCTTCTTTAATATCCATGGGTATAAAAAAAATCTTGGTCAGGAATAGTTGGTGACATATTCATTTCAGTTTTAAAGTTTTGTTCCAATTCAGGCTTTTCATCCTCTGTTTGATTTGCAAGTAGATAACAGTGTAGGAAGTCATCAAATTCTTCTTCTTTCTCCTTTTTCACTGCCATGAGCAGTTGTGATGACATTCTAGGCTGCAGTTTTAGATTGTAAAACAAATACAACCAGACTGTCCTAAAGAGGAAAGGTATGTAGATAGGTTATGCAATTTAGTGAAATCTAGTAAAATTTCTTATAAGGTCAACTGGACAACAACAGCATACAAGTAGACCAAGACTATTCTTGTTGCTCCTTCAAGTATGAGTTCAGGAAACTGACTCCACTCTCACTCAGTTTGCTCCACAGCAAACATGCCAACTTGGTATGATGTGTTAACATGCCAGTTTTCATTTTACACCAAAGTCCTACTTTAAGTGCAGTCTTGTGTGATGTGTACTTTTACACATGTTCTACTTGTCAACTTGCTGTGAATGCCTTTTGACTAATATTTAAAAATCAGTCCTGAGGTTAATGAAACTCTCCAGTCCTGAGAACATATAGCCAAATAAAGAGTGAAACACATAGCAGGTCTAATGCTGTGGCTGGGGAGGACAATGGCAGCAGGTCTGCAACTAGGAGCTCTTGCTGTAGGTAGCACCAGCCATGATGTAGCCACAGGAGCAGGGCAAAACATGGACATCACTAAGGAACATCACCATCAGGATATTCTATAGGATGTCATACATAGATGTTCATATTTATATGTACACATACACACAGGCACACATTTATGGAAATATTGAGACACGTACAACCACATGGTGAGAAAAATGCTGCTTTTAAAAAGTCACCCATCTAACCCTTCACCCACTCCTGCTCAACACTCACTTCACACATCCACCCCACCCCCACCCAGCATCCTGTATTGGCCATTACACGTCTTTCCCTTCCCATAATCCACTGTTATTTTTGTTTTCGCCCCCACGTGATTAGTTACTTTAGATAGGTACTCTATGAAACTATTGGTCAGTTTTTTACTGCACCACTGGCGACCAGGGTAAAGTCAGTTGTTCCTCCGGGCTACGAGGGAGGCTCGTGTTCACAGGAGGCCATTCTGGATGTGCTGGTAACGCCCATAGACATCCTATACATGGTAACGGCAACGTCTGCCTACAATTTGCAGCTCATCGGTATTGTGAGTACAGACTATTGAGCGAGAAAAGACACTTAAAGAGAACTCCTAACTGGCCTGCAAAGTTTGATGGTTTTTGTTTATAGCCAGCTTTTTGTTAAAGCTTTTTGTTGGTACACCGGTGCATTTGTGAGTTTGTTTTTTGTGTCCAAATAAGCCTCGGTTGGTTCACCAATTGTTCAGAACAACATTTTTTTGTACTAGTTAAACACACAGTTTAGCATAGTTAACCAATCATACCTGAACATGTAACAAGCATACTGTAGAATTCGAGGCAGTAACCAAGGAGCTAATTTTTCCTCCATAAAAGATAGATTAATATAGCGTAATTGCAGACATTTGGCATGTAAGGGCATGTTAATATAAAATTGCAATTTATGGATGTTTTGTATAAGAGTTTTTGTAGCCTACAGTATTTTGATGTTATTTCAATAGCAATTCAATTACAATTTCAGGGGCTCTTTTAAAATATTTCACAGCATCCTCTGCCACTATATTATTTGTTGTATTTAAATATCTGATTATATATATTTTTACCACTATGTTGTTAGAGTATTTCATTGGATTTTTTGTTCATGATAATTTATACTTTTTTGAAAGTTCTGATAATGAGAGTCACTCTATGGCCATAATAAAACATGGCTGCTTGTGGAAAATTATGTTTTTTTTTTCTTCCTTGGAGGGGGTCTCGTCCAGGGAGTAATTCAATGTAGAACCGCAACTGATTACACTCAATACTTAGGTAATAAAAGCTCTGTATTAGGTGTGGCTGTGCGCTAATATCACATGTAGGAAGTGTGAATTCATAGGATTCTAGCTACATAGTCAGTGTTTATGTCACAGAAGAAAGATGTGTAAATACCTTAGAAGATTAAAAAAACAACAACTTTGAATTACATTTGTGGAACATTCCAGCTGGCTTATTAGCATTTTCATTGGTTAGTGTTTTTTTGGATTTGCTGAATAAAATCACTTTTGGCATGCCAGCCCCTGGAAACACAGTCACAGGACATCCTGTCTTGACTAGTTGTCAGGTGTTCTTATTTAGCAGATAAACAGACCTCAGATGCTTATTTTTTTTGCTTTGTATTTTCATTGCATGCTTTCAAATGCAAAAAATGTTGAGCAGTGACCTTGCCTTAGTATTGTGATAAAACCATGTTGTTTTTTTTTTGTCATCTAGAAGTCTGAAATGTTTGATGTGGAAAACCATTTCTGCTGCAGCATGGCACTTTGCACCCTGAAGGTCATAGGTTTTGTTGAGCAATGCAGAGCAAGTCACACAGTGTACCGTCATCCTCATGTGTACACGTCTTTGCTCAGAAAGCACGTCCACTGACTGACTGTCTGGAAATTACCAGCAGTAGCCTGGTAAACTGGCCCCTTGTACTTCATTTCATTTTGTACAGAGGGTCTGGACCGGAATCTCTTGACGGTCATTTAGTCGGCCCCAGCAAGACCAATCCAATCAGCGAACAGATGGTGTGTTCATTAGCTGTGACGTTGATTTTATGTGCTACAGTACATTTTAATTGTAGTGCAGAGGCTAAATGCATACGTGACGACCAGGCGTTAGCGATTGGGTAAAGGCAGAGGCACTTTTTTTTAAACTTCAGCAGAGTCCACACCTTCAACAAATCGTTTCTGACAGTGTCTGTTCCAGACCCTCTGTACAGAATGAAATGAAGTACGAGGGGCGGGTTTACCAGGCTAGGCCAGCAGCACAAGATGGCATGGAACGCCACTCGAACCTTCGTTTGGTGGGCCTGCCAGAGTCAACAGAAGAAGGTGACGTGTGGTTATTTGGGGAAATTGATTCCTGAAGTGCTGGGTGAACAAACTTTCTTGGGCCAGTTGTTATGGAGAGGGTGCATAGAGTTGGTGCTATTAACAAGGAGATGAGCCCACAAGTCACTATGCGACCTAGAGTGGTAGTGATGAAGTTCCTGAATTATGCAGACAAAGTCCAGGTTATGAAAGCTGCCAGGATCAAAGGGGGAATACTAGTCAATTGTCAGAAGGTTTTTTATTGACGTTTCTGCTGATCTGCTTAAATGGAGAAAAGTCTGGCAAGGTAAAAAAAAAGAACTGTTCTTCCTCTGTATGCGAGACCTACGCTATGGCATAATCCAGCCTGCTACTCTCTTGGTGACGGTCAAGGGAAGACTGCACTCTTTCGACTCGGCATTGGAAGCGGAGACTTTTTGTGCGAAAATTTAAATCTGAAGCAAGTGGAACACCATTGGACACAGAATAGCTTGATAAACATGGACGCAATACAGGTAACATTTCCTGGACTGACCAGAGAATGTGGACTCGTTAAGGCTGTAGGTAACTGTACGTGGACTGTTAAAATGTTGGGCCTTTATGGCAAAGTAGCTGTCGGACTGCAATATAGGCTACTATAATGTTCAAATTGATTTTTTTGTGAGGGACTCTGTCAGGATCGCTAGGCATGCTGTTCCTCTTCATGTGGATATGGTGGACTGGCCTAGCTCCATAGTGAGGCTTCGTTTAGTAGCCTTTTATTTTTATAGGAATTTATTTATTTTAGTGCTGAATCTATTACCTTTTTGGTCAATAGTCAATACTCAATTCCAACACACATTTACATTCTAGTATCAGTTATCTGAACTTAGTAAGTAGTAGTGATGAGTTTGATGTTGTGTATCTACCTAAAATAAATGCAAATACTCCAATAGTTTTTAGTATTCCTTTCTTTATTTTCCTAACCAAGGTACCATTGTCTAATACTGAAAGATAAACTCAACATTAGGCAACTCTTCAGCCTGCCTCTCGGTCTGACACTGGGGCTCCCTCACGCGTTTACATATACTGTATATGCACATAAGAACCAATCCCGTGTAAGGTCAGAGGTCAACATAAAATATCATTCAAAAGAGGCAAACAGAAAATACATCTTTGGTGTTGTGTGCGTGTCAACACTCTCTTCTTCCGGGCGCCAACGCGAGTGGCAGCAAGTCTCAGTAGCTCCGTCTCTCTGTGTTTTTCTCTCCTCCTCCTCTCCCTGACCTTCCCTGCTTTGCTCTCTCAGTCTTGTCTATTGTCTACCGACTTCACTCCGAGAGACTCTCTCTGCTCTGCTCTCCAAACTGAAAAATCATGGATTTGATCAACTGGTTTCTGAACGCAATTGACACCATCTTCTCGGTGAGAAGCTTGGGTTCGGGGGAACCTGACTGTCCTGCCGGAACGTACGCAGCTGGATATACGATGGACATGTGGGAGAGGTGGCGGGTCGTGTGCCTGACGGCTCTTTCCGTGGAGGACGTTGACATCTACCTATTCAGAACCATGGTTACGGGTCTTTTGCTGATTGGATTGGGTATTGGTCTGGTTTACCGAGTAACAAGGAAGACAGGAACAGCTGTCCAAAGCCCTACAATGCTGCCCGGCATGATTGATGCGGTGTGCAGAGCTGTCAGCACTCAGACTGTGACTTTTAAACGCGACATGGATGACATCAAGGAGAAGCTTGCAGCTTTGCAAAGGCAAATGGATCATTTCGTGGACCAGAATGGACAAAGAGAGTAGCTGTGCAAATTGGAATTCAGCTGCTCGCCCTAAAGTCTAAACAACCCCCTATCTTATCTGCTTTCGACTCCCTCAACTGGCACTGGCCTTGGCAAAGGTGAGGTGTTTTTTCCTTTCCCACACCATGCTCCTTTAAGAGCATGGTCTAGGGGGTGGCTTTTTTCTCCTCCCCTTCCTTATGTGATGCTGTTTGTGTATGCTACTGGACACCGAAATTTCCTTCGGGATTAATAAAGTTACTCTACTCTACTCTACTCTACATTACAGTACATAGGATTAAATAATTGAAGTCTAAGATAGCCTGGTAACACTTTACTTTACAGACCAGTAATAAGTGGATAACTTTATGGTAATTTATACCTATATTTATAATTTATATGGTAATTTTTAACCACATATTACAAGTAATAACAGTGCAGTTTCCAAAAAAATTACTGTGCAGTTTCTAGACGATAACAATGCAAACTCACTTGATTTGAAGGTATAATGAAATTGTAATTATTGAAAAAGTAATGTGTAATTACTAAAATGATGAAGTTCAGGATTTACTTATTGAGAAATAATATGACTGTAATTACACCAGCGTGATGGTGTTGTGAAGAAGTAAAATGTTGGTACGTTCATGGCTGCTATCAAATGTTATGACATAACACAGTGATGAAAGAGACTAACCAACTCATTGTAGCAGTTAGATGGTAAAACGTCATATTGTTTCTGTTACTACACTGAACCAAAAGAAGTGATTTTGCACAAACTATATGGTATCAGGGCTGTAAAATACACTATTGCATGTTCCTACTCAATGTTTTATGCCCACGAAGTATCCTTCTTACAATAGTTAATGCTGTTTTGTGTACATGTAATTACCTTGAAATAATTTAAGCAGTTTTAGGGAATTTCAGAGTATCAGGGCTTCTTTAATCAAATATGGTACACAGAATCAGATAAAGACACATGCAAAATGCTACTTGATTTTAATGTAAATTGTGTGGATGCAATAATGAAACACCCACATTCAATTATTTAATCGTTTTGTTAAACACTTTTCCACATAGTCAAAGGAGCTAAGTTGTAAGCAACTGGACTTCTTCTTGGAGCTTGAAGGCGTTACACCTTTCTTCCAAAAGGCTTCTTCAGTTCTGTCCTGATGTTGGGAAACCAGGAGCTATATTTCTGGATTACTGGATCACTGGAGGTGGAGCTGTAGACCACACCCCTTATTCCATCACCTCCAGTGACTACCATGACCTGGATGAATTAGAATCTACACACTTTTGACCGTAGAACACTGAAGTAACTAAATTCCAGTAATAATTCTCTGGTGTTTCCTCACATCAATAATTATGATCGCGGTCATATTGGTGTTGCCGCAAAATGGTTGCCGATTTTTCTGTCTGTCTGTCTGTCTGTGTTTCTCTTTGTCTGTCTCTCTGTCTTTCTCCCTGTCTGCCTGGTTTTCGTCCTAGCTTGTTTAAGGTTAAACTTTCGATATTTCTTTAGTTTAATTAGTGCACAACAAATCATTGCACAACAATTCCACTTAATATGGTCATTATCCTTTTTTCATGGTTGTTAATTCCAGCTTTACTGCCTCATATTCCATTTATGTCTTTCACTTCTGTAAAAGCCAAATGCTGCACAGTGAATGGATGGTACATGGAACAGAGAAAGATAATGCAAATTCATCTTCCCAGGCACAGAAGTCTTTAAGCGATCACTTCTAGCTGCTAAATACAAGCTCTGAGATGCACTTAAATGTTATTATCATGTCATGTGTCCAGTTAACTTATATTGAGGCAGGTGGGCAGCCATCTTAGCCATCTTAGTTAAATACTCAATACTCGCGAACTTGTGATCGGATAGATAAGGCATGCACATCAGAAGAAAGTACAGAATCTTCAGCTTCCCAACTACACCAAGCACATATTATCACATTAATTTATTATGTTGAAACAAGAAATCAAACATTTGCCAAGTAATGATTTGACAAATTTTTACTTTACCCATTTTACACTCGCAGGTATCAGTCAATGCATAATGTAAACTATAGCAGACCTTACCCATTCTACTGCTATCATGCATTTCTGTCATAACACATTTCATACAGCTTTAAAATTACTGCAAATTTCTGCATAAGATCCCTAGTTCTGCATAATCCTGATATAACATCTTTCATTACATCGAAAATAGGCCCTTATTTCCGTCAGGCACAGACTACATATGTATCAACATTTATAAGCCACTGAATATCCCACCATCATGGTTCTTATATTGCCAGATTCCAGACAATCTCCTCTACTCACATATGAAAAGATATCCCTACTGAGATCCTCCTATGGACAGGTACTTGCAAGAATACAAGATTTTTTTATACGCAGTATGATTTTATATTGGTTTAGTGTTTTTCATAAAATCAGTGCAAATAGTAGCTCACCAAATGAAACCAGATCTGGACAGCCTAGACTGTCCTGAAAGAAACAAGATATAGCATGTATGTATGTATGGCCCTTACAATGGCCAAGATTTGAGCTTAAAAGTAAAGGTAGTAAAAATACCCTGTAAAAAGCCTAGAGCCCATAATGATAAATGTCTGTCTACAATGAAAAATCTGGCATGCTGTTCCCCCAGTAGGAAAAGTTGTTTTAGAGATTGATTAAAAGGCGTTTCATACTAACAACATTAACATGATTGTTCCCCTGTATGAATCCTTTGGTGTCTTTTGAGATGATGTATTCGAGCAAATTTCTTTCCACAGTGAGAGCACTCAAATGGCTTTTCCCCTAAATGGATCCTCTGGTGTTTTCTGAGATCGCTCATTCTACTAAAGCTCTTTCCACAATTAGAGCAGGGAAATGGCTTTTCCCCTGTATGAATCTTCTGGTGGTTATTGAGTTCGCTCTTTGTACGAAAGCTGTTTCCACACAGAGAGCACTGAAATGGCTTTTCACCCGAATGGATCATCTGGTGGCTCTTGAGTTCGCTCATTGTACGAAAGCTGTTTCCACAGTGAGAGCACTGAAATGGCTTTTCACCCGAATGGATCATCTGGTGGGTCTTGAGATGGCCCATTTGTCTAAATCTTATTCCACAGTGAGAGCACTGAAATGGCTTTTCACCCGAATGGATCATCTGGTGGCTCTTGAGTTCGCTCATTGTACGAAAGCTGTTTCCACATTGAGAGCACTGAAATGGCTTTTCACCCGAATGGATCATCTGGTGGGTCTTGAGATGGCCCATTTGTCTAAATCTTATTCCACAGTGAGAGCACTGAAATGGCTTTTCACCCGAATGGATCATCTGGTGGCTCTTCAGTTCGCTCATTGTACGAAAGCTGTTTCCACAGTGAGAGCACTGAAATGGCTTTTCACCCGAATGGATCATCTGGTGGGTCTTAAGACTGCCCATATGACTAAATCTCTTTCCACAGTGGGAGCACTGAAATGGCTTTTCACCCGAATGAATTATCTGGTGGGTCTTGAGACTGCCCTTTTGACTAAATCTCTTTCCACAGTGAGAACACTCAAATGGCTTTTCCCCTGAATGGATCACCTGGTGTGTCTTGAGTTCGCTCATTGTACGAAAGCTGTTTCCACAGTGAGAGCACTGAAATGGCTTTTCACCCGAATGGATCATCTGGTGGGTGTTGAGATGGCCCATTTGTCTAAATCTTATTCCACAGTGAGAGCACTGAAATGGCTTTTCACCCGAATGGATCATCTGGTGGCTCTTGAGTTCTGTCTTTGTACGAAAGCTGTTTCCACAGTGAGAGCACTGAAATGGCTTTTCACCCGAATGGATCATCTGGTGGGTCTTGAGATGGCCCATTTGTCTAAATCTTATTCCACAGTGAGAGCACTGAAATGGCTTTTCACCCGAATGGATCATCTGGTGGCTCTTCAGTTCGCTCATTGTACGAAAGCTGTTTCCACAGTGAGAGCACTGAAATGGCTTTTCACCCGAATGGATCATCTGGTGGGTCTTGAGACTGCCCTTTTGACTAAATCTCTTTCCACAGTGAGAGCACTCAAATGGCTTTTCCCCTGAATGGATCACCTGGTGTGTCTTGAGATGACTCATTGTACCAAAGCTCTTTCCACAATGAGAGCACTGACATGGCTTTTCTTTTGTGTGTATTTTCTGATTTTGTGCTTTTTTTGTCTCAGTGTTCCGTCTTCTGTTAGACTGAATCATTTGAACATCACCTATAACATACAGAAGGGATTTTTACATGTTTGTATATGGTGACTGTCCTACAACACAGCACAGCACATGTGGTAAATTTCTTTACAAAATCATCTAGGCTGAAAATCTCCATGGAGGCCAAACATATATTCAACCACATACAAATATTCCAGTAAGGACACAAAAAACAAATGGTTTCAGGCACTTTTTCACTTTTAAACGTGACAAAAGAGTAAAACTATCAAGCTGGTAATAGGTAATGTTTCACTACATTTGATTACAACTTCAACATCTCTGTTTCTAATGTCAGGTGTAAAAAAACACCTGAAATACATACCTTCTGTATTTCATCATTATTTGTGTGTTGCACCTCTTTGCAAACAGCTTTACATTTGCAGACTGTTTTTTATCACAAAAGGGTGTAAGAACTGACTAAATATATTGCACCATCTTGCTTTATCTTATCTCGTCTTATCTGCAAATAACATTCCTGTTCTATACAGTGTCCCTGTCCCATGCCTCACACTCCAATTTTGTCACAGGAAAGAATGTTTAAAGCATGTAAACACATGGTGGACTTATTGAACCCATAAAATTAGTTTTAGAGAATTATACCAACTTGACTTACTTGTTGCAGACGAGCCGTACTCTACTAGTCCAACCTCTTCTTCTTCTTCTTCTTCTTCTACTTCTTCTTCTTCTTCTTCTTCTTCTTCTTCTTCTTCTTCTTCTTCTTCTTCTTCTTGTTTTTCTTCGTCTTTAATATCCATGGGTATCAAAAAATCTTGGTCAGGATTAGTTGGTGACATTCATTTCAGTTTTAAAGTTTTGTTCCAATTCAGGCTTACTTTCTCCTTTTTCACTGCCATGAGCAGTTGTGATGACATTCTAGGCTGCAGTTCTAGTTTGTAAAACAAATACAACCAGACTGTCCTAAAGATGAAAGGTATGTAGATAGCTTATGCAATTTAGTGAAATCTAGTAACATTTCTTATAAGGTCAACTGAACAACTACAACATACAAGTAGACCAAGACCATTCTTGTTGCTCCTTCAAGTATGAGTTCAGGAAACTGACTCCACTCTGTGATGCTTATATCATGGTCCAATAGCCTCCCTTTATTCAACACAGACTAGTCAATAGCCTGCTTTGTTCCACACTGACCAATCACCTTCAAGAACAATTGGAATGTAAACTAGTTGGGTAAAGGATCATGGGAAGGAATTTTTTTGACACCATTCACACATCTGATGGTGCTCAGGTGGGCACAGCTATGGGGGTTGGGGGGTTGTGTGTATGCGTGTAGAACACCCCTTTTACCCATTTTACACTCACAGTTATCAGTCAATGCATAATGTAAACAATAGCAGACCTTACCCATTCTACTGCTATCATGCATTTCTGTCAAGAGACATTTTGTACAGTTTTAAAATTACTGCAAATTTCTGCATAAGATCCCTAATTCTGCATAATCCTGATATAAAAATTTAGTTTTGGAGAATTATACCAACTTGACTTACTTGTTGCAGATGAGTAATCTTTACCATACTCTCTTAGTTCAACATCTTCTTCTTCTTCTTCTTTAATATCCATGGGTATAAAAAAAATCTTGGTCAGGAATAGTTGGTGACATATTCATTTCAGTTTTAAAGTTTTGTTCCAATTCAGGCTTTTCATCCTCTGTTTGATTTGCAAGTAGATAACAGTGTAGGAAGTCATCAAATTCTTCTTCTTTCTCCTTTTTCACTGCCATGAGCAGTTGTGATGACATTCTAGGCTGCAGTTTTAGATTGTAAAACAAATACAACCAGACTGTCCTAAAGAGGAAAGGTATGTAGATAGGTTATGCAATTTAGTGAAATCTAGTAAAATTTCTTATAAGGTCAACTGGACAACAACAGCATACAAGTAGACCAAGACTATTCTTGTTGCTCCTTCAAGTATGAGTTCAGGAAACTGACTCCACTCTCACTCAGTTTGCTCCACAGCAAACATGCCAACTTGGTATGATGTGTTAACATGCCAGTTTTCATTTTACACCAAAGTCCTACTTTAAGTGCAGTCTTGTGTGATGTGTACTTTTACACATGTTCTACTTGTCAACTTGCTGTGAATGCCTTTTGACTAATATTTAAAAATCAGTCCTGAGGTTAATGAAACTCTCCAGTCCTGAGAACATATAGCCAAATAAAGAGTGAAACACATAGCAGGTCTAATGCTGTGGCTGGGGAGGACAATGGCAGCAGGTCTGCAACTAGGAGCTCTTGCTGTAGGTAGCACCAGCCATGATGTAGCCACAGGAGCAGGGCAAAACATGGACATCACTAAGGAACATCACCATCAGGATATTCTATAGGATGTCATACATAGATGTTCATATTTATATGTACACATACACACAGGCACACATTTATGGAAATATTGAGACACGTACAACCACATGGTGAGAAAAATGCTGCTTTTAAAAAGTCACCCATCTAACCCTTCACCCACTCCTGCTCAACACTCACTTCACACATCCACCCCACCCCCACCCAGCATCCTGTATTGGCCATTACACGTCTTTCCCTTCCCATAATCCACTGTTATTTTTGTTTTCGCCCCCACGTGATTAGTTACTTTAGATAGGTACTCTATGAAACTATTGGTCAGTTTTTTACTGCACCACTGGCGACCAGGGTAAAGTCAGTTGTTCCTCCGGGCTACGAGGGAGGCTCGTGTTCACAGGAGGCCATTCTGGATGTGCTGGTAACGCCCATAGACATCCTATACATGGTAACGGCAACGTCTGCCTACAATTTGCAGCTCATCGGTATTGTGAGTACAGACTATTGAGCGAGAAAAGACACTTAAAGAGAACTCCTAACTGGCCTGCAAAGTTTGATGGTTTTTGTTTATAGCCAGCTTTTTGTTAAAGCTTTTTGTTGGTACACCGGTGCATTTGTGAGTTTGTTTTTTGTGTCCAAATAAGCCTCGGTTGGTTCACCAATTGTTCAGAACAACATTTTTTTGTACTAGTTAAACACACAGTTTAGCATAGTTAACCAATCATACCTGAACATGTAACAAGCATACTGTAGAATTCGAGGCAGTAACCAAGGAGCTAATTTTTCCTCCATAAAAGATAGATTAATATAGCGTAATTGCAGACATTTGGCATGTAAGGGCATGTTAATATAAAATTGCAATTTATGGATGTTTTGTATAAGAGTTTTTGTAGCCTACAGTATTTTGATGTTATTTCAATAGCAATTCAATTACAATTTCAGGGGCTCTTTTAAAATATTTCACAGCATCCTCTGCCACTATATTATTTGTTGTATTTAAATATCTGATTATATATATTTTTACCACTATGTTGTTAGAGTATTTCATTGGATTTTTTGTTCATGATAATTTATACTTTTTTGAAAGTTCTGATAATGAGAGTCACTCTATGGCCATAATAAAACATGGCTGCTTGTGGAAAATTATGTTTTTTTTTTCTTCCTTGGAGGGGGTCTCGTCCAGGGAGTAATTCAATGTAGAACCGCAACTGATTACACTCAATACTTAGGTAATAAAAGCTCTGTATTAGGTGTGGCTGTGCGCTAATATCACATGTAGGAAGTGTGAATTCATAGGATTCTAGCTACATAGTCAGTGTTTATGTCACAGAAGAAAGATGTGTAAATACCTTAGAAGATTAAAAAAACAACAACTTTGAATTACATTTGTGGAACATTCCAGCTGGCTTATTAGCATTTTCATTGGTTAGTGTTTTTTTGGATTTGCTGAATAAAATCACTTTTGGCATGCCAGCCCCTGGAAACACAGTCACAGGACATCCTGTCTTGACTAGTTGTCAGGTGTTCTTATTTAGCAGATAAACAGACCTCAGATGCTTATTTTTTTTGCTTTGTATTTTCATTGCATGCTTTCAAATGCAAAAAATGTTGAGCAGTGACCTTGCCTTAGTATTGTGATAAAACCATGTTGTTTTTTTTTGTCATCTAGAAGTCTGAAATGTTTGATGTGGAAAACCATTTCTGCTGCAGCATGGCACTTTGCACCCTGAAGGTCATAGGTTTTGTTGAGCAATGCAGAGCAAGTCACACAGTGTACCGTCATCCTCATGTGTACACGTCTTTGCTCAGAAAGCACGTCCACTGACTGACTGTCTGGAAATTACCAGCAGTAGCCTGGTAAACTGGCCCCTTGTACTTCATTTCATTTTGTACAGAGGGTCTGGACCGGAATCTCTTGACGGTCATTTAGTCGGCCCCAGCAAGACCAATCCAATCAGCGAACAGATGGTGTGTTCATTAGCTGTGACGTTGATTTTATGTGCTACAGTACATTTTAATTGTAGTGCAGAGGCTAAATGCATACGTGACGACCAGGCGTTAGCGATTGGGTAAAGGCAGAGGCACTTTTTTTTAAACTTCAGCAGAGTCCACACCTTCAACAAATCGTTTCTGACAGTGTCTGTTCCAGACCCTCTGTACAGAATGAAATGAAGTACGAGGGGCGGGTTTACCAGGCTAGGCCAGCAGCACAAGATGGCATGGAACGCCACTCGAACCTTCGTTTGGTGGGCCTGCCAGAGTCAACAGAGGAAGGTGACGTGTGGTTATTTGGGGAAATTGATTCCTGAAGTGCTGGGTGAACAAACTTTCTTGGGCCAGTTGTTATGGAGAGGGTGCATAGAGTTGGTGCTATTAACAAGGAGATGAGCCCACAAGTCACTATGCGACCTAGAGTGGTAGTGATGAAGTTCCTGAATTATGCAGACAAAGTCCAGGTTATGAAAGCTGCCAGGATCAAAGGGGGAATACTAGTCAATTGTCAGAAGGTTTTTTATTGACGTTTCTGCTGATCTGCTTAAATGGAGAAAAGTCTGGCAAGGTAAAAAAAAAGAACTGTTCTTCCTCTGTATGCGAGACCTACGCTATGGCATAATCCAGCCTGCTACTCTCTTGGTGACGGTCAAGGGAAGACTGCACTCTTTCGACTCGGCATTGGAAGCGGAGACTTTTTGTGCGAAAATTTAAATCTGAAGCAAGTGGAACACCATTGGACACAGAATAGCTTGATAAACATGGACGCAATACAGGTAACATTTCCTGGACTGACCAGAGAATGTGGACTCGTTAAGGCTGTAGGTAACTGTACGTGGACTGTTAAAATGTTGGGCCTTTATGGCAAAGTAGCTGTCGGACTGCAATATAGGCTACTATAATGTTCAAATTGATTTTTTTGTGAGGGACTCTGTCAGGATCGCTAGGCATGCTGTTCCTCTTCATGTGGATATGGTGGACTGGCCTAGCTCCATAGTGAGGCTTCGTTTAGTAGCCTTTTATTTTTATAGGAATTTATTTATTTTAGTGCTGAATCTATTACCTTTTTGGTCAATAGTCAATACTCAATTCCAACACACATTTACATTCTAGTATCAGTTATCTGAACTTAGTAAGTAGTAGTGATGAGTTTGATGTTGTGTATCTACCTAAAATAAATGCAAATACTCCAATAGTTTTTAGTATTCCTTTCTTTATTTTACTAACCAAGGTACCATTGTCTAATACTGAAAGATAAACTCAACATTAGGCAACTCTTCAGCCTGCCTCTCGGTCTGACACTGGGGCTCCCTCACGCGTTTACATATACTGTATATGCACATAAGAACCAATCCCGTGTAAGGTCAGAGGTCAACATAAAATATCATTCAAAAGAGGCAAACAGAAAATACATCTTTGGTGTTGTGTGCGTGTCAACACTCTCTTCTTCCGGGCGCCAACGCGAGTGGCAGCAAGTCTCAGTAGCTCCGTCTCTCTGTGTTTTTCTCTCCTCCTCCTCTCCCTGACCTTCCCTGCTTTGCTCTCTCAGTCTTGTCTATTGTCTACCGACTTCACTCCGAGAGACTCTCTCTGCTCTGCTCTCCAAACTGAAAAATCATGGATTTGATCAACTGGTTTCTGAACGCAATTGACACCATCTTCTCGGTGAGAAGCTTGGGTTCGGGGGAACCTGACTGTCCTGCCGGAACGTACGCAGCTGGATATACGATGGACATGTGGGAGAGGTGGCGGGTCGTGTGCCTGACGGCTCTTTCCGTGGAGGACGTTGACATCTACCTATTCAGAACCATGGTTACGGGTCTTTTGCTGATTGGATTGGGTATTGGTCTGGTTTACCGAGTAACAAGGAAGACAGGAACAGCTGTCCAAAGCCCTACAATGCTGCCCGGCATGATTGATGCGGTGTGCAGAGCTGTCAGCACTCAGACTGTGACTTTTAAACGCGACATGGATGACATCAAGGAGAAGCTTGCAGCTTTGCAAAGGCAAATGGATCATTTCGTGGACCAGAATGGACAAAGAGAGTAGCTGTGCAAATTGGAATTCAGCTGCTCGCCCTAAAGTCTAAACAACCCCCTATCTTATCTGCTTTCGACTCCCTCAACTGGCACTGGCCTTGGCAAAGGTGAGGTGTTTTTTCCTTTCCCACACCATGCTCCTTTAAGAGCATGGTCTAGGGGGTGGCTTTTTTCTCCTCCCCTTCCTTATGTGATGCTGTTTGTGTATGCTACTGGACACCGAAATTTCCTTCGGGATTAATAAAGTTACTCTACTCTACTCTACTCTACATTACAGTACATAGGATTAAATAATTGAAGTCTAAGATAGTCTGGTAACACTTTACTTTACAGACCAGTAATAAGTGGATAACTTTATGGTAATTTATACCTATATTTATAATTTATATGGTAATTTTTAACCACATATTACAAGTAATAACAGTGCAGTTTCCAAAAAAATTACTGTGCAGTTTCTAGACGATAACAATGCAAACTCACTTGATTTGAAGGTATAATGAAATTGTAATTATTGAAAAAGTAATGTGTAATTACTAAAATGATGAAGTTCAGGATTTACTTATTGAGAAATAATATGACTGTAATTACACCAGCGTGATGGTGTTGTGAAGAAGTAAAATGTTGGTACGTTCATGGCTGCTATCAAATGTTATGACATAACACAGTGATGAAAGAGACTAACCAACTCATTGTAGCAGTTAGATGGTAAAACGTCATATTGTTTCTGTTACTACACTGAACCAAAAGAAGTGATTTTGCACAAACTATATGGTATCAGGGCTGTAAAATACACTATTGCATGTTCCTACTCAATGTTTTATGCCCACGAAGTATCCTTCTTACAATAGTTAATGCTGTTTTGTGTACATGTAATTACCTTGAAATAATTTAAGCAGTTTTAGGGAATTTCAGAGTATCAGGGCTTCTTTAATCAAATATGGTACACAGAATCAGATAAAGACACATGCAAAATGCTACTTGATTTTAATGTAAATTGTGTGGATGCAATAATGAAACACCCACATTCAATTATTTAATCGTTTTGTTAAACACTTTTCCACATAGTCAAAGGAGCTAAGTTGTAAGCAACTGGACTTCTTCTTGGAGCTTGAAGGCGTTACACCTTTCTTCCAAAAGGCTTCTTCAGTTCTGTCCTGATGTTGGGAAACCAGGAGCTATATTTCTGGATTACTGGATCACTGGAGGTGGAGCTGTAGACCACACCCCTTATTCCATCACCTCCAGTGACTACCATGACCTGGATGAATTAGAATCTACACACTTTTGACCGTAGAACACTGAAGTAACTAAATTCCAGTAATAATTCTCTGGTGTTTCCTCACATCAATAATTATGATCGCGGTCATATTGGTGTTGCCGCAAAATGGTTGCCGATTTTTCCACCGATTTTTCATCAAGAATTCCGAGGACACTGAAACTCGGGGGGACATGAATGTTTGTAGGCATGTAGCCCCAGAAGTTTGTGAGAGAATAACGGCTTTTGGCCCCCAATGGTCAAACCCCCCCCTAATGTTTACAACCATTTTTTTTATTGTGAAATCTATTTACCCTCACGTATTGAAAAGACTGGTCGACGTCCACTTCCAGCGAAATTTCTGTGAAACTTTAACATTGCAAAAACAAATCTGAACAAACTCGTCATAGGCCGTTCATGTGAATCTCACCAAATTTGGTATATGCCATCAACAGTCAATGCTGACAAAAAATTATCAAAGGATTTATCTTGAGATAAACCGTTTCGAAGTTACACGTCAATGAACATTTAACACGTAGCTTAAAAGTCTTCAAAAGTCCATATCTTGGTTTTTAATTGCTCAAATTTGGTCAAGTTTGACATGCCAACTCTAAACAGCCTTCTTTTGATGTGTACAAAACTTTGTGACATTTCATCATAGGGGGCGATGTTTTTTTGCCGAAGTTAGGTGTCGAAAATCAGTTTTTGTTACATAATTCGTCAACAATTTTGTCCAAGACAGCGGTTTTGCGTTAGTATGTCGGTGTTCAAAGGGGTATCGACCCAACCCATAAACACTCACTTCAAGCATAGCGCCACCTAGTGATGAGGGTAAATGCAAAAATTGGGATTTTGAATTGCCAATATCTTGGACTAAGAAGGTGGGAACTGCATAAAATATGTCATGCACAATCAACACAAAGACCTCTAAAAGCACAGCACATGCCATAAAATTGGGCCCATAGGGGGCACTGAAATTGTACAAAATCTCATTTTGCCTATTCCTTTCACAAATCATTCCTACACACTATACAAACACACACAAAGTCATTCACTCAAAACCCACATCCATGCCCACTTCCAGGAAAATCATTTCCCCACACACTCTACTCTACCACACACTCATCATACCAACAGGTCCCACATTTTAATACACTGCGGTGGTCATCACATGTACCGCTATGCGGAACATCTAATTCCTCTAAAGGTCTGTCCACACTGAAAAAAATTGACGTGCTGTTCCCCCAGTAGAAAACTTTGTTTTAGAGATTGATTAAAAGCTGTTTCATACTGACAACATTAACATGATGTTCCCCCTGTATGAATCTTCTGGTGTCTTTTGAGATTATTTATTTGAACAAATCTCTTTCCACAGTGAGAGCACTGAAATGGCTTTTCACCTGAATGGATCATCTGGTGTTTCTTTAGACTGTCCATTTTACTAAAGCTCTTACCACAGTGAGAGCATTGAAATGGCTTTTCCCCTGAATGGATAATCTGGTGTACCTTGAGGCTCCTTATTGTACAAAAGCTCTTTTCACAGTTAGAGCACTGAAATGGCTTTTGACCCGAGTGTATCATCTGGTGGGTCTTGAAATGGTTCCTTTGACGAAAGCTCTTTCCACAGTAAGAGCACTGAAATGGCTTTTCACCCGAATGAATCATCTGATGGGTCTTGAAACTAGCCATTTTCCGAAATCTCTTTCCACAGTGAGAGCACTGAAATGGCTTTTCACCCGAATGAATCATCTGATGGGTCTTGAAACTGGCCATTTGCCGAAAGCTCTTTCCACATTGAGAGCACTCAAATGGCTTTTCCCCTGAATGGATCCTCTGGTGTACCTTGAGAGTTTGCATTTGACCAAAGCTCTTTCCACAATTAGAGCAGTGAAATGGCTTTTCCCCTGTATGAATCTTCTGGTGGGTCTTGAGATTACACATATGTCTAAATCTCTTTCCACATTGAGAGCACTCAAATGGCTTTTCCCCTGAATGGATCATCTGGTGTTTTCTAAGATCACCCATTCTACTAAAGCTCTTTCCACAATTAGAGCAGTGAAATGGCTTTTCCGTTGTATGAATCTTCTGGTGGTTATTGAGTTCGCTCATTGTACGAAAGCTCTTTCCACAGTGAGAGCACTGAAATGGCTTTTCACCCGAATGGTTCATCTGGTGGGTCTTGAGTTTGCTCATTGTACGAAAGTTCTTTCCACAGTGAGAGCACTGAAAAGGCTTTTCCCCGAAATGGATCATCTGGTGTTTCTTGAGTTCGCTCATTGTACGAAAGCTCTTTCCACAATGAGAGCACTGAAATGGCTTTTCACTTGTCTCAGTGTTCCGTCTTCTGTTAGACTGAATCCTTTGAACATCACCTATAACACACAAAAGACATTTTTAAAACATTATTCCGTGACTTTTTGTTTATCTGTTGTCACTGTCCTACAACACAACACAATATTTTTCAGCGTGAACCAGATATTAGATGTTAAAAATTCATGTAGGTTGAAAATCTCCATGGAGGCCAAACATATATTCAACCCAATAAAAATATTTCAGTAAGAACACAAAAAACAAATGGTGGCAGGCACTTTCTCACTTTTAAACGTGACAAAAGACTAAAACTATCAAGCTGGTAATAGGTAATGTTTAACTACATTTGATTACAACTTCAACATCTCTGTTTGTAATGTCAGGTGTAAAAAAACACCTGAAATACATACCCTCTGTACTTCAACGTTATTTGCACTCTTTGCAAATAGGTTTATATTTGGAGGTTTTCTCACAAAAGGGTTGAAGAACTGACTAAATATATAACATTGTCTTGTCCTATCTTATCTCATCTTATCTGCAAATAACATTCCTGTTCTATACAGTGTCCCTGTCCCATGCCTCACACTCCAATTTTGTCACAGGAAATAATGTTTAAAACATGTAAACACATGGTGGACTTTGCAATAAAATTAGTTTTGGAGAATTATACCAACTTCACTTACTTGTTGCAGACGAGTCATCTTTACCATACTCTGTTAGTCCAACATCTTCTTCTTCTTTAATATCCATGGGTATCAAAAAGTCTTGGCTGGCAATAGTTGGTGAAATATTCATTTCAGTTTTAAAGTTTTGTTCCAATTTAGGTTTTTCATCCACCGTTTGATTTGCAAGTAGATAACCTTGTAGGAAGTCATCAAATTCTTCTTCATTTTTCTCCTTTTTCACTGCCATGAGCAGTTGTGATGACATTTTAGGCCGCAGTTCTAGTTTGTAAAACAAATACAACCAGGCTGTCCTAAAGAGGAAAGGTATGTAGATAGATTATGTAATTTAGTGAAATCTAGTAAAATTTCTTATACGGTCAAGTTAACATCTACAGCATACAACTGCACTGTGATATTTAATACCGGATTCTTGTAGACCAGATTTCTTGCTCCTTCAAGTATGAGTTCAGGAAACTGACTCAACTCTGTGGTGCTTATATCATGGCCCAATAGCCTCCCTTTATTCAACACAGACTAGTCAATAGCCTCTTTTGTTCTACACTGACCAATCATCTTTAAGAACAAGTGGAATGTAAACTAGTTGGGTAAAGGATCATGGAAAGGAATTCCATGGTTATTGACATCATTCACACATCTGATGGTGCTCAGATGGGCACAGCCATGGGGGTTGGGGGCTTGTGTGTATGCATGTAGAACGCCCCTTGCCATAGGTAAAGTGGATTTGTGAACAAAATGATGTTGAAACCTTCAGTAAAATCTATCTTGGTTTTTATGAAGTCTGTACTATAAGCATTATGTAGCATTCTTGCAGTTCTCCGTCCATGCAGAGAAACACAACAAAGTTCTCTTTGTGAAGCAAAAGGGCTTTGATAAGGGTGTGGTGGTGGTGACTGGTGGTCAGCAATAAGGGCTTGCAGTAGAAAGAGCAGAGAATAGTGAGTTTGATCCCAGGGCCTGCCACTGCTGTGCCCCTGAGCATGACACAAACCCAAACTCCAGGGAGGTTGTCCCTGTAGTAACTTCACTGTCAGTCACTCTGGATAAGAGTGTCTGCTAAATGGCATGTACTGTAATGTAAATATGTCAGATGAACAAAGCAAAGTACCCACATAAGAAATCCTAGATTTTTTTTTTTCAGTAAGAATTAATTTTACCAAATATTTAGGATGTTCATGTTAACATGTCTGTTTGTTGTAAATTGAAGTGTCTTTAGTCATTTATTTTTTTATTTGAATTGTATGCTTGTAGATGGGCCTAACATTTGTATGGGAATGTAATATTATATTCATTCTTTATCAGAGTAAGATAAAATACAGTATAAAAAATAAAATGTATCTATGTCAGGTAAGGCTTGAATACATATATGTGGGCCTATGTAAGTATAAATGGATAGACATTTACAAAGCTTTTAAGGAGACTGCATGCTTTTTGAGTTTATTTTATGTTTTTAATGTCTTATGTTTTTATTAGCTTTCTGTCTTGACAGAACAGACAGACAGATTAACTTTTCCCACACCCACATCCTCATTGCAGAGCTGACCTGAATATAACCTGAACAAAACTTGAAGACGTTTAATTTAAGTTTATTTTTTTATCCACTCGCTGTAAATAACAATTTCTCACACACCACATACTGAACCCCATACCCCCACCCAACCCCTGAGCTGGACACCAGGTGGTAAAGAAGCAGGCTAGAGGCTCTAAGAACCTATAGCCAAATAAAGAGTGAAACACATAGCAGGTCTAATGCTGTGGCTGGGGAGGACAATGGCAGCAGGTCTGCAGCTAGGAGCTATTGCTACAGGAGCAGGGCAAAACATGGACATCACTAAGGAGCATCACCCTCAGGATATCTTATAGGATGTCAAACATAGATGTTCATATTCATGTGTACACATACACATAGGCACACATTTATGGACATATTAAGACACATACAACCACATGGTGAGAAAAATGCTGCTTTTAAAAAGTGACCCATCTAACCCTTCACCCACTCCTGCTCAACACTCACTTCACACATCCACCCCACCCCCACCCAGCATCCTGTGTCGGCCATTACACGTCATTCCCTTCCCATAATCCACTGTTATTTTTGTTTTTGCCCCCACGTGAATAGTTACTGTAGATAGGTACTTGTTGTCTGCATAATTGTTTAATTGTAGTTCACTCTATTAAACTATAGATCAGTTTTTTTTATTGCACCACTAGCAACCAGGGTAAAGTCAGTGGTTCCTCCGGGCTACGAGGGAGGCTCGTGTTCACAGGAGGCCATTCTGGATGTGCTGGTAACAGCCATAGACATCCTATATTTGGTAACGCCAACGTCTGCCTGCAAATTGCAGCTCATCGGTATTGTGAATACAGACTATTGAGTGAGAAAAGACACTTAAAGAGAACTCCTAACTGGCCTGCAAAGTTTGATGGTTTTTGTTTATAGCCAGCTTTTTGTTGAAGCTTTTTATTTGTGCACTGGTGCATTTGTGAGTGTGTTTTGTGTGTGTGTGTGTGTCCTAAGCGTGACATGAGCCTCCGTTTATTCCCCAAGTGATCAGAACAAAATTTTTTTGTACTAGTAAACACACAGTTTACCATCTCACTTAGGGTTACAGTGGAAGTATTGATAAAGCATCTTGCATTCAACTTTTATTTTTATTTTTGCTTAAAGGGACAAAAACCTATTTTGTTATGTACAAATTGAAGGTGTATGTGAATGTGTGTATTATAGCCATGGTTTAGAGAGGTGTCCGGTAAAAGAGTGAAATACTTTGTGATACTATTGAGATATAATTAGTATATTGTAAGTGGAAAATTTCAGTGTTATTATTTTTTCTTTTATTTAGATTAGTTATGAGTGTATAGTTACTATTATAGTTTTGGGTGTGTCTTCACACCTTTGAAAGTTTACTGTTGGGGCATATTTAATTTGATAATTTCTTTAAATGGAGAGCAATGACAGTGCCTATTAGTACTATTTGCTATACATTTTGTGTTCAAGAAATACTTTTTACTGATTGGAATTATATACATATTGTCAGATATTCACTTCAAAATAAATACATCTGTGTGTACACCGTATTGCTATAGTTTAACACGAACCCACTTTGGTCCACTTATTTATCTGAATGGTAATGTGAAGGGCTACAGTTGGTTGGATGACAAATAAGACTGAGTTGTTTTCATTATTATTATTTTTTTTCCTTTCTGTTTATGTTTTTGTTTACTATAAGGTGCCTTATTAGGTTATTGTGTATTTTATATTGTTCTCTGTTTGTAAAATGACCAAAATCCACAATAAATGAATGTCTATCACATCACATATCACATATCACATTTATCACATAATAGGCGTACTTTGCAAAAAATAAAAAATAAAAATCCAGTCCAGTCGGAATAACTTACTGAATTATTATTAGCCAGAATAACTCTGACTTGTCTGCCTTAAGTGTAGTCTTGTGTGATGTGTACTTGTAAATATGCTGTACTTTTCAACCTGCTGTGAATGCCTTTTGACTAATGTTTAAAAATCAATCCTGAGGTTAATTAAACACTGTGGATTTTTCTCTCCACTCTGGCACCCCCATCAAGCTTTTTCCTTTCTGTCTGTCTGTCTGCCTGTCTGTCTGTCTCTTTGTCTGTCTGTCTGTCTGTCTGTCTGTCTGTCTGTCTCTGTTTCTCTTTGTCTGTCTCTCTGTCTTTCTCCCTCTTTCTGTCTGTTTGTTTTTCGTCCTAGCTTGTTTTAGGTTAAACTTTCGATATTTCTTTAGTGTAATTAGTGTCTGGTGCTTAATCATTGCACAACAATTCCACTTAATATGGTCATTATCCTTTTTTCATGGTTGTTAATTCCAGCTTTACTGCCTCATATTCCATTTATGTCTTTCACTTCTGTAAAAGCCAAATGCTGCACAGTGAATGGATGGTACATGGAACAGAGAAAGATAATGCAAATTCATCTTCCCAGGCACAGAAGTCTTCAAGCGATCACTTCTAGCTGCTAAATAGAAGCTCTGAGATGCACTTAGATGAGATAACCTTCTCTTCACTCCCCACCTACGAGGACTTCGCCCCCTAAGGCAGACATGTCCAAAGTCTGGCTCGCAGCCTCCCTCATAAAATCAATAATACGCCGTCCCCCAACACATTCTAAAAACTGCATATTTGATGCTTCGATGATTGTGAATGGCTGATTTGCGTCTATAGCAACCTTTAGCAGCATTGACAGCGATGAGTATCCTACTGTTGAGGAATGCAGGTGCGTCTTTTATTATAATTGCTTGGCCACGCAGAGTATAGGCGACTGTAAACGTGCCTCAGAGCATATTCCCAGGAGGAAAATGTCCCTCCGCAAGGGGTGCTAAATAGAGAAATAAATGCTACATAAAATATAATATTTCTGGCTGACTTGCGTGACATCATGCGCATCAAAGCCTTCTTTAAGCCAGACCTGGCCTTTTTGCTGCAATCTAAATCTCAGTACCACCATCACATTAGTGCAGGTTATTTGTTCTCTGGGGTAACCTAAATAAATTCTAAAAACACAGCGCTTTCTGTGTGATTGTGATCAAAGCCCTCAGTTGTTAGTGTACTTCTGAATAACATAACTGTTAGTGTTATTTTCTTGTTCACATGGTATAAATTCACGATTACATTATTGTTTTTTTCCACTCACACGTTTTCTTTATGTTATTACTGGTGTTCAAATAGAAGAAAAACACATGTGAAGACATGAAAAGTATGCCATTGCAATAAAATGTTCATTAAATAGTTCATTTGAATATTATTATTATTCAATATTATTATTATTCAATATCATTATTATTATTATTATTATTATTGTGTTATTATCGTGTCAGTATAATGGTTGGCCCTCACACATGTTCACCTTTCCAAATCCGGCCCCCCTGGCAAAAACGTTTGACACCCCTGCCCTAAAGGGACCTGGTCTTCTCCCTAGAGTTACCTGTGAAGTACTGGCCAACAAACAACACTCTTGGAAACCCCTTATCTCATCCAGGTGCATCATTTACTTGCCCACCCCACCCCCGCTACCCACCTGTGTCCAGTTAACTTATATTGAGGCAGGTGGGCAGCCATCTTAGCCATCTTAGTTAAATACCCAATACTCGCGAACTTGTGATCGGATAGATAAGGCACGCACATCAGAAGAAAGTACAGAATCTTCAGCTTTCCAACTACACCAAGCACATATTATCACATTAATTTATTATGTTAAAACAAGAAATCAAACATTTGCCAAGTAATGATTTGACAAATTTTTACTTTACCCATTTTACACTCGCAGTTATCAGTCAATGCATAATGTAAACTATAGCAGACCTTACCCATTCTACTGCTATCATGCATTTCTGTCATAACACATTTCATACAGTTTTAAAATTACTGCAAATGTCTGCATAAGATCCCAAGTTCTGCATAATCCTGATATAATATCTTTCATTACATGGAAAATAGGCCCTTATTTCCGTCAGGCACAGACTACATATGTATCAACATTTATAAGCCACTGAATATCCCACCATCATGGTTCTTTTTGCCAGATTCCAGACAATCTCCTCCACTCACATATGAAAAGATGTCCCTACTGAGATCATCCTATGGACAGGTACTTGCAAGAATACAAGATTTTTTTATACGCAGTATGATTTTATATTGGTTTAGTGTTTTTCATAAAATCAGTGCAAATAGTAGCTTACCAAATGAAACCAGATCTGGACAGCCTAGACTGTCCTGAAAGAAACAAGATATAGCATGTATGTAAGTATGGCCCTTACAATGACCAAGATTTGAGCTTAAAAGTAAAGGTAGTAAAAATACCCTGAAAATAGCCTTGGGCCCATAGGGTTAAATGTCTGTCTACACTGAAAAATTTGGCATGCTGTTCCCCCAGTAGGAAAAGTTGGTTTAGACGTTGATTAAAAATCGTTTCATACTAACAACATTAACATGATTGTTCCCTTGTATGAATCTTCTGGTGTCTTTTGAGATGATGTATTCGAGCAAATTTCTTTTCACAGTGAGAGCATTCAAATGGCTTTTCCCCTGAATGGATCCTCTGGTGTACCTTGAGATTTTTCATTTGACTAAAGCTCTTTCCACAATTAGAGCAGTGAAATGGCTTTTCCCCTGTATGAATCCTCTGGTGGCTCTTGAGGTCGCCCATTGTACGAAAACTCTTTCCACAGTGAGAACACTGAAATGGCTTTTCCCCTGAATGGATCATCTGGTGTTTTCTGTGACTGCTCATTGTACGAAAGCTCTTTCCACAGTGAGAGCACTGAAAAGGCTTTTCACCTGAATGGATCATCTGGTGGGTCTTGAGACTGCCCATTTGACTAAATCTCTTTCCACAGTTAGAGCAGTGAAAAGGCTTTTCCCCTGAATGAATCTTCTGGTGGCTCTTGAGTTCACTCATTGTACGAAAGCTCTTTCCACAGTGAGAGCACTCAAATGGCTTTTCATCCGAATGGATCATCTGATGGGTCTTGAAACTGTCCATTCGACGAAAGCTCTTTCCACAGTGAGAGCACTGAAATGGCTTTTCACCCAAATGGATCATCTGGTGGGACTTGAGACTGCCCATTTGACTAAAGCTCTTACCACAGTGAGAGCACTGAAATGGCTTTTCCCCTGAATGGATCATCTGGTGTATCTTGAGTTTTCTTACTGTACGAAAGCTCTTTCCACAGTAAGAGCACTGAAATGGCTTTTCACCTGAATGGATCATCTGGTGGGTCTTGAAATGGTGCAGTCGACGAAAGCTCTTTCCACAGTGAGAGCACTGAAATGGCTTTTCACCCAAATGGATCATCTGGTGGGTCTTGAGACTGCTCATTTGATTGAACCTCTTTCCACAGTGAGAGCACTGAAAAGGCTTTTCCCCTAAATGGATCATCTGGTGTATCTTGAGGTTGCTCATTCGACTAAACCTCTTTCCACAGTGGGAGCACTGAAATGGCTTTTCACCTGAATGGATCATCTGGTGGGTCTTGAGATGACTCATTGTACCAAAGCTCTTTCCACAATGAAAGCACCGATAAGGCTTTTCACCTGAATGAATCCTCTGGTGGGTCTTGAGATGGGCCTTGCGACCAAAGCTCTTTCCACACTGAGAACACTGAAATGGCTTTTCTTTTGTGTGTATTTTCTGATTTTTTACCTTTTTTGTCTCAGTGTTCCGTCTTCTGTAAGACTGAATCCTTTGAACATCACCTGTAACATACAGAAGACATTTTAAAATATCATTCCGTGACCTTTTGTTTGTCTATGGTGACTGTCCTACAGCACAGCACAATATTTTTCAGGAGACAGATATTTGTTAAAAGGAGGCCAAACATATATCCAACCAAATACAAATATTACAGTAAGGACACAAAAACAAATGGTGGCAGGCACTCACTTTTAAACGTGACAAAAGACTAAAACTACCAGGCTGGTAATAGGTAATGTTTCACTACATTTGATTACAACTTCAACATCTCTGTTTCTAATGTCAGGTGTAAAAAAAAACACCTGAAATACATACCCTCTGTACTTCAACATTATTTGTGTGTTGCACTTCTTTGCAAACAGCTTTACATTTGCAGACTGTTTTTTATCACAAAAGGGTGTAAGAACTGACTAAATATATAGCATTATCTTGCCCCATCTTATCTTGTCTTATCTGAAAATAACAATCCTGTTCTATACAGTGTCCCTGTCCCATGCCTCACACTCCAATTTTGTCACAGGAAAGAATGTTTAAAGCATGTAAACACATGGTGGACTTATTGAACCCATAAAATTAGTTTTAAAGAATTATACCAACTTGACTTACTTGTTGCAGACGAGCCATACTCTCTTAGTCCAACCTCTTCTTCTTCTTCTTCTTCTTCTTCTTCTTCTTCTTCTTCTTCTTCTTCTTCTTGTTTTTCTTCGTCTTTAATATCCATGGGTATCAAAAAATCTTGGTCAGGATTAGTTGGTGACATATTCATTTCAGTTTTAAAGTTTTGTTCCAATTTAGGTTTTTCATCCACCGTTTGATTTGCAAGTAGATAACCTTGTAGGAAGTCATCAAATTCTTCTTCATTTTTCTCCTTTTTCACTGCCATGAGCAGTTGTGATGACATTTTAGGCCGCAGTTCTAGTTTGTAAAACAAATACAACCAGGCTGTCCTAAAGAGGAAAGGTATGTAGATAGATTATGTAATTTAGTGAAATCTAGTAAAATTTCTTATACGGTCAAGTTAACATCTACAGCATACAACTGCACTGTGATATTTAATACCGGATTCTTGTAGACCAGATTTCTTGCTCCTTCAAGTATGAGTTCAGGAAACTGACTCAACTCTGTGGTGCTTATATCATGGCCCAATAGCCTCCCTTTATTCAACACAGACTAGTCAATAGCCTCTTTTGTTCTACACTGACCAATCATCTTTAAGAACAAGTGGAATGTAAACTAGTTGGGTAAAGGATCATGGAAAGGAATTCCATGGTTATTGACATCATTCACACATCTGATGGTGCTCAGATGGGCACAGCCATGGGGGTTGGGGGCTTGTGTGTATGCATGTAGAACGCCCCTTGCCATAGGTAAAGTGGATTTGTGAACAAAATGATGTTGAAACCTTCAGTAAAATCTATCTTGGTTTTTATGAAGTCTGTACTATAAGCATTATGTAGCATTCTTGCAGTTCTCCGTCCATGCAGAGAAACACAACAAAGTTCTCTTTGTGAAGCAAAAGGGCTTTGATAAGGGTGTGGTGGTGGTGACTGGTGGTCAGCAATAAGGGCTTGCAGTAGAAAGAGCAGAGAATAGTGAGTTTGATCCCAGGGCCTGCCACTGCTGTGCCCCTGAGCATGACACAAACCCAAACTCCAGGGAGGTTGTCCCTGTAGTAACTTCACTGTCAGTCACTCTGGATAAGAGTGTCTGCTAAATGGCATGTACTGTAATGTAAATATGTCAGATGAACAAAGCAAAGTACCCACATAAGAAATCCTAGATTTTTTTTTTTCAGTAAGAATTAATTTTACCAAATATTTAGGATGTTCATGTTAACATGTCTGTTTGTTGTAAATTGAAGTGTCTTTAGTCATTTATTTTTTTATTTGAATTGTATGCTTGTAGATGGGCCTAACATTTGTATGGGAATGTAATATTATATTCATTCTTTATCAGAGTAAGATAAAATACAGTATAAAAAATAAAATGTATCTATGTCAGGTAAGGCTTGAATACATATATGTGGGCCTATGTAAGTATAAATGGATAGACATTTACAAAGCTTTTAAGGAGACTGCATGCTTTTTGAGTTTATTTTATGTTTTTAATGTCTTATGTTTTTATTAGCTTTCTGTCTTGACAGAACAGACAGACAGATTAACTTTTCCCACACCCACATCCTCATTGCAGAGCTGACCTGAATATAACCTGAACAAAACTTGAAGACGTTTAATTTAAGTTTATTTTTTTATCCACTCGCTGTAAATAACAATTTCTCACACACCACATACTGAACCCCATACCCCCACCCAACCCCTGAGCTGGACACCAGGTGGTAAAGAAGCAGGCTAGAGGCTCTAAGAACCTATAGCCAAATAAAGAGTGAAACACATAGCAGGTCTAATGCTGTGGCTGGGGAGGACAATGGCAGCAGGTCTGCAGCTAGGAGCTATTGCTACAGGAGCAGGGCAAAACATGGACATCACTAAGGAGCATCACCCTCAGGATATCTTATAGGATGTCAAACATAGATGTTCATATTCATGTGTACACATACACATAGGCACACATTTATGGACATATTGAGACACATACAACCACATGGTGAGAAAAATGCTGCTTTTAAAAAGTGACCCATCTAACCCTTCACCCACTCCTGCTCAACACTCACTTCACACATCCACCCCACCCCCACCCAGCATCCTGTGTCGGCCATTACACGTCATTCCCTTCCCATAATCCACTGTTATTTTTGTTTTTGCCCCCACGTGAATAGTTACTGTAGATAGGTACTTGTTGTCTGCATAATTGTTTAATTGTAGTTCACTCTATTAAACTATAGATCAGTTTTTTTTATTGCACCACTAGCAACCAGGGTAAAGTCAGTGGTTCCTCCGGGCTACGAGGGAGGCTCGTGTTCACAGGAGGCCATTCTGGATGTGCTGGTAACAGCCATAGACATCCTATATTTGGTAACGCCAACGTCTGCCTGCAAATTGCAGCTCATCGGTATTGTGAATACAGACTATTGAGTGAGAAAAGACACTTAAAGAGAACTCCTAACTGGCCTGCAAAGTTTGATGGTTTTTGTTTATAGCCAGCTTTTTGTTGAAGCTTTTTATTTGTGCACTGGTGCATTTGTGAGTGTGTTTTTTGTGTGTGTGTGTGTCCTAAGCGTGACATGAGCCTCCGTTTATTCCCCAAGTGATCAGAACAAATTTTTTTTGTACTAGTAAACACACAGTTTACCATCTCACTTAGGGTTACAGTGGAAGTATTGATAAAGCATCTTGCATTCAACTTTTATTTTTATTTTTGCTTAAAGGGACAAAAACCTATTTTGTTATGTACAAATTGAAGGTGTATGTGAATGTGTGTATTATAGCCATGGTTTAGAGAGGTGTCCGGTAAAAGAGTGAAATACTTTGTGATACTATTGAGATATAATTAGTATATTGTAAGTGGAAAATTTCAGTGTTATTATTTTTTCTTTTATTTAGATTAGTTATGAGTGTATAGTTACTATTATAGTTTTGGGTGTGTCTTCACACCTTTGAAAGTTTACTGTTGGGGCATATTTAATTTGATAATTTCTTTAAATGGAGAGCAATGACAGTGCCTATTAGTACTATTTGCTATACATTTTGTGTTCAAGAAATACTTTTTACTGATTGGAATTATATACATATTGTCAGATATTCACTTCAAAATAAATACATCTGTGTGTACACCGTATTGCTATAGTTTAACACGAACCCACTTTGGTCCACTTATTTATCTGAATGGTAATGTGAAGGGCTACAGTTGGTTGGATGACAAATAAGACTGAGTTGTTTTCATTATTATTATTTTTTTTCCTTTCTGTTTATGTTTTTGTTTACTATAAGGTGCCTTATTAGGTTATTGTGTATTTTATATTGTTCTCTGTTTGTAAAATGACCAAAATCCACAATAAATGAATGTCTATCACATCACATATCACATATCACATTTATCACATAATAGGCGTACTTTGCAAAAAATAAAAAATAAAAATCCAGTCCAGTCGGAATAACTTACTGAATTATTATTAGCCAGAATAACTCTGACTTGTCTGCCTTAAGTGTAGTCTTGTGTGATGTGTACTTGTAAATATGCTGTACTTTTCAACCTGCTGTGAATGCCTTTTGACTAATGTTTAAAAATCAATCCTGAGGTTAATTAAACACTGTGGATTTTTCTCTCCACTCTGGCACCCCCATCAAGCTTTTTCCTTTCTGTCTGTCTGTCTGCCTGTCTGTCTGTCTCTTTGTCTGTCTGTCTGTCTGTCTGTCTGTCTGTCTCTGTTTCTCTTTGTCTGTCTCTCTGTCTTTCTCCCTCTTTCTGTCTGTTTGTTTTTCGTCCTAGCTTGTTTTAGGTTAAACTTTCGATATTTCTTTAGTGTAATTAGTGTCTGGTGCTTAATCATTGCACAACAATTCCACTTAATATGGTCATTATCCTTTTTTCATGGTTGTTAATTCCAGCTTTACTGCCTCATATTCCATTTATGTCTTTCACTTCTGTAAAAGCCAAATGCTGCACAGTGAATGGATGGTACATGGAACAGAGAAAGATAATGCAAATTCATCTTCCCAGGCACAGAAGTCTTCAAGCGATCACTTCTAGCTGCTAAATAGAAGCTCTGAGATGCACTTAGATGAGATAACCTTCTCTTCACTCCCCACCTACGAGGACTTCGCCCCCTAAGGCAGACATGTCCAAAGTCTGGCTCGCAGCCTCCCTCATAAAATCAATAATACGCCGTCCCCCAACACATTCTAAAAACTGCATATTTGATGCTTCGATGATTGTGAATGGCTGAATTGCGTCTATAGCAACCTTTAGCAGCATTGACAGCGATGAGTATCCTACTGTTGAGGAATGCAGGTGCGTCTTTTATTATAATTGCTTGGCCACGCAGAGTATAGGCGACTGTAAACGTGCCTCAGAGCATATTCCCAGGAGGAAAATGTCCCTCCGCAAGGGGTGCTAAATAGAGAAATAAATGCTACATAAAATATAATATTTCTGGCTGACTTGCGTGACATCATGCGCATCAAAGCCTTCTTTAAGCCAGACCTGGCCTTTTTGCTGCAATCTAAATCTCAGTACCACCATCACATTAGTGCAGGTTATTTGTTCTCTGGGGTAACCTAAATAAATTCTAAAAACACAGCGCTTTCTGTGTGATTGTGATCAAAGCCCTCAGTTGTTAGTGTACTTCTGAATAACATAACTGTTAGTGTTATTTTCTTGTTCACATGGTATAAATTCACGATTACATTATTGTTTTTTTCCACTCACACGTTTTCTTTATGTTATTACTGGTGTTCAAATAGAAGAAAAACACATGTGAAGACATGAAAAGTATGCCATTGCAATAAAATGTTCATTAAATAGTTCATTTGAATATTATTATTATTCAATATTATTATTATTCAATATCATTATTATTATTATTATTATTATTGTGTTATTATCGTGTCAGTATAATGGTTGGCCCTCACACATGTTCACCTTTCCAAATCCGGCCCCCCTGGCAAAAACGTTTGACACCCCTGCCCTAAAGGGACCTGGTCTTCTCCCTAGAGTTACCTGTGAAGTACTGGCCAACAAACAACACTCTTGGAAACCCCTTATCTCATCCAGGTGCATCATTTACTTGCCCACCCCACCCCCGCTACCCACCTGTGTCCAGTTAACTTATATTGAGGCAGGTGGGCAGCCATCTTAGCCATCTTAGTTAAATACCCAATACTCGCGAACTTGTGATCGGATAGATAAGGCACGCACATCAGAAGAAAGTACAGAATCTTCAGCTTTCCAACTACACCAAGCACATATTATCACATTAATTTATTATGTTAAAACAAGAAATCAAACATTTGCCAAGTAATGATTTGACAAATTTTTACTTTACCCATTTTACACTCGCAGTTATCAGTCAATGCATAATGTAAACTATAGCAGACCTTACCCATTCTACTGCTATCATGCATTTCTGTCATAACACATTTCATACAGTTTTAAAATTACTGCAAATGTCTGCATAAGATCCCAAGTTCTGCATAATCCTGATATAATATCTTTCATTACATGGAAAATAGGCCCTTATTTCCGTCAGGCACAGACTACATATGTATCAACATTTATAAGCCACTGAATATCCCACCATCATGGTTCTTTTTGCCAGATTCCAGACAATCTCCTCCACTCACATATGAAAAGATGTCCCTACTGAGATCATCCTATGGACAGGTACTTGCAAGAATACAAGATTTTTTTATACGCAGTATGATTTTATATTGGTTTAGTGTTTTTCATAAAATCAGTGCAAATAGTAGCTTACCAAATGAAACCAGATCTGGACAGCCTAGACTGTCCTGAAAGAAACAAGATATAGCATGTATGTAAGTATGGCCCTTACAATGACCAAGATTTGAGCTTAAAAGTAAAGGTAGTAAAAATACCCTGAAAATAGCCTTGGGCCCATAGGGTTAAATGTCTGTCTACACTGAAAAATTTGGCATGCTGTTCCCCCAGTAGGAAAAGTTGGTTTAGACGTTGATTAAAAATCGTTTCATACTAACAACATTAACATGATTGTTCCCTTGTATGAATCTTCTGGTGTCTTTTGAGATGATGTATTCGAGCAAATTTCTTTTCACAGTGAGAGCATTCAAATGGCTTTTCCCCTGAATGGATCCTCTGGTGTACCTTGAGATTTTTCATTTGACTAAAGCTCTTTCCACAATTAGAGCAGTGAAATGGCTTTTCCCCTGTATGAATCCTCTGGTGGCTCTTGAGGTCGCCCATTGTACGAAAACTCTTTCCACAGTGAGAACACTGAAATGGCTTTTCCCCTGAATGGATCATCTGGTGTTTTCTGTGACTGCTCATTGTACGAAAGCTCTTTCCACAGTGAGAGCACTGAAAAGGCTTTTCACCTGAATGGATCATCTGGTGGGTCTTGAGACTGCCCATTTGACTAAATCTCTTTCCACAGTTAGAGCAGTGAAAAGGCTTTTCCCCTGAATGAATCTTCTGGTGGCTCTTGAGTTCACTCATTGTACGAAAGCTCTTTCCACAGTGAGAGCACTCAAATGGCTTTTCATCCGAATGGATCATCTGATGGGTCTTGAAACTGTCCATTCGACGAAAGCTCTTTCCACAGTGAGAGCACTGAAATGGCTTTTCACCCAAATGGATCATCTGGTGGGACTTGAGACTGCCCATTTGACTAAAGCTCTTACCACAGTGAGAGCACTGAAATGGCTTTTCCCCTGAATGGATCATCTGGTGTATCTTGAGTTTTCTTACTGTACGAAAGCTCTTTCCACAGTAAGAGCACTGAAATGGCTTTTCACCTGAATGGATCATCTGGTGGGTCTTGAAATGGTGCAGTCGACGAAAGCTCTTTCCACAGTGAGAGCACTGAAATGGCTTTTCACCCAAATGGATCATCTGGTGGGTCTTGAGACTGCTCATTTGATTGAACCTCTTTCCACAGTGAGAGCACTGAAAAGGCTTTTCCCCTAAATGGATCATCTGGTGTATCTTGAGGTTGCTCATTCGACTAAACCTCTTTCCACAGTGGGAGCACTGAAATGGCTTTTCACCTGAATGGATCATCTGGTGGGTCTTGAGATGACTCATTGTACCAAAGCTCTTTCCACAATGAAAGCACCGATAAGGCTTTTCACCTGAATGAATCCTCTGGTGGGTCTTGAGATGGGCCTTGCGACCAAAGCTCTTTCCACACTGAGAACACTGAAATGGCTTTTCTTTTGTGTGTATTTTCTGATTTTTTACCTTTTTTGTCTCAGTGTTCCGTCTTCTGTAAGACTGAATCCTTTGAACATCACCTGTAACATACAGAAGACATTTTAAAATATCATTCCGTGACCTTTTGTTTGTCTATGGTGACTGTCCTACAGCACAGCACAATATTTTTCAGGAGACAGATATTTGTTAAAAGGAGGCCAAACATATATCCAACCAAATACAAATATTACAGTAAGGACACAAAAACAAATGGTGGCAGGCACTCACTTTTAAACGTGACAAAAGACTAAAACTACCAGGCTGGTAATAGGTAATGTTTCACTACATTTGATTACAACTTCAACATCTCTGTTTCTAATGTCAGGTGTAAAAAAAAACACCTGAAATACATACCCTCTGTACTTCAACATTATTTGTGTGTTGCACTTCTTTGCAAACAGCTTTACATTTGCAGACTGTTTTTTATCACAAAAGGGTGTAAGAACTGACTAAATATATAGCATTATCTTGCCCCATCTTATCTTGTCTTATCTGAAAATAACAATCCTGTTCTATACAGTGTCCCTGTCCCATGCCTCACACTCCAATTTTGTCACAGGAAAGAATGTTTAAAGCATGTAAACACATGGTGGACTTATTGAACCCATAAAATTAGTTTTAAAGAATTATACCAACTTGACTTACTTGTTGCAGACGAGCCATACTCTCTTAGTCCAACCTCTTCTTCTTCTTCTTCTTCTTCTTCTTCTTCTTCTTCTTCTTGTTTTTCTTCGTCTTTAATATCCATGGGTATCAAAAAATCTTGGTCAGGATTAGTTGGTGACATATTCATTTCAGTTTTAAAGTTTTGTTCCAATTTAGGTTTTTCATCCACCGTTTGATTTGCAAGTAGATAACCTTGTAGGAAGTCATCAAATTCTTCTTCATTTTTCTCCTTTTTCACTGCCATGAGCAGTTGTGATGACATTTTAGGCCGCAGTTCTAGTTTGTAAAACAAATACAACCAGGCTGTCCTAAAGAGGAAAGGTATGTAGATAGATTATGTAATTTAGTGAAATCTAGTAAAATTTCTTATACGGTCAAGTTAACATCTACAGCATACAACTGCACTGTGATATTTAATACCGGATTCTTGTAGACCAGATTTCTTGCTCCTTCAAGTATGAGTTCAGGAAACTGACTCAACTCTGTGGTGCTTATATCATGGCCCAATAGCCTCCCTTTATTCAACACAGACTAGTCAATAGCCTCTTTTGTTCTACACTGACCAATCATCTTTAAGAACAAGTGGAATGTAAACTAGTTGGGTAAAGGATCATGGAAAGGAATTCCATGGTTATTGACATCATTCACACATCTGATGGTGCTCAGATGGGCACAGCCATGGGGGTTGGGGGCTTGTGTGTATGCATGTAGAACGCCCCTTGCCATAGGTAAAGTGGATTTGTGAACAAAATGATGTTGAAACCTTCAGTAAAATCTATCTTGGTTTTTATGAAGTCTGTACTATAAGCATTATGTAGCATTCTTGCAGTTCTCCGTCCATGCAGAGAAACACAACAAAGTTCTCTTTGTGAAGCAAAAGGGCTTTGATAAGGGTGTGGTGGTGGTGACTGGTGGTCAGCAATAAGGGCTTGCAGTAGAAAGAGCAGAGAATAGTGAGTTTGATCCCAGGGCCTGCCACTGCTGTGCCCCTGAGCATGACACAAACCCAAACTCCAGGGAGGTTGTCCCTGTAGTAACTTCACTGTCAGTCACTCTGGATAAGAGTGTCTGCTAAATGGCATGTACTGTAATGTAAATATGTCAGATGAACAAAGCAAAGTACCCACATAAGAAATCCTAGATTTTTTTTTTTCAGTAAGAATTAATTTTACCAAATATTTAGGATGTTCATGTTAACATGTCTGTTTGTTGTAAATTGAAGTGTCTTTAGTCATTTATTTTTTTATTTGAATTGTATGCTTGTAGATGGGCCTAACATTTGTATGGGAATGTAATATTATATTCATTCTTTATCAGAGTAAGATAAAATACAGTATAAAAAATAAAATGTATCTATGTCAGGTAAGGCTTGAATACATATATGTGGGCCTATGTAAGTATAAATGGATAGACATTTACAAAGCTTTTAAGGAGACTGCATGCTTTTTGAGTTTATTTTATGTTTTTAATGTCTTATGTTTTTATTAGCTTTCTGTCTTGACAGAACAGACAGACAGATTAACTTTTCCCACACCCACATCCTCATTGCAGAGCTGACCTGAATATAACCTGAACAAAACTTGAAGACGTTTAATTTAAGTTTATTTTTTTATCCACTCGCTGTAAATAACAATTTCTCACACACCACATACTGAACCCCATACCCCCACCCAACCCCTGAGCTGGACACCAGGTGGTAAAGAAGCAGGCTAGAGGCTCTAAGAACCTATAGCCAAATAAAGAGTGAAACACATAGCAGGTCTAATGCTGTGGCTGGGGAGGACAATGGCAGCAGGTCTGCAGCTAGGAGCTATTGCTACAGGAGCAGGGCAAAACATGGACATCACTAAGGAGCATCACCCTCAGGATATCTTATAGGATGTCAAACATAGATGTTCATATTCATGTGTACACATACACATAGGCACACATTTATGGACATATTGAGACACATACAACCACATGGTGAGAAAAATGCTGCTTTTAAAAAGTGACCCATCTAACCCTTCACCCACTCCTGCTCAACACTCACTTCACACATCCACCCCACCCCCACCCAGCATCCTGTGTCGGCCATTACACGTCATTCCCTTCCCATAATCCACTGTTATTTTTGTTTTTGCCCCCACGTGAATAGTTACTGTAGATAGGTACTTGTTGTCTGCATAATTGTTTAATTGTAGTTCACTCTATTAAACTATAGATCAGTTTTTTTTATTGCACCACTAGCAACCAGGGTAAAGTCAGTGGTTCCTCCGGGCTACGAGGGAGGCTCGTGTTCACAGGAGGCCATTCTGGATGTGCTGGTAACAGCCATAGACATCCTATATTTGGTAACGCCAACGTCTGCCTGCAAATTGCAGCTCATCGGTATTGTGAATACAGACTATTGAGTGAGAAAAGACACTTAAAGAGAACTCCTAACTGGCCTGCAAAGTTTGATGGTTTTTGTTTATAGCCAGCTTTTTGTTGAAGCTTTTTATTTGTGCACTGGTGCATTTGTGAGTGTGTTTTTTGTGTGTGTGTGTGTCCTAAGCGTGACATGAGCCTCCGTTTATTCCCCAAGTGATCAGAACAAAATTTTTTTGTACTAGTAAACACACAGTTTACCATCTCACTTAGGGTTACAGTGGAAGTATTGATAAAGCATCTTGCATTCAACTTTTATTTTTATTTTTGCTTAAAGGGACAAAAACCTATTTTGTTATGTACAAATTGAAGGTGTATGTGAATGTGTGTATTATAGCCATGGTTTAGAGAGGTGTCCGGTAAAAGAGTGAAATACTTTGTGATACTATTGAGATATAATTAGTATATTGTAAGTGGAAAATTTCAGTGTTATTATTTTTTCTTTTATTTAGATTAGTTATGAGTGTATAGTTACTATTATAGTTTTGGGTGTGTCTTCACACCTTTGAAAGTTTACTGTTGGGGCATATTTAATTTGATAATTTCTTTAAATGGAGAGCAATGACAGTGCCTATTAGTACTATTTGCTATACATTTTGTGTTCAAGAAATACTTTTTACTGATTGGAATTATATACATATTGTCAGATATTCACTTCAAAATAAATACATCTGTGTGTACACCGTATTGCTATAGTTTAACACGAACCCACTTTGGTCCACTTATTTATCTGAATGGTAATGTGAAGGGCTACAGTTGGTTGGATGACAAATAAGACTGAGTTGTTTTCATTATTATTATTTTTTTTCCTTGCTGTTTATGTTTTTGTTTACTATAAGGTGCCTTATTAGGTTATTGTGTATTTTATATTGTTCTCTGTTTGTAAAATGACCAAAATCCACAATAAATGAATGTCTATCACATCACATATCACATATCACATTTATCACATAATAGGCGTACTTTGCAAAAAATAAAAAATAAAAATCCAGTCCAGTCGGAATAACTTACTGAATTATTATTAGCCAGAATAACTCTGACTTGTCTGCCTTAAGTGTAGTCTTGTGTGATGTGTACTTGTAAATATGCTGTACTTTTCAACCTGCTGTGAATGCCTTTTGACTAATGTTTAAAAATCAATCCTGAGGTTAATTAAACACTGTGGATTTTTCTCTCCACTCTGGCACCCCCATCAAGCTTTTTCCTTTCTGTCTGTCTGTCTGCCTGTCTGTCTGTCTCTTTGTCTGTCTGTCTGTCTGTCTGTCTGTCTGTCTGTCTCTGTTTCTCTTTGTCTGTCTCTCTGTCTTTCTCCCTCTTTCTGTCTGTTTGTTTTTCGTCCTAGCTTGTTTTAGGTTAAACTTTCGATATTTCTTTAGTGTAATTAGTGTCTGGTGCTTAATCATTGCACAACAATTCCACTTAATATGGTCATTATCCTTTTTTCATGGTTGTTAATTCCAGCTTTACTGCCTCATATTCCATTTATGTCTTTCACTTCTGTAAAAGCCAAATGCTGCACAGTGAATGGATGGTACATGGAACAGAGAAAGATAATGCAAATTCATCTTCCCAGGCACAGAAGTCTTCAAGCGATCACTTCTAGCTGCTAAATAGAAGCTCTGAGATGCACTTAGATGAGATAACCTTCTCTTCACTCCCCACCTACGAGGACTTCGCCCCCTAAGGCAGACATGTCCAAAGTCTGGCTCGCAGCCTCCCTCATAAAATCAATAATACGCCGTCCCCCAACACATTCTAAAAACTGCATATTTGATGCTTCGATGATTGTGAATGGCTGAATTGCGTCTATAGCAACCTTTAGCAGCATTGACAGCGATGAGTATCCTACTGTTGAGGAATGCAGGTGCGTCTTTTATTATAATTGCTTGGCCACGCAGAGTATAGGCGACTGTAAACGTGCCTCAGAGCATATTCCCAGGAGGAAAATGTCCCTCCGCAAGGGGTGCTAAATAGAGAAATAAATGCTACATAAAATATAATATTTCTGGCTGACTTGCATGACATCATGCGCATCAAAGCCTTCTTTAAGCCAGACCTGGCCTTTTTGCTGCAATCTAAATCTCAGTACCACCATCACATTAGTGCAGGTTATTTGTTCTCTGGGGTAACCTAAATAAATTCTAAAAACACAGCGCTTTCTGTGTGATTGTGATCAAAGCCCTCAGTTGTTAGTGTACTTCTGAATAACATAACTGTTAGTGTTATTTTCTTGTTCACATGGTATAAATTCACGATTACATTATTGTTTTTTTCCACTCACACGTTTTCTTTATGTTATTACTGGTGTTCAAATAGAAGAAAAACACATGTGAAGACATGAAAAGTATGCCATTGCAATAAAATGTTCATTAAATAGTTCATTTGAATATTATTATTATTCAATATTATTATTATTCAATATCATTATTTTTATTATTATTATTATTGTGTTATTATCGTGTCAGTATAATGGTTGGCCCTCACACATGTTCACCTTTCCAAATCCGGCCCCCCTGGCAAAAACGTTTGACACCCCTGCCCTAAAGGGACCTGGTCTTCTCCCTAGAGTTACCTGTGAAGTACTGGCCAACAAACAACACTCTTGGAAACCCCTTATCTCATCCAGGTGCATCATTTACTTGCCCACCCCACCCCCGCTACCCACCTGTGTCCAGTTAACTTATATTGAGGCAGGTGGGCAGCCATCTTAGCCATCTTAGTTAAATACCCAATACTCGCGAACTTGTGATCGGATAGATAAGGCACGCACATCAGAAGAAAGTACAGAATCTTCAGCTTTCCAACTACACCAAGCACATATTATCACATTAATTTATTATGTTAAAACAAGAAATCAAACATTTGCCAAGTAATGATTTGACAAATTTTTACTTTACCCATTTTACACTCGCAGTTATCAGTCAATGCATAATGTAAACTATAGCAGACCTTACCCATTCTACTGCTATCATGCATTTCTGTCATAACACATTTCATACAGTTTTAAAATTACTGCAAATGTCTGCATAAGATCCCAAGTTCTGCATAATCCTGATATAATATCTTTCATTACATGGAAAATAGGCCCTTATTTCCGTCAGGCACAGACTACATATGTATCAACATTTATAAGCCACTGAATATCCCACCATCATGGTTCTTTTTGCCAGATTCCAGACAATCTCCTCCACTCACATATGAAAAGATGTCCCTACTGAGATCATCCTATGGACAGGTACTTGCAAGAATACAAGATTTTTTTATACGCAGTATGATTTTATATTGGTTTAGTGTTTTTCATAAAATCAGTGCAAATAGTAGCTTACCAAATGAAACCAGATCTGGACAGCCTAGACTGTCCTGAAAGAAACAAGATATAGCATGTATGTAAGTATGGCCCTTACAATGACCAAGATTTGAGCTTAAAAGTAAAGGTAGTAAAAATACCCTGAAAATAGCCTTGGGCCCATAGGGTTAAATGTCTGTCTACACTGAAAAATTTGGCATGCTGTTCCCCCAGTAGGAAAAGTTGGTTTAGACGTTGATTAAAAATCGTTTCATACTAACAACATTAACATGATTGTTCCCTTGTATGAATCTTCTGGTGTCTTTTGAGATGATGTATTCGAGCAAATTTCTTTTCACAGTGAGAGCATTCAAATGGCTTTTCCCCTGAATGGATCCTCTGGTGTACCTTGAGATTTTTCATTTGACTAAAGCTCTTTCCACAATTAGAGCAGTGAAATGGCTTTTCCCCTGTATGAATCCTCTGGTGGCTCTTGAGGTCGCCCATTGTACGAAAACTCTTTCCACAGTGAGAACACTGAAATGGCTTTTCCCCTGAATGGATCATCTGGTGTTTTCTGTGACTGCTCATTGTACGAAAGCTCTTTCCACAGTGAGAGCACTGAAAAGGCTTTTCACCTGAATGGATCATCTGGTGGGTCTTGAGACTGCCCATTTGACTAAATCTCTTTCCACAGTTAGAGCAGTGAAAAGGCTTTTCCCCTGAATGAATCTTCTGGTGGCTCTTGAGTTCACTCATTGTACGAAAGCTCTTTCCACAGTGAGAGCACTCAAATGGCTTTTCATCCGAATGGATCATCTGATGGGTCTTGAAACTGTCCATTCGACGAAAGCTCTTTCCACAGTGAGAGCACTGAAATGGCTTTTCACCCAAATGGATCATCTGGTGGGACTTGAGACTGCCCATTTGACTAAAGCTCTTACCACAGTGAGAGCACTGAAATGGCTTTTCCCCTGAATGGATCATCTGGTGTATCTTGAGTTTTCTTACTGTACGAAAGCTCTTTCCACAGTAAGAGCACTGAAATGGCTTTTCACCTGAATGGATCATCTGGTGGGTCTTGAAATGGTGCAGTCGACGAAAGCTCTTTCCACAGTGAGAGCACTGAAATGGCTTTTCACCCAAATGGATCATCTGGTGGGTCTTGAGACTGCTCATTTGATTGAACCTCTTTCCACAGTGAGAGCACTGAAAAGGCTTTTCCCCTAAATGGATCATCTGGTGTATCTTGAGGTTGCTCATTCGACTAAACCTCTTTCCACAGTGGGAGCACTGAAATGGCTTTTCACCTGAATGGATCATCTGGTGGGTCTTGAGATGACTCATTGTACCAAAGCTCTTTCCACAATGAAAGCACCGATAAGGCTTTTCACCTGAATGAATCCTCTGGTGGGTCTTGAGATGGGCCTTGCGACCAAAGCTCTTTCCACACTGAGAACACTGAAATGGCTTTTCTTTTGTGTGTATTTTCTGATTTTTTACCTTTTTTGTCTCAGTGTTCCGTCTTCTGTAAGACTGAATCCTTTGAACATCACCTGTAACATACAGAAGACATTTTAAAATATCATTCCGTGACCTTTTGTTTGTCTATGGTGACTGTCCTACAGCACAGCACAATATTTTTCAGGAGACAGATATTTGTTAAAAGGAGGCCAAACATATATCCAACCAAATACAAATATTACAGTAAGGACACAAAAACAAATGGTGGCAGGCACTCACTTTTAAACGTGACAAAAGACTAAAACTACCAGGCTGGTAATAGGTAATGTTTCACTACATTTGATTACAACTTCAACATCTCTGTTTCTAATGTCAGGTGTAAAAAAAAACACCTGAAATACATACCCTCTGTACTTCAACATTATTTGTGTGTTGCACTTCTTTGCAAACAGCTTTACATTTGCAGACTGTTTTTTATCACAAAAGGGTGTAAGAACTGACTAAATATATAGCATTATCTTGCCCCATCTTATCTTGTCTTATCTGAAAATAACAATCCTGTTCTATACAGTGTCCCTGTCCCATGCCTCACACTCCAATTTTGTCACAGGAAAGAATGTTTAAAGCATGTAAACACATGGTGGACTTATTGAACCCATAAAATTAGTTTTAAAGAATTATACCAACTTGACTTACTTGTTGCAGACGAGCCATACTCTCTTAGTCCAACCTCTTCTTCTTCTTCTTCTTCTTCTTCTTCTTCTTCTTCTTCTTCTTCTTGTTTTTCTTCGTCTTTAATATCCATGGGTATCAAAAAATCTTGGTCAGGATTAGTTGGTGACATATTCATTTCAGTTTTAAAGTTTTGTTCCAATTCAGGCTTTTCATCCACCGTTTGATTTGCAAGTAGATAACAGTGTAGGAAGTCATCAAATTCTTCTTCTTTCTCCTTTTTCACTGCCATGAGCAGTTGTGATGACATTCTAGGCTGCAGTTCAAGTTTGTAAAACAAACACAACCAGACTGTCCTAAAGAGGAAAGGTATGTAGATAGATTATGCAATATAGTGGAATCTAGTAAAATTTCTTATAAGGTCAACTGAACAACTACAGCATACAAGTAGAGCAAGACCATTCTTGTTGCTCCTTCAAGTATGAGTTCAGCAAACTGACTCCACTCTGTGATTCTTATATCATGGCCCAATAGCCTCCCTTTATTCAACACAGACCAGTCAATAGCCTCCTTTGTTCCATACTGACCAATCACCTTCAAATACAATTGGAATGTAAAATAGTTAGACAAAGGATCATGGGAAGGAATGCCATGTTTATAGACATCATTCACACATCTGATGGTGCTCAGGTAGGCACAGCCATGGGGGTTGGGGGGCTGCGTGTATGCATGTAGAACGCCCCTGGCCATGGGTAAAGTGGATATGTGAACAAAATGGTGTTGAAACCTTCAGTAAAATCTATCTTGGTGTTAATGAAGTCTGTATCATAATCGTTATGTAGCATTCTTGCAGTTGTCCGTCCATGCAGAGAAACACAACAGAATTCTCTCAGTGAAGAGTAAGTTAAAATGAAGTATTAAAAATAAAATTGTCCGTCCATGCAGAGAAGCACAAGAAAGTTCTCTCAGTGAAGCACAAGGGCCTTGATAAGGGTGTAGAGGTGGTAGGCTGGTTGTTAGCAATAAGGGCTTGCATAAGAAAGACCAGAGGGTGAGTTTGATCCCAGGCCCTGCCACTGCTGTGCCCCTGAGCATGACACAAAGCCAGTAGTTCACTGTCAGTCACTCTGGATAAGAGTGTCTGCTAAATGGCATGCACTGTAATGTAAACATGTCAGAAGCACAAAGCAAAGTACCCACATACAAAAAGTGTTTTTTTCCAGTAAGAATTCATTTTACCAAATATTTAGAACTTTCACGTTAACATGTCTGTGTGTTGTTAAATAAATAAATTGAAGTGTCTTCTAAATAAATAAATTGAAGTGTCATTTGATTTTCATTTCAATTGTATGCTTGTAGATGGACCTTACAGTTGTATTGGACTGTAATATATTCATTCTTTATCAGAGTAAGATAAAATAAAGTATAAAAACTAAAATATCTTTATGTCGGGTATGCCATGAATACATATGTAGGCCTATGGATGTATAAATGGATAGTATTTACAAAGATTTTAAGGAGACTGCATGCTTTTCAGCTTTATTTTATGTTTTTTTAGCTTTCCATCTTCACTGTGTTATGTATCCTTCTGAGATATCATCAGTATGCAACATTAGAAAACAGACAGATTAACTTTTCCAACTCCTTGTTATATTGCAGAGCTGACTTGAATATAACCTGAATAAAACTTGGAAACATTACATTTAAGTTTTTTTTATCCACTCACTGTAAATAATGACTTCTCACACACCACATACTGAACTCCATACACCCACCCCACCCAACCCCTGAGCTAAACCTCAGAGGCTCTGCCAAATAAAGCCAAAATAAAGAGTGAGACACATAGCAGGGCTAATGCTGTGGTTGGGGAGGACAATGGCAGCAGGTCTGCAGCTAGGAGCTCTTGCTGCAGCAGCACCAGCCATGATGTAGCCACAGGAGCAGGGCAAATCATGGACATCACTAAGGAACATCACCATCAGGATATCATATAGGATGTCATACATAGATGTTCATATTTATATGTACACATACACACAGGCACACATTTATGCACATATTAAGACACATACAAGCACATGGTGAGAAAAACTGCAGCTTTTAAAAAATCACCCATCTAACCCTTCACCCACTGCTGCTCAACACTCACTTCACACATCCACCCCACCCCCACCCAGCATCCTGTGTCGGCCATTACAAGTAATTCCCTTCCCATAATCCACTGTTATTTTTGTTTTCGCCCCCACATGATTAGTTACTTAGGTAGGTACTTCCTGTCTGCATTGTTTAATTGTAGTTCACTCTGTGAAACTATTGGTCAGTTTTTTTATTGCTCCACTGAAGACCAGGGTGAAGTCAGTGGTTCCTCCGGGCTACGAGGGAGGATCATGTTCACAGGAGGCCATTCTGGATGTGCTGGTAACGCCCATAGACATCATATACATGTTAACGCCAACGTCTGCCTGTAATTTGCAGCTCATCGGCATCGTGAGTACAGACTATTGAATGAGAAAAGACACTTAAAAACAACTCCTAAAGGGCCTGCAACATTTGTTGTTTTTTGCTTATAATTCTTTAAACAAGAAGGGTGATTTGTCTCCTCTGTAGCTTGGAAGATGTACCCAGAAGACATGGAAAACTGTCCTGTGTTACAAATTTGTCATTCATTTCGAAATATGCATTTCAAAAGACAGCATCTATAATGGTATAGGGGTGCAGTAGTGCCTTGGTTATGGTGTGCTTATTGATCTGCGAGTTAAAATTAATGCTGAATGTGAAAGTGCTGAAGTGTTGAACAGCACAAGATGGCACTTACGCATTATACTTTGAGGATAGACCTTAAATATTACCAGATAATGAGGTCAAACTGCATTCTATACAAAAATCCAACAGTGTGGCTCCATCATAAGGGCAACCAGAAGCTAAAATGTTGTGGTGTCCAGATCTGTCACATTTTAAGCCTAATAAAAGGAAAACATGACGAAGAAGACACTCAACATGAGGCAACTCTTCAGCTCACCTCTCGGTCTGACACTGGGGCTCCCTTGCGTGTTTACACATAAGAACAAATCCTGTGTAAGGTCAGAGGTCAACATAAAATATCATTCAAAAGAAACAAACATAAAATACATCTTTGGTGTTGTGTGCGTGTCAGCATACAGTACATAGCATTAAATAATTGAAGTATAAGATAGTCTGGTAACACGTTACATTACAGACCAGTAAGTGGGTAATTTTATGGTAATTTACACCTAATTTCAGAGTAATCATAATTTTTAACCACATATTACAAGTAATAACAGTGCAGTTTCCAGACAAATACTGTGCAGTTTCTAGATGATAACAATGCAAACTCCTTTGATTTGAAGGTATAATGAAATTGTAATTATTTAAAGTTAGTGCTGTCAGGCCAAAAAAATAATCTAATTAATTACAGGATTTGTAATTAATTAATCTAATCAATCACATTTTAATTCCATATCTGGTAATGGTCCCCAAAAAAATAATTCAAATTCTAGGACATTACAAAATTGTAGTGCTTGACTAATCATTTGAATATACTAAGAAGAGAAGATTTGAATTCCACATTTTTATTGGTGAAGTGTGTTTCATAAATGGGGCATATGGGGTATGGGTGTATCTGGGGCATAACAACTCAAACCCAAAAGAGGATCTGGGGTTACAGTAAGTCCTAAAATCAAAAGCCCACCCTAAGCTAATGTTACAGGATCTGACAACAGACAACTTTATTTCTCCTTGAGCCAGTTGCTCAGACAGACAAGCATGTTTACGTTGTCTGAGTGTAAGACTGCCGTCTTCTTCTGTATGATGTTACCTGCAAGTGAAAAGAGTCTCTCACATGACACAGATGTCGCGGGAGTAGCAGGTATTTGCGAGCAACAGAGGCTGCTGCGTGAGCTGCCCAAAACTCCAGTGGACACTCATGTATTCAAATGCACGGCTCAGCTTTGTAGTGGGATAGAGGCCCCGGCTCCTCCTTGTCACCTTACTTTTTGATTGAGTTTGTCAGTTTGTCTGTGGTGGCTTTGTTCATTCGTTTCCCAAATTCTGCAAGCATGGCTTGGCAAACTGAGCTCATGGTAGCACTATCACCGGTAACAAGGGAACTTCTCCGGACATGTTTAGCGTTCAAATGATAAGTCAGGCTGGAGCAGCTTCGGTGATTCTTGACTGATTGGTGGGTCTTGAGACTGCAAATATGACTAAATCTCTTTCCACAGTGGGAGCACTGAAATGGCCAGAATTACTCTGACTTGTCTGCCTTCAGTGCAATCTTGTGTGATGTGTACTTGTAAACATGATGTACTTGTCAACCTGCTGTGAATGCCTTTTGACTAATATTTTAAAATCAGTCCTGAGGTTAATGATACACTGTGGAATTTTCTTTCCACTCTGGCAGCCTCATCAAGCTTTTTCCTTTCTGTCTGTCTGTCTGTCTGTCTGTCTGTCTGTCTGTCTGTCTGTCTGTCTGTCTGTCTGTCTGTCTGTCTGTCTTTCTGTGTTTCTCTTTGTCTGTCTTTCTATCTTTCTCCCTGTCTGCCTGGTTTTCGTCCTAGCTTGTTTAAGGTTAAACTTTCGATATTTCTTTAGTTTAATTAGTGCACAACAAATCATTGCACAACAATTCCACTTAATATGGTCATTATCCTTTTTTCATGGTTGTTAATTCCAGCTTTACTGCCTCATATTCCATTTATGTCTTTCACTTCTGTAAAAGCCAAATGCTGCACAGTGAATGGATGGTACATGGAACAGAAAAAGATAATGCAAATTCATCTTCCCAGGCACAGAAGTCTTTAAGCGATCACTTCTAGCTGCTAAATACAAGCTCTGAGATGCACTTAGATGAGATAACCTTCACTCCCCACCTACAAGGACTTCACCCCCAAAGTCCGGCTCGCAGCCTCCCTCATAAAATCAATAATATGCCGTCCCTCAACACATTCTAAAAACTGCATGTTGGATGCTTCGATGATTGTGAATGGCTGAATTGCGTCTATAGCAACCTTTAGCAGCATTGACAGCGATGAGTATCCTACTGTTGAGGAATGCAGGTGCGTCCTTTATTATAATTGCTTGGCCACGCAGAGTATAGGCGACTGTAAACGTGCCTCGGAGCATATTCCCAGGAGGAAAATGTCCCTCCGCAAGGGGTGCTAAAGAGAGAAATAAATGCTACATAAAATATAATATTTCTGGCTGACTTGTGTGACATCATGCGCATCAAAACCACTGTCTTTAAGCCAGACCTGGCCTTTTTGCTGCAATCTAAATCTCAGTACCACCCATCACATTAGTGCAGGCAAGTTATTTGTTTTCTGGGGTAGCCTAAATAAATTAAAAAAAAAAAAAACAGTGATTTGTGTGTGTATTAATTCACATTATATCACATTAATTCATTATGTTAAAAGAAGAAATCAAACATTTGCCAAGTAATGATTTGACAAATTTTGATATAATATATTTCATTACAGGGAAAATAGGCCCTTATTTCCGTCAGGCACAGACTACATATGTATCAACATTTATAAGCCACTGAATATCCCACCATCATGTTTCTTTTTGCCAGATTCCAGACAATCTCCTCCACTCACATATGAAAAGATGTCCCTACTGAGATCATCCTATGGACAGGTACTTGCAAGAATACAAGATTTTTTTATACGCAGTATGATTTTATATTGGTTTAGTGTTTTTCATAAAATCAGTGCAAATAGTAGCTTACCAAATGAAACCAGATCTGGACAGCCTAGACTGTCCTGAAAGAAACAAGATATAGCATGTATGTATGTATGGCCCTTACAATGACCAAGATTTGAGCTTAAAAGTAAAGGTAGTAAAAATACCCTGAAAATAGCCTTGGGCCCATAGGGTTAAATGTCTGTCTACACTGAAAAATTTGCTGTTCCCCCAGTAGGAAAAGTTGGTTTAGACGTTGATTAAAAATCGTTTCATACTAACAACATTAACATGATTGTCCCCTTGTATGAATCTTCTGGTGTCTTTTGAGATGATGTATTCGAGCAAATTTCTTTTCACAGTGAGAGCATTCAAATGGCTTTTCCCCTGAATGAATCTTCTGGTGGCTCTTGAGTTCGCTCATTGTACGAAAGCTCTTTCCACAGTGAGAGCACTCAAATGGCTTTTCATCCGAATGGATCATCTGATGGGTCTTGAAACTGTCCATTCGACGAAAGCTCTTTCCACAGTGAGAGCACTGAAATGGCTTTTCACCCAAATGGATCATCTGGTGGGACTTGAGATTGCCCATTTGACTAAAGCCCTTACCACAGTGAGAGCACTGAAATGGTTTTTCCCCTGAATGGATCATCTGGTGTATCTTGAGGTTTCTTAATGTACAAAAGCTCTTTCCACAGTGAGAGCACTGAAATGGCTTTTCACCTGAATGGATCATCTGGTGGGTCTTGAAATGGTGCAGTCGACGAAAGCTCTTTCCACAGTGAGAGCACTGAAATGGCTTTTCACCCAAATGGATCATCTGGTGGGTCTTGAGACTGCTCGTTTGATTGAACCTCTTTCCACAGTGAGAGCACTGAAAAGGCTTTTCCCCTGAATGGATCATCTGGTGGGTCTTGAGATGACTCATTGTACCAAAGCTCTTTCCACAATGAAAGCACCGATAAGGCTTTTCACCTGAATGAATCATCTGGTGGGTCTTGAGATTGGCCTTGCGACCAAAGCTCTTTCCACACTGAGAACACTGAAATGGCTTTTCTTTTGTGTGTATTTTCTGATTTTTTACCTTTTTTTTCTCAGTGTTCCGTCTTCTGTAAGACTGAATCTTTTGAACATCACCTATAACATACAGAAGACTTTTTAAAACATCATTCCGTGACCTTTTGTTTGTCTATGGTGACTGTCCTACAGCACAGCACAATATTTTTCAGGAGACAGATATTTGTTAAAAGGAGGCCAAACATATATTCAACGAAATACAAATATTACAGTAAGGACACAAAAACAAATGGTGGCAGGCACTTTCTCACTTTTAAACGTGACAAAAGACTAAAACTACCAGGCTGGTAATAGGTAATGTTTCATTACATTTGATTACAACTTCAACATCTCTCTTTCTAATGTCAGGTGTAAAAAAAAAACACCTGAAATACATACCCTCTGTACTTCAACATTATTTTTGTGTTGCACTTCTTTGCAAACAGCTTTACATTTGCAGACTGTTTTTTATCACAAAAGGGTGTAAGAACTGACTAAATATATAGCATTATCTTGCCCCATCTTATCTCGTCTTATCTGCAAATAACATTCCTGTTCTATACAGTGTCCCTGTCCCATGCCTCACACTCCAATTTTGTCACAGGAAAGAATGTTTAAAGCATGTAAACACATGGTGGACTTATTGAACCCATAAAATTAGTTTTGGAGAATTATACCAACTTGATCTACTTGTTGCAGACGAGCCATACTCTCTTAGTCCAACCTCTTCTTCTTCTTGTTCTTCTTCTTCTTGTTTTTCTTCGTCTTTAATATCCATGGGTATCAAAAAATCTTGGTCAGGATTAGTTGGTGACATATTCATTTCAGTTTTAAAGTTTTGTTCCAATTTAGGCTTTTCATCCTCTGTTTGTTTTGCAAGTAGATAACAGTGTAGGAAGTCATCAAATTCTTCTTCTTTCTCCTTTTTCATTGCCATGAGCAGTTGTGATGACATTTTAGGCTGCAGTCCTAGTTTGTAAAACAAATACAACCAGTACTGTGATATTTATTACCGGATTCTTGTAGACCAGATTTCTTGCTCCTTCAAGTATGAGTTCAGGAAACTGAATCCACGCTGTGGTGCTTATATCATGGCCCAATAGCCTCCCTTTATTCAACACACACCAATCAATAGCCTACTTTGTCCTACACTGACCAATCACCTTCAAGAACAATTGGAATGTAAACTAGTTAAGCAAAGGATCATGGGAAGGAATTCCATGGTTATTGACACCATCAATAAAATCTATCTTGGTGTGTATCATAAGCATTATGTAGCATTCTTGCAGTTGTCCGTCCATGCAGAGAAAAACAACAGAGTTCTCTCAGTGAAGCACAAGGGCCTTGATAAGGGTGTGGTGGTGGTAGGCTGGTGGCCAGCACTAAGAGCTTGCAAAAGAAAGAACAGAGGGTAGTGACTTTGATTCCAGGGTATGTCACTGCTGTGCCACTTCCCTAAGCATAACACAAAACCAAATTTGCTCCAGAGAGTTTGCCCCTGTAATTACTTCACTGTCAGTCACTCTGAAGAGTGTCTCTAAGAGTGTCTGCTAAATGGCATGTACTGTAAAGTAAAAATGTCAGAAGCACAAAGCAAAGTACCCACATACAAAATCATAGATAAAATAAAGTTTTTTTCCAGTAAGAATTAATTTTACCAAATATTTAGAACTTTCATGTTAACATGTCTGTGTGTTAAATAAATAGAGTGCTTCAAATAAATTGAAGTGCCTTTAGTCATTTGTTTTTTTGTTTTTTTTTTGTATGGGACTGTAATATATTCATTCTTAATAAGAGTAAGGATAAAATAAAGTATAAAAAATCAAATGTCTCTATGTCAGGTAAGGCTTGAATACATATATGTAGGCCTATGTATGAATAAATGGATAGACATTTACAATGCTTTTAAAGAGACTGCATGCTTTTTCAGCTTTATTTATGTTTTTAGCTTTATGTCTTGACTGTGTTATGTATCCTTCTGAGATATCATCAATATGCAACATTAGAACTTTTCCCACTTCCTCTGACATTGCAGAGTTGACCAGAATATAACCTAAATAAAACTTGGAAACATTTCATTCAAGTTTGTTTTTTTATGCACTCACTGTAAATAACGATTTCTCACACACCACATACTGAACCCCATCCCCCCATCCCACCCAACCCCTGAGCTGGACACCAGGTGGTAAAGAAGCAGGCTAGAGGCTCTGAGAACATATAGCCAAATAAAGAGTGAAACACATAGCAGGTCTAATGCTGTGGCTGGGGAGGACAATGGCAGCAGGTCTGCAGCTAGGAGCTCTTGCTGTAGGTAGCACCAGCCATGTTGTAGCTACAGGAGCAGGGCAAATCATGGACATCCCTGAGGAGCATCACCATCAGGATATCCTATAGGATTTCATACATAGATGTTCATATTTATAGGTACACATACACACAGGCACACATTTATGCAAATATTAAGACACATACAAGCACATGGTGAGAAAAATGCTGCTTTTAAAAAGTCACCCATCTAACCCTTCACTCACTCCTGCTCAACACTCACTTCACACATCCACTCCACCCCCACCCAGCATCCTGTGTCGGCCATTACACGTCATTCCCTTCCCATAATCCACTGTTATTTTTGTTTTCGCCCCCACGTTATTAGTTACTTTAGATAGGTACTTGTTGTCTGCATAAATGTTTAATTGTAGGTTACTCTATTAAACTATAGATCAGTTTTTTATTGCTCCACAGACGACCAGGGTAAAGTAGACCATAGACATCCTACACATGGTAACGCCAATGTCTGCCTACAATTTGCAGCTCATTGGTATCATGAGTACAGACTATTGAGTGAGAAAAGACACTTAAAGAGAACTCCTAACAGGCCTGCAACGTTTGATGCTTTTTGTTTATAGCAAGCTTTTTGTTGAAGTTTTTTATTGGTGTACCGGTGCATTTGTGAGTGTCTTTTTTTGTGTCCAAAGCATGAAATAAGCCTCGGTTCATTGCCCAAGGGATCAGAACAACATTTTTTCTACTAGTTAAACACAGTTTACCGTCTCACCCAGTGTTGGGGGGGGGGGGGGGGGGGGGGTGTGGGGGGGGGGGGTATTGATAAAGCATTTTGCATTCAACTTTTATTTTTATTTTTGCTTAAAGGGAAAAAAAGCAATTTTGTTAAGTGCAAATTGAAGGTGTAGGTGAATGTGTGTACTGTAGCCATGGTTTAGAGAGGTGGCCGGTAAAAGAGTGAAATATTTTGCAAGTGATACTATTGAGATATAATCAGTATAATGTAAGTGGACATCTTTAAAGTTTTTTTTTTTCATCTATATTCATTTTCAGTGTACAGTTACTATTACGGTTTTGGGTGTGTCTTCACACCTTTGAAAGTTTAATGTTGGGGCATATTTAATTTGATAATTTCTTTAAATGGAGGGCAATGACAGTGCCTATTAGTACTATTTGCTATACATTTTGCGTTCAAGAAAGCCAGTCCTGGCCTTTTTGCTGCAATCTAAATCTCAGTACCACCCATCACATTAGTGCAGGCAAGTTATTTGTTTTCTGGGGTAGCCTAAATAAATTCTAAAAACACAGTGATTTGTGTGTGAGATTGTGATTAAAACCCTCAGTGGTTTGTACTTCTGAATAACATAGCTGTTAGTAATATTTTCTAGTTCACATGGTATAAATTCACGTTTACAATTTACTATTGTATATATTTACTATTTAATTAGTGTTTTCTTTCACTCAGACCTATTACTGGTCAAATATAAAATGCACAGTAATTTAGGTAAAAACACATGTGAAGACATGGAAAGTATGCCATTGCAATAAAATGTTCCTTAAATAGTTAATTTGCATATTATTATTATTATTATTATTATTATTATTATTATTATTGTGTTATTTTCATGTCATTATAATGGTTGGCCCTCACACATGTTCACCTGGCAAAATCCGGCCCCCCTGGCAAAACCTTTTGACACCCCTGCCCTAAGGGGACCTGGTCTTCTCCCTACAGTTACCTGTGAAGTACTGGCAAACAAACAACACTCTTGGAAACCCCTCATCTCATCCAGGTGCATCATTTACTTGCCCACCCCACCCCCGCTACCCGCCTGTGTCCAGTTAACTTATAATGAGGCAGGTGGGCAGCCATCTTAGTTCTACACTTGAGGCGTTCCCCAAGGGAAACCCAACCCCTGAAACGGTGTTCCCCTTCTGCTGGCATGTGGTTTCTCTTCATGTGGATATGGTGGACTGGCCTAGCTCAATAGTGAGGCTCTGTTTAGTAGCCTATTGGAAGTGTGGATCAGGGGAGGGATGTGTGCACTTAATTAGGGGAAGTGCACCTTGTTATGTTCATTATGTTATGTTTTAAGGCACATTTTTATTTATTTTAGTGATTTATCTATTTCCTTTTTGTTCAATAGTCAATACTCAATTCCTACACACATTTACATTCTAGTATCAGTTATCTGAACTTCAAATCACCTCTTAGAAAGCAAAAGGTTTAAACAACCTTGTCACGCTAAAGCTAGTAATCAGTAGGATGTTGTGTATCCACCTAAAATAAATGCAAATACTCCAATGGTTCTTAGTATTCCTTTCTTTATTTTGCTAACCAAGGTACCATTGGCTAATACTGAAAGATAAACTGAACATGAGGCAACTCTTCAGCTCGCCTCTGGGTCTGACACTGGGGCTCCCTCGCGTGTTTTACACATATATGCACATAAGAACCAATCCCGTGTAAGGTCAGAGGTCAACATAAAATATCATTGAAAAGAAACAAACATGAAATTCATCTTTGGTGTTGTGTGCGTGTCAACATACAGTACATAGGATTAAACAACTGAAGGCTAAGATAGTCTGGCAACACTTTACAAGCCATCAATAAGTCACTAATTTTATGGTAATTTATACCAAATTTTAGGGTAATAATAATGTTTAACCACACATTACAATTAATAACAGTGCAGTTTTCCGACAATTACTGTGCAGTTTCTAGGCGATAACAATTGAAACTCCTTTGATTTGAAGGTATAATGATATTGTGCTGATTTACCCTCCTACGAAAGTTAGTGCTGTTTTCAGTAATTCCCCTGAAGTAAATTAATCAGGGCTTCTTTAATCAAATATGGTACACAGAATCAGATAAAGACACATGCAAAATGCTACTTGATTGTAATGTAAATTGTGTGGGTGCAATAATGAAACGCCCACATTCAATTGTTAATCTTGTTAAACGCTTTTCCATATAGTCAAAGGAGCTAAGTTGTAAGCAACTGGACTTCTTCTTGGAGCTTGAAGACGTTTCACCTTTCTTCCAAAAGGCTTCTTCAGTTCTGGCCTGATGTTGGGAAACCAGGAGCTATATCTCTGGATTACTGGATCACTGGAGGTGGAGCTGTAGACCACACCCCTCATTCCATCACCTCCAGTGATTAAAATGGCCTGGATGAATGAGAATTTATACACACGCTTTTCTACATAGAACACTGAAGTAACTAAATTCCAGTATGAATTCTGAGGTGTTTCCTGACATCAATAATTCCAAGGTCTGAGGAGTCACGTGACCGCAGCGAGGGATGTGGTAGCTTTTCGCGAGGGCTCCGCAGTTCGCTCCTTTAATTTAATAATTTTACCACATATTTAATCTTTATTTTGGTCGAAATTATTCAAGCAGTATAAATGTTTGATAGTGATGGCGACTTCGACGAAAAAACAATCTTCTAAACAAGCTCAAGACCTTGCTGTCGACAGTGAAGAACTCTCTAAGCTAGTCAAGCTAGCAGTGGCAGACGCCATCAAGGAAGCTATGCCCAAATTTGTGGATGATGTGGTAGCTCAACTTTCAGAGAAAACCAAGGCCATTGTGGCTGAACAACTATCAGAAGTACGACACGAGATAGCATCCATTCGGGCTGACACCTCGACATGCATGGAGCAGGTTGAAACGAGTAACAACCATCTAGCCGAGATGGAAAGTCAACTCACTGCCTCGGTGGGCAAGCTGACAGCCTTGTGCAACAAGCTGGAGAACAAGGTTGCCTAGAGGACCGATCGCGGCGGGACAACATCAGGATACAGAATGTTCCTGAAAATAGTGAGACAACTAACGTCCTTTCCTATTTAGCTACTGCTATACCGAAGTGGTTCCCAAAGCTTGGCACCGTTGAAATTATGCGAGCCCATCGAGTTGGTCCAGAAAAGGTAGATGCTAACAAAAAGCCTGTCCCACGCACTGTTCTGCTGAACCTACTTAGATTCACCGACAGGGATAAGATCCTGGCCGCAGCACGGAAAACAGACATAGAGGTGGATAGCACAGCGATCCGTTTTTCCCCGGACTACAGCAAACAAACATTCGCTCGCAGACTGGCATTTTCCGACGTGATCAATACGCTACAGAAGAAGGGCTTCCGTACATTTTTGCAGTATCCTGCTAAACTGAAAGTGATGCGCGGGGCAGCCGGGGTCCGTGTACGTCGCGGCCATCCCATTTCCGTTTTAATTTGAAAAAATAAAATATCATTGAAAACAGCCTGTATTTCATTTTTTGATTTAAAATCAATACACAGAAAACAAGAGGCGGCGTATATACTGTTGTTCTTCTTAAAATGTAAAAAAACAAAAATAGTAAATGGCTCTTCACTTGACTTTAGGTGCTGTGGGAAAAATGGTAATTGGAATTGAGAAAAAAAATCCATTCACGATTTTGCCTAAAGGACTTTCTTAATGACCCGGAAGCTGTGCTTTCCGCGAGCCCCAAGGCAACAAGAGACTGTCTATGGGTATGGTGTGTAGTTGTGTGGAGTGCCATGGCCATGAACAGCTACATTTTGTTCAAGGGTGCGAAGCGGCTGGCCGTAAGGGAGGAGGACATGACCGTGGCAAAGATTGGAAGGATTTTCCAGGTGCTAAGAATCTGCTGTTTAGAAAATCGTAAGCCTATTGTAACAACTGATAGATTGCTGGTCATTGTCATGCCAATTAGCAAAAAGACGTCACTATCCCCACCATCACAACCTAATTAGTCATGGCAGCTATAATTATGTAATGCACTGTGTATTACATTGGCATCAGACGACAAATTTCTCTTTTATTAGCCCTAAATATATCTTCTCTCACATGCCTATTGCAACCTGGCTAGCCAGACAGCTAGCAATAAGCCTGATTATACCGCCCACATGTTCATTAAAATAACGTCAGTTATTATTGGCTAATACAAAGGCGTTTTAATGTGGACATTTTGTTTATTTTTCAGGACATCAAACGGTTTTCCCAAACTTAAGATCACCAGTTAAGAGCAGTACACAAAACATGTAGTGAAATTACGTTGGCTGCCTAGTGTGATGGTGGTGGACTGTGTGTGTGCGCGCGCGCTCGTGTGGGGATGAAGTGACAGACGGTGCTGTGCGTGTGTGTGCGCAAGAGAGGACAGACAGAGGAGATGATGTGTGATGGGAGCTTGGAATTAGGTGGATTGGATAGCCTACAAATCTTAACCATGCTCATTGCTTCTAGTTTTGTCCAACTCCACAGGTCACTGGGGATTCCCTATATCTAACTGATGATTCCAATATGGCCCTATTCCCAGAAGACACTGGATATTTTTCAACATTGACTCTGGAAAGCCGTGCGCACTACGAGGTGCATGGCGACCTGGAGCAAAACGCTGCACACAATGCTCCTACATGCTCTTCAGCTTTTGCATTTAGGCGGCTAGCCTCTTCCACCTCCTCCTCCTCCTCCTCCTCTCCCAGTCCATCAAATATCCGTCAGGGACCGATCGAAAGAACCTTTCAAAGGTGAGCTACCTAATATTTACTGTTAAATAAAACTTGTCAAAAACAGCACACACACACACACACTGTCACTGAGCACATGGATGTTACACTCAACCTTCTGCTGGAGGATGCCCCACAGATCCACAATTGAGTTTAGGGGTGTACTCACTTCTGTGAGATACTGTACATGTGTGTGTTACTGAAATTTCAGCTGTCGAAGTAGGAAACACGAGTAACTGTATGTGTTTTTGTTTTATCTTCAGGTCAGTACACTTTGCTGATGTTGTTGACAACCGGCTGACAACCTCACGCACACTTGTGATTAGATTCACTGAGGCTGAAGCCACACTACAAGGTATCTCAACCAAAGTAAAAGAAGCCCTTGGCACTGATGACCCAATCACCCTCACTGACTCTCAGGGGAACAAGATTATGGATTCCGAAGGCACAAGAAGTAATATTATCTAACCTTAGCTTGGTGTTTTTGAATTAAGACTTATGTAGTTTTTGTTATATGTTATACATGATGTTGATATGTTGTGATATGTATTCTGACTTTTAAGCTTCCCACTACTGGAAACAAAATTCAAGGAAGATTTATGCCTTGATGGATGAGGACTTCCAAGAGTTCCAGTCAAGGCGAAGATCAAGAACCAGGTAATACAAAATTACATAAAGCGATTTCCAAAGTGGAAAAAGCGTTTCACTTCTTTGTTGAATAATTTTTAGAACTAGTCATGTTTTTTCTGTACATTTAAGTCGCAGGGTTGAGGATAGCATTCCAGTCCAGCAAACACTGGACCAACTACAAGAAATTACAGACAACATAACCCGGCTGTCAGAGGTGGTCAAGACTACGACTACAGCAGCTCTAACAACTGCTGCCCTGAGGCCAGCAATGGAAGGTGTATCCTGCCCTGAGGCCAGCAATGGAAGGTGTATCCTGCCCTGAGGCCAGCAATGGAAGGTGTATCTGCCCTGAGGCCAGCAATGGAAGGTGTATCCTGCCCTGAGGCCAGCAATGGAAGGTGTATCTGCCCTGAGGCCAGCAATGGAAGGTGTATCCTGCCCTGAGGCCAGCAATGGAAGGTGTATCCTGCCTTGTTTGTAAAGGTATGAAACTACACGATATGGACATGCTGCTGATGCATTCCCTGAAATAAAAGGTGCAAAGCAGATGTGTGATTCATTCTGTGTAAATTGGTGAATATGAGGGGTGTTTGTGAAGCACTTACGCTCAAAATACATGCAAGCGGGCGAAGCGGAACGTTCCATTCTTTTCAGTTGGGAGGCGGCAGGTGGTGACGTAGATCAGCGAGGCGGGCGACAAAGTTGAGCTCTGCTGAACTTTATGCAAATGAGGAGCGGCGTTTGCCAAGCGGTAACCAATGCCATCGTTTCAAATGACTTTTCAGTTGGAAGGCGGCAAGTGGAGAGATAAACATTTAAAAATGGACGTACATAAAATTTGAAACAGTGCCGTGGTTAACATTATATTGACATACCAGAAGCAAAAAAATCATTACCATTCAGAATTCTTTAGCCTTTTAAACTTCATATCTCTTCAACTGACGTTCGGTACACGCCCACTCAAAGCGGAGCAAGCGAAGAGAAAGCGGTACATTTCGCTTGCATGTATTTTGGGCGTTAGGGCTTATCATTTAGAGGGTAAAACACATTATAACTATAATTAATTTACCATTTTTACATAGTTTTCTCTTCTTTGATATTTTACAGATATAATGGATAGACCCGTCTTTGCAACCTGTTGCAGGTCTCTTGTTGGGTGTTGGGCCTGTGCGGAGCAGTGGCTGCTTACCTCTGAGCGCTGCCTCAAATGCAGAGCTGAAGCTTTTAGTGAAAATATACAGTACATGAGACAACAGGTCTCTCTGCAGTGCTGTTATTTTTTAAGACTGCAGAGGCCTAAACTTGTGAGTTGCTACTGGCCTCTAGGTTTTAGTTAAAGATGTTTATTTTTGACATCATTGTTTGCACTGTTCAGAGTACAGAAGCCTAAACTAGACAGTGGTTACTGAATAAAAAAAGAAATTCATATAAAATGCATATTTCCTTTGGCCTTTTATAATAAATGTTTATTTCTGGACATCATTTTTTGGAGTGTGCATCTTTCATTAGAATATTCTGCTCAACCACCAAAGACATGGTAAATGGCAAGACAAAGAAATAACATAATAAGCAAAGTAATACAATCCTGAAATTGCAGGACTAATTTTAAGGAAACAAACATTACACTTAAGCAGCATGTTGTCTCGTGATATCAATAAGACACTTAAGTGCATTCTGAATTGGGGTGAAATTGTTGTTGACTGCACTGTGCAAAAGTGACAAAGGATCAAAGTGTGATGCAAACTCGCTCTCAGCATTTCTGCGGGCTTCCTCATTGGAAAAAGGGTCTGTGCCAAACACGGCTTCTCTGGTCAGTGCTGTCCCCACTTCCTGCTGGTAGAGGTCTGCTGCAATTTCACCAATAGGTAGGTGGTCTTCCAAGATCTTTGCCGGGCATCCTTGACCACAGAGGAGATTTGGTATCCCCTTTCCTGTAAAAAAAATAAGGGCTTGAGATATGTAGCTATACATGCTTACTGACAAAAAATGTAATCAATGGGAGTACCTGGAATTCTGTGGGCATTCCATGCCTTCACAAAATTTGTGAGGCCAATTTGGGATATGTGGCATGTTAGGTTGGATGTGCAGAATTTTGTCACGCTATCATCCAAACAAATTTCCTCCTGGTCACACATCTGAACAAGCGCAGTATTCAGGGGAAAATTTACCCTTTGATTTACTTCTAACCACATCCTTTCAATGGTATGATTCTGTGCAGATGAAAAGATGATGAGGACAGTGTCATAATACAGGCCCCAGTACAAACAAGCATCAATTAGATTGATGTGTTTGGTTTATTTTACCCTGGTCGATGGAGTTTGAAGGTATGGCTGCCTTTCCTTGTTGTGGCGGTATGCAGCCAGCTTCTCCTGAATAAATAAGATTAAGAAAAACTCCCTTCCACAGTCTACACGCACTTGGTCCCATAACCCATAGGACATCACAGCTGGTCTAAAAACAATACATAAACATGTGGAAAATGTCACGCTTAAATAGAATTACTAACAAATACACTAAATCATCTAATGGTGATCCTCTTAAAGAAAGGGGGCAGATTATTTTCTTTCTTTTCTTTTTTTTCTTACCTGTACACTTCATCATAAATTATTATGTTGTTTTTGATGGGCATGGTGGAATGCCCAACAATCTTCTTACTGTACCCATCGATAGCCATGACATGGGTCACTCCAAACATGACCAATTTTTCATTTTGGTCAATGTGTAACTTGTGACCCATATATTCAGCGTTGTATGGCACTGGGTTAAGGTTTCTGGCACCCTATTGTTAAATAAATAAATAAATAAATAAATAAATAAGTAAATAAATAAATAAATAAATAAATAAAACTGTCCCTCATTGGTATGCATAAAGTTTCAATAGCCTATGTATAATGAGACATTGTACTTGGCCTTACTTGTTGTCTTGCTGCATGGTATGGTGGATTTAGTGTTTGTAGGACTTTGCCCACTCTGCCCTCAGAGGCTTTGACTCCCTTTGCAGCAAGATAGCCAGTCATCATTTTCCTTCCATAGTACGACCCCGTCTGACAAAATAAGTTTATTTATTTATGATGTTTTTGTGCATTTACCATTATTAAGATTAACTCATGCATAACCCCCCGTACACACACGCGCGATATTTTGCAATAACTGAACATAACACATTTTTATTCACACTGTGACAAACACCATACCTCTTCAATAGCTTTCGCCACTTCGGTTTCCAGTCGCCTGTCAGGGCAGAAATCCTTTGCTCCCAGGCCTTGCTCTGAACACCAACGCCGTACATTTCTCTCTGAAAACCCTCTTAAGGCACCAAAGTGGCCCGTCAGTGCTGCAGCAATATCGCCACAGGCCATCCCACTTAATCTATTGTCTGTGATAAAATCACAGTACTGATCTAACGACATTTTAACGACACAACGACAGATGGCTACATACAAATGTCTTCTCCATTGATGTGATCTTCTCTGATTTAGTGGAGCTTGCGGGAAAGCACACCTTCCGGGTCTTTGCAAAAAGTCCTCAAGGCAAACTCAGGAATGGAAAAGAAGCAGTGTTTTTTTTTTCTCAATTACAAATTTCCTTTTTTTCACACGACTAAGGCGTTTCTATGTTTGTTTTTAAGATTTTAAGAAGAACAACAAAATATAAGTCTATTCCAGTTTTCTGTTCATTAGTTTTAAACGAAAAACGAAATGCACGTCGTTTTCTGATTTTTATTTTTTTTAATTCAAAACGGAAATCGGATGGCCGCGAGGTACACGGACCCAGCGGTCCGTGTACTTTTTCGTTCATTCATTATTCTATGTATTTTGGACTGAAAGATGAAATAAAAAAAAAAACTGTGCAGCCTGGTTTTTTATTTGGAACAATATAACCAGAAAGGGTTCTATTTTGTTTTCAAAATGTATAACCATTGTCAAATATTGGTATTAGAAAAGTGGACACATTTCTGATCGTTTTTAATGTGTAGTATTTGTTTATTCTTTATTTGAATTTCATTTAGACTACTAATCGTGTTTCACCCGGAAGTAAATGACACCGTTTGACTCGCGCTCACATCAGAGATTGCAATGCTCACACATCGTTATGGATATAAGCTTGCAATACATGCTCTTCAAGGAGCCTAAACGCGTCAGTTAGAGTTGTGCGCTTCACAAAACCGTCGTACACTCATAACAGAGCAGCCACCGGGTGCTCCGATGTCTTTCAGGTGCTGTGAAATATATGCATGTGTAGCATGCTTTCGCAACATTTCGCAAATCAAGTCATAGTATCCCTCCAAAGACACCATGTCATACGGATGAGTGCCTAACCCGCCCAAAAGCTTAGGCTACGGGTAGGCGACTACTTCCAGGACACCCCAAACCTAACACTTACGAAGCTAGGTGCAATTCAGAACGGCATTTTGCTTTTTCCCTTTTTCTACGGTTCAAAAATTCATTTTCAATAACAAAACAAATGTAAAACCATGGCCATTAAACAAAAGACATAGCCTACAAAAGTGTGAATTCATATAGGAGTACTTTTTCATTTCCCATGTGACTTCCAAAATAGAATAATGAATGAATACGCGTCCTTTTTCATTTCCCATGTGACTTCCAAAATTGAATAACGAATGAACAAAAAAGTACACGGACCCCCAGCCAGCCACTTCTTTGACACTCCCCAGGAGGCAGAGGACTTCGCTGGGTCCTTTGATAGCTAAGTATATCATCCATTGGATGTTAATTTTGCTGCTGTCAGTGTGACATAGCGGACTATTGTTTTTTTTTTTTTTTTTTTTTTCATTCATAATTGGCATACTTAACTCGACGTTGGTTTAACTGCTTGTCTTGGGCATTGTTGGTTCATCTAATAATTTTGATCTAGGTACTACAATGTGGTGTATACTTGTTTAATTAATGTTGGAGAGGGACTGTGGGGGTTTTGATTGAGGGTTGCTACTCTACTCTAGGTTCGCGGGTCCAATGTTTTGGGGTGCACCAAGCTCTTTTGGAGCTGATTGGGGATGGGGTGTTGTACTGCCCTCTAACGTTCTTTGGAGGGCTGTGGGGACATGGCGACAGGGTTATTTGGGTGGGTATGGATATCTTACTTCTAAGTTGATGTACTGTTTAATTCCTCGTTTCATTTTATTTTCCTTCTCAAAATATAACACATGTTTAACATTATGGCAAAGCTCCATGTAATTAGCTGGAATGTTAACGGGCTGAACGGCCCTATTAAGCGTGCTGCTTGTCTGGATCTCCTACACAGGCAATTAGAGGATGTAGCATTTATACAAGAATCCCATTTAAGAACCCAAGACACTCAGCGCTTTGCAAACAAACACTATTATGTTGCGTCCTCTGCATCTTTTAACTTAAAAACTAGAGGATCACTAATATTACTGAAACGCAGCCTTTCATTGAATATAATAGGGAAGTATGGGCAGGGGCAGAGCCAGACTTTTGTACATGGGGTGGCCAAAGGGTGGCCAGCGTTATTGAAGGGGTGGCCTTGTGACCAATGTAGATTGGGGGGCCGGGGGGTCCTGCTCCGTAAATGTTTTAATTAGCTAGATTTGATTTCCTGTATTCTGGTGTATTTGTGGCATATCTGGTGCCATATAGTAGTCATTCAATTAAGGGGGACCTGTCCAGTGTCCAGTGTTTTCTCCATATGCCCATCGCACGCCTTAAGACCTCTTTTGACCTCTTTTTTATGGAGCAAAAGGCACAGATGATTAGAAAACTATAAAAAAAAAAGCGGTGTCAAATTCCATGTATTTTCGCACTTGCTAAAGTTAACATTGGTTAAAAGCATTTGTGATATTGATGATGATTAACTGTTGCTGTCAGGCTAAACAAATAATTTACGACAAAGCTGATATCACATATTTGGCTGATAAAAACCGGTCAATGGCATGGTATCATACATAACTCAACTGTGGAAATAAAATGGTTTCCTATGTGCTTCTGTCATAGTTATGTCATGCACCTACTGCTTAATACGGTGTTTTGCTGTGATATTTCCTGTGACTGGAAATATCAGGTCGTTTGAAAATGTGGAAAAATAACTTCAGAAATAAGACGTAGGCTATGTTTAGCACCTTCTAAATTAAGAAGTAGACCGAGAGGCCAGTGGATGTGTCTAGAGATTAACTTAGCCTTGGTAGCCTATCTTGTTGAGTCAATTGCATGATTATAACGTGAACCAAAACGTTGGGCAGTTAACCTGAAAACGTTAAGTTTAGCATATTACTTACAGTTAGCAGCAGGGGAAGCCTACTGTTACGATGCTTCAGAAATCGTCTTGTATCCATATTTGTTGACTATACCATTTCTCATCTAGATGAACTCTGCGGACTCCAGATAACTGGCATGTTTCTATCATGTTTTTTTTTTTTAATTCCCCACGTCTCAATACACAAATAACCTTCTTCCCCTGCAAGAATTGTTGCGAATTTTGTCCTCCTAGGCTTGCCATAGTTAAGTAGTTGACTACTGGAGACTGGAAAGAGTTTCATTAAATCAGTTTCTTTTTTAAGACACAGAGAATTCATATCTGTAAGTTACAGTACTGGCGGATTTTTAAACTTTTATATTATTTTGTCATTCACGATTATAATGTGTTTAAAGTAAATGTTAAATATAGCGATGCTAATCGCGGTTAGCCTGCCTATAGACTTTCTCATGTTAAGCTAGCCTTATGCTAACCGTTGAATGACAGATGCTCATTTGTATTTCGTGTTTTGTTGTGCTTCGGTTTCAATAAAAAGTAAAGACCAAATAAGAAAAGTTGACTTCTTATTGTTGGCTGACTTTGTTTAACTATCTGTCGAGCTAGTAAGCTTTCATTGTGAGTGCAAAATATTAAGTTCAAGTAGGCAAAGGGTGGTTCGTAGGGGGGGGCAGCGGGGTGGCCATCCTCTGGAGTGGTGGCCATGGCCCCCCCTGGCCCCCACGTGGCCATGCCCCTGAGTATGGGAGTGAGCATGGTAGGATTTCTTACATTAAAACGAACATATCAGGTCGTAATTTTGCCTTCATCTCTGTGTATGCCCCTTCTCAGTATGAAGCAGCCTTTTTCCCTAAACTAATCTCAATTCTGGCACAATTACATGATTTTTCACTCATTTTAGGCAGAGATGATGAGACAAGAGAATGCTTGTATTAGCCCTGTTTTGGACAAATCAGCTCAAACATCAACCCCCTCTCAATTAAGTGCCTCTAAAGATATTCAAGACCTCTTGTCATCTCTCAGTTTGGTAGATCTATATCGCACAACTAATCCCACTTCGAAACAATACACTTTCTTCTCAGCAAGACACAAGACTTTCTCTAGAATAGTATATTAACATCTCATACTTCTTTTTCTGTAATACATGATGTTGCAATTATACCCTCCCCATTATCAGATCACAGTATGGTCTCAGCTCATATTACGCTAAAGGGTACTCCACCTAGAGCCTCACGGTGGCGCTTCAATACATCTCTCCTTCAAAATGAAGAATTCTGTACTTTTCTCAGTAACTCCCTAAACACTTTTATAGAAATAAATGCAGGATCTGTACAGGATCCCAGATTCCTATGGGATGCAATTAAGGGGTCAATTAGAGACTCAACTATTTCTTTTTCATCTTATCTTAAGAAAAATAGGCTTCATAAAATAACTGAACTGAGGGCTCTCTTGCTCAACTTGAACTAGAAAGACAAAACACACAATCTGACACCCTGTTGGGGAAAATATCTGCAACAAGAACTGAGCTAAAGTCTTTATTGAGGCAAAGAGCTGAGTTTTTAATACATAGAACTAGAAGAAATTATTACTTTAATAGTTCCAGGCCTAGCCATTTACTAGCCTTACGACTAAAACAAAATGAGAAATTTTCTAGTGTCATGACTATCCAAACATCTTCTGGTACCTTAACTGATCCGTGTGAAATTAATGATGCTTTCAAAAAATTCTACTCTAACCTTTACTCCTCTGAAGTACTGCTAAATATGGAATCCTGTGAAAACTTTTTCTCTGACCTTGAACTCCCCACTCTCACTAGCCAAGATTCAGACAGTCTCGCTGTCCCGATTACATTGGAAGAGTTGAGAAAAGCTATTGTCAGCATGAAGAAGGGTAAATCCCCAGGATGGGATGGTATCCCTCCTGAAGTATACTTAGCATTCTGGGATATACTTGGACCTCCATTGTTGAATATGATTAATACTGCTATTGACATAGGTGCTTTTAACTCAAATGTCAACATTGCAATAATCACACTACTTCTTAAACCAAACAAAGACCCCTCCCATTGCGGTAATTACAGACCCTTATCTCTTTTAAATGGAGACGTGAAATTATATGCCAGGGTTCTTGCCTCACGACTCGAAGGTTATCTGACAAGTTTAATTCATATTGATCAGACTGGATTCATCAAGGGAAGATTAGCGTCCGATAATGTCCGTCGTCTTCTTCATATCATTCATGCCGCTTACAGGAATGATCTGCCATGTTCAGTTCTATCACTGGACGCGGAAAAAGCTTTCGACAGGCTAGAAATGGAATATTTATGGATTACTTTAGACAAATTTGGATTAGGTTCAGAATTTATCCAAATGATTAAGGTCCTGTATGCAAACCCCTGTGCCATGGTGTGTATACTAATGGTATTTTCTCTTCAAAAATACCTATATCGAGGGGCACCTGCCAAGGTTGCCCCCTTTCTCCTTTGCTTTTTGCACTCTCTCTTGAACCACTAGCTCAAAAAATCAGACATCATCCCTCTATCATTCCCATTGCTATTAATAATTCTGAACACCGTATATCTTTATTTGCAGATGATATTCTTATTTATGCTGGTGATACAGGTTCATCTCTTCCTCATTTATTATTGATTTTTGATTTGTTTAGTTCATTATCTGGATATAAAATTAATTGGAGTAAATCTTCACTCATGCATTTAAATGCAGTCCGATCAATGACACCTCTACCTTCTAATATCCCTGTAGTGGGCCAGTTTAAATATCTTGGGGTTCATATTTCGCCCTCCATATTAAACATAGCATCTCATAATTTTCAAAACATACATAACCAAATTGTAAGGGATTTGGAGCGTTGGACAAACCTTCCAAATTCTCTTCGAGCCCGAGTATCAATAATTAAAATGGATATTCTGCCCCGTGTCAATTTCTATTCCTCAATGATCCCACTTCCTCCCCCAAAAGGCTACTGGGATAAGTTACACTCTCTAATATCTAAATTTATTTGGAATGGGAAGAGGCCCCGACTGAAGCTGAAAACTCTTCAGCGTGATAAGATGAAAGGAGGATTGGGTCTACCAAACTTTAAAATGTATTTTTGGTCTTTTGTCCTTCGGCCTTTGTATATATGGTTTAATTCGAATGTTTTGGTTTCTTGGAAATCAATTGAAGAAAATATTTCCCAACCATATAGGCTCCAAGACCTGATATACTCCAACATACCTCCTAAAACAGCTAAGACACACTTAGGCCCTATAATATCCTACTTGTTGAAGACTTGTCATACTGTACTGAATCACACTAAGGTGGACTTAAAATGGCACACACATTCACCTATATTTAATAATTTTTCTCTCCTTATTGGGAATAAGCCTTCTTCCTTTCCAATATGGAGTAATAAGGGAGTTCATACTTTTAAAGATGTGTTCAATAAAGATGGTTTATGTGCCTTTAGTGATCTGCAAACTAAGTTCAACCTACCTGGTTCATCATTTTTCTTTTATTTACAACTGAGATCTGCCATGAAGGCATATGGCGTCCCCTGGGGTGTTCCATGACTAACCCATCCTCTAAATAAAATATTTACCCCACAAAATCATACACGTGGGCTAGTTTCTAAACTTTACAAATTCATCTCTGATCCTCATGCAGTATTGGCAGTGGAAAGTGTCTGGGATAGGGACCTCTCTTCTTCAGGAGAGGAAGACATCTGCTGGGATACAGTGTGGGAGAATTTACAGGACGTTTCCAAGAATCCTGACCACCAACTAATACATTTTAAATTTATACATAGATTTTATTTGACCCCCAGGAAACGCCATGCGATGAAAATTACTACATCTTCTAATTGTGATTTTTGCACCCTTAATACTGTTGGGTCATTTATTCATATGCTTTGGGAATGCTCCAGTGTGTCTGCTTTTTGGAGACTGATTTGTACAACCTTGAGTGATATGCTTGGTATCAATGTTCCATGTTCGCCTTCTTTACTCCTGCTCAATGACGACTCTACGTTTGAACACTCTCTGCAACAAAAGCGCATACTATGGGCCGGACTTACAGCAGCCAAGAAAATGCTGGCACTGAGATGGCAGCCACCCCATACCTTGCCTTGGCAGCAATGGGCTAACTCCTTTCTTGACATTGTTATGATGGAGAGATCTGTTGCACGAATGCATGGAGCCAGCAAAAAAACAATTTGTGCATGGGATGCAGCATATTCTCTGGTTAAAGACAAAGTGCAGCACAAGCAGCCATAATGTAATTTTGAATAGTTTGATTTATGTAATTGAATTGTATTTTCAAACATGTACATCTACTTCTATTGTCTGTATTGCATTTTGATATCCAGGTTGGGATGGGTGGGGGTCGCCATGGGGGTGGGGGTAGAGAGGGAGGGGAGAAATTGTGTATATGTGTGTATTTGAAATTTATTTCTGACTTAACTCATATCTTCAACACCATTCTGTAATGTACATTTCAATTTTGACAAAATAAAAAACATTTGATCAAAAAAAAAAAAATAATTCCAAGGTCTGTCTACACTGAAACATTTGGCATGCTGTTCCCCCAGTAGAAATTGTTTTAGAGATTGATTAAAAGTCGTTTCATACTGACAACATTAACATGATTTTCCCCCTGCATGAATCTTCTGGTGTCTTTTGAGATGATGTATTTGAACAAACCTCTTTCCACAGTGAGAGCATTCAAATGGCTTTTCCCCTGAATGGATCATCTGGTGTTGCTTGAGTTCGCTCATTTTTTTAAAGCTTTTCCCCTGTATGAATCTTCTGGTGTCTCTTGAGTTGGCGCATTGTACGAAAGCTCTTTCCACAGTGAGAGCATTGAAATGGCTTTTCCCCTGAATGGATCATCTGGTGTTTTCTGAGATCGCTCATTGTACAAAAGCTGTTTCCACACAGAGAGCACTGAAATGGCTTTTTATCCAAATGGATCATCTGATGGGTCTTGAAATGGTCCATACGACGAAAGCTCTTTCCACAGTGAGAGCACTGAAATGGCGTTTCACCCGAATGGATCATCTGGTGGGTCTTCAAACTGTTCATTCGACGAAAGCTCTTTACACAGTGAGAGCACTGAAATGGCTTTTCACCCGAATGGATCATCTGATGGGTCTTGAGACTGCCCATTTCACGAAAGCTCTTTCCACAATGAGAGCACTGAAATGGCTTTTCATCCGAATGGATCATCTGGTGGGTCTTGAGACTGCAAACTCGATTAAAGCTCTTACCACACTGAGAGCATTGAAATGGCTTTTCCCCTGAATGGATCATCTGGTGTATCTTGAGTTTCCGTTTTGTACGAAAGTTCTTTCCACAGTGAGAACACTGAAATGGCTTTTCATCCGAATGGATCATCTGGTGGGTCTTGAGACCGGAAACTTGAGTAAAGCTCTTACCACACTGAGAGCAGTGAAAAGGCTTTTCCCTTCCCATTGTATGAATCTTCTGGTGGGTCTTGAGAGGGCCCATTTGACGAAAGCTCTTTCCACAGTGAGAGCACTGAAAAGGCTTTTCCCCTGAATGGATCGTCTGGTGTTTCTTGAGATAACCCATTGTAGCAAAGCTCTTTCCACAATGAGAGCACTGAAATGGCTTTTCACCTGAATGGATCATCTGGTGGGTCTTGAGATTGCCCCTGCGACCAAAGCTCTTTCCACACTGAGAGCACTGAAATCTCTTTTCTTTTGTGTGTATTTTCTGATTTTGTTCTTTTTTTGTCTCAGTGTTCCGTCTTCTGTAAGACTGAATCCTTTGAACATCACCTATAACATACAGAAGACATTTTTAAAACATTATTCCGTGAGTTTTTGTTTGTATATAGTGACTGTCCTACAACACAGCATAGCAATTTTTTTAATTGTTAAATTTGTTAAAAGAAATCATCTAGGTTGAAAATCTCCATGGAGGCCAAACATATATTCAATTAAATACAAATATTCCACTAAGGACACAAAAACAAATGGTGGTAGGCACTTTCTCACTTTTAAATGTGACAAAAGACTAAAACTGTCAAGCTGGTAATAGGTAATGTTGCACTACATTTGATTACAACTTCAACATCTGTTTCTAATGTCATGTAATGACATACCTTCTGTACTTCAGTATTATTTGTGTGTTGCACCTCTCTGCAAACAGGTTTACATTTGGAGACTTTTTTTTATCACAAAAGGGTTTAAGAACTGACTAAATATATAGCATTGTATACAAATGGTGGACTTATTGAACCCATATAATTAGTTTTGGAGAATTATACCAACTTGACTTACTTGTTGATGAGTCATCTTTACCATACTCTCTTAGTCCAACCTCTTCTTCGTCTTCTTCTTCTTCTTCTTTAATATCCATGGGTATCAAAAAATCTTGGTCAGGAATAGTTGGTGACATATTCATTTCAGTTTTAACGTTTTGTTCCAATTCAGGCTTTTCATCCTCTGATTGATTTGCAAGTAGATAACCGTGTAGGAAGTCATCAAATTCTTCCTCTTTCTCCTTTTTCACTGCCATGAGCAGTTGTGATGACATTTTAGGCTGCAGTTCAAATTTGTAAAAGAAATACCACTAGGCTGTCCTAAAGAGGAAAGGTATCTAGATAGCTTATGCAATTTAGTGAAATCTAGTAAAATGTCTTATAAGTTCAACTTAACAACTACTGCATACAATTGTACTGTGATATTTAATACCGGATTCTTGCTCCTTCAAGTATGAGTTCAGGAAACTGACTCCACTCTGTGGTGCTTATATCATGGCCCAATAGCCTCCCTTTATTCAACACAGACTAGTCAATAGACTGCTTTGTTCTACACTGACCAAAGAACAATTGGAATGTAAACGAGTTAAGCAAAGCATCATGGGGAGGAATTCCATGTTTATTGACACCATTCACACATCTGATGGTGGGTACAGCCATGGGGGGTTGGGGGGCTGCGTGTATGCATGTAGAATGCCCCTGGCCAAAAGTAAAGTGGATATGTGAACAAAATGATGTTGTCCCTGTAGTTAGTTCACTGTCAGTCACTCTGCATAAGAGTGTCTTGTAAATGGCATGTACTGTAATGTAAACATGTCAGAAGCACAAAGCAAAGTACCCATATACGAACTCATAGAAGTTTTTTTAGTAAGAATTAATTTTACCAAATATTTAGAACTTTCACGTTAACATGTCTGTGTGTTGTTAAATAAGTGTCTTTAGTCATTTTTTTTATTTGAGTTGTAGGCTTGAAGATGGGCCTAACATTTGTATGGGAATGTAATATTATATTGACTGTTTATAAGAGCAAGATGAAATAAAGATGAAACTGTAATACATGCTATGCGTGTAAATGTAAATAGTTCCAGGCGGGAGACATCCATTAGTCTGCAACTCACTTTATTAACCTTAGCATCTCTCTATTACACCATTACTTCCTGTGTGCGTCACCTTATGTGTTCCCTATACAACAGGTACACATCTGTTCACACTACAGAAACAATAGCCGTTTTCACACTGGCAGAATTACCGGTAATTTCAGCCGAAATTAGTGGGTCGTCTGTTGCGTTTCCACTGCCGACATGGGGTGGCGTGTCCAAACAACACACCAATTCGACCCACCTCGGACCCTACACTTTTTTGCGACATGGGGCGAGCGTGAACACGAGCCTAGGCGAGACGGGGCACAGGGTGGTATGGTGACGTTTCACAACTGCCACTACCCACCGTCTGGACTTTTAAAACAGCTGAGCAGAGCTACAAAAACACCAACAAGAAGTTCAGAGGCAAACTGCAAACTGTCTTCCGAAATATGCTGTTTATTTGGCCTAAATCATATAACTCACCCAACCTGATACCAACGTACCAACCAACGTAATTTGTTTTTAATTTACATGCTGTACATGTCTGTTGGCCAACAGCTTTATCATGCAGCCTAAATGCACAAGGAATAATATCCCCGATTTCGGTGTTGTTTGAAAGTACATGATTTTGATTAAAAAAACATTGCGAGTTCACTTCCTGTTACCCCGGTAGTCGTAGCGTCATTTTAAACTCCGTGGTCGCGGGAAACTTTTTTTTAGAAACACAAAACAATGACATGACAATGGAAACGGTAGGGTAAATGCTATGCCGAACATTTTATGTTAAATAAACAGCATATTTTGAGAGATAAATCATTGTGTTGTGTGCCTTTTAACCAGGAGAGTAAAATGTTTGAAAACTGTAGTGATGTGTGATGATAGCGCTACTGTTTTGTAATATGTCCAGAGCGCATCCATCAATATATCTCCATATATTGTGAATATCCTGAAATATGTGACTGCAAATATGCCCAGTGCATCTTCACCCTAAGTGTTGTGGGCTTTTTCGACGGGCGAAAATGTGTGGATAGAGTAAATTATTTAATGATAGCGCTATAGTTCACCTGATGGTGCCGTACAAATAGCTACAGTAAATCGGCATCAAATGTATTCTTTGCAAATATTTGCAATCCCATATAAGCATCTAGGTGCAGTAAAGTACCATGTCATTTGCCCTTGAATGGTTGTGCAAAGAGCCAGCAACAACTCTGTGTGTCTCGCCATGGTTGTTTTAAAAAACTGAATGAAAACTTTGCAGACAGGTGTATTTACTACGATGCACTGGTCATTCAGGTCATTGTACACGCCCAGCATTATGCGTGGTGTAATGTTACAGTGCCGCTGGGCTACGCCTTCTCAACCCACCTTTTCAGAAGAGGGTTCAAAAACACGCCGTGCATTCCCACTGCCCCCCCCGGGGTGAATTAGCGTGTGGTAACGTGTCGCCACCCCGTGTCCTTCAGTGTGAAAACGGCTAATAAAATGCATCTATGTCAGGGAAGGTTTGAATACATTTTTTTTTGCTTCATGTCTTGTTATGTATCCTTCTGAGATATCATCAGTATGCAACATTAGAAAACAGAGAGATTAACTTTTTTCTCACACACCACATATACAGAACCCCATACCCCCACCCCACCCAACCCCTGAGCCGGACACCAGGTGGTAAAGAAGCAGGCTAGAGTCTCTGAGAACATATAGCCAAATAAAGAGTGAAACACATAGCAGGTCTAATGCTGTGGCTGGGGAGGACAATGGCAGCAGGTCTGCAGCTGAGAGCTCTTGCTGTAGGTAGCACCAGCCATGATGTAGCCACAGGAGCAGGGCAAAACATGGACATAACTAAGGAACATCACCATCAGGATATCATATAGGATTTCATACATAGATGTTCATATTTCTATGTACACATACACACAGGCACACATTTATGCACATATTAAGTTACATACAACCACACGGTGAGAAAATTGCAGCTTTTTAAACATCACCCATCTAACCCTTCACCCACTCCTGCTCAACACTCACTTCACACATCCACTCCACCCCCACCCCCACCCAGCATCAGCCATTACACATCATTCCCTTCCCATAATCCACTGTTATTTTTGTTTTCGCCTCCCACGTGATTAGTTACTTTAGATAGGTACTTGTTGTCTGCATAATTGTTTAATTGTAGTTCACTCTATTAAACTATAGATCAGTTTTTTTATTGCTCCACTGAAGACCAGGGTGAAGTCAGTGGTTCCTCTGGGCTATGAGGGAGGCTCGTGTTCACAGTATGCCATTCTGGATGGGCTGGTAACGCCCATAGACATCCTATTCATGGTAACGCCAACGTCTGCCTACAATTCGCAGCTCATCGGTATTGTGAGTACAGACTATTGAGCAAGAAAAGACACTTAAAGAGAACTCCTAACTGGCCTGCAAAGTTTGATGGTTTTTGTTTATAGGCAGCTTTTTGTTAAAGCTTTTTGTTGGTACACCGGTGCATTTGTGAGTTTGTTTTTTGTGTCCTGAATGGATCGTCTGGTGTTTCTTGAGATAACCCATTGTAGCAAAGCTCTTTCCACAATGAGAGCACTGAAATGGCTTTTCACCTGAATGGATCATCTGGTGGGTCTTGAGATTGCCCCTGCGACCAAAGCTCTTTCCACACTGAGAGCACTGAAATCTCTTTTCTTTTGTATGTATTTTCTGATTTTGTTCTTTTTTTGTGTCAGTGTTCCGTCTTCTGTAAGACTGAATCCTTTGAACATCACCTATAACATACAGAAGACATTTTTAAAACATCATTCCGTGAGTTTTTGTTTGTATATAGTGACTGTCCTACAACACAGCATAGCAATTTTTTTAATTGTTAAATTTGTTAAAAGAAATCATCTAGGTTGAAAATCTCCATGGAGGCCAAACATATATTCAATTAAATACAAATATTCCACTAAGGACACAAAAAACAAATGGTGGTAGGCACTTTCTCACTTTTAAACGTGACAAAAGACTAAAACTGTCAAGCTGGTAATAGGTAATGTTGCACTACATTTGATTACAACTTCAACATCTGTTTCTAATGTCATGTAATGACATACCTTCAGCAAATAAGCCTCTGTTGGTTCACCAATTGATCAGAACAACATTTTTTTGTACTAGTTAAACACACAGTTTAGCATAGTTAACCAATCATACCTGAACATGTAACAAGCATACTGTAGAATTCGAGGCAGTAACCAAGGAGCTAATTTTTCCTCCATAAAAGATAGATTAATATAGCGTAATTGCAGACATTTGGCATGTAAGGGCATGTTAATACAAAATTGCAATTTATGGATGTTTTGTATAAGAGTTTTTGTAGCCTACAGTATTTGGGTGTTATTTCAATAGCAATTCAATTGCAATTTCAGGGGCTCTTTTAAAATATTTTACAGCATCCTCTGCCTCTATATTATTTGTTGTATTTAAATATCTGATTATATATATTTTTACCACTATGTTGTTATGAGTATTTCATTGGATTTTTTGTTCATGATAATTTATACTTTTTTGAAAGTTCTGATAATGAGAATCACTCTATGGCCATAATAAAACATGGCTGCTTGTGGAAAATTATGTTTTTTTTTTTCTTCCTTGGAGGGGGTCTCGTCCAGGGAGTAATTCAATGTAGAACCGCAACTGATTACACTCAATACTTAGGTAATAAAAGCTCTGTATTACATGTGACTGTGTGCTCTTATCACATGTAAGAAGTGTGAATTCATAGGATTCTAGCTACATAGTCAGTGTTTGTGTCACAGAGGAAAGCTGTGTATATACCTTAGAAGATAAAAAAAAACAACAACTTTGAATTACATTTCTGGAACATTCCAGCTGGCTTATTAGCTGATTTGCTGAATAAAATCATAAACATAGTCACAGAACATCTTATCTTGACTAGTTGTCAGGTTGTCTTTTAGCAGATAAACAGACTTCAGACCTCAGATGCTTATTTTTATTTTTGTCATTTTTACATTTCGTTGTATGCTTTCATATGCAAAAATGTTTAGCAGTGACCTCCCCTTAGTGACAAAACTATGTGACAAAACTATGTTGTGTTGTGTAGAAGTCTGATGTGTAAAACCATTTCTGCTGCAGCATGGCACTTCGCACCCTGAGTCTCATAGGTTTTGTTGAGGAGCGCAGAGCAAGTCACACAGTGTACCGGCATCCTCATGTGTACATGTCTTTGCTCAGAAAGCACGTCGTCTGACTGTCTGGAAATTGCCAGAGAGCTATTGGCCAACAGCAACAGATGCCCTGGAAGCGTCAAAGTCATGACGCACTTTCTCAGCAAACATGGAGACAGAAATATTGCCCCTACCTTTCGAACACCCACAGTCAGCCCCCCACATGATTAAGCTCAGTAGCCTGCTGAAGGTCAGGGTAACCAAGAAACAGACACATTTGCATTACACATTAAACACAGCAGCTTATGACATAAGAGAGAAGAGCAGACAAGAGCAAGTTAAAGCGTCACCATGGTGAGGGGTTTTGCCATGTATGTCTATGTGCCGATTTTTTTTATTTCTCAGATGTGAAAGTGTACTAAAACAGTGCCGTGTGATACAGACTAGTATATTCATTCATGTTAATATCAATTATAACAATTAATATTAACATACATTAATGTAGTCTGCATTACATTGTACAAGAAAAACACACAATGACTAACAATAATAAAAATACTGTTAGAAAATGTTTATAATACGTACATCCTTTAGTTCTATTGGAATATTAATGATAACTTTGACTGTGACTGTAGAGAGACAGCAGTACAAATATTCACTGCAGTAACCAACACGCAAGCAAGAAATGGAACTTGTGTTCCAATTAAGCGTCTGCTTCAGAGGCAAGCACTTGTGACATGATTTAAACATAAGTTTCCGCTGATGTTTATGCATTTCAGACGTTTTCATCCAAAGTGGATAAGGAATTCCATTAAACTAGTGCAGGCCAGTGAGGAGGGGAGGGGTCTCTCCATCTTGCAAATATTTCACATGCAAGAATGCCCACTTGAATGACATACCAAAACAAACATTTATATGGTTATGTATGCAAGCACAAAAATGTGGTCATATCAACACAGTACGACATGGCCACAGTACAACAACAACAAAAACAAGAAGAAGAAGAAGAAGAAGAGGAGGAATTTCCCTTCAGTTATGCAGTTGATGTTATCAGCCGTTTGCTGCCTTGTATAGTTGCTGTGTACTAGGCTGTTATATTGTGCACACATAAATGTCAGCACAGTCCAGACGAAGGAGAAAGTAATTGGTTGCACAATATGTAAATGCTCCTGAGGGGATCACCCACGCATTCCACACCCCGCTGGCCATCTCCTCCCGTAATCCTGTTGCTTTACAGGGCCATGATGGGAGGCTTTATCTAAGGCAGTTGTCAATCCCCCAGCACAGGGATCAATTACCACTAGATAAATATCATGGTGTGGGTAAGAATTAACTGGGGTGACTTCTCTGATGGGAACAGGGAGCTTTATCGGTGCATTGGTGCGGTCTGAACATACAATCATTAATGGGAGAAATGACGCACATGGGCCTATCCTCAGAGGAACGTGTTAATGTGACAATTAGATAAGCATTAGGATCGACTTGTTTTCCGGGTTCTCAGACGAGAACGGGGAGCTTAATCAGTGTGTTGGTAGGATCTGACGAACACATGATCGTCCATGAATGTTCGGGTGAATAACAAACGATGATGGCCTGTATCTTCAGAGGAACGTGTTATCTCTGTTTGATGGGCGTCACTCCCCTAAGTTCCTGAAAAAACAAAACGTCCCCCATCATGTCACAAACAAGGTCTGATGGAGCGATCTGCACTGATAAACAAAGGAGGCTATAAGCGTGTGAGGGAGGCAGAGAGCTGGTGATAGATTGAGATAGAGTGTGATTAAATTCACCACAGCTGAGGAGGCCAGAAGCCAGGAGGAATCTATCACAGCGAAGGTGACTTAATCCCAGCCCTCCAAGGAAAGAGTAATTTGTGAGTCTTTTTCCTGCCCCATGTGATGTTGTAGAGAAAACAGCAGATGAGTGTCTTCTGCTCATTTTCCCCAAACTCGAGGAGTGTCACTCATTTTCAAGGAAGTGTCAATCATTTCCGCTCCAAAGACCAAGGTTCAAAGCCAGAGGTTGAAGCAATTTTCGGCAAAGCTTGTGACTGACAAGAAAAAACATCAGGTAAACTTGAGATAAGGTGTAAATGTATGTCTGTTTGAAATGTGAAGCAGAATAAGACCTTTCACACACATAAAATTACACATGGCTTTTTAGAGTTGACTTTTAGATGTGGGCACACATATTACACATATAGAGAATGTTCAGTGATTTTACTTTTCAAATTTGGCTTAAGAAGTACAGCAGGTATATTGTGCAAAAACCAACACTAACACCTCTCTCTTGGTTACAAAGGCTAGTTTTGAGTTAACTCACAAAGGCCTTGATTTGAGTGATTCGCGGAGGTGAACTTGCAAATAATACAGAACATAGATACATGTATGTGACCCAATGTATCATCCCTCCTGGACTTAAATCCGTACAGAGTCATGGCTGATTTGCTTTTTTGTCATGTACAGCCTCCATGGTCTGTCACCAGCGACCTTGGTTTTTATTCTTCTCTTAACTGATTATCTCTTTAAGTGAATTGCACGGACGGCTGCTGTTGAAAGGATGACAGTAAGGAATCTGCTATATCTGGCACTGAGGCAGAATGGTAGAGGCACAGTTTAAAATGTCAGTGAGCTATTAAATTAGACTATTATGTTTGAATCAGCTGATCTATTCTTAAGGCTGAAGACTGCAGAGATTAGGACCAGAAGGACAGATACTTAGGAAAGAGGGTAGGGCACGTTCAAAGTAATGTTTCACTGGAACTGAGAGAAACATAGACTTGCAGTAGGCATGTAGCCAAAAATTTAATTGAGCAGATGAGCACAGCCTAAAGTGATACCTCTGGACATTCTAGAAAGTTCTGTGCTGCACCTGTACTTCTTTTCAGAGTCGGAGTCATGCATGGAGTTTAATACGCACAGCATGAAACTGTGAACAAAAGTTTGGAAATAGTGTAATGGTAAAAACAAATGTGTGTAAACTACGTATATTTACAGTGGTAAAAATGGTGGACAGACAATTCAGCAATGGTGATGGGTAAACTATTAAAATCCATTTAATTCCTATATACCATAAGCCACCACAAAAAGGTACATAAACACTGCTTTCTAATTTGTAAAAAGTGTGTAAATGGAGTTTATGTGCATTTACACTCCACTATACCATTGGCTGTATGGCATACATTAAGGCCACATAAATGGATTCCATAATTCTCTGGAGAAGCTGAACATGACACAGTGCATTATAAATGGCTCAGCTAAAGGTCAAAGGTCATTCAGCAGGCAATTCGTAAGCCATTGTGTGGTCACTTAGTGCAATGCTGCCCCATGTCACGTTTCTATGAGCCAGACTGCGAAATGTATGTCATAACAGCTAAAAGGTACACATGGACTTAAAAAGTGCGGGCTGACTGAGTGCTCCGACTCAGGATTCCCGAAATAGAAAAATAGTAGCGGGGTATTGCAGTGGAAGTATGAAGTGGTAGGAGATGAGGGCACTTTTAGTGCCAGAAGTTTGTCTAGACCACCCTGGAGAGTCAGAGTAAACATCCTGGAAATAAACTTGTATGTGATAAATTGTTGTTTATCACTTTTATTCTTTCTTTATTTCACATATTCCTTTATATATCATGTTGTCCAGTTGTCTGTCTGTGAAGGCTGTCTCTTAGCTTTGCTTGTATAGCACTTTGGTCATTACATTACATTACATTTAGCTGACGCTCTTATCCAGAGCAACTTTCAGATATTTACAGGGTTTCAGTTACAGGCCCTGGAGCAGTGTGGGGTTAGATGCCTTGCTCAAGGGCATCTCAACCATGGGTAGGGCAGGATTCGAACCTGCAACCTTCCGATTGCAAGACTAACTCCCTAACCACTAGACCACAGCTACCCCAGGTCGGTGGATGTTGTTTCTAAATGTGCAGTATAAATAAACTTGACTTGACTTGATGAATTGTAAATTGTGGACGGTAGCCCATGTAGTGGAGTGTGCCAATTATTGACGAGATGCTGGAGAAATTACAACAAATTACGACATTTAAACATTGAATTATACATTCACTTGGTTTACGGGGGAAATTTGTATATTTTCAATGGGATGAATTCTGTTTCACCAAGTGAAACCTTTTTGAAATGGAAAGTGATTCCCATTTGTCATTGTGATTGCACAGTGGTTCACAGCACACAACGAAACTGCCACCTGCATTTAACCCAATTACACACATGAGCAGGGGGCAGCCATGACAGCGGTGCCCGGGGAGCAGTGTGTGGGGACGGTACCATGCTCAGAGTCCCTCAGTGGCACTACTAGCAGTGGGAGGATTCGAAGCTGTGAACCCTCCGGTTATAAGTCTGTTTCCTTAACTGCCAGGAAACCAAAGCGCTATGATGACAATAGATTAACCTCCACCTAATTTTAACTGATAAATAATGACATAGTTACAGTATGTATTGTTTGATATAACAAGCCTCGGATTAGCATGCAGGACCTCCATGCTGTCTGATTAAAAAAAAAAAAAAAGATCTGTTATAGCTGCCAACCGGCCACCACATCTGTTGACACAGGCATGATTAAAAGGAAATTGCAATATTGACTTTCAGCAAGCATATTTACTTTGTGACTGCCTGCACGCACACACAGACAGAGACATATATACACACAGACACAGACATACACACACACACACACACACACACACAAGTTTATGCCCAATTTCACTTCTTGCTTCTGATGACATGCCTTAATATAGCAGTGGAGAGCTCTCAAGGAGATTTCACACATGCGCTAAATTACTTTTCTTTATATGGGGAATATATAGTTTTAATCTGATGGAAGCTCATTTTGCCTGTCAAAGTTGCTATGGAGACCTTGTTCCGCAATCTCTTGAAAAGGGACAAAAATGAAATGGAAAGGACTTTTCTGCTTCTACAAAGTGGAGCGGTACAGAGAGGAAGAATAGAGAGAGATGGATGGGAACAGAGAGAGAGAGAGAGAGAGAGAGAGAGAGAGAGAGAGAGGGAGAGAGAGAGGGGGAGAGAGAGTGTGTGTCTGTGTATGTGTGTGTGTGCTATTGCAATTTCTAATGTTTTTTGCATTGTCAAGTCTTTTTCAGTAAGGAGTCGTGTTTGTGTACTTTAATTGTGCATACTGCACACAAGCCTGAGAGAGAGAGAGAGAGAGAGAGAGAGAGAGAGAGAGAGAGAGAGAGAGAGAGAGAGAGAGAGAGAGAGAGAGAGAGAAAGAGAGAGAGAGAGAGATGAAGGAGAGAGAGAGAGAGAGAGAGAGAGAGAGAGAGAGACTGATGTTTAGTGATTGCATAAAGAGGGGGAAAGTGTGACAGGGGGATATTTGTATTTGCATGTGTGGGCTGCACAGTGCTGATTGTCAGCGTGGGTCTCTTATTCACTAATCAAATCACCCAACTTTGATTGACCTCTTTCACTGTTTAGGACAACATGGCAGGCTGTTTGCCTGCAAGACCCTCTTTTCAAGAGCCAGTGTTGCCTTTAGTGTTTGCCATGATGGTTTTGTGTGATAAATGCCATTCGGAAACACCAGTAAATAATGCTTAGTAAGTCTTCAGAATTTGGCTGTTGGCTATTGGAGTTTCTTTGTAATTGCTAAGCTGGTACTTGTGGCAAAGTTATTGAAATCTCAGCCCCATGCAGCTTATCTACTGATTGGGAAAGATAAACTATAAATGCAATGTCCGCTTTACACTGAGCTATAAAATTCAAAACACACTTTGCTTTTGAAAACTCTTAATGCAGCTGCTTAACACACAACATTCAAAACCAAAGTCCTGTGTGTGGTCTGCTAAACACCACCACTGACATACCCCACTCTATTACTCGCAATTACAATGGAAGCACTTGTAACTAATTAGATTAATAGTAATTAGAGCTAAACAGACTATAAACACTATTAATACCTTTGTTTTTATACATAACAATCGAGGCCAATTTTGGTACGAAAGATGCACTTTGGTTCACGATATGTTCATAATGTCAGTTAAGTGATCACACTATGAATAGCTTTGTATTACTACGAGCAGTAAGTATATTGAGGATAGATAGACAAATGTCTTTCTTTTATTTCATCTGTGTTCATAGTCACAACATGCTGTTTACTGTTTACTGCTTGGTGTTTGTGTGTAAAGTTATGATACAATAATAGCATTTAATAAAGGTTTAAAGCTTCCAGTGATGTGCTTGCTTTCAGTGTGAGATATTTTGTATTTTTCTCTGAAAATGATAAACACTTGGTTATTTGTGCCTCAAAGGAACATCATCATCTGTCACTACCCCTCCCTTCACACAAGGCAATGTGGTTCCTTACAAAAGCTTCACCTCTACCAATTGTCTCCAGAGCTGAGGTGTACCTCTCTACTTTCAAAAAACACATTAAAAGCCGTTTCTCCTACAACACCTTCTAGCTTAGCAGCTTAACAGTCTAGTAGGCCACCCTAACCTAGGCTACCTACTTTGTGTTACCCACTGGCTTTAAGGCCATTGGTGTAATGGTCGTCTGCTGTCATTGTCTTGCGCAGCCACAGGGTGACACCTGGTGTCCACACCAAAAACATGTTCTCATACGGCTGAGTAGGCTACTGTCTGTACTGTTTGGATTACAAATAATTGTATTTGGCGTTAATAGAGATATAGCAACTTAACAAAAAAACATTTAAACAGACGTGCACATTCAATGCACGCACAATGAAAGAAAAAGATCAATAAGCAGAAAAAAGTATCAACTTCCTGATACGAAACGGCTGTGAAAAATACAGGTCATGCACAAAAGTAACTCGGTATGGTAAATCTAAATAAAACAATGCATTATAGGCAACGTGTTTAGACGTCGCTAAGGAACCTGTAACCATTTTATTGCGAAAACTGGCTGCACGAGGCGATTTCATTTCAGCAAAATAGCCTGCATGCATATTGGGGAAGTTGCAGAGAAAAAAAACACATCTGTTAAAAAAAAGAAACACATAGGCTATGAGCTGTTGATGAATTCTTCCCGTAGCGAAAAACGGTTCCATGTAATTTATTACTTTGACTAGGAAGCAAAGTTATCTCATTTTCCTATGCTAGATTCTTTTTGACATGCAACAAAAACGATTTTCGGCGGCGCTGTTGAGCTCTGCGCAATGAAGCAGGCATCCACAGGGGCGCAGTGGATTGTAGTGTTCTACCATCAGGTTGTCACGTCAAGTGAGCTGTGAAAGAAGCAAACTTCTTAGAAGTAGCAACATTTAGTGTTATAGGCTACATAACTTTCAACCTCATGACGGAGTGCTGTCATCCCGGTAAGTTCCTTTTTTGTCTAATGATAATCCGCGGAGGTTATATCTGCAATTCTTCAAATAAGGTTTAAAACTCGGCATGTTAGTGATGTTTTATCATCCTGATTGACTTCCATCATCTTCCACAGACATTATCGTCTTTCCACTGCTGGATTGACTGTCATTGATTTATCACTGAATAAACTGAAATGTTAGAAGGAAATGAAAAAGTTCGAAAGAAACGAATGCTTTGCCAGCTTTTAATTTTTTCTACATTAAAATAATAACTTCTCATTGCCTTGGTAAATGTTCATACGTTCATCATAGTCGGTTTACTACCTGACAACTCTGGTCATTATATAGGCTAATTGTAGCCTATGTTTTAGGGCGATGCATTGCCCTGCAGTGTGGTATAATTTCAGCTTCTGCATAGTTTTTGTTTCTCTAGTGAGCCATATTGATAGATTTTAAAGTTAGAAAAAGTAAAAAAAAGACAGCCGAGCAGCTATTTTTATCAGGTGGGCTTTCACAGTGCAAGTGACTATCTCAAGTATGTCTTCTGTGTAGCTGTACATATAAGCTATTCGAGTTCACAACTGTCACTAATCTTCTGTGCTGACCAAACATCAAAACATGTCGGAATATTTCCATTAGTCCTGTATAATAATAATAATGAATAGCTTATTATAGTTTATATCTACAAGATCACCACAGGACACATCCACCAAAAGTACAGTACAGTACAGGACAGTATTTGTACTTCCTTAACTGAGGACCGACATTTAAGGCCCATTTAGTCATCTGAATTTATCCCTTCATTATATTATAAGGACAGTAACAACCCTGTTTGTGTAGTTTGTGCAGTGGAGCATGGTGGCCCACACTATGCTCCAAAGCCTTAGGTTTTTTTCATCAGTGTGGGTATGTGTGGCTTTGCGGTCACCCTTGGACTAAGAAATCGGGGGGAAATTTTGAATCATCTCATATATTTGGACTGGGTTAATGTGGTTGTTCACCACCATTGCCCACTGAATTCATGCAGGTGTTTTTTTTTTTTTTTTTTTCCCCCTCATTGCAACTGACAGTCTGACATTTTTGTCAAAGCGACCCCTCCTCTTTAGCAAATTTCCTGTGTTGCAATACTCTGCCCCTCCCCACGTGTTGGTCATCAGCAACAGGATATTAGCAAATAATGACATTTATGAATGAAGAATCTGTAGCACGGTGTCAGAGCTTCAAGCAGCTTGATGTTTGTTTGTGATTAAGTCCTGGCTAACTCTAGTGAATCATAGGCGATGTGATGTCTAAGCAGTGGACAGGGAAGCGTGTTATTTGTGTCTTGTCATGTGGATGTGTCCCTTTTTTGAACATTTGCAAAACAAATCTCGCCTCACAGGCTTTTGTGCTGCACAGTTTCATGTTGCTCTTTAGGAAACAGCATTTAAATAGGACGATGGCAAAAATCTTACAAAAGGGTGCAGCACAGAATCATTCAGAAATATATGAAAACATTAAGTCTGTACTTTTAGTGTATGAGTTCTGCAACCTTGTTCTAGGTGTTCTACTAGGACTATATTTATTAAGAAACCAACGAGTGTTTTAGATGGTTATGTTTTTAGTTTTATTTTCTTGAATCAAGGCTTTATTGAAGAGTCTTACTGTTTTTTTGCCATTTTTAGTCAGCTGTGCTGGCTGTTTTGTGGACATGTAAATTTACCCTATATCACTGCTGTGCACTGCTTATGACTAGTATTTCTAGTATGGCTCTTATTGGTGTGCTTTGTGGCATGGGAAGACAAATGAAATGTTTGTAGGGAAAGTGATCTTCAGTCTGGTCAGTCATGGTCTGATGTCGAAAGAGGTTCATCATGTGACTGAAGTTTTTAACGTTTCCCAACATCCCTGAGCCGTTTTAACACATCCTGTGAACGCAGAGACAAGAACCAGGCCCAAATGAAACAACAACAACACATGTTAGTGCACCTTTCTTTCAAGCCTTTACACAGGAATATTAACACACACACACCCAGACACATATACAGGCACACAGCAGACACATATACAAACATATACAAATGTGCTCTCACACACACACACACACACACACACACACACACACACACACACACACACACACACACACACACACACACACACACACACACACACACACACACACAGACACACACACACACACACACACACACACGCACACATGCACATTATAGACTTGGGGCTTTTTCTGTGGAGATTCAGTCATCAGGTGTCTGCGGTTTGAATTTCCAGCTCACACAGGACTGCTAAATATATCGGCTTCAATATGTACACAAAATGAAGTCTGTCAAAGTAGTTTGTTTCAATTTAAATCTGATTATTTTACATGTGACAAAATACAAATAACTAAACGATAATTCGATGCGATAATTCAATACATTTATTTCAAGTACTCTCCATCATAATAAAATCACAAAGACCTCTTGTAGGCCTTTGAAACTATACCTCAATTAAAAAATGTGTTTTGTGTGCTTTGTTGCATGTGTCTGTAGTTGTATGTTTGTTAGTGTGAATGTCTTTGTGTGAACCTCTCCTTTTGTTCCTTAGTGCCTATGGAATTCACTGCAGCAGAGGAGCTGGAGATTGAACACCTAAAGATGCACAAGCAGGACCTTTTAGATGACATACAGGTACAGAACCTCTATAGAACAACAGAACCACACATTCGGGTGCCGGCACAACCCTCTAGTCATATCCATAGGGAAACAAGCAGCCACACAAAACAAACAGAACAAACAGCACCCAGTGTCACTGGGATTACACAGCACACCACAGCACAGCACACACAGTGTACACAACGAAGTTGACTCTGCATTTAACCCACCACACACATGAACAGGGGGCAGCCATGACAACAGCGCCCGGGGTGAAGTGTGTGGGGACGGTACAATGCTCAGGGTACCAACTGGCACTAGTGGTAGTTGGTGGATTCAAACCTCATATTCCTGTGGTCTCACGTCCAATACTTTAACCGCCAGGCCACCACTGGCCCACAACCACATGTCTATAGAGATATTTCATTTTTTTTCGATTGGTGGGTGCGTTATTGCACCTTTCAGTGGACGTCACACATCCTATAGGGTAACTGCGAGAGCAAAAGCCTGCACAGGGTGTGAACAACACCAAGTTCCTGAGGAAGCTGTCACTCAAATTAACTTGTGTACCAGCACTGTGCATCTTCAGGCTCATCTTGCATACAGCGATTTGATATACAGTACAGACAATCAGACAAACAAACAAACAAACAAACAGGCAGACACATACATAAATGTAAATGTAACACTGAAACTGATACTCTGTGCTTTAATGATTCAGAACCTGATTTTGTGCATGTGTCAGCTTAGTATGTAACACTGTAATCAGTTTGACTCACTGTTCCATTGTACCAAGAGCCCTTTAAACTTAATTATGACCAACACATGTATCCTTTTCCTGAACACAGCCAAAAGATTAAGTAAAATGTTACCACACGCGTAGAGAAGTTACAGACAATTGCACCCACCAAGGGTCTGTCATTGACGCCATGGTGAGTCACTTGTCCCCTAAGCTGTGTTTCCTTTTTTTTTTTTTTTTTGCAGAAGCTGAAGATGGCCATTGATAACGTGATGGCAGAAATTCAGGACTTCGAGTCCACAGAGGAGAAGTGAGTCATTCAAACCGTTTTTCCGCCTAGACAAAACTTTTATTTCCTTCATCGGCCTCCGTCCCCTTCTGCCCTATTACAAAACTCAGTGCTCCATCGTCCTCCATCAAACAAAATCCAAAATGGCCACCTGTTCACTTGTGGTGGACTATGTTGGGAACAAACAATGTGACTCACGCCCTATGTAGTACACTACATAGTAAACAAGTGAACATTTTGGACACAGCCTTTAGTGCTCTATAGTCCATTCTCAGAAGTGCCCTTAGGGCGCTTTCACAGCACTAGGTTGATTATTTGGCCCGGACCAGGCAGGGAAATTGTTACTATGCAGCATACAGACTGCGGTGTGGTCCTCTTTCACATCAGCAAATGAACCAAAATTGGTCTGATTAGCGTTTCCTTATCAATATTTATCGTAGCTACCCATAATTTCGAATAGTTCATTGGTCCGGAATCAAGTGGACCGAGACTACCTCTTTCGAGTTCGATTCATGTTTTCACACCAATGAAAACGAACTAAATGAAGAGTTTTTGGTCTGAATGGACGATTTGGTGTGCAAACGCCCTTAGATAGCCGATAGCCCAAGAGATATGGGACACTGGAAGAGATATGAGCACATTCTTTTGAGGAAACCACAAACTATTGAAATTTCTGTGCCAAAGGCAATAACACTGCACTAAGACACTCTAACCTCACCTTTCAGAAGAAGTTCATCAGTAGATTTCCTTTAGTTACTTTTGCTGTGAAATATGAGAGGCCATTATCAGTCAACCATCCAACAGATCATTTATACTGATTTTTGTGCTCACACTTCAGCACAGTCATATTGATTGCTTAATGATGCCATTTCCTCTTTCTTGCTCCTTCATAGCAAACTTATTGAAAGAGGGAAGCAGCTTTCTCGAGGGAAGAAGAAGTTCAACATGGACCCCAAAAAGGTACATCTTGAAAACCTGAGCTTACTGCAAGAAGTGAATTTCGGTCATTACATTTGTCCTGCAGGTTTGTGCGCAAGTCCAAGTGCTGTGTTTCTGTCATCTTTTTGTTAAGTCTGAGAGCTCGAGAGATATCAGTATAGCCCCTTTTACACTTACACTGGACTCCAGAGTTTACCTCAGATTTTTTTTCCAGAGGAGCTGTATGTTTGAAAGGTAACTTGTGGAGAATTTGTACCACAGTTTTCTTGCCAGAGCTCTAGTATAAATCCTGAACAATGGTGGTTGTATGATACGATACAATTGAATGTGACACAATGCAATATGGAAACATACAATGCAATGCGATGTGTTACGTTACGATACGATACAACACGACACGATATACTGTAATGTCCCAAAAGAAATTTGTCTTGGACTTATTTCACATACTAAAGGTACTGCAGTTTGGATGTGAATAGGTAGATAAAGAAAGGAGGTAAATGAGAGACAGAGCTAAAAAAAAGAAGGAGCACGTGAGATCTGATAAACACAGCAGGAGAGACAGAAATGAATGTGAAGGCAAACAGAGCCACGCAAAGAACAACACGAAACTTGGGGCTACAGTGGCTATTTTGTTTGCAGTCATCAGCATCTCTATAAACAGAAGCTTGTGTGTGTGTGTGTGTGTGTGTGTAGCAGACAGACACGTTGTGGGCAAGTTAGACATCAAGCCACACAGTCACTGTGGGAGTTAACAAGTCATTTTGCACTCTCTACTGTTTCAAACGTGTACACACACACACGCACACACATCACACACACTCTGTGTGTGTGTGTGTGTGTGTGTGAGAGAGAGAGAGAGAGAGTGTGTGTGAGAGAGAGAGAGAAAAAAGAAAGAAAGAAAGAGTGTCTCATAGTCTTGCTGTGTATCATCCATTTCTCAGAGGTCGTCTCTTGCGCCCTTGACTTCAGACTGTCATGGTCAGTCCATGTCTAAAATGATGTGCGCCACTCTATCATCACCCTGTGTCCTTCACTCGTCTGTGGCCAATATTAGCCCCTGTGAACTCATAGTCACTTTGCAGGCCAGACACAGAGGCGCAGACACATACACATTTACGCCTGGGGCTGGAAAGTCTTTGTGTGCACGTAGGCCACAGTGGAGAAAGAGGGAGGAAGAGAGAGAGAGAGACAGAGAGAGAGAGAGAGAGAGAGAGAGAGAGGCAAGCAGAGAGGGAGGGAGGCAAAGAGAGATAGAGAGAGGGGGAAAGAAAGACAAGTAGAAAAAAAGGGAAGAAGGCCACAGTGGAGAGAGAGGGAGGAAGAGAGAGAGAGAGAGACAGAGAGAGAGACAAGAAGAGAAAGAGGGAGAGAGAGAGATAGAAGGAGAGAGAGAGGGAGAGGGAGAGAGAGACACACACAGAGGAAGGGATGGAAAGAGAGATAGAGATAGAGAAAGAGAGAGAGAGAGAGAAGCAGAGTGAGAACGAGAGAGAGAGAAAGAAAGACAAGCAGAGAGAGACAGAGGGAGGCCACAGTGGAGAGAGAGGGAGGGAGAGAGATGGGGAGGGAGGGAGAGGTTGGGGGAGAAGAAGGCACTGGACTTCCTTAAAATGTGAAAGAACCGGTAAGTGTCTCTATTTCTATCTTGCGAGCAGCTTTTTTTTTTCTTTAAAAGAAGCCTTGCGGTTTTTACAGCTTCAGCCCCTGTGGTTTCAGCTAACGTCAGGCAAGCATGAAGTCATGACACCTTAGCAACAAACCCCAACATGCCTCTCTCTACCATGATAAATAAGTCAGTCTCACTACTAGTGATGAGTGTGTTTTAATCATGTGCATGTGGCACTGCATGATGGGAACCTGACGCTTCAGTGGGTGATTGTAGCCTGGTAAACCAGCCCCTCATACTTCATTTCATTTTGTACAGAGGGTCTGGAGAAACTATTTCTTCCTGGTGGTGTGGACTTTGCTGAAGTTTAAAACAAGCCTCTGCCTTTACCCAATCGCTAATGCCTGGTCGTCACATATGCAATTAGCCTGCCTACGCACTGCAATTGAAATGTAGCACACAAAGTCAACGTCATGGCTCACGAACACACCCTCTGTTCTCTGTTAGTCGATAGTCGAGTGATCTGAGCATATTCTGTCACACATATTGTACACGGTTACATGCTGTACACGGCCAAGTCAGTGTGAATGAGCCCTTTAGTTCTTTACTCTATGCATGCCAATGAGCCTATTCGTGTCACTTAAAGGAAATTTTAAAATATATCATGCTTCAAACTTGCTGTTAGTCAACGCACACGCCCATACCACTTAAAGAGTGATAAGTGTTACACATATCACACTCACACAGGGCAGTGTCTCTACATCCCCCTCGCATTGCGCCACATTTGAGGAAGAGGAACAGAAATTAATCAGAAGGAAAAATCATCTCAAATTAGTATTTGCCAGAACAGTATTTTTAGGAAATGGCTGCCTCACAGATGGTGGTGGTTAGTATACAGTAACAGCAATGCAGTTGCAGTGAGATATAATATGATGTCATTATGAACCACTTCTACTTTTACATGCGCTGGTACCGCAAAGGGCATTTGCCCGGATGCACATCTTCTTTTTGGATCATCATTGGCTCGTAACCTTCATGTAATTCATTCATTAATTCATGACATTCCCACTTTACCAGCCACCAGACGACTCGGAGCTGCTTTTGTTGCTTCCATTGACACTGGTGTTAGCTTACCTAGTAGTTAGCCCCGTGAGTGGAGGTTATGTAATCATCACCGTTTGTTTGTTTGTTTGTTAGTTAGCAACATAGCTCAAAAAATTACAGATGGATTTTAATGACATTTTCAGGGTAGGTCAAAAATGGGCTAACTTAAAAGTGATTCGATTTTGGTGGTGATCTGAGCTAGCCTGGTGAACCCGCCCCTCGTAATTCATTTCATTTCGTGCAGAGGGTCTGGAACAGAGACCGTAAGAAACGATTTGATGGAGGTGTGGACTCTGCTGAAGTTTTAAAAAAGTGCCTCTGCCTTTACCCAACTGCTAACGCCTGGTCGTCACGTATGCAATTAGCCTACCTACGCACTACAATTCAAATGTAGCACACAAGGTCAACGTCACAGCTAACGAACACACCCTCTGTTCGCTGATTGGACCGTACTTTCTGCGACTTGCCAAATGCTCCTCAAGAGACTCCGGTCCAGACCTTCTGCACGAAATGAAATGAAGTACGAGGGGCGTGTTTACTAGGCTAGATCTGAGCTGCCCTGACGAAGGTATGTGCTCTCTGAGTGCTTTTCTAGTTCATTCATGGCATTCCCAATTTACCAGCCACCAGATGATTCTGGGCAGCTTTTTATTGCTTCCATTTTTCAAGACCTAATAATTCTTTGTTGTGTTGATATTGGCACTGGGCCTCCAACTGTTGGAGAACCCTGGTTACCTGTGGGGGCAAAGGTGATGGGGAAGTGTATGTAAACACCATTGATCTCTATTACTGGATTGGACAGATCCTATTGCCTAGCATTGTAGGAGACGCGTGCATAGTGATGACATTTTGAAGAGTGGTAGTACACATGTAGACAAACAGCTGGCAGTAGTGTAGGCTGCAGATAATGCTGTGTTTTACTTTGTGATAAATAAATAGTCAAACTGATTCAATTTTGCATTACTGAAGCACTATGTGGTATAATATCTACATATCATGAAACATGAACATTTTCTTACTTGTGACAGGAGATGCCCTGCTGTCTGAAGTATTCATTGGCATAGTTGTAGCAGCCAAAAGCATGCCTTTCAAGCAATAATTTCCTTGGCTGGTGCTGATCTGCCATGCTTGCAGACACAAGTAGCAATGTTCAAAATGGTGGCGTTGTTGGCACGCCAAAAGTCACATGATGTCCAATTCAGTAATAGAGATCAATGGTAAACACACCTACTGGGGATCAGAGGTGAAATGGCCATAGTCTCATGCTGAAGAAGGGCGTCAAAACGTTTGTGAGACAATTAAAAAAGTACAAGAAACTGTTGAGTGCTCACTTTATTTCCTTATGTTTAGTTTACCTTACATGAAAATAAATTTAAAGTAAAGATGATGAAAGAAACATTACCCAAATTAGACCTAAGATGCCTCGAGTTCTGTTTAAACAGTGCATGGCAATTGGGTTCCCTAAAAAAATGTGTTGCTCGATGTGTGACCGACCTCATGTTGTCTCGTGTATTAGGGTGTTCACTACCTGGTGGAGAATAAACTGCTGGACCTGACCCCTCAAGGAGTGGCTGAATTTCTGTACAAGGAGGACGGGCTCAATAAAACAGCCATCGGAGACTACCTGGGGGAACGGTAGGCTAACGTTACAGGTGGCAAATGTGATAATAACGTTAGATTAACGTTTCTTTAAAGAAGAATGGCGTGACAGGCCTGTTCATAAGCTTTTAAAGTAAAGACATTAAATGTCTAGATAAGGTGACGGGAAAATTTCCTGTCACCCAATTTTACCCGATCTTAATTAATTTTATTCATAACCTACACTAAAGTTAAGGTAAACACAGCCAAAGCCAACATGCAGTAAACTAAAGGGTACGTGTGGATTAGAGGCTTTAGTTGGAATTTGAAAAAAGGAGTTAGCGGAAGTGATTCTATTATCAGCTGGGTGGTGAGAGACATTTGGATTGGAAATTAACGTTAAATAAACATTACAAGTTTACTTACTCAGAGCAAAGGTTTACGGGAGCTACATTTGTCTATTTTCATGGGGATAACTTTTTCATTGGATAAAGCCTCCTTTTAAGTGGAACAGGCAACAGAAATGCCTGATAATGGCCACTATGCAGATAATAGGATCACTATAGCTAGATGATAAGGCATTACATTCTACTACTCATGATGGGTGGTGAGGTCCACACTGTGTACGCCGCTTCTCATTAAGCTCTGTTTTAACAGACATTTGCTTACCCCAGTTGCTCATCAGTGTGTCTTTTGAGGATTTTTATACACATTCTGCAACTGGTTTGTCCCAGCATTGTGAATGACCTCAGGTGATGTCAGTAAACAACACACTGTACACACTGTAATTCTCCACAGGGAGGACATACACCTGCAGGTCCTGAAGGCCTTCGTGGAGCTCCATGAGTTTTCAGACCTGAACCTTGTGCAGGCCCTAAGGTAAATGTCCCACAACTCTGACACAATTTCAGCTAATCTGACACAGTGGCAGCACACCATCACACATCTATAAACTATAATAATCTATAATATATCTAGAATGTTCCTCAGTTGAATCAAGGCATAATATGTGAGTTCATACACTGTCTCCCAAATATAGGCAGTTCTTGTGGAGTTTTCGTCTCCCGGGTGAAGCGCAGAAGATCGACCGCATGATGGAGGCCTTCGCCACGCGCTACTGTGACTGCAATCCGGGAGTCTTCCAGTCCACTGGTAAGTACCGTTGTCTAAGCTGCAGCTACGGCTGCAGCTACCTTTTTGCTGTGCTGCAGGTCTTTGAGTTAAGGCCAACTGGCTGGATACATGGAGGAAGTGATCCTATTTCTGGCATAGTGCCTATTATCAGACATTTCTGCTGCTGTTCTACTAAAAATGAGGCTTTACCCAGTGAAAGAGAAGGTATCCCTGTGAAAATAGATACATTCAGCTCCTGTAAACCTTTGGGTTGATTTAAGTGAACTAATTCTTTTAAACTGGTTTCACATCCAAATGTTTCTCACCGCCCAGCTGATAATAGACTTGCTTACGCTACTGCTGTCTGGATGAGACTACACACTAACACTCTTTTCAAAGACCTTTTTTTAAACAGGATGATTTTTTTAAAATAGGATGATTAAATTTCTCTAACAACAATTCTTTACATCCCCACAGTACAGGAAGCCATTTTGTCCTCTTTTGTTACTTGCTGACCTGTTGTGTTATGTGTGTTATATATTATGTTACAACTATCTTCTGGACATAGTGTAAAACAACAACCTCCTTGATTTCCTGTAGAAGCGTGCATGACTCAGTATCCAAAAATAGCTACATTTACATACCTCTCTCTCTCTCTCTCTCTCTCTCTCTCCCTTTCTCTCTCTCTCTCTCTCTCTCTCTCTGTCTCTCTCTCTCTCTCGCCTGTTGACAGACACGTGCTACATACTGTCGTTCGCTATCATCATGCTCAACACCAGCCTGCACAACCCCAACGTGAAGGACAAGACCTCACTCGAGCGCTTCATCTCCATGAACCGCGGCATCAACAACGGAGAGGATCTGCCCAATGAGCTGCTCACGGTATGAGACAGACAGGCAGACAGACAGACAGACAGCCAATCACAGGCAACCTTGTGATTTAGATGCTTTGCAGGGGCAAAAGCAGGTGCAAATGTGAGGTGAAGGAGAGGATGGATGTTTAGGGTTTATAAGCTCTCAAATTTAAATACTAGTAAAATCAAACAACAACACAAATAGCTCCAGATCTCAGTTGGTGGATTTTAAATTCTGTACAGTTGTAAGTCCCCATAATTATAATCTAATAGACTTTTTGGCCAATTCAGCAAATTTCTCCACATGTTTATGAAGATGTTTTTACA